>CM068367.1:1152136262-1153336262 GCA_034769895.1 Magicicada septendecula | reverse complement strand
CAGAACCTTGTTTTTGACACATTATTTATGTGCAGCAATATATGGTGTCGTCTGGAACAGACCTTACATGATTGTTTGACCTTACAATTAGGTGAAAAATGATCTGGTCTTAAACAATTAGTGCAGCATTTATGCTTCAATATAAATTGCCCTCGTTCTGATATGCTTAATTCACGAAATTTGTCACACATATAAATTGGTTGACTGGCCTTGCAGCATGGGCATAAATAATTATTTGAAGTTGAATGATAACTTTTAAAAGCAGTGCTGCCAGCAGAGTTTCATAATTTATGTTTTTCAGACTTATTATTAAATTTTAAAGTTGGCTTGTTAAGCTGCTGTCCAGCGTCTATCGGTAATGTATTTTCTAATAATTGTCTACATGCGTTTAAAAACTGTGTAAAGCTTTGAATGTTAGGAAGATTTTCGGGATCTATGGACTCCTTCCATAATTTAAATGTGGAATGGTCAAGTTTTGCTGACAATAGTTGTACAGTAATGAGTTCAAATGAATCCACTGACAATTGCATAGTTGCCAGCGAATTGACAGAAGATGTTGTTGTATTTATAAATTCTGCTAAGCTCTGTACAGAGTCAATCTAAGATTGTAGACTTCACTTCTAGTAAATTTTGAATGTAATATTTAACTAATATGAATTTGTTATCATATCTAGCGGACAGCAAACTTAACGCTATTGAATAGTTCTCATTACAAATAGGTAAGGCCTTAATTAGATCTAATGGCTCATTTTTGAGAGATGAATATAAGTAATGTAGTTTTTGCACTGAAGTTAGATCAGATCTGGCATGTACCAAGTCCAGAAATATTGAATAAAAGTGCTGCCATTCTAGAATGTTGCCTGTGAAGCAGGGCAAACTTATAGGTTTTAATTGCATATTACTGGTTAATACTTGAGATTCAGTCTGAATGTTGAAAGTTTCTATTAATTGCAAGATGTTAGCTTCGGTTGAATATAAAAGTTCTTCAACCTCGATTCTGTCCTCTTGGGCAGCGTTTATGTCCTTAGAAATTAATTCAATTTCAGACTGTACCTCATCATATATTGTTGCTAAACTCTTTAGACTTTCCAATCTAACAGTTAAAAAATGTTTAGTGTTACTGTTTTTGTCAAAATTAATTATTGCGGAATTGATTCGCACTATGGCAGACTTTAAGCCGCCTCTCTTTCTAACCAACACTCTTAGGCCTTCTTCCACCATTTTACGCACCTTTTACTGATGTCGTACCTTCTGTGAGATATCCTGGAGCGTTGAGGCCGTGGAATAGATGGCAGACACGCACGGACTGGATGGATGACTGCTCTCAACTTAGAATTGCTCAATCTGGTGTGTAGGCGTTAACACATGGATGGTCTTGTAATGGTGTTGTCACGAGGCTCAATGGCGACGAAAGAAATGCTGAATAAGTCCCGATACGGTCGGATCAGCGAACATACTGAATTGCCCGTGATAGCCAGAAATTGAAGTGAAAAAAATGATGAAAAGCCGCTCTGGTATAAGTTGAAAGAAGGTAAAAAATGATGAATCCAGGCGCTGAGCGACCAAAAAAATGTTAGGAGTTAATGTTGTAAATAGATTTTGCCAGGATGCTGAAAATAATGATGAGCGAGTGGACTGTAATTTAATACATTTATTGATATTTACTGGTACAATTTAAATTTGAATTGCAAGGTCACCTAATTCTTGTACGCATTATGAATTGAAAATCACGTTAGGTTAAAATTGTTGCATTGTGAGATGAGGTGCAATTACGCAACACTCGAATCTACAGTAATGAGTACTGTAGGGCCTAAGGCCTACATAAATGTCACGACAATAAAGGAAAATGAATAAATGACACACCGAAGCAACAAACGCAATTACGTCTGCTGCCTTCGGAAGCACGTAGCACTGAGTTTAGGCCTGTTCGCTAGCGAGGGCGAGGCCTGAGCATACAGATTAGCCAACCTTTGATTATGAAATTCCCACATTACTGTCCAAGATGAAACAAAACTGACAGAGGATTCGGGAGTTCAGTTAACTCCAGCCTCAACAAAATGTTGTAGTAAATTTGATAATGACGTAATGAACTTTTTACTAAAACAATTTAATGAATTGAAAGAACACAATAAAGAAGTCAAAAATGACTTCGATAAAATAAATAATCGATTTGATAGTAATGATGAAAAATTTAATGAATTAAGGGGTGAGATTAACGAACGTTTTGACATTAATAACAGTAAATTAAATAAAAAGAACAATAAATTCGATGAAATAGATAGCAGATTTGATGAACAAAATGATAAGATTAAAAATAATTTTACTGAAAAATTGAATGAGATCAGAAATGAAATAAAACAAAACAATGTCTATATTAATAAGAGTTTAAAAGAAGTTGAACGTCTTAGTGCTATGGCAATACAAGTAATAGACGGAGTCAACGAAAGTAGAAAACGAAAGGTAAGCGGTAGTAATGGTGTTGAAGATAATTATGAGATTGTAGTGGGGGTAGAAAATGGTAGAGAGACAGACCAATTAAACAAAAATAAAGACGATAAGGTAAGTGGGGTTGAGAAAAATGATAATATAATTACAAATATGGTGTTAGAGAGTAAGGTTATAGACAATGAGAGTGCTGATGAAATTTTAGTTGAAGTAGAGTGTAATAATGGAGTGTTAGCAAGTGTTAATGAAATTGAGAGAGAGTGTGATGAAAGGTTAGGTGGAAAAGGGCAAATTTTCCCCAAATATATTGTGAAACAGAGGTTTCACAAGTGTTTTATGAGGACAGAGTTTCCTCCAGTAGTTGTGTGGGAGACATGGCGTCTCAAAATGGTCCCCTAGTTTTGTGTAGTTTACCTGGTAAAGCCAGGAGGTGTAATAAGGATTTTGTTGTATCCTTTGCATGTAGTGGAGTAGTTCAGGGGGGTTGTGACAGGTGTTACGATGATGAGAGATATTTGGAGAGAGAGAGGATGATAAAGGTATTTACATTAAGTAGAAGTTATACAGAGTTAATAGAGAAGTTAGAATTGGAGAAAATAGACGATATGAAATGCTTACCTAGTGAAATAAAGATTGATGATTATTTTGATGATACAGTTGTAGATGATAGACACTTACCTTATAATGTGATGGATATAGTAGAAGAATATGATAAAATAACTTACCTGATGTTGACCAATAATACTGACGGAGACAAGACCAAAAATACCAGAGTAAACGGGTTTTATGAGTTAATAGGAGAGAATAATCTGGTGCATTATTCTTATGATAGAGGGAAAAAATTAATATGCAAGGGTTATTATATAAATAGTAATAACGATAGGAGTGTAATTAAAGATGATAATTGTTATATAAAAGTAAGACTATTGTACGACGATGGGGGTTAGAAATAAACAGTGAATGAACATTTTATTATTTTAGTTTATGGTGATGACATGGCTAACTTATGAAATGAGGTGTGGTAAACAGAAAAATAATGTAAAAGAATTGTAAATAAATTTATAGTGAGATTAATTGTGTTTATGTAATAGGTTATGTTGCATTTTGTAGGTAATGTAAACAATGTGTGTATGTAGTAGAAATTGATTTAATAATAATAATATTTTATCAGACAAAACAAATAATGAGAGTTGGTAATAAATGAATTGTAATTGTTTTGGAGTAAGATAATTAAAATAACTTGTGTTTTAAATAACTGATTGAATTAAAATAAATTGTAGATGAATTAATTGATTTAAAGGTGGTAGGAATAAATTTGGATAATGAATTTAAATGATTTTATGAGATTTGAACTTGAGAATAAATAGTAAATGAATAAATGTAAAATGTGTTTAGTTGTGGAGTCATATGATTGTTATGTTTCAGAAGGTACATATGGTTGCACGTGATATTTGTGGTAATGAATGTTTATAATTTTGTGTCTATAACAGGAATCATGTGTTTATTCAATTGAGTGATGTACTGTAAGTATGAAGTTTATAATGCAATTTAACTAAAGTAAAATGTTTAATGTTTGAATAATAAGTTTTAAATGTGTTTAAGAGGTTTTAAATAAGGTGATTAAATTAATTTGAGGTAGTGATGAGTTTTCTAGTGTAGTTTTCAATGGTTAATTTAATGTAACATGTTGTAATAGATAGAGTTTGGGTGATAATTATTTAAATAAGGCATTAAGACAGTCAAAGTTAAATTTTAAAGGGGTGTTAGACAAAATAAGAATTTTGGAATACAAGTAATACAGAAAAGGGGTAATAGTAGGGACACAGTAGCGATAGTGCATGTATGTAGAGTAGTGAGAGTGATGTAATTGGGGAATAAATAGATGATGGTGAAATTTTGTAAAGAGGGTGGTATGGTAAGGAGTCCTCAACGAAAGGCGTTGTGGCGGGAGGTGGACCGTAAATGAGCGTTGGCGGAGTTACCTGGGGGAGGCCAGGAACTAATAAGGGAATCAGTATAAGGGAGGGAACACACATCCTAGGTACAAAGAGGGTATCGGGTATTTTGTAATAAGAGGAGAATGATTTAAGTGGAATTAGAGAATTTAGTGGAGGTAAATATTAATGAGAGATCGGTGTCTCCCTATATATATATATATTATAACATTGCCAAACCCTGATCACATTTGATATAAAAAAGTATGTAAAAAATGCCAAGAAACCATATATTTTGATAGATAAATGATAACGAGAATGAAAGTAGTAAATATAATCAATAGTGAAGGAGGAAGAATACAAACAAAGGTGGTCACAAAACAAGAAATACGAACTAGACTGACAGACAACTGACATTGACCCAACCCCAGAGATTGGCCAGATATCAACCAAACTAAAGCGAGACAAGAAGACAGTGAAGAAAAAAGAAGAAAATAAAAAATTACATGGCCATAACAAGTAACTAACAAGATTGTTTTAAAAGAGCATAATTTTTTATTATTGTTAATAATTTATCTTTAAATTTTTATTAGTGGTAACTTGTAAATGACAGTATCTCAGCAATTGTTATACGTAAAAAAACCATGTGTAGATATGATTGTATGTATATCCTTATCTATAGGTGATGTGTCAGCTGTTATGTTTAAAATTACACTCATACAGACAGGGAATAGAAATGTGTGCGTGGTTCAATCAGAGAACAAATGGTATAGTCTACTATATAGTTTGGAACTTTTACTAAGATTATTTCAGCAGTATGTATATTATTTCAGCATTATGTGTTTGAAAGTATAAGGTTTTGGAGAGTTTATTTATTCGCTAATATTATTGCTGTTGCTACAGATGTAGTATGTTTCAATTAACACAATATATTTTAACATTATTGAATTGTTGTTATTATTACTAATTATGACATTTCAGACCAATTTTTATCACTTTAATGACAATATATACAAAGTTATGTTTTGTTTGAAAGATGTATTTACAATACCATGTTGTTTGCATATTATAAAATGATATGTGACAGTCTGAAGTTAACAAAAGAGACATGAACTCAATAGATACAAAAACTTTGTAATAATAGTGAGATCGTGAGAAATATAAGGGTAATTAGAGATAGGTAGGGAGTGACAAAGTTGAACAGTGAAGTGATAAGTGTAATAAAATAAACAGCATATAATCTTAAGAAAAAAGAGTGAAACAAGTGTGACAAACCCAAAATATAAGCACATGTTAAATGAGCAATTAAGTTAAGTATATTAGACTGAAAGACACAGAATAAGTTGAATGTAAAAAACAGAAAAAATATTATCTCAGTATAAAATCACCAGGGTGGTTACTGTTATAAAAGAGATGGTGTAGATATAACACTCACCAAATTTGTTCATTTGTTAATTTAAAGAAAGAAGTTATTGGCTTAATGTTTAAGGCAATAATTACCAGAAGAAATAGTTTTACAGTAATATGTTAGTATGTTTTAAGTAAGTAAGGAATTTATAAAGAAAATAATAGCAATACCTTTATAAGAAATAATAGGCAAATTATATTAATTATGTGTAACGAAAGGGAACATGGCAGAATTATATTAAAACTTAGAAATAAGTAAATTATGTATTAGCATAGTATTAGCCATTTTGGACTAAAACATTAATACATGACTTAGACCAATCTTGTAAGATATCAAACTAATCTTTGAAAGAAAATATAAACATCTACGTAAAGATTACAACCATTGAAATTATCCCCAAGTAAATATAGCCATTATAAAATATTTATTCAAATTAAACAAAATTTCAAGGTTTGATAACAATGGATTTATTTTGAGATCGACCAGGTAGAATAATTACGTTACCATGGAAACTGTGGAGTAACAAGCCAAAAATACCGTTAGATTTTTTACTGAATGTATGACGCTTTAAGGAGATAGACGCTAATTTTCGAGTGACCAAAATTGTCCATTAAAACATAGAAAATATCAGAAAAAGTTATTACTAAGTATATACCAAGACATAAGATAAAGGCTGGAGCCAGATTATTGAAGTTGAGGCCAAATTAACGAAAAAAGAAAATAAATTACTACCAGTTAAACTGAAAAAGATGCCTGATGTCCTGAACCCAGCAAATTAAAGAAGATTATGGTATAACCCATGAATAACAGATCGTATGAATTCGCCATAACTACGGAAGTGATAAGTACCTCTTAAATTACCCGAAATATATAAATAAACTCACGTTAATTATCTCACTAAAGGTCGAAATCTCACTGAACTGAAATTCATTACTTTCAAAGATTAAAAAGAAATTTAAGTCACTGACAATTTATAAACTAACCAATATAAACTGTTGTTAATGATCCATAACTTGTAAACACTTTTACTACACTGTGCTAAACAAAATATACCTACACAATATGTTAGTTAAGTTTACTTGATGTAAAGGTGTGTATTTTTATTGTTTTTAAAACATTTGTAATCCTTTGAACGTAACCTCAAGATCCTATGACAAACGACATTAATAATTTGTATACAATTTTTAACAGACGCAATCATTAAACGTCTGGTATCAATTCAAATATCGATTGTCAAACCCTGTAATTGTCTCATATAATTAACCGGAGCATTTGTATTAGAATGATTTGTATTAAATGAATAATAATCACTAATAAAAAATGTGTAAGTATTGAGTGTAACCACGGTGTTATAATTTCATTAGGAGGTGCACAATATTTTATGTACATTTCAGCAGACGACTAACGATTTACACAGCACACACAACGAATTGCTGAATGCTACAGTTGGCCTAGGCGGGCGGAAATATTTGAATTATTCAAACCGCTTGAGCGGCGCTGGTCATACGCCCTTGAATTTTCTTTTAATTGTTTTAAGAAAACAATTTGGCGCCACCGGGACTTTCTCACCCCTAGTGAACATCAAGACCTGGTTATTCGTACGTTCGCCACGAACGAAATCTACAGAAGTGGCACGCATTCGAACTACGGATCGAGAAGACACGTACACTCATTACACACAAATTGTACATTATCCACATTTTGCAGAGTAAAACGGTAGCCGTACACACGATAAGATAACAAATTGGCGCGCCAACTAGTGGAGCTAGAATAATAAAGAATTTATACAATTAAACCCTATAAATTCTAGCGGCGATTACGAAAGATTACAAAATGCACACGAGAGGAGTGTCGAAAAAATTGGCAAAGGAGAAGGAGATGGAAGAAAACAGAGGGGAAGAAGAGGAAGGAACACCGATTGAAGAAGTGGAGACAATAATAACCACAACAGAACCAAGCCAAGACGAAGAAACGGAATTACAGGCGGGCGACAAGGGAGAATTTAGAGGAGACCCAAACATACTAAAATTAATGGAAATGATGAATAATATGAACAATAAATTCGACAAGAATGAAGAGAGTTTGAAGGAGATGAACAATAAGTTTGACGGAATGAAGAAAGAAACAAACGAAAATTTTAAAAAACAGGAGGACAATTTTCAGAAACAGAAGGAAGAATTGAGACAAACCATTAACAAGAATAATGAAATATTACAACAACGATTGATGGAGGAAATTCAGCAAAGAAACGAAGAATTGAAGGGACAGCTGAAGAAGGACCACGAGAAAAATAAAGAAGAAATGAAGCTGCAGATGGCACACCAGTTAATGGAGTACCGAGAAGAAGCAAAACAGCAGGTTACGGAAATCAACGACAAATTAGAGGAAACATTGGAGAAGCTAGAGAAGACCAACGAAAATGTTTCTGGAGTCCGCAAGGAAGTACTCGATAAAATGAACCGTCTCGAAGGAGAAAATAAGAGAAGAATTGAGGAAGGTCATGAAGAAACAGTCAGAAGATGTACCCAGATAGACCAGGACATACACCAAGTCCGGGAAGAAAACCAGAAAGAGGTAGCAGCTGTACGAACAGACTTGGGAGAACGAATGGAAGGAGTTTACAGTAACTTAAATAAAGTAGATAGCAAAGTAGACAAAAACCAACAGAGGATTGACGAAATGCGCAGAATAGAAGAATCATTACGGGAAGAAGTGGATGCCTGGCGTGACCGACCATGTAATAATAATCATGTCATGAATACAGACAACAGAGATACCATCAATTTCCGTAATTATAAAAGAAACCCTATTGAATTCTTGAAGAGGGTAGAAGAGTTAATCCTCAAGAATCGAGAGACTCGATGGACTACAGTAAGAGGGATGTTGGACGAAATGTTCAAGGAGACATACGACAACTGGTGGACTGCCACTCGACCAGACATCCAAAACCTTCAAGACTTTAAGACTCAGTTCAAGGCTAAATACTGGTCTGAGTCAACTCAGAATATGGTCCGTAATAACCTGAGCAATGGAAGGTATGAAAACCAGAATGGACAATCCCTTACCTCCTACTTCTTGGGAAAAATCTGCATGGCCAGGAATTTGTAGCCACGTATACCTGAAGAGTGTCTGGTAATACAGTTATCTTACCACTACGACGACGCCATCCAAAAGGCACGAATGTACAGCCAGGTAAAGACCATCCAAGATATGGCTAGCTTACTAGAAAGCCATGAACATGAGTGGCAGTACAGGAAAAATAGAGGGTACAGTTTCAGAAATAACAGAAACAATGAGGGACAATTGTCACAGAATCAACAGGGAGATAATAAGTCACCGATAAATAACCCTAACAATTACCAAGGGAACACACGGGGCAATAACGTGCCCAGAAATTTTAACAGAAGTGGAAACCATAATAATAACAACTTCAGTAACAACCACAGGGGTAATTTCCCGTCAAATGGTTACAACAACAATTATCGCCCTGGAAACAACAGTAATCAGAACAATAATCCAGGATACCGGCCACAGGTAAATTACATAAGGGGGCAAAGACAAAGGAGCCCAAGAAGAAACTATCCCTCATCTAACTATCGGCGAACGTACTATAACCAGATACCCGATACGAGAAGTCACCCATTCGAAGAAGATCACAGACACAGCGTGGATAACCGGAATAATCAACAGGAGCCGAACGCTAACCAACCATCAAACACTACTGATGTTGGGGGCAATGAGGTCAAACCTCATTTAAACGCTTAAGGCCAGTGAAAACTGCGGACAGCCCATCACTGGACCAATCTCTGGGTGAATATAAGACAACACATGACAAGAAGATCACAATAATATGTACTAATTATTTGAAAAATATAAGGGACGATTTGATCGAAGAATAACCAAAACTACTATGATGTTTGAGCGGCCACCGCCTAGAGAGATAACTGATATGATCCAATTCCCCACCAACACCGAATATCAATTCGAGAAAAAAAGATTCTACAACAGAATAGCCGAAAAGGTAGAGCAACAAAAGAATAAGTACGCTAAGAACCAGAAAAAGACTATTAAGTACGATGTAGGAGAAAGGGTACTTTTAAAAAACAGAGAATTACCCAGTTCCATAGAAGGCATCACTAGAAAGTTACTATTATTATACGTGGGACCATACACTATAACAAAAGACAAGGGCAATAACACTTACGAGATCACTCACCCCGTCACCAAGAAAATAAAGGGGGTATACAATCAAGCCTCAATTAAGAAATATTATGACAACCAACAATAACTGTAAAAAACAATTTAAAGTAAAAAACCAACAAAAATACTTTAAATAAAGAAAAAAAAAATAATAACATGACAAACAAACAAGTCTGCCAATGTCATAAAGAAAAGATCTCTAAAGAATGTCAAAATTCCAAAACATTCGTAAGTACAGCTTACAATAAACATTAGAGAAACCATTATGATGAATAAAAAATTGTAAAAAATCAAAAAAGATATGTAAGAAAAGCTTACCCAAATATCTCAATAATATTTTAGAACAAGTAAAAATGGAGAGATAAAAGTCACAAGGCATTCAGATAAAGTAAGAGCAACCAACTTACTACAATATTTAAATAAAAATTAACAATAGAGGAGTGTAGTTACAAAACATTCCTCCAAAATAAGGTTAAATTACCATAATATTTAGCCAAAAAATGAGGCATAAAAAGCATAACATACTGTAAAGGAATAAGCTACAAAAAATTCCTAACTAGTAAGAAGCCATAACTTACTATGATATTTAAAAATTATGAAAAAAAAAAAAATATATCAATCAAAATGATCAGCTTCCACAACTATTTAGAAAGAGGGGAAGTAAAATTACCCAAACCAATGATCACAAAACAATATAAATGAAATAAACGTTCTAAGAGTTATAATGTGAAAGGAGATGAAACAAAGAGTAATTAAAAATGAATAAAAATGTGAATTGTAGCAATAAAAAACAATGCGTCAAATAGTATCTATAAAGAAAGATGAAACAATATATGACTCGAACTGAGCTATAATGAAGTATAAAAGTAAAAGATTCCCAACAAATATTATGATTGTGATTATTATTATTGTTATTTTGAGTCACGAGTTGACTATATTTAAGAATTGTTAATTGAGATTGTCTGTTGAATGAACCAGCAATCATTTTACTGAGCAGGGATGATGTTCCCCTGATATCAGTATAAGAGTAGTTTTGATGAAAAATAAGATTTATAGGGAATAAGTTATAATAAAAAGTCAATAAGCCAGTTCGCAATATGAGAAGATAATGAAGAAAAGACTGAGAAGAATGGAATTAAAGGATACAGAATTAATTATAAAAAAATGAATGAGAAGCAGGAGAATTTGAAAAAAAAAAAAAAAAAAAAAATTGATACGATACAATTGATAATTTCATCAAACTCAAATTCACGTTTTATAAAATGATCAATTTTGGTGGAAGGGCATTATATAACATTGCCAAACCCTGATCACATTTGATATAAAAAAGTATGTAAAAAATGCCAAGAAACCATATATTTTGATAGATAAATGATAACAAGAATGAAAGTAGTAAATATAATCAATAGTGAAGGAGGAAGAATACAAACAAAGGTGGTCACAAAACAAGAAATACGAACTAGACTGACAGACAACTGACATTGACCCAACCCCAGAGATTGGCCAGATATCAACCAAAGTAAAGCGAGACAAGAAGACAGTGAAGAAAAAAGAAGAAAATAAAAAATTACATGGCCATAACAAGTAACTAACAAGATTGTTTTAAAAGAGCATAATTTTTTATTATTGTTAATAATTTATGTTTAAATTTTTATTAGTGGTAACTTGTAAATGACAGTATCTCAGCAATTGTTATACGTAAAAAAACCATGTGTAGATATGATTGTATGTATATCCTTATCTATAGGTGATGTGTCAGCTGTTATGTTTAAAATTACACTCATACAGACAGGGAATAGAAATGTGTGCGTGGTTCAATCAGAGAACAAATGGTATAGTCTACTATATAGTTTGGAACTTTTACTAAGATTATTTCAGCAGTATGTATATTATTTCAGCATTATGTGTTTGAAAGTATAAGGTTTTGGAGAGTTTATTTATTCGCTAATATTATTGCTGTTGCTACAGATGTAGTATGTTTCAATTAACACAATATATTTTAACATTATTGAATTGTTGTTATTATTACTAATTATGACATTTCAGACCAATTTTTATCACTTTAATGACAATATATACAAAGTTATGTTTTGTTTGAAAGATGTATTTACAATACCATGTTGTTTGCATATTATAAAATGATATGTGACAGTCTGAAGTTAACAAAAGAGACATGAACTCAATAGATACAAAAACTTTGTAATAATAGTGAGATCGTGAGAAATATAAGGGTAATTAGAGATAGGTAGGGAGTGACAAAGTTGAACAGTGAAGTGATAAGTGTAATAAAATAAACAGCATATAATCTTAAGAAAAAAGAGTGAAACAAGTGTGACAAACCCAAAATATAAGCACATGTTAAATGAGCAATTAAGTTAAGTATATTAGACTGAAAGACACAGAATAAGTTGAATGTAAAAAACAGAAAAAATATTATCTCAGTATAAAATCACCAGGGTGGTTACTGTTATAAAAGAGATGGTGTAGATATAACACTCACCAAATTTGTTCATTTGTTAATTTAAAGAAAGAAGTTATTGGCTTAATGTTTAAGGCAATAATTACCAGAAGAAATAGTTTTACAGTAATATGTTAGTATGTTTTAAGTAAGTAAGGAATTTATAAAGAAAATAATAGCAATACCTTTATAAGAAATAATAGGCAAATTATATTAATTATGTGTAACGAAAGGGAACATGGCAGAATTATATTAAAACTTAGAAATAAGTAAATTATGTATTAGCATAGTATTAGCCATTTTGGACTAAAACATTAATACATGACTTAGACCAATCTTGTAAGATATCAAACTAATCTTTGAAAGAAAATATAAACATCTACGTAAAGATTACAACCATTGAAATTATCCCCAAGTAAATATAGCCATTATAAAATATTTATTCAAATTAAACAAAATTTCAAGGTTTGATAACAATGGATTTATTTTGAGATCGACCAGGTAGAATAATTACGTTACCATGGAAACTGTGGAGTAACAAGCCAAAAATACCGTTAGATTTTTTACTGAATGTATGACGCTTTAAGGAGATAGACGCTAATTTTCGAGTGACCAAAATTGTCCATTAAAACATAGAAAATATCAGAAAAAGTTATTACTAAGTATATACCAAGACATAAGATAAAGGCTGGAGCCAGATTATTGAAGTTGAGGCCAAATTAACGAAAAAAGAAAATAAATTACTACCAGTTAAACTGAAAAAGATGCCTGATGTCCTGAACCCAGCAAATTAAAGAAGATTATGGTATAACCCATGAATAACAGATCGTATGAATTCGCCATAACTACGGAAGTGATAAGTACCTCTTAAATTACCCGAAATATATAAATAAACTCACGTTAATTATCTCACTAAAGGTCGAAATCTCACTGAACTGAAATTCATTACTTTCAAAGATTAAAAAGAAATTTAAGTCACTGACAATTTATAAACTAACCAATATAAACTGTTGTTAATGATCCATAACTTGTAAACACTTTTACTACACTGCGCTAAACAAAATATACCTACACAATATGTTAGTTAAGTTTACTTGATGTAAAGGTGTGTATTTTTATTGTTTTTAAAACATTTGTAATCCTTTGAACGTAACCTCAAGATCCTATGACAAACGACATTAATAATTTGTATACAATTTTTAACAGACGCAATCATTAAACGTCTGGTATCAATTCAAATATCGATTGTCAAACCCTGTAATTGTCTCATATAATTAACCGGAGCATTTGTATTAGAATGATTTGTATTAAATGAATAATAATCACTAATAAAAAATGTGTAAGTATTGAGTGTAACCACGGTGTTATAATTTCATTAGGAGGTGCACAATATTTTATGTACATTTCAGCAGACGACTAACGATTTACACAGCACACACAACGAATTGCTGAATGCTACAGTTGGCCTAGGCGGGCGGAAATATTTGAATTATTCAAACCGCTTGAGCGGCGCTGGTCATACGCCCTTGAATTTTCTTTTAATTGTTTTAAGAAAACAATTTGGCGCCACCGGGACTTTCTCACCCCTAGTGAACATCAAGACCTGGTTATTCGTACGTTCGCCACGAACGAAATCTACAGAAGTGGCACGCATTCGAACTACGGATCGAGAAGACACGTACACTCATTACACACAAATTGTACATTATCCACATTTTGCAGAGTAAAACGGTAGCCGTACACACGATAAGATAACAATATATATATATATATATATTGTAACACCACAAAATGTTACATAACCTAGACATTCACCAGAAGGGTAAATAATTACACTGAAGTGATAAAAATGAATCATTTATAATGAATGTAGCAAAGAAGAGAAGGACCAACAAAGAAGAAAGAAGAGGAAGGATCCCAAGAAGCAGTGATGAATACACTGCATGACACTACAACAAACACTATGACTGACTCTAACTAATGGACATGCAAAGTTCACAATAAGCTGTCAAACAAGCCAGTCCATGACATTAATGTAGAGTCATGTGTTAATAAAACTAATTAAATAATGACGGAAATAATGTAATATCAGTAACACCATTTTGGCTGAAAGTAAACGAACCATGACCAGTAAATGACAAAGCCTATGACTAGATTAGCTATAGCCACAATTTATATTAAAACTAGCATTACAAGCCCAGATGTAATATTAGTGAGAGAAATTAGTTATAAAAGGAAACCTTATATGGAGGAGTAACTTCCATATTATACAAAATGTAACTAGTAACAATTATTAAGGCATAAACATAGTACTAAGAATGTGTCTAGCCCATGCCTAAACAAGCGTTTGCCAGTAAATTAATAAGGAAACAGGACTCCTAGTGAACATAAAATTTACTGAACAATCAATATAACTAAACGAAATGTGAAATACCACCACTCAATTGTTAATGAATAACGTTAAATTGAGTAGGCCAAACGAAATGTAATTAGAGAATAAGGATTTTTTACAATAATGTATTACCCTAATTATGTTAAGATTTAATATTGTACAGTTATAAATAGCTCTTAAGTATAATCATAGATGTATTAGTGTTCAAACAAAGACGTTCTAAAGAAAACGCAGTGTGAATCACTAAATGTAAAAAGATAGGAAATAATCGCATTATGCATTGCTAGCAGACGACAGTGAGAAACCATGTTTCAAAACATTATTTATAAGCATTGTCAAAGAAAACGAGGTTAAAACCAGTGTTAAGCCACATCAAATAAAAGCCCAGAAACTAAACTTTAATTTGGTGGTAATAACCTCGAGTTCGGAACTATAATAAGTGCATAGTGCGCGTTAGCATCATTTATTATTAAAAATAAGAAATTGTTCGAGTAATACCAATAACACCGAAAGCTGAGTAAAACGATCGCGCCGGTGGCCGTTATAAAAAACAATACGTCATTGTAACGGTTATCAGAGCCAATCAAAAAAGAGTTTACTAAACGACTTTTCTCCCTAAGCACGATACAGTGAAGGGGTATATAACCAGCAGCGCAGAAAATTCCATCACTCGAGCGATACAGTCGCCGCTCGACAGCGTAATATTTTTAATGACTTAACATAGTATAACAACAACAAACCTTTCAAAATTTGTTCAAGACAGTTAACAGTATAGCAATTGACTACAAGGAAGTGCTTCGATAGTAAAGTGAATATTTTAATTAGCGCGTGACTTCAGAACGAGAGAGAGAATATTGTAATCAGTAATTTAAATAGCCCAGTTTTAGTAAGAAGAGGGCAGACTCCTCGTTCAAAGTGCGTATGAACTGTAATTAACCAGTGATCATTATAATCCGATCACTGGAGTGTTTTTAAATTTTAATCTATACGATTAAAAGAAATAAGGTAACACAGTGACCATTTATATTACTATTCTGTTTGCGCTGATCATTATTTACCACAACATTGTACTGACGCAAGGACAACAAAACTTTCAATCTTATACACAGAATCAATTTATTTAGCAGATTAATTAATCCAACATAAGATATTTGTGTTAGTATTAAGCATCAAATTATTTGTTAGTAGATAAGTAAGCGTAACGAACGCTAACCTGAAAAATAATTACGAGTTTTTAAAAAGAGGCCAAATTACTAATTATTATTAGATTAACGTCTGTCAAGGCATATGATAGTTTTATTTGTATTTCAAAGAGCCTACCCGTGAGGTAAAGCATATATTTAAAAGTCAAATTTGTTAATAGTTATAAGAGTTTTATTGTTCTGAACTCAGCTAGGCCGTATTGTAAAAAGGGCAAATTAACATCAAGTTTATGTTAACATAATTATTGTATTTGTAATTGTTGAATTGTTTTAAAGGGTAAAATAAACCCCCGATTTTATTCAGTATAAACTTGGATTACATTTATTTCATATAGTTAATTAATACTCAACATTTGAGTACAGTGAGATAACTCTGAGTAGAGACTTTACCATATTATATCTGAATAGTGGTAAAAGCATCAAGCATTTAAACGAAACATAAGTGAATTTATACAGTTCTAAAATTTATTAATTTGTTTTTTTTTCATGGGAACTTTCTAAAGTAAACCCATGTGGCGCCCACATTGCACACAAGGAGTAACCTAACCTTCTTTATAAAGTAAGCTGGTCTTAAGAGCATCTTGACAGTTTATTTTTTGGTAAGTGAACATCAGAACTTCCAGTATCACGAACAGGTACGTGAAAGTGTTTTTTATTATAAATTATTTGTCCAGACGAGACTTGACGGTACGTACACTGACAACACTTAACCAAGAAGAGGAGTTCCACTGCAAGATCGACGCTACGGTTACATTCATCCACCGACCAGCGACTAATATATTATTCACTATCATTATCAAACTTTACTAAATAAACAATATTTACCAATTATTACTAAAGAGCATTACTGCATATAAAGTAAAGAGAGTTCATATTAGCGTTTTAAATTGTAACACGAGATTCGCTACAACGATAATTTAAAGTAAATTAAATAACATAAATATAACAGAGGAGGATCTTGTCTTTTTACAAATTGGCGACCAACAGAGTGTGGCTTTAAAAATATTAAACTAATAAATTTTTAATATTACAATATTAAGCCCGGCAAATACAATAGAACAATCATGCCTCACACACACAGACACGACACTAGATACAAGGCCAGCCAAGGAGAAGGTGCACAAACGAACACCGAAATAAATATAGAGATACAAGAGACGCAACCAACGTCCGAAATGGAAGTCACGACCAATAATAACTTGGAAACCCGACCAGAGGGAACGCCTCCTGCTGAACCCGATCAACCCAGACGACCTGAAGGACTCACACAACCGGGCGACACGAACGTTTTAGAGATGATGATGATGGAAGAAACCGTTAACAGAAGTAACGAGTCATTGAAGGAAAATAGTCAAAGAAATATCGAGTCATTGAAGGAAGATTTAAAGAAGAATATAGAGTCATTGAAGGAGGATAATCGTGACCTGAACAAGAAAATAGACAATACCAATAAATCCATGGACGCATTAAATAATAAAATAGACGACAACAGTAAAGCATTGAAAGAAGATTTGAATACTAAATTAGATGATATCAGCAAGAATATGGAGGAAAATAACGAAAAAATAAACACAAAAATAGACTTGGAAATAACATTAGTCAGAAGAGAGATTGCGGAAGTACAAGAGAGGTGTGAACAACACAGCCAAGATTTAAAACGCACGAGAGAAGAGGTTGATGGACGAATCGACAATATTGAAGAGATAAATGAAGCCCGAATCGAGTCGCTGAAGAAGATGAGTCAGGACGAGATCAAACGAGTGAGAACGGATGTGGGAGAAAGGTGTGAAGAAATAAGCGCATCAGTGGATACCGTAAGGACCCTGACAGTTGCCAACAAAGAGAGAATAGAAGAACTACGTCAACGGGAGATCCTGCAGATGCGTGAAGAAATAGAAATATTCGTAATCGACCAGCACAGGGTCACTACCTACAACCAACAGATAACCGTGATGTAATAAATTTTAAAAATTACAAGAAAAACCCTACTGAGTTCCTAGAACGAGTGGATGAAAACCTGACCAGGATCCGGGAGAATAGATGGACAGTAATACGGAGTTTGATGGACGAATACTTTAAAGAAATTCACGACAATTGGTGGACTGCTACACGCCACGAGGTCCAGAGTTACGAAGAATTCAAGACACTATTCCGGGCAAAATACTGGTCAGAGGCTACGCAGAACATAGTGCGGGACAATATCTGCCACGGCAAGTATGATGCCAGTAAAGGAACCACTCTAACTTCTTACTTCCTTGGTAAGGTATGTCTGGCGCGAAACCTTGAACCAAAAATACCTGAGGAGTGCCTGGTCACCAACTCGCTTACCATTTTGAGGAGGGAGTTGCCAAAGCACGTCAATGGGGACAAGTTAAAACAATCCAAGCCATGGCAGCTTTACTTGAGGACAATGAACACGAGGGCTACTATAGAAGGAGCCGCAGGAGGAACGAGAACTTCCATGACAGAAGCGGTAACACAAATAATAATAACACGAACTTCCGAAATTACCGAGGTAATTTCAATAATTATAATCAGAATAATGTAAACCAAAATAACGAGAATAATTATAGGCCAAGTAACCAGAATAATAATAATAATTCGGCTGGTAATTATAATAATAATAATACAAGACGGCCGCAGAATTATAACAACCATCTCAACCGACCCCAGAACCAAGGTGGAAACAACCAACCGCAACAATACCATAGGGCCAACTATGTACAAGCCAACTATGAACAGGGAAGGAGGCGGTACTATCCACGGCGCGATAGTTTCAGCGGAGATGGGAGGAATGCAAGGGGCGGACGATGGAGAAGCAGGAGTATCGAGGGCGACAGCCGCAACAATGATTATCGGCCACAAATTCACTTCACGCCAAACCATGAACAGAATCATCATGGAGGACGGCCTGATATAGAAGAGAGGAACCCGGTAGACACACCAGACAGGCGCAATGAAGAGAGTGAACTCTCTTTAAACGCCTCGCGGCAGTGAGAAACCACATAGACCCCTCGCTGAACCATTCTATTGGGTACAATTACGAAACGACTTCAAATAAAATAACCATATTAAGAAGTCACTATCTCAAAAATATTAGACAAGAGCTGTTGGAAGAAGAAGAAAGTGATCACCATCAGTGCAACCATGACATAGCGTACGTGACTGCCAAAATTAACGGAGTGACCACCACATTGATGATCGACATGGGCGCGAACGTCTCATTAATGGATAGTACGGAACTCAACCGCATCCAGGAAGAAGGCAGAGCAGTAATACCAACTCTACCGATTAATAATATCATATTAGTGGGAGCGACTGGACGACAGAATAAAACCGTCAAGAAACAGGTCAGTCTTGTAGTGACCAGTCAGGGAGTCAAGATCCCCATGATATTCTTGGTAGCTACTGGATTGCCATTTCGCAGTTTAATTGGCTGCGACATCTTGCGGAAATATTCAGCTATTATCGACTTGAATAGAGAAAAAATAACTCTCAGTACGCCAGATTTGGAATGGACGGCTGATATTATTGGGAGCATGGAATCTCCTCAAGACCGAACCATTTTCCACATCAGAGAAGTAAGAAATCCTAGGTATCAAATTAATGATTAATGAAGTTGAGTATCCGACAACCAATGACAGCTTGTGGGATGAGAAAATCCTAGAAATCCGACGATTCAAGTCAACCACCAGAGACCACTCACCAAGCCCAGACCAGATTGAAATGTTGGTAAGAATATACAACAGATACCGACATATATTTTCAGACGTTCCTGGGAAAGTGAAAAACTATCAGTGTGAGTTAAGATTTAAAGAACCCGTCAATTTTAATCGGAAGTCGTACCCGATTATTGAAAGACGATATCATTGAGTGCAGTCAGTCACCTTATACTAGCCCTATTGTAGCAATAAAAAAGAAGAACGGGAAGGTGAGACTCTGCCTAGACGCTAGGGAGATTAATAAGAACTTAATCAATAACCGAACATCTCCTGGCGAGATAGAAGAAATTTTGAAGAAGTTTCATGGAATACAATTTATTAGTTCATGGGACACTGTCTGTGGCTACTGGCAGGTGGAACTGCACCCCCACAGCCGGAAATATGTAGCCTTTATATTCGAAGGGCGCAACTACCATTTCAAACGATTGCCCTTCGGATTAGTGAACTCTGTAGCATATTTATTCAGTGTATGGACCAAGTATTAGGCCAAGAAGTGCTCCAGTTCACTACTGTTTATGTCGATGATCTACTGATAACATCTAAAAACTGGGAAGAACATTGTCAAAGAGTAGACCATGTGTTGAGTAAATTATCCGAAAACCACATCATGTTAAAACTTGAAAAATTACAACTCATAGCCAAAGAAGTGCAATTTCTAGGCTTCCAATTGACAGAACTGGGAATAACGCCATCTAAAGAAAAGATAGAATCTATACAAAAATTCCCCACCCCCAGAAATAAAAAACAATTACAGTCTTTTTTAGGCCTGTGCAATTATTATCGCAAATTCCAGAATAATTATTCGGAGTTGACTACCAAATTATCTCCACAGTTATCCTCAAAAGACAAATGGACATGGGGACCAATTCAAGATACAGTGTTCCAACAAATCAAAACCAAATTCCTAGAGACAGTGATGCTACATCACCCAGACTTCAATAAACCTTTTTATCTCAACTGTGATGCCGGTGACATCAGCTTAGGTTCTACACTGTACCAAGAGGATGAAGATGGGAACCATCTGGTCGTAAGCTTCGCCAGTAGAACACTAAACAAATGCGAAAGGAATTACAACATAACAGAAAAGGAGCTATTAAGTGTTGTATTCGCCTGCGGAAAATTCCGGACCTATATCTTAGGATATTCCATAACAGTACGGACAGACCACAAATCCATATCCTTCCTAAAAAACTGTAAACTAAGCCACGGTCGTTTAGCAAGATGGACCCTAGTCTTACAAGAATACATCATCAGTTGGGAATACGTTCCAGGAAAAAAGAATATAGCAGCAGACGTACTGTCACGTATCAATATAACCAACCAGACCTATGGAGGAGAGAAGGAGACAATTGCGAAGGTCTATCACATCCTTAAGAGTCGGTCAGACTTAGAAGATATAGTTAAAGAAGTGGAGCAACACCAAAGGCAAGATGGCAGATTGATGCAAATTTATCAAAGATTAAGTGAACAAGACAATAGAATAATCCCATACTATTGTATACATAACAATTTACTATTTATTAAAACCAAATACCATAACAATACCTGGAAATTGGTAATACCTAAAACTTTAGAAAAAGATATCATAACGGACTATCATATTCGTTATGGACACATGGGAGCAGTTAAAGTGGTAAGAGCACTGGAAGAGCACCTGTATATTAAAGACATCAACAGAAGAGTGCGTAATTATATCAAAAGTTGTCGTATATGTCAAATGGTGAAATGCACCAACGAAAGGAAGGATGGACTCATGATCCCCATAACTTCAGCGAACAAGTTAGAGAAAGTTTTTGTGGACATCTGCGGTCCATTCCCTAGAAGTGGAGGTCGACGGCAATATAAATATCTGCTAATAATTTTCGACCATTACACAAAATTCACAAAGTTGTATCCAATAAATCGTGCCACTACAAGCAAGATACTTAACATAATTACACAAAGTTATATACCTGAAGTGGGGTGTCCGAAGACAATAATAACGGATCATGGTACCCAGTTCAAGGGCCGAAGATGGAGAGACACACTGCTGGAACATGGGGTGAAAACACATAAAACCTCAGTGTACCATCCCAGCAGTAACCCGTCCGAAAGAGTGCTGAGGGAAGTTGGAAGAATTCTCAGAACCTATTGTTCCAACCAACAAAGGAAGTGGAGTGAGTACATCTCAGCTGCAGAAGACTTTATCAATCTAGCACACCACCAATCAATAGAGACCACACCTTATAATGCCATGTTTGAAAAACCTCCACCACGAGAAATTTGTAACATTATTCAATTTCCTCAAAGCTAGGAATACCAATTTGACAGAATTCATTTCCATAACAAGATTATTGAGAAATTAGCACAGAGAAAAAGAAAATATCAACAAGTGCCAGCAAAAATCATACAGTACAATGTAGGTGATCAAGTACTACTAAAAAATAGAGTTACCCAGTGCCATGGAGGGTATCACTAAGAAGTTGCTAGTACTGTATATAGGCCCTTATACAATAACGAAGGACAATCAAAATAATACTTATGAAATTTCTGATCCCATAAGTAAGAAGGTCAAGGGTACATATAACCAAGCATCCTTAAAAAAGTATAATGTATAATGAGATTTATTATAAGATGTGCAATATTATAACGTGTACAAACTAAGATATGTAATACTATGAACAACAATCAAAAATGAATCCAGGAAAATGTAATTGACCCATAATGAGCCCAATAGAATGGTGAAGCACAAGAAAACCCCGTATATATATTATTGAATGAACATATTATACTATAAGAGTGAACTATTTTATCATACTGTGAATATAACAAGAGTGTTTATTATATTAAATATACTAAAAGTGTCTACCATAAGAAGAGTAATTAAATGATAAAGAAAAATGTTTATCATATTATATAAAAAAAAAGAAAAAAATGTCTATTTGTATATACCAAAAATGTGTGTCATATTATACATATAACAAAAATGATTATCATATATTGTATCTAACAAAAATGTTTACCAAATAATACTACTATGTTGCTCTAATCCTTCAAGATTAATTTCAATAAATGAAATTAAACGTCCAGAATAAGTGTTAAAAATAAAACACTTGAAGGAGCAGAGGAGAAAAACAACAAAGCGTCGAATATTGAAAAGAGATGGATTATAACAAGGAATGAGAATGTTAATTAAATGATAAAGAAAAATGTTTATCATTTTGTATAATAAAGAAAAATGTCTATTTGTATATAACTAAAATGTTGATCATATATTGTGTACAACCAAAATGATTATCATATAATACTACTATATTACTCTAATCCTTCAAGATTAATTTCAATAAAACATCCAGAATAAGTGTTAAAAATCAAACACTTGAAGGAGCAGAGGAGAAAACAACAAAGCGTCGAACATTGAAAAGAGATGGATTAAACAAGGAATGAGAATATTAATTGTATATACCAAAAATGTGTATCATATTGTATCTAACAAGAATGTTTATTATATGAATATTGTAAACCCCTGATTATAGTAAAGACTATAATGAACCAAGTGTTAAAAAACCCAATGTATAAACAATGTTAAGAGTAAAGTATGGTGAACTCAATAAGAATTTAAAGACCAACTGCATAATTAAATAGTGATAAATTTAAGTGTGTAACTTAAGAATATTGAGATAAACAAAACAACTTACAAACTAGTATCGAAGAATAGCAACAAGGCTAATAAATAACATAGCCAATATGTCAAGTTAGAGATAGAATAAAGACCTGTGAAGAGAAGTATGTTAGCTAAAGTGATAAAGCATGAACAGTGATGACAATGAAACCTCTAATACCTTGAATGTTATATTGAATATGATGTCTTATTGAAAAAATAAATGATATGTTATATTTTATGTGTTCTGATAGTGCAACTGTTGTTATGTGCAACTTTTTATATTGTCCCAGACAGAGATGAGGATTCCTCTGATTCTGAGGATGTGTAACTGAGGAACGGCAGAGAATGGAAGCCAAATAGTGCCCCTCTGATTCCGAACCCATTACAAATGTTAGGGAATTAAATGGTAATATGTCAAGGATTATAAATCAAACACTGTGAGGTAAAAATGTAAGAACCAAAGAGTTTGTCACAAGAATCAAGATGCGTTTAATGATAAAGAAAAATGTATTATTGTAAAACAGGAAATCGTAAATTTAAGAACTAAGACATGTTATAACTGAATGACTAAGAGTATAAGAAACTTGAAAAAATACTAGTAAGCTAAAAAATAATACTAGCCAAGAACTCAGTCTAGTGCAACACACCAACAAACTATTGAACTTAATGCAGAAAGAAGCAGTAATAGTATGATAAAACCAAAATAAGGTGATAATTTCTTCAAAATATAAAACTTTTCTCAAATTATCAATTTTGAGAGGGGAGTATATGTAACACCACAAAATGTTACATAACCTAGACATTCACCAGAAGGGTAAATAATTACACTGAAGTGATAAAAATGAATCATTTATAATGAATGTAGCAAAGAAGAGAAGGACCAACAAAGAAGAAAGAAGAGGAAGGATCCCAAGAAGCAGTGATGAATACACTGCATGACACTACAACAAACACTATGACTGACTCTAACTAATGGACATGCAAAGTTCACAATAAGCTGTCAAACAAGCCAGTCCATGACATTAATGTAGAGTCATGTGTTAATAAAACTAATTAAATAATGACGGAAATAATGTAATATCAGTAACAGCATTTTGGCTGAAAGTAAAAGAACCATGACCAGTAAATGATAAAGCCTATGACTAGATTAGCTATAGCCACAATGTATATTAAAACTAGCATTACAAGCCCAGATGTAATATTAGTGAGTGAAATTAGTTATAAAAGGAAACCTTATATGGAGGAGTAACTTCCATATTATACAAAATGTAACTAGTAACAATTATTAAGGCATAAACATAGTACTAAGAATGTGTCTAGCCCATGCCTAAACAAGCGTTTGTCAGTAAATTAATAAGGAAACAGGACTCCTAGTGAACATAAAATTTACTGAACAATCAATATAACTAAACGAAATGTGAAATACCACCACTCAATTGTTAATGAATAACGTTAAATTGAGTAGGCCAAACAAAATGTAATTAGAGAATAAGGATTTTTTATAATAATGTATTACCCTAATTATGTTAAGATTTAATATTGTACAGTTATAAATAGCTCTTAAGTATAATCATAGATGTATTAGTGTTCAAACAAAGACGTTCTAAAGAAAACGCAGTGTGAATCACTAAATGTAAAAAGATAGGAAATAATCGCATTATGCATTGCTAGCAGACGACAGTGAGAAACCATGTTTCAAAACATTATTTATAAGCATTGTCAAAGAAAACGAGGTTAAAACCAGTGTTAAGCCACATCAAATTAAAGCCCAGAAACTAAACTTTAATTAATGGTAGTAATAACCTCGAGTTCGGAACTATAATAAGTGCATAGTGCGCGTTATCATCATTTATTATTAAAAATAAGAAATTGTTCGAGTAATACCAATAACACCGAAAGCTGAGTAAAACAATCGCACCGGTGGCCGTTATAAAAAACAATACGTCATTGTAACGGTTATCAGAGCCAATCAAAAAAGAGTTTACTAAACGACTTTTCTCCCTAAGCACGATACAGTGAAGGGGTATATAACCAGCAGCGCAGAAAATTCGTTACACTTTTTGTCACATCACCCGAGCGATACAGTCGCCGCTCGACAGCGTAATATTTTTTAATGACTTAACATAGTATAACAACAACAAACCTTTCAAAATTTCTTTGAGACAGTTAACAATACAGCAATTGACTACAAGGAAAGTGCTACGCCAGTAAAGTGAATATTTTAATTAGTGCGTGATTTTAGAACGAGAGAGAGAGAATATTGTAATCAGTAATTTAAATAGCCCAGTTTTAGTAAGAAGAGGGCAGACTCCTCGTTCAAAGTGCGTATGAACTGTAATTAACCAGTGATCATTATAATCCGATCACTGGAGTGTTTTTAAATTTTAATCTATACGATTAAAAGAAATAAGGTAACACAGTGACCATTTATATTACTATTCTGTTTGCGCTGATCATTATTTACCACAACATTGTACTGACGCAAGGACAACAAAACTTTCAATCTTATACACAGAATCAATTTATTTAGCGGATTAATTAATCCAACGTAAGATATTTGTGTTAGTATTAAGCATCAAAATATTTGTTAGTAGATAAGTAAGCGTAAACGAACGCTAACCTGAAAAATAATTACGAGTTTTTAAAAAGAGGCCAAATTACTAATTATTATTAGATTAACGTCTGTCAAGGCATATGATAGTTTTATTTGTATTTCAAAGAGCCTACCCGTGAGGTAAATCATATATTTAAAAGTTAAATTTGTTAATAGTTATAAGAGTTTTATTGTTCTAAACTGAGCTAGGCCGTATTGTAAACGGGCAAATTAACATCAAGTTTATGTTAACGTAATTATTGTATTTGTAATTGTTGAATTGTTTTAAAGGGTAAAATAAACCCACGATTTTATTCAGTATAAACCTTGATCACTTTTATTTCATATAGTTAATTAATACTTAACATTTGAGTACAGTGAGATAACTCTGAGTAGAGACTTTACCATATTATATCTGAATAGTGGTAAAAGCATCAAGCATTTAAACGAAACACAAGTGAATTTATACAGTTCTAAAATTTATTAATTTGTTTTTTTTTCATGGGAACTTTCTAAAGTAAACCCATGTGGCGCCCACATTGCACACAAGGAGTAATCTAACCTTGTTTATAAAGTAAGCTGGTCTTAAGAGCATCTTGACAGTTTATTTTTTGGTAAGTGAACATCAGAACTTCCAGTATCACGAACAGGTACGTGAAAGTGTTTTTTATTATAAATTATTTGTCCAGACGAGACTTGACGGTACGTACACTGACAACACTTAACCAAGAAGAGGAGTTCCACTGCAAGATCGACGCTACGGTTACATTCATCCACCGACCAGCGACTAATATATTATTCACTATAATTATCAAACTTTACTAAATAAACAATATTTACCAATTATTACTAAAGAGCATTACTGCATATAAAGTAAAGAGAGTTCATATTAGGGTTTTAAATTGTAACACGACATTCGCTACAACGATAATTTAAAGTAAATTAAATAACATAAATATAACAGAGGAGGATCTTGTCTTTTTACAATATATATGAATCTGTAAATGGTTGTTAAAGGAAGAAGGGGGTAAGGTTATATTTAAATGCCCATTTGATAAATTAGATCACTGTGGATAACTGAGGATCACCCAAACCAGTTGATGATGAAAATGATTACTAGAAATTCATAATTGAAATGTAATAATAAATGTAACAAGGTAAAGAGTTAATAGAATTTGAAACTAAACCTAAATTTGAAATGTTTGTAATTTTTATTCAGATGCAAATTAAATGTTTATTTTAATGGAAGGAGAGAGAGTAAATTCCTTTTATTAAATTGTAATTAAAGATTCAATCGTTAGTTGGTGATAGACTGTGTAAGTAGGAATAGATTAGTTTAGTTGAACAAGTAAATATTTTGTTGTACTCTCCATTTTATGTTCATGAAGGTCACAAGTAGGAAAGTTAAGAAAGAAAATGTATGATGGTAAAACACATAATCAAGACTATGAACCTCATGTAATGAGAATTGTAAATGGTAAATTTGAATATATCACATATATATAAATATATATTTTTACTTGTGATTCCCCAACTTTCGGGCGGTCACGGAGTCACCGAACCCTGACCGTGGATTTGGACTATTGGTAGCAAGTGTGGTTAGGCAGATTGTATCCTAGCCATACTTATTATTTTCAAAATTGGTGAATTTAGAAATTAACCGGGGGGTCAATTCAGGTGAATCACCGAACTATGGAACAGCGGCTATCATCGTAGGGGGTAATAGTGCCGTGTTAAGGGTGTGTAAATCATGTTTAGTAGGATTACTGGTGTCCTCGGACATCAGTAATGCCGAATTTTTCATAACACTGAACCAAGAACGGTATAGGCAGCGTCTATACCCTATAGATATATAAACTTCAGTTCTTGGGGATGCAAATGGGCGCTACAGTCCACCATCAGGAAACAATAGTGTGTGTGGAAAAGGAGCTGGCCGTTACAAGCCAGGGGCACAGATAACGCATCTGTGCATAAGGCAAACGCTCGATCCGGTTTATCCGGCGGGTGGTTACCTAATTGTAACTGGGAAAAAGGGGGGAATTAAGAAAAATTATGTAGTGGGAGGAGTAACTGAGCAATCAGTGAGAGGGTAACGACCACTGTAAACAGAGGGACATTCAATTTCACTTACTCTAAAGAGAGAGTTGGTGGTTGGTGACCCAGTTTCTGTTCGGTAACAATTGCTATAACTATGATTCGATGATTAGTGATGTATTTCACTTATGAGAACAAACGATTTTAAGTACTAGATTCCAGATTGTAATGATTTTAATCCGCAAGAACATTTTAGGATTGTAATTATATAATTTTGTGTATTTGTATTAGTGGTATACAGTGTGCCGATAGGAAAGTCATTCACCTATTAGTAAGACATCAGCAGATAACTGGTGTAGATTGTAATAAATATGTTTAGTGTCATCAATTCATCAATTGTCCTTTGTCATCAATTGTTCTTTTAGTAAACAATATAGTTTTATTCTATAATTTTCTTTTTATCAATTATCAGAATATATATTTCTGGCAACAAATTTTTTTGAAAAAAAAAATTTGTTATTTTTTAATTTTAATTTGTTTTGAGGTACAGTTTGTTGTGTTTTTATGTTCAGGATATATTGCTGATTATGTATATTGATAATGTATTAACTGATTTATATTGTTCATATTATGTGTTGTAAACAAATGTAGTGATAAGGGAATTTATGATAAAATAAGGTGTTGAGAAGTAATAAAGTAAATTCATTTAAAGGATTTTGGAATTAAAAAAAAAAAAAAATTAAATTCATTAATTGAAAGAGGTGATCAAATTAATTTTAATATGAATCTTTGGCAAGGGACTTGGATATATTTCCCTAGGTGAACAACATTTAAATGATTTAATTTGATTTGTTTTTTGATTTGAAACTGTAACGTCAAGCCAATGAAAGTTGAGAAATGCGAATGAATTTTGTAGAAAAGCCAATATAAAATGTTTGTGAATTTTACATTAATAATTAATATGTGGAGGTAGTGTGGAGATATTGTGTTTAATGTAATAATGAGTATTTGTACGCACCCAGTACTTGCTAAAGGCAACCCAGTATGTATGTAAGGGGAGATATATCGGTTGAGGATCTGGTATGGTATAAGGCTAGTTGTTGATTTATTTGGAATGTTACAAGGCTAGGTGGTACTATGGTGAGTACCGGTCCGACTTTACGGTGTTGGGATCTCGAGTAGAGAAGTCCAGTAATCTCGTGCAGGTGCAGCCATAGTTGCCGAGCTAGGGGGTAGTTTACCTATGATGTATTAAAGAATTAAAGGGGGGTTGTTGGCACCATATCCTCACTGATCTTCTTAGGGTTAGCAATGAGAGTTTTTCTGTTTCGGCAGAAAACCTCTCATTGGGTTTCTATTGTAACGGGACAGAACAGGATGATGAATTTTATTGTAATTGTAAATGCAACACACAAGGTTTACCCACACAGGGCCTCAGTTTAGAACGATAAACATTCCTTGTCGGGGCACCAAGTCGCACATTTTGTCAGTATGCCCTGCAATAAGCACAGTTTTCCAGGTGCTCACGAATGTGAATGAGTGCGCGCCTGCTTGCCCAACCATAGTTTTTGTCACGGACTTTTTGCGAGCCCCAAAACGCAGAATAATGATACACAGACTCGCACCACAAGTGATACCACGTGACAACTAATTATTGTGCCACGTGATTCTGTTTAGCAAATCACAGCGCAAGTTGATGAACATGTAGAAGTGGCCATCTTGTACACTCGGAGAACAGCGTTGGTTGTTACATAGCGGCGGCTGCAGCTGGATGAACACAACAGGCTCGCGAGCCGAAAATCTTTTTAAGACCTTCAAAATGTGGTAAAAAGTATCATTTAAAATAATTTAACGTGCGAACACACGCACAACAGTAAATTAACAGTTAAATTCTAAAAGTGCAGTGAGTAATGTGGTGAATAGACTAAAACATACGAAGTGCGGCACATGTTGGAGGAGACGCCGAAGGCCAAGTAACGTTATCATAAACCAAAATTTTAAGAGCTCTAAATTATGGGGAAAATTTAAATACTGTGTGAATGAGAGAATGAGCAATTACTGGGTTGTCTTATATAATATAATATTTCATCTAATTATAGTAAGTAAATATATTCGTTTTTCAATGTTATGTAAGACTGAAGTCTATGTGTTTGTATTAACTGGGGTTTCGACCTCAAAGCTGAAGTAGTTTGAACTGGAATTCTAAAGATCATAAACAACCTAAGTTATATTATTGTTAAAAACAAATGCCTGATAAAAATGTTTAATAAAAGCTGAGTTAGTTAACAAACAAATGAGAGTCGAATACATTACTGAAGTCAACCCTAAGTTACGCTTATAGTTCACAGTTCGTGTGACGAATCCTAGGTTAATCAAGGTAAGTTTGTTTTATATAATAATTAATAAATGTGATAAAGGTAAGTAACATCTCAACAATGCATTACAATTGGTTAATCAAACATTCTTAATAACTAATAAAATTAAAATAATGTTTGAGTTCAAATGTGTTATTACTCTAGGTTCGGTTCCAAAAGTCAATCGAAAATGGCGGAATCGTCACTCAAAATGGCCGTCAGCCTACAACTGATTGGCCCGGAAAACTGCTTCGACTAATTTCTTTAAATTAAATAGTGTTTTAATAATTTAATGTCCACAATGTTGTTGAATATAGTTTTGTTAAAGTTCACAAGTGTCTGGTTTAACAGTATTTTTGGTGAATCTTGTGTTGCGTAATGGTATGGTTATTTCGTTACTAGGTTATCAAAATCTCACCAACTCGACGTTATGCTTTTCATATTTTGGGATGTGTTAGTTTGAGTAATCATCATTTTTTCATTTGATTTTCGGTTTCTTCTACTAGTATTATTTTCTCGTGTCATTTTTAATGGTTTTCGTTATTTACTTATTTCGTTTTTTGCGTCTCTTTATATTTACTTTTGGTTATTCATAAAAAAAAAATGTGACTCTCTGCTACATGAAGTTGATCTGTTCTGTTTGAAAGTTAACAATAGAGTAAACGAATTTTTCCGTTTAGTCAACGATTATAACCAAGCTTTTTTGAGCTCCGATTGGTCCTTATTTCCCGACCCCTGGTCACGTGACGTTAATTATTTGAAATCTCTGAATTTTATATCTGTCACCTCAAATTACTCCCTGTTTATTTTTAGATTACATTAAATTTGATTTATACGGTGTTATTGTTTAGTAAAATTGAAGTATTTTGATACCTTATGTGGCCCATTTCGGCCCAGTATCACGTATTTTAGCACCTTTATAAATTTAAGTTTTTTTAGGTTTTTACATATTTTTTCTTAACATTTCCTATTGCCTTCTTTACTATTTTAATATGTTCTATAGGGTTGTACTTACTACTAACAATAATTGTTGATATCTCTTCATTACATATAACATCAGTCTTAAATACCTATTAATGATATCTTTATAACAACAATAATATTGACAACATGTCAGTTCAATGGCTTGTCTTATGTGCTATTATCACTTTCCCTATCCATCTGGTTATTACAATTATGGGTTTTTACATATAATTTTATCAATACCTTCCCTGTTTCATTAAGGTCAGGCTTCTACTTAATAGTATTTGATCTGGTTAGGACTATATCAGATATTCTATTTCTGTTTTAAGGTAGCTCATTTCTTTTGGCCTATAGGCTTAGTATTTTGCCATTCTTTCACAATAATTTTTACATAATATAATATTTTACCCTGTACCTGACATTAACACTTTTTAAGTTTTCAACTACTGTTTTTTTGAACAATTAATAAACATTTGAACAAATAATTATAACATAACAAAATTATGCCTTCACCATGTACATAAACCTTTTCAACAATTATTGATTCCGTCTACTGGTTCTTCATATGGATTAGTTTATATGCAAGACCACTAATTCACTTTCTCACTCCCACTGGTTTATTACATGATCTCTGATCATCACTATTTTCCTTTTTTGACATTTATCATTTCACTCCCCCTTAATATAAGTTTTTACACATTTTCCTTAAACTAATACACATATTTCTAATCTTATTTATTCTATTGCATTGTATTTTCTATCAGTTTAACTACTGTCTGATCCTAGCTCTTTTATTATTATTGTTTTTTAATTTATTTTATTTGTTTAATATTTTTATTTATATTGTCCCTGGTGGTTACCAGGTTTTTAGTTCAGTCTCTTTCGTTGGGTTTATTTTAGTTTCACTACGCATTTATGTTACTCTGTAGTTACTGTGGTCTTCAACTCACTCTTGTATAGTTGCTAGTTTATTTCATGGTCTTGTTGCTTACTCATTATATCTTCATTTTACTCTATCGAGTTTTACCGTTGGTTTGTTTGTCCTCTCACTTACAATATCTATTGGGTTCATTGGGTTTATCACGTTACCATGTCTTTTTTTTTCTAACTTTCTTCATAATTACTATTTTTTCATTCTTTATCATTTATTTTTTCTTCATTCACTGTTTTGGTTTAATTTGTGGACTGAATGTTATGTTTAATACACACTTATTTATATATCTTTTTATTTATTACGTATACTAGTACTGGTTATTGATGGTTTTCTTATCTTATCATAGTTCTTTCATGTACAGTGAGGAAATGTATCGTTACAATATAACCTGAAAAGTTAACCACTTTCTTTCTTAGCACCCACTGGAAAAGGTCTTTTTCTTCTTAGCGTTTTCCCTTTGGGATGGGTGCACCTTCTGGATTAACGAATGCCACTTAATGCAGTTGTCATATCTTCTGGGCTCAGTTTCATACTTCAAGATCAGCAATTATACTGTCTATCCATCAAATTTTAGGTTGTTCATGTGTCTTTTTACCATCAACTGTCAGGTGATAGACTACATTTATAATGGTGTCAGGTACTGTTTGCAGAACAGGTCTGTACCAATGAAGCTCCCACTGTTGATTTTCCAATTTACTGGAAGAATGCTAGCCAAGTACCTGACAGAGGTGTCGTTGACATGATATGCAACAAAATTTCTATTGTTCTCTGTAACATCCACACTTCCACAATGTGTAATGAGTGCTCTGTGTTTTTGCTGGCAGCCCAACATTCGATGCTGTACAGGGGAACTTGATTCACTATTGTGCAGTGGAACATAGATTTTAGGTGGATTGGCATTTTGTTGTCACAAAGGACTCCTGTCACATCCTCCATTGCATCACAGCATTAATTCTAGTTTGTACATTTTCAATTGAACAGCTATCACTCTGCAAATAGGATTCTAGATAGTGGAAGGTATTTACATTGGCAAGAACCACTTCATTATTTTGAATGGTGCCAGGGGATAGGACAGCTTCAAGATACTGTCTTAATAATGTTCAAATGGAGACCAAATTGATGAAGATGGTCATGCCATGCTTGAACTTGACACTAAAGCTTCTCTTGTGTTTGCAGCAAGCATCAATCATCAGCATCCAATGAACACCCCCTTTGCAAATCCATAGTAACAGTGTCCATAACAAGAACAAAGATTGGTGGAGACAGGGCCAAAGCTTAGCATACACCAACCATCACAGGGAAGCTGCTGGAGTCCTGCAGGGTATTGCACTTGGCTGGCCATGATACTGTAAAACATTCAGATCCACTCAATGAATACTTCAGGTACATGCTGGTCATAGAGAACATACCAAATCATCTAACCAAGAAACAATCTCATGGTCAAGAAAAGCCAAGTATAGTGGTTTCCTCTTCTCAAGATGTTTCACCCAAATACTGCACATAGACAAAGACTGCAAATATTGTATCAGTCATCCTACATCCATTTACGAATCCACACTGGTCGGTGGAGAGCTGGACAATGGTGTGCAAACAGTGTATAGAATATATTTATTTAAACACTTTCATAGTATGAGAGAGGAGCCAGACCAGTCAGTAAGTGACAGCTGGATTTTAAATATGGCCACTGTGATACTGGACAACCAGTCAGAGTACATGAACTTAGCCAACAATAACACTAAAGAATTTTGTCTACCAGGCGATTGATTTGTTATAATATTCTTTGATATGATGTTCCATACGTTTGCTAGAAAATCATCAGGCCCTGGTGCATTAGCACTTTTCATGCTGCCTGATAGAATTTTTGACTTTCTCCATGGTGAAAATGCTAAAGCATCATGGTTGTGTCTCCAGGTGGCATACAGGGGGTGCCTCCCAGATATGGATTGTTGGAGAGAAATTAAATACCTCCTATGGAACAAGAGGAAATGGATGCATGTGAGTAGGCTGCATTGCTTACAATAGTGGATTAGGGCTACTGGAAAATAGTCCCTTTAAAGGCCCAATACTATACACTCTTAGTCAAAAACCAACAGTAGGCCAGTTGGTCAATTATTGTCGCAACTGATGACTCAATTTAATGTGGGAGATTATCAGATAATGCTAGTGTATACTCTGTAGGCAACATGCAATGGCAATGCCCGACCAGCATGAGAAGTGGGCAAGGGCTACCAATCCAGTGATAGAATTGGTTAAAGAAGCATGTCCATACAAGGCTAATGTAAAATGTTACATGGAGATAGGCACTTTGACTGGATGCAGCTGTGAATTATCTGAAATCCTAAAATCTTGGCACACGGGTATCACTTGTCTTCAATAAATGGGTTGGAAAGGACAGAAGTCTCCCGGACACTGGAGAAGGACACAAAATGATTTACAAGGGGACAACTAACACCTACAGAGTCCCTGTTGTCATGAGTGAAGATCTGTATAACCAAGTATCAGCTGTTTGACATTCCAGTTGTTAATATCAGTAGTCACTGATACTTCAAATGAATATTACCACGGTTTGTATGAGAAATTGGCAATAAAGGAAGAGGAAACAATATCTATGGTTTAGCAGTCTAAGGCAGTGCAGAAATTGAGCACTAGGCGTATATGAAATATAAGTACGGTCGTCCACTCCATAGTAGTAGAATGTTCCTGAAATGGTGGCAAGAACTGGAAAAATATATACAGTAAACTCTGGATTATCCGTGGAATTGGGTGGTGCAATCACCGTGGATAACCGAATTCCACGGATAATCAACAATGCATACAAAAAAGGGCAGAAAGCAATGAAACTACTTTATTAACATTAACTGTTTATTTAAAGTAAAGCAATACAGTAAAAAACCTACAGTAGGGGAAGAGGGGGCACATTTGAACAGTTTTCATTTACAATTTTTTACTCACATCCAACATTACATTTTGAACTTTAAATAGCATAGAACAATAAGATATTGCTTAACAAACAATGGGAAATTTTTTATTTGCACAAATTAAACATATCTTGAACATAAATTAAAGCAGAATGAACTCTTGTAATATGTTCAAAATTGCCCCATGTATAGGGTACCTTTGAACAGGTATGGGGCGCTTTTGAACAATGTCCAAATCATCTGTTAAAGAACTAATTAACTCACAAAAATGTCATGAGAGGAGCACTACTATGGTCAAATTATTTTTTCTTTAAAACTACTGAAGTCCATATCAAAGTATTTCATTGTCACAGTGCGAGCAGTTCCTCCTGAACTCTCCGGGTGCGGCAATTTCATAACAATATCACTTCTCTCTATCTCACTGCAGTCTTCAGTTTCAGGATATGTAAATTTCCATGTTTGTCGCAACCTTCTCATAAACCTGACTCTGTATGTGAGCCCATCTACCTCCTCTACGTACATATCCAACGTAATGAACTTTGGTTTTCTTTGTTGCAAATTCCGTCAGCACAAAGTCGTCGGCAACAATTTCCTCAGTGTCATTTCTTTCTACGGTTATTAAATCTTGCAATGTTCCTTCATCTGAGCTAACTTGAACAGAAAATACTCCATCACTGTCACTGCTAGAAGAAACTGATCTTTTTTTCATAGAGGTCTTCTTCTGTTTGAAAGACACCTTTGGCCTCCTGGACATATTTTCCTTCCGGGATTTTCGTGCTAGTTTCCTCTTCGATCTTGTTTTTTACGGGAGACTCTGTCAAAATGCGGGACTTAACTTTCTTTCTCGGTCTTTTCAGACATCTTCGTGCAGCTTTGGGATAAGGTCGCACATCTTCTGAGGAGAGGGTAACTGTGTTAGGACCAGGATTTTCTTCATTTTCATTTGATGATTCTGGTGTTCCAGCTCTTTCATCAGATGGACCAGCAGTTTGATTGGGTAGGTCTATAGGTCAGTCAGTTACAAACGATGGCTCGAAATCTTCATCACTGAATGCAAGTCTAGAAAATGGCCATATTCCGGGTTTCTGAAACGCAGATGTTATATTCTTCACCGTAAATGAAGATAGGTAAGCTACATTTGTTAGAGATGCCAGATCATGTATAGTGATGGTTTTTCCAGGATTAGCTGTCATCCAATCATTTTGTGCCACACGCAGTTTTCCCTTAAATGGTCTCATCACACCCACATCTAATGGCTGGAGTCGATGTGTGCAATGAGGTGGAAATGTTACCAAAACAATTCCATTCTCTCTAGCAAACATAATAGCATCAAGGGTACAATGACTCTCTTGGTTGTCCATTAGCAAAATAATTCTGTCATCTTTGCTGCACCTAGCATGTTTCTTAACATGTTCAAGGACTTTTATAAATAAAGATCCAATCATCCATGAACTCTTTGGACTGTTGACCTAACACAGACTGCCTGGAGGTGCACCAAACATCATGCTGTCATGGAATCGTGCTCTGGGGAACACAAAAACTGGCGGTACAGCATTGCCAACTGCATTACTATCATGCAGACTGTGATCATAGTTCCTCGTTCAGCTGAGACTGCCTGTCCCACTTGCCGTGCACCAAGCTGAGCGACAACTTTTGGAGCTTGTACACCCATTTCATCTAGGTTGTATATCCTATCCCCTGTGAATTCTCCAGATTGCAGAGCTCTTTCATAATTATCATAAAACTCCATAACATTGGTTTTGTTGAACGCTGTAGCTCTCGACAGGCTGGTGTTCTCAGGTTTCCTCAATGTGATCATCATGTCACTTCATGAAACCCTGAAGCCTGTCAATTCCAGCAATTCTGTTACTGTCCCATGCTTCGGGATACTTGCAGGCTAATTGACAAGCATAATCATATGATAATTTGCGTATATTTGTATAAGTCATGCCATAATTAATCTTAGAGCATTTAATAATGTAATCAACTAACTGTGACTCTTGCTCCTCGGTGAATACCTGTTGACTGGTGTATCGTGAACCATATTTTCCACTTAGGTCATCACCATTCTTAAACTTCTTCACTTGGTAAAATAATGTTGGGCAAGTCATGCCATACTTTGAAGCTGCAGTTCTCAATGAGAGTTCTCCTTTACTCACAGCCCTTACTGCTTCCTGAATAACTTCATTGGATATTTCAGGTTTGTTTCTTTTCTTTATGTATGTCCAAACCATTTCTATGCCCTAAAAACAAATATCATATCATCAATAACTTTGTTCTATCGATTTTTAAAAATATTTGTCACAATATTGTTACATTAATGTAGTGGGGCAGTTTTGAACACTGTTCAAATGTGCCCCCAAAGAACTGTTCAAAAGTGCCCCACATAACCCTAAAAAGTACAACCTATCATAAATAGAAACAAGAAGGAAATATTTAGTTTATGCAATAATATTTAAAAAGTGCATTCACTAGGCTTTAATAACACATAATTAAAATTACCTCTGAAATTTTCACGTTGTCAGAATATCCTTATGGAATTCGAAACTAAGAAAGACTTTTTAAGTACTGAAACACAACTTCATCCACTGAGTTTACACCAAACAATGAATGGAGGGAACTTGGCAGCCAGTACATCAGAAGAGCTGCCATCTGCTGTCAGTACTGGAAAGTTCATGGAAATAATATATTAAGGCAGGAAATTCCAACTGTTCAAACAAGCCCCCCCTACAGTCAGGCCTGGACTGGCCCGCGGGCCGGTGCGCCTTTTCAAATAAAACCTGACCTGCGCCCTCAGCCAGCTCTGAAAATGCTGTCACGCTTTTACACGAGAATATGTTTTTGGTAATCGGATCAAATTTCCCGAGATATTAAAAAAAAAAGAAATACACTATATTTAAAAAACGAATTGCTTAACTGTATTAGTAGCAGTAGAGAAAACGTATGCAAAGCAAATTGACGTGTGCGGTGCTATTTAATAAGGTCTATTTCCTTACCCCCCCTTATATTAAACTTTTACTTACCTTTTCTTTCACTCGCCCTGACTTACGAAAAAACAGAAGATTCCCAACTTATAGGTCGCCACCGATATTTTTAAAAAGGACAAATATGGAAACCTTTATACATTTTCCCATTATTTACTTCAAGTTACTTACCAGGTTCGTTTAGGCGAGATTTTTCATACAGGACAGGTTATGGTTATGGCGTAATAACTACTCTAACACATATTTATATCCCTAAACAAACTTGATTTTATTTTATTAAGTAGCCTACAGCTAAAAAACATGAATTTGTTCAAACACAAGTTTTATCAACTAATTATTTTCTAGGAACCAGTACTTTTAATAATGATTTCTCCCCTTAAATATATAACTTTTACCCCCTTTATAGTATTCTCATTAATTCTTTTATAAATCTAAATTTGTATAGCTTTTTACTGATATCAGATTGTTACGGAGTCGCTTTTGTATGCATTTGTTACTTATCTGACATGTGGTCCAGTTGTTACCCGATCACTAGTAGTTCACTGTCACATTCGCCACATCGCACAGAACTGTTCTAACTGCACAAATTAACGTATTCGTTTTTGTCTTGATCTCTTTCTTCATTTTACTCTTTTGCACACTTTTTAATAAGATTCGGTAGGCCTAGGCTACTGTAATCGCTTTGGCCTACCGTAACTGCCCGAGGCCACTGTTTTTATTAATGCACTGTATGCTGCTTCTGTCTGATGCAAAAACTGGTGATAGACTGCTTACTGTGATTCACACACACACAGAGCCTGCTGCTGGCAAGCTATTACGTAATATGTCTAGACAGTTGTTTATGCTAATAGTGTATGTTGCACTGGGGCACCTCACAGGTTGATACTGACAATTGAAAATTAAAACTGATTTAAATAAACTGGGGTAGCACTCAATTCTGTACCGTTACAGAGTCTGGCAGAGAGCACTGTGCGGTGAGGGTATGCGCCGTGCATGCCCGTCAATGCTGTGCGACTTTGTTTCGACAATGACCTCGACACTGGACATGGCAGCGCCACTGCGCCCTTACCCTCACTCCCTTCCTACCTCCTCCGCATAGGCGCTGTGCAAGTGGAAGTACAATAGTGTTTTTCCAAAAAGTTTGGTGGTGTCACGTTTAGTCTCTGTGTCACCCAAATGTCAGGAATGGTTGTGAGTTGACAGATTGCAGAAGTTATTTGACACGTTATTTATATTTTTGGCTGATTATTTCCATTAAAGGTAAGAAAATAGTAACTATTTACTACCGTATATTTATGAAACATCAAAACTGTGTTTATTCTTATTTTGGCACACAGATTATGTTATCACGAGCTGTACAAATGTTACGCAATAACTGATGACATGACTCACACCTAAACTCTCTCTATCCTCGAGCGCTTGAGGCCATCTGCCCATGTAGGCTCATTCCAAAATGTTCACAGCATTTTATCCACGTGCTGTTTTTTCATTTACGTGATATTTAGTAATAACAGGCCATAGCCTACCCTGTTTTTATTAAATATCCGTAACTGCAAAATTTTTTTACTGTAATTTTTCATTTCTGTAAATGAAGAATAAGATTTCATATTTTGTAAAATAATCAAGCAAATTATTATTTTAGGTCACAATGGAAGAGAGACCGAAGAAAAACGAAAATCAGGACAAGAATTCAAAATAGAGAAAGAGGCTAGAGAGAGGGAAAAATCTGCCCAGTCTTGCTCGAAAATCATAAGTTTTTGTATGCCAAAAACAACTTGTAGTTCAGATAAAACTTGTAGTAGTATTAGATGATGACGAATCACTTATCATAGCTACACCATCTACTTCAGAAATCGTAACCAGTATATCGGACGACAGCAAAGTTCCTGTTGCGTCATCATGTACAAAATTACAGACATTAAAAATTGATGATACTCTGATTGACGATGACGACTGTGATCAGCGTGTTCAATGTGTTATGTCTCCCAACTCAAGCTATTACTCAAGATGTGAGTGTTGTTGACTCTGATGTTCGGTTCGAAGAAAAACCATTGCTGAATCCCGATGAGTATTTCAAAAAACCCGGACCAAAAGACATTAACTCCTTCTTTCAGTTTCATCCCATTCAACATTGAAAAGCTACTGAACCTCTCCCTTTTGATGACAAGGTGTTTCCTTTTCATTCTGGGGATGGCCAAAAATTCAAGCGCAATTGGCTAACTTACCACATAAGTAGCAAAAAGCTATTTTGTAGCGTTTGTTTGGCTTTTACTGACGGATCCTCAGTTTTTTGTCAAGGGTTTGACCGCTATAGGCATTTGACACAAAGTATAGGAGAACACGAAAAGTCAAAAGCTCATCTAGACTCTGTGAAAACATACATTTCTCACAAAGAAGGGACAACAATTGATAACCTGTTATTTGATAAACTTAAAAAACAAAAAAAGAGGTACTTGAACGTAGACATGTTGTATCTGCTGTCATCAATGTCATTAAATTGATAGGAAAACAAGGCATCACTTACAGGGCAAGTGAAGAAAGTGCATACACTCTTTATGATCCTTCTGTAAACCATAGGAATTTTTTAGAACTAATTCTTTTGATATGTAACTATGACATCAATCTGGAAAACCATGTGAAAAATGTTATTAACACGGGTAAATCAGCATTGGAAACTTCAAAGACGAGTTCCAAGAAAGGAGAGAGGAAGGGGTGGTCAAGTAACATTTCTCTGCAAAACAACTGTTAATAAAATAATTAACATCATGAAAATGTTGATCCACAAAGAAGCTAATGAAGTAAAGGAGGCCATGTTATTCTCAGTGCTAATGGACACAACAACGGATGTGTCTGGGTTCGACCAGTGTGTTATTGTGTTGAGGTATGTGTTCGAAACTGAAGTAAAAGAAAGGATTATTGTTTGAAGTGTGTACGTTCTTCAACAGGGGAAAACTTATTTAACTCTTTCCTTGAAATTTTAAATACCACAGGACTTGGATGTCAAAAACTGCATCGCCAACTCATTTGATGGGGCTACAAACATGAGCGGTCAGTACAAGGTGTTTCAACTCGACTTCAAGATGAACTGCAAAACCACATTCACACGTGGTGCTATGCCCACTCTCTGAACCTTGTAATGACAGATACGGCCCAAAGCGTAACTGCTACAATCTCTTTTTCCGGTCTACCACAGCAGACCCAAGTATTTATCAAAAAAACCCACAAAAGACTGCTTATTTATTTGGAACAACATCCAAATATAAGATTGAGTCAAATTGGGGCAACCAGATGGAGATCTAAAAGTGATGCCACCTATTAAATATTTGGTTACTACAATACCTGGGCCGAATGTGAAGACGTTCCAGCTAATCAAGGTACAAATAATCTAAAATCTGTATCTGTATACCTGGAGTTGGTTGTGTCACTCTCCATTATCGCTAACTCCGCAGATTTCAGACCCAAAACAAGGAATGAGGCAAATAGCCTGCTTCAGAAGTTTCTTTCATCACAACACCACTTTCAGACTATGTACAAATTAGGAACCTGGATTATGCACAGGCATGGACTTTGGTCTTCACGGCACAAGAGAATTTGAGAAACGCCCAAAACCATTTCCATCAAACTGAGTGCAGCACAAAACTTCGCTAAGGCCATGACAGAAGTTCTTGATGAGAAAATTGAAGGAAATCCATCTCTAGAGACATACAATCTTTCCACAGAGAGTGAGCTACCAACAAAAAGACAAAGACAGCGCAAAAAAATCCCACATGAAACAGCTGATGATAAAGTGTATTCAGCGTAAAGTGAAGACAGCCGTATTCAGTGCAGAAGATAATTTTGGAGTACAAGTTTTCAATGTTGTCATTTATCAAATAAACCAAAGTATGGCTACAAGGTTTTCTGACCAAGAAAGATTATATCAAGACCTCTCGTGCTTTGATCCACGAAGATTCCCTGAATTGAAAAATGGCGTACCTGAAAACGCCTTGGAAAAAATATGCACTCTAATTCCAACTATTGACAAAGAGAAGTTAAAAGAGGAATTAGAGTCATTCGTTGATCAATGGCCAAGTATTTCTTCAGCGTTAAAGAAAAGTTACCTGGAGCAAGAGGAAAAAGATTCTCAAAGTGGTTCAGGAGACAAAAGTGCACAAACATCTATCTGTGACGTAAAAAAGTCATGTAGGTCATGCATAAAATGTGCCTACAAGTTGATTCACGCGTACAATATGTATTGTGTAATGTACACCGAGCTCAACAAAGCTTATAAATACCTCTTGACAATTCCTCTTACTCAAGTAAATTGCGAGAGAGCTTTTTCAATAGGAAAACGCGGCTTCACTTTTCAATGGCTAATGAAAACCTAGAGGCTCTTCTCATGATGCAGTCTGAGAGAGAATCACTTACAGCAATTGACAACAATGTCATCATAAACGAACTCTGTTGTCAGAGTCAAGAAATGCAATCCCTAATCCCCTACTGAATACTAAATTTATTAGGGTTAGACATTGTAAAAAGTGTACTATCCTTAGTTATTTATTTTCATTTTTCTCTCATATTTGCAATCTCCATTGACTTTATTTCCAGGTTAGCAAAATATAAAGTCGGCAGCAAATTAGTAAGAGTTTTGTAGCTTGTTTTTGAAATTTACCTAGATTTAATCATAACATTTTCTTAAGTTTACAACCTCCTTACAGATTCAAGTTAAAACTTTGTTTTTTTATATTTTATTATTTATTGATAACAAAAATGTGTACTGAGTAGATCCTTTACTAATTTTTATGTATTAATTTCAGTATTTTATTAAAAACGCTGGTAAGATCTTGATAGTAGCATTGATCTTTATTCTACACAGAAATGTAGTATTACGTTTGATTTTAAATGTATTTTGTTTATGTACAAAAATATCAATCAAAACTTTGTCTCCATTCAAAAGTAATATTCTATTTTTTTCTTTATTTTTGTTGTAGCACAAACAAACACTTGTAACATAAAAAATTTTAAATTATTTAATTGTTTCTTGATAACAAAAAGTTGTACAGACTAGAATTTTGCTTCACTGATTATTATGTATTAACTTCAGTGTTTTATTTAAGACGTTGGTACCGTAAATTCTTAAAAGTCACATTGATATTTTTTTTTAATAAAAAATTTAACACTACGTTTGATTTTTAAAGGTACTTTTTGTTGATGTACAAAAATATCTATCAACATTTTGTTTCCATTGAAAGCTAATGTTTTATTTTTCCTTTATTTTTATTTGTAGGGCAAACATTTGCAACATTAAAAAAGGTTTAAAATCAAATTGTAAATTATTTTAAATACCTACTTTATCTCATTTTTTTTTTGATATGCAACTCTCTGTGTGTCTGTTCTTTATTATTTCGTTCTCAGCTTTATAGGTGCTGCCTCAGGAGCTGGTATTTACTGCTAGTAAATATTAACACTCATTATCAATAGTAAAACGTTAACGGAAATCAATAGTGAATAATACAAAATCAACAAAATGGTATTCTTGGCAAAACGGTGTTGTATGACGAGTTTCCAGGTCGGGATTACATTAAACTCCACTTGAGCGGTGCGCCCTCTAAAACCTAAGGTCTGCGCCTTTTCCTGAGGGCCAGTCCGGCCCAGCCTACAGTATTACCTATATGTGTACAAAAGTTATATATGCCTATAAAAAATCAAAGTGAACGTCCCCACATTTTCATCCGCAGCAGGGATTAGATTCAGGAACGAATTACCCCAAACGTATGAATTAAAAAGTTTCAGAAAAATACAGTCTATGAAGTAACTGCTGACCTGTCGGTAAACATCACAGGTGGCGTTCAGTGCCAATATCTAAGTTTTCACATCTGTTAACTAAGCTAGTACAGTATGATGGGTTTCAATTATACTGCATAACATAGAGACAAACATAATTTACTGAGAAAATTAATTGATCCCAGAGTCGCAGTAAAGTACCTATGCCTGGATAACTCTTCGTAGTGGTGACACAATCCGTCCCTCGGACAAAAACATCATTTTAAGATTAGTGGAACAGAAGCTTTATTATTCAGCTGAAATTTATTTCCACATAAAAAAAGTCCATAGTTGCTGTGGATAATCCACAATGCGGATAAACCACTCTTGGATAATCGGGAGTTTACTGCAGTTCTAACAAAAACATGTGTACAATCATGACAATTAATTAATGAGGGAGTTAAAAAAGGTTAGCACGACATTAAAATCAGTGGCCATTGTCTGTATTTTAACCAGACTAGGCGTGTGCATGCAAATGTTTTGTGTCTGTGTGTATGCATTTGCTCACAACTTCCAGATATTACACAGAGTCCACCTGAAGCTCCTAGTGCACATAGAGTACACAGTTAAACTTAATATACAAAAACACTAAAGTTTGTAATCAGTTTATTAAAATGTATCCTCAGCAATAGAAAGAATTTAGTTTTCTATAAAAATTAAAATTTTCTGTTTACAAAAGATAAAAAGATACAGTACAATTGAAAAAAAAAGGATTCAACAAGAACAATAAACTTTCATATTACGTTAAATATACATTAGACTTTTTTGAGGGTTCAACAAAAAGTAGTACTACTTATAATTTTAAGTGATAGTAATTATCAGACAGGCATTTAGGTATATTTAAAATTATTACAAAAGTGTTATCATATACAAGAAAAATATTTATTTAAAACTTAGAATTTATGAAAACTATGAATTCCAAATATAACACATTATTATACAAATTAATATTAACCTATACATAATACATTTTTTGAATAAATATCCTATATTTACTCACAAATCAAGATCCCTCAAATAAAAAGTGCCCATATAATAATCCAAACACAACACTACTTTTAAAATATTACTAACGGTAAATAAAATAAATATTCAAATACTTCAAACTTAAAACATAATGTAATCATTTCTCCTACATCTTTTTATATAAAGCTATGTTATTGCACAACTTGTATTGTGTTACATGTACACAATAATGTAAAAACTTAAAAATTTATATTAGTATATTAATATCACTTGCATACTTTACACTGTGTCTAAGAAAAAATTATACTAGGAACGGTGCAATTCTACTATAATTTAATTACAGAATTTTGGAAGTAAGTACCAACTGATGATTTTATAAATACATCAATATAATCACAGTAATGTGACTAACTTAGTTTTCTTGCACTTATGCACTGATTGTATACTGTAAGCAGGATAAAAGTAATGTTATTTTCTTAGAAATATTGTTAAACTCGTACAATTCTTTACACTAGTAAAGACCACACTCCCCAAGGTCTGTTCAGTCCACACACTTCCACTTTCATCAGACATTCCACTATTTATTAATGACTTTCTAGCCATGTAATGGTTTAGGTGTTTAACATTATACACAATACACCTTTTTTTTGCAAAAATAAGAAAAATTAATTAAGGGAGAGTTTTCAATAGCACAATATGAAGCCAACCTTGTCTAAACATAGATTACAAAAATAAAGGTTAAAAATTACTTATATTTATAATATTTTCAACGTTTTGTAAACAAGTCTAACAATATAATTTTTATCATCACTTTATGGATTAATGACCAAATGATGGACATTATTTTGCAACAATATTTCATGTATTTATTTAATAAACTATGTATTCAGCTGTTAGCAAATAAAGAAGGAAAAATCAACTTAATTTTGCAAAAACTAAAACATCAAATTTATTTTTGCTCAGAGATTCAGAGAAAAATGTGTGTTTATGTGTGTGTGTGAGAGAGAGAGAGACAGAGCATTCCTTTGTTTTCTGCAGATATATTTAAAACAACACACACACTGTCTCTCTGTACTTACTATCACAGAGTAAAATCACAACTTACAATTTCGCTACAACAAATACAATATTGTTGGCTATGCAATTCACACAAATTCACAAAATAAAATCTTTAAAATTATTTAACATAACATTTATTAACTTAGAATTTATTACGGCAAAAAATAATACAAAAAATAATACAGTAGTATGAAACTTTTAAGAAATGATACAGTATTAAATTATTTAAAAGTACACACGAAACTTATAATTAAAGTATAAAGCATTAAACAATATTAAATATATTTGTTCGTGTGCATGCACGTATGCACTAAACATCAATATCCATTTAGCACTGGATATTCTTGCATTCAGCTTAATAATTAGGGAACTTTACACCGAGCATAAAAATCCACAACAGATGATCCACAAAATATACAGACATTTATACTATTAATTTACGGAATGTAAATTATTGTCTTAATGTGCTTATACATATAATGTGGATATGTGCATTTGTATGTGTGAGAGAGGGAGACGAATAATTTAATAAACATGTTTTCAAGAACTTACTTTGCTTAATTTTGCATAGCACTTTTAAGGACTAGTTGTGTATTGTTTCTCATACTACTGGAGATGACACAACTGGTTATCAAAAGCATTATGCAAAATTAAATGAAGTACATATTGGAAAAGGTGTTTATCAAATTATTACCTTACTGTACATGAAGAATAGTAGTGACAGTGTGTGTGTGAGAGACAGACATAACGCTCAATACTTATTAGGGACTTAAAAATACAACTTTGAGTTATGGATACCAAGTTTCTGTGAGCTTCTGTATTAGTTTAGAACTCCACTAAATAGTTGGGATCCTTTCAGCCCTCACATTAACCTCATAGGCAATACAACACACTATAAATTTCCAGTAGTAATTACAGTTTAGATTTTAGATGTACTCTTAGATTTATATTGAAAAATTACCTGTAATTAGTGTAAGGTTTAGAATATACTAATCAATAGTGAGATATCCATTTATAGATTGTAATATTTTCTGTTCTCGCTTGTTGCCACTCATGCTTTTACATAATTACCATACTGAACCATTTCGTTATAAGTAGTGACATTAAAAATTTAAATCAACAATGTGAAACTCTGCAAAAGAAGAAAATGAAATATTTTTGTGTTTACTTGCTTGAAAACCCAGAAAGAACAATATTATGGTCAAGTCTATGCTCTCCAACTTTACAGTACATTTTGTCAGTATAGGCCTACATAGTTCATCACTGCTTACAGGGGAATGCATATGCATCAGTGGACAAATACGTATGGGTTAGCACTAAGAAACATTAAAATTTGTATACTCTGTGTATTATACAATGTAAATTACTAGTTTGTTTAATACTATCTGTCCCATGAGCATCTGGTGAAATAACATCATACTATTTGCAAATACACAAAATCTGCTGCAACAATCTACCTTAAATTTATGGCTGAAAGTCGGTCACTCTATTAGTTATTATACAGAAAAAAAATAAAAGGTGCATGGTTAGAGTTATATAAAATTTGCTGAAATTAATGGTATAACTATTATTCATGAAACAAAAGTGTTGTGTTCAATATTAAGTTTTAAGTTTAGTCCTTTACCAATCATTTATTTAAAAAAAATTTACAGGCATTGCACAAATGCAATGCACAGAGAAGGGCATTGAAAATGCTTCAAGAAATCTAAAAAATATATATATTTATGTTCATTCACCAATCAATGAATTCATTATACATTTACCAATGTACAGATTATAAGTTAAATGTAGTCGCATTCATAAGCGAAGTTTTATATGTGTACTACATTATTGACAACAAAGAAGTAGTTTCTATGGAAACTCACCGGTTCCCATTTTCGATCACGAACCAGCGATCGGCAGCAAATGTGCGACACATCCTTATAAACATTTTCAATGTTAAAAATCCATACAGATGTCCTAACTTCCATATTAATAGATTTCAATACTTATATAGACAAGACATATTTGGTTAAAATTCTGAAACTCTACATGAGCTGTACTCTAATAATGAATTATGCATAAATAAAAATCTATAAGCTAACTGGTACTAATGAAAGCAAGAAATTAAAGTAAAATGGTCATTAAACTGTTTCAGAATGTATTATGTGGCCAGAATGGTAAAACTGTTTCAGAGATTAAAGAAAAATTTAATACCTCAGATGTGAAGAACACAGCAAGTACATGATACCAAATGAAAAAATGTATCAACAATGGAGAAGAGAAAGTGGCAGTAATAAACTCCAAAATGAAACTATAAAATAAGCAAAGGTCTAAGACTTCTGTGTGACATAACAAAAGGAAATAATTAACACTATGGCCAAATTTATTAAATCAAATGTAAAAGAATGGCTCAAGCCATTGTCTTAGAATAAAATTGAAGCAGAACAAGCAAATCACAATTTTGCTTGTAAAATCAACAAGGTACAAAAGAGGTGGATTTTATTGTTTTTGTATTTATTTTATGCTAATTTAAAGGAGTTTAGACACAAATTTCTACCATAAAGCTGTTTAAGCATGGTGTATAAATCTGTGTATAGGTGTACACACTTCTATGGTGGGAAAGCTGGTCCATCCCACAATGGAATATGTATGTGATGACATAATTATTTCTCTACTACATGAGTTACAATATATGTAGTTTACAGATAATAAGTTGGATGTCATAGCATGCATGTTCTACTTTGATTCCTTTTTTTTATATTATTTGAAATAATATGATTCATTTGTATGTTTATCTAGACTCTTTCAACACCAAAAAACAGTCCTACACACAAAGTCACTTGATGTTTTCTGTTTGCCATAATATGTACATAATGAAGTTTAAGTTTAAGTGGAGACTCCAGTCTATCGTAAACACAGAATACCTTTAAAAGTATTTTGATGTGAGGTGTCTTAATAATTTAAAACTTATCTGACTGCTAAACAGTGACTGTAAGAAAATAGAAAGAAACAAACTGGAAACTGGAATAACATCCCAAAAGGAATAGCTCCAAGGTCTTTGTTATGCAGTACTTAATCCAAAGAAAATATTTTATAAAAGGGATCTGTAAAAATCACAAGTCAAGGAGTATCATATAGTAACCTAAAATTTGCAGATATTATGGTACTATGGTGAGAAAACATTACAGAGCTTTATATGCCTGCTAAGAAACTTATTACACAAGAAAACACAGATGTGCACGCACGCATGCGCGCGCACCATTGAATTCATTATTATAGTGTCCAGAGTCCTATATACATAAACATGTAAAAGATTAATTCAAAATCAGAATCAACCTCAAAGTAAACCTAGGTTCTTAGAAATGATCCTAATGATTGCCCTAGAGAATGCAATGCAATTATGAATTCAATAACATATATGAAGTGTCGTGCAGCAGATACACAGCTAAAAAATTCAACAAAATTAGATATTACAAATTCTATTTTGCTTACTGTGAAAGAATGAACTATCTACTTTTTTTTAAAAACTGGTAAAAAATTCTACATGTCAGTTGAAAATCACAATAACCAACAAAAGAATTGATCAATGACAAGTTAAAGGCAGATACACGAAAATAAGGAACTACTTGGAGCATGTCCAACAGTTTATCAAACGAATCATCAAGTGCAACAGTTTATTGTAGAAGAAAACAGGACACAGAGATATATTCTGGATGCACAATTTCAATGACTTATCCGACTATATTTTGGAGCACTACCTTCAGAAAACAAAAATTGTAACAAATTAGTTAGCCACATAAAGCGGTGCTTATGAAACTTGATTATCAGTTTTCTGAAGATGTTTATGCTACAATATGTACAATTAGAAAACAATGTAAAATGAGAATTGTGCCAAAGAATTTTAAATACCAATGCATGCAAGATTTAGTCTATATCTATAGATGTGAAGACTAAACCAGGATATCAGAAGAAGATACCATAAAGATTATTTAACAACCATGGTAAAGACATATAAAGATAAATGAATCTTTATCTTTGAAAACAAAAAAGATAAAAGAGTACAAAAATAAAAGACATAATTTGGGTCAATCCATATGAAATCATCTAGTAGATTTTGTTCAATTTTTTTCAAAATGTTAGATTTCTTGTCACTGAATTTACCAGTATATTAGGAGTTCAAAACATGGGTTAAATATTTTTTGAAACTGAATATTTTGGCAGCATTTTTTGGTGCCACGTGCGTTTTTTGATGAAAATAGTGTTTCATGGAAAACCTCATAACTCTTTTTATTTTTGAAAATATCAAAAGGATTAAAAAAAAAGGTTATATTCAGTAGGAAATTAAGAAAATTTCTGTGTGATCTATGTTTTGTTAACTGTTAAAGAAATTACTTAAAATTGACTTCCAAACTCCACTTTACTGTGGAAAAAATTACGTCTTTGACGTACAAATTTCAGTAGAAGGAAGCAAGACTCATCTTTATAATTTTTCCTTGAATAGGTATGTTTTAGTACTACTCTAAGAGAAGTATGAAATCTTAGAAATGTCTCCCTTTTATATATACTGTAGTTTGTCAAACTGGCACCTCAGCATAAAAATGCAAAGTTTTAAGGTTGAATATGTGAAAAGAGACTGAGTGAAAAATCATAAAATTTCAAAGGATAGTCCTCTCATGGATGGAAACTTGTACCATAAATTTTATGAGTGTTTTTAAGGTACACAGACTCATGTGGTTTTAGATACAGAGACTCAAAATTGGTTTATCACGTTTATTAACATGCATTATCGCAGCCACGAATTGTCTTCACAGTGGTTAATTAATTCTGCTCATTACTGTAATAAAATACTCGTATATACTTCTTTTTAAAGTAAAATCATTTTTTTATATAAACTATTATAAATGAAAGTTTACTTTGCACTCACAGAAAAAATATTTCAGAAATTTTATTGCATAGTTTGTCAGTAATATTGTATCTATGACCAGTGATTGTAGTGAGTTCCAATTGAGTTAGTTTCCAAAGCACTTTGCTTACTAGCAGCCAAACTGTATCATTTTTGGACAGTTGAAAAGATGTTTTTGGGCCACATGGCCAAAAAGAAAAAAATTAATTGACAGGTAATTGTTTTCTTCATTTAATTCAAGAACTTTTCCAATTCATCACTTGTTATCATACATGCATACAACATTGTAATTCTTTTGAAATGATACTGAATTTTACCAAATCTCTGAAATGTTGTGATCATCATACTATTCACATGTAGACGTTACAAATCATCTGATAACAGTTTCAGTCGGTGGCATAAATTCTGAGAGGAAGTAAGAAGAAAATTGGGTGTGGACGAAAATAATGAAAAAGTGCTGGAAGAAAAGCGGCTCTCCTTACCCAAACAGAAAATACAAAACTGGCACATACTTGATGATGACCAATAGCTGTGTGGGACGAAGGGCATGCCCGTCGCACGCTCCTGAGCTTCAAATAGAGCTCCTGCCGCAGGGACCATAGATAGGGCTGGATATTAGGGTGTGGCCTGCTATCGGCCGTGGGTTTTCAAGGGTGAGTGTATGAATATTCTCATGTACCAGAAAACCATTGACAGGACTGGAATCAATTTTCTATTTTTTTCGCCACTTTCTTCTATTTCTTCTTTGGCACATTCACATAAACAATTTTTAAAATTTTTGTTAGAGCAACACTCAAACATATCTTTCGTAGTTAATATTTTGGTCAGCGTCTGGTCTCTGTAAGGAGACTTTTGTTATCTTTCTCTTTGTTGTTCCATCTATTCCATCAAAGGCATTTCCCCATGGGATGAGGTGAAGAAATTCTATCCTGCTTTCATTCCATAATCTTTGACATGATACCAAACATGTAGAAAGTTCTTTTTGTACTGGCTGTCAGAACTATCAGTAAAATAAATAACTTTTTCCTCAGACAGTATAATATTTTTAATAACATTAAAGCTTTCACAGCCAGAGTCAACTTCAGTAAAATTATTTTCTGGACTGTGTGGTCCTCTTCTTGTAGAGCCAAACATTTAGAATGCAACTACACTATCCTACGTGGCTGCACTGGGAAGCGGTCGAGCTATATAAACACAATAACAGCCTCAACAGGAAAGAGGAGAGCTTGAGGATCTGGTGCTCAGAGGTTCTCGGATCCCTACCATGGATATAATGTCTAACTCCATTGTTGGCCAACACAGCATTTTTGTAGTAGTATACAAATGGGTGTATTCCAGTCGTATCTCTGGATTTCTTCTTGAACTGTAAAAGTGTAGTTTTCTGCAAAATCTTTAAAATTCTCATTTGTTCTTACTTTAAACTGTTGTAAAAGAAAAAACAAGTTTTTGAATACTAGTAATAATGAGTCACTGAAAAAGTTTTTGTCAATAAAACCAATGCATTAAAATGAGCTGAGAAAATTTAATAAAGTAATTTCTCAGTAGATGTCTATTTTATGTTTACAGTGTATACATTTTTGTATATTTTGAAAATTTTGAGATTCATTACCATGGTCTTTCTTAACTCCTACTGATAAATTTTTATAATTTTTCACAATTAATATATGTGAAATATGAGTACAAAGATTTTTCATGTAATAATTCATGTAAAAATGCAACTTTTAGGCCAACTTTAAGACACTGTACCTCTAAAACTACATATGTATCACTCATAAAATATATGCTACAAGTTTATACCTGTGAGAGGATTATCCTGTGAAAATTTCATAATTTTTCACTTAGTCCCTTTTCAGATATTCAACCTTAAACTTTGTATTTGTATGCCAAGGTGCCATGTTTGACAATCTATATAAACATTTTATTTGTCTCCAGAAGCGGTTAAGACTATAAAATAGGTTTATTACAAGATACAAAATAGATATCCCTACAAGATACCTATTCAGGAAAAAATGATAAAGATGAGCCTTACTTCCTTCTACTGAAATTTTTATTCCAAAAATGTAATTTTCTGCACAGTGAAGTGAAGTTTTTGAAGTCAATTTTAAGCAATTTCTTTACTTAAAATTTAGACCATTTCTTAGTGAATATGGTTTTTTAATCATTTTGATGTCTTAAAAAATAAAAATCTTATGATTTTTTTCAGTGAAACACTATTTTCATCAAAAGACATTCATGGTACCATTTAAATGACTGCCAAAAAATCCAAGGGTTTACAAATTTTCTACCCTTGTTTTGAACTCCCAATATAATAGTAAATTCACTGGGAAAAAATCAAAAGGTTTCAATAATATTGAGCATCATTTTACTGTTTTCTGGATTTCATATGGATTGACCCATTAAAAATAAATGAATATCAGAGTATTCATTCACTCAAAAACGCAACCTTCAATTGAATGTATTTTCACAAGGAATATGCATAAACATATGTAAGGAAGTTTAAAAGAGGGTCAGGTCATTTAACCACCATAGTACTAAATGTAAAAAACAATATAAAAAAACCGTAATTTATGAAACAAGTGATATTATTTGATGCAAAATAAACCTCTTGAACAGAATAAGTGATTATATTTCACTGCAAAATGAGATGATTGTTCAAAACAAACAAACACATTCAAGGCACAAACGTTATATCGTTAAACAAAAAGACCAAAGGTCAGAATCATGAAAATACTTGGTAATTATGAGAACATCCCAGCAGGTTCTACAAAGGATGAAAATCCAATCTCAAGTTGAAGATACAACAATAAGTAAATGATGAGAAGATAACGTAATGATGAGTAGTTTTGTATAATTTCTGCTACAAAACTGTTCAATGCTCTGTTCGTGTTTACATAAATTGTGATATTACTTAAAACAAAACAATAACAAAGTTGTTTTTAACAAAAATATCAGCAACAGCACATAATTGTACTGAAATAATTTGTGTCCTAATTTTTATACAAGTTACCTGAATCATTAAAGTCAGATATAGATTCCAGTTTACAATAAACATAAATCATAGTTTACATAAACAAAAAAGAAGTGGAATGAATGCACCAATTGCAACAAATACAGGTAACATGATAGAAGACGAATCTTCTATGGAGTAGGGATCTGGTGTTCGTGGACCACTTGCTCTTCTGTTTTTACCAGTCGATGGTTTATCTTCTATTTCATCACCTCTCCATTCCTCTACTTCAGGCAGTGGAGGCAGTTTAGGCACATCTTGAACAGAATGCAAATTAATTACAGCATTAAAATTTTACACGTTTTTATTGTATGGGGAATGGAATGTAAATGAGGAGTAAATACATACAAAAAAAAATATCATTATCCGCGTACCTGCAAATATATATCACTGGAATATTGTGTATAGAAATGTAACAAATGTACTTCAGCCTACACCTTCTACAGCCTTTTAACAGACATACTAGCCTACACCCTATTTACCACAGTAGTAAGTACCATAATACAGACTTATCTAATTTAGTTAAATATTAAGATGATAATGATTTAAAATAATAGCTAATCATGCTAAAAAAAAAACATATACGAGGGGAGACCCAAAAGTAATGAGAATTTTTCTCTGGCAGTTGGTAGAACGCTAGTTCCGACTTCTCCCGCTAGGTGCCTTCACTAGACACCATTTTGTATCAGTTGCCCTAGCGGCATTGTTGTGGAAACATTAGCGCGGTCAGTGTGACTATTTTTTGTAAGCGCTGTTTTACGTTTTCGGCGATTTGTCAATGGCAGACATTAAATACCAACGTGCTAACATCAGGTTCTGTTTCCTGTTAGGGAAATCAGCAGCAGAAACTGTCGCAATGCTTTGGACGGCTTATGGGGAGGAATCTTTGAGCCAGGCAAGGATTTACGAGTGGTTTTCTTGTTTTAAAAGTGGTCAAATGTCAATTGAAGACGAACCACGACCGGGACTTCACTCGACTTCCAAAATGGACGAAAACATTGAAAAAATCCGTGTTGCGATCATGTTTGATCGTCGTAGAACAATCGATGAATTGGAGGAAATGACTGGAATATCCTGGAGTTCATGCCAATGAATTTTGACTGAAGATCTGAAGATGAAACGTGTTGCAGCAAAATTCGTTCCGCATGTGCTTTCTTGTCGGCTCAAAAGCCTTGCCTGGCTCAAAGCTTCCTCCCCATAAGCCGTCCGAAGCATTGCGACAGTTTCTGCTGCTGATTTCCCTAACAGGGAGGGTCTCGCAGAACTTTATTGATATCGAGGAGAATTTTGATCTTGACTCTGATCATTCAGCAGTAATCCTGGCGCTGAGTGAAAGGATAATAAAAAAAAGTAAACAAACCAAGCTTAGTTAACAAAACTACTGATTGGGAAAGCTTCAAATTAGAACTTGAAGGCAAGATACAACTAAATGTTTAGCTGAGAACTAAGCAGCAATTAGAAATAGAAGCCGAGAAGTTTAATTATAATATTCAAACTACAGCCTGGAACAATACGAGAGAAATCACCCATGGAATTGTTGGTAACAACTATCCTAGAGAGATCACAGAACTTGTCAAAGAAAAGAGGTGAGCTAGAAGAAAATGGCAACAGACTCGTGACCCAAATGATAAAACTGTACTTAACAACAAATCGCAACAACTAAAGCGTGTAATACAGAAGTTAAAAGAAGCATCAATAGCTTCCTATTTGGAAAATCTAACAGCAGATGCAGATACAGAGTACTCGTTGTGGAAAGCAACGAGGAAACTTAAAAGGTCGATCACTCAAGTACCACCTATTAGAAAAAGCGACGGTACATGGGCTAGAGATAATAAAGAAAAAGCTGAAGCGTTTGCTGAACATCTAGCTGACATTTTTAAGCCAAACAATACCCAGTCTGATACAGAGTTAGATGAAGACACAAATCATGAAGAGAAGGACATTCAACTGGTCACTCCAAAAGAGGTAGCTAAGGAGATCAAGATAAACTTGAACCCCCGAAAATCACCTGGCTTTGACCTCATTACAGGTGAGATCTTAAAGCAGTTACCTAAGAAAGGGATTGTTATGCTTACATATTTATTCAATGCGGCACTTAGGCTAAAGCATGTTCCTAGTGTCTGGAAGGTGGCAGAAGTTATTATGCTACGTAAACCAGGCAAACCGCCAAATGAGACCAAATCATATCGGCCCATATCACTGTTGCCAACTATATCAAAGCTTTTTGAAAAACTTCTGTTGCAAAGGCTAAATCGAGTAATAGAGAGAAAAACGCTGATACCAAATCATCAATTCGGGTTCAGACAAAAACATTCCACAATAGACCACGTACATAGAATAACAGACACAATAGAAAAAGCACTAGAAAAAAAAACTAATCTGCTCGACAATCTTCCTCGATGTGGCTCAGGCCTTTGATAAAGTTTGGCATAAAGGTTTAATATATAAACTTAATAAAATGCTACCAAAACAATATGCTGACGTGTTAAAATCATATATATCGGAAAGATTATTTAGAGTCAAACAGGAAGATGACTATTCTGAGCTAAGAGAAGTGAGGGCAGGTGTGCCCCAAGGGAGTGTTTTGGGGCCCATCCTCTACTTGTTGTTTACATGTGATCTGCCACAGCCAGAGAATGTGACTGTTGCTACTTTCGCTGATGACACAGCTATAATGGCGATTGGTTCGACCTTAGGTGAAGCTACCAACATGCTTCAAGATGCTAGTGATCAGATACAGCAGTGGACTGGGAAATGGAAAATTAAGCTTAATGAACTGAAATCTGTCCATATCAATTTTACAAACAAAAGGATAGAGAACAGTCTTCCAGTTACCTTAAATGGTGTTGTAGTACCATGCGCAAACACTGCCAAATATTTGGGGATGACCCTAGATACAAAACTAAGATGGAAGAAGCACATCAGAAAAAAAAGGGCGGAGCTTGGTCTCAAATATAGACAACTGTATTGGCTCTTGGGACGAAATTCTCAGTTGTCAATACACAACAAAATTTTGATATATAACCAAATTCTGAAACCAATTTGGCTTTATGGAATTCAACTGTGGGGTTGTGCGAAAGAAACGAACATTAGATGTATTCAAACCTTCCAGAATAGAGTGCTACGGAACATGGTAAGTGCTCCATGGTACATCAGAAATAGTGATATACATCGAGACCTTAGGATCCCTGATGTCGCCAGTGAAATTAAAAGGTTTGCTGCAAAGCACGAATCTAGACTACACCAGCATATCAATGTAGAAGCTATTCAACTGCTTGACAACACCAATACAGTGAGAAGGCTGAAGAGAACTAAAACTTTTGAACTAGTGTAGTGCAGTGTGTGCAGAAATCTAGAAAGTAATATATAGCACACCAGTGGGTGACTATAAGTAACTTAAATTATAACATTAGATGTAAATTGATGGTTGGTCTTTTAGACCAGTTTCAAAAAAAAAAAAAAAAAACCCAACAGGAAACAGAACCTGATGTTAGCACGTTGGTATTTAATGTCTGCCATTGACAAATCGCTGAAAACGTGAAACAGCGCTTACAAAAAATAGTCACACTGACCGAGCTGTTTCCACAACAATGCCGCTAGGGCAACTGATACAAAATGGTGTCTAGTGAAGGCACCTAGCGGGAGAAATCGGAACTAGCGTTCTACCAACTGCCAGAGAAAAATTCTCGTTACTTTTGGGTCTCTCTCATGCACAAATATTAACACTACAAAAGAAACAAATGAAATAAATTGATATCAAAATTAGATTCTAACAGGAAGATGTGGCATAAAAGAAAAATATTAACTGAACCCCAAAATTAAATTTAATCAAAATTATGTACACAAAATGAAGTGTTAATTTTAACTTGGCAAAAAATAACTACATAAATTAATCAGTTTCATTAGGAAAAAAGTCTATGTATTTTATCCAAATGATCCCTGAACCTAGTGCAATTGCAAACTGCAAATATTTTAACATATTTTAGAGAGAAAACTTTTTAATAAATAACTATTTAATGAATGTATACTATAAATCACAATTACACAGTTTAACTGTACATCATAAAGAAATGTTACTATATACACAAATTATTCATTTCATCAATAATAGAGTAGGCATCTTATAATCCAGCTGAAATTTAAGTTAATAAAAAAATTCAAACTTTATTTGAAACACTGTAATTACTGTAACTCAGCAGGGTATAAAGTGAGTAGTAGCAAGAACTGTGTTTCAAGAGCGAACCATTAATAAAAATAGAAGTAATTATTTTAATACAGAACATGTAATAAGTGACATATCATACAAACTAATGTCGTATAGAAAAATGACAATGGAAGTGATCATGACTATAAGAAAATATAAGTAAAAGTTCCAACTGCAATGTGAACAGAACAAAAAGCATCCAGTGATAAGATTACATGAAGTATTAGAATGTTCATCAAATGTCTTAGAATTTACGTTTTAGAAGAATTTCTAAGTTAGAAGATTGAAGACAACAGAAGAAGATGGTGTGAACACTTGAATCGTATGCCTGATATCTGTCTATCTGTGGCTGCCTTGGGTTATCACCCTACTGGGAAGAAAGATGTCGGTAGACTGAAGAGGAGATAGGTTCTGGAACAGTTCTAAGGCCTAGTCCTTGGAGTGGTAATGATGATGATAATGATGATGAGTTTCTAAGTTTACATTAAATGAATACTACAAATCAAATAAGAGCATTACCAAGAAACTTTCACAGAGAAATTGAGAAAACAATTAATAACACTGTGTAATGGAGGCTGAGCAAATGACACTGTGAACATAAATTAAAATAGGCAAATAATGAGAAAATGGTACAAAAAATCTACCGGTAACATCAATATCATTATAATTCGTAAATCCAACCACAGAGTTTGTGCCAATATCTTGATTACATAACAAGACTGCCAGAAACTTACAAAATATAATCTTAACACATAACAGTCTTAACCTAAAATCCTACCAGGCTATGTCATTCAAAACCTCACAATTTTTAATGAGTCACAAACATAATTTTTAATAACCAATAATGAAAAACTTATTTAATTAACTTCACTCATTAAAAAACACATACTTTATGTTGTTTATTCATACTGCCTATTAATTTTTGTAATGCTACCTCTTAAAAATAAAAGTACACTTGAGTCCGCAAGAATCTTCTTTGAGTCATCCAAGTGCTATCTCTATCTCAGAGACTATGAGCCCCTTCCCCCGAGACAACCCTGAGTCCTGAACTGGTTTTGAAACACCAAGGAACAAAATTAGGAACCTAAGAGTGATTTTCCGAACCCTTTCCCCCAGTGGCTGACTTCTGCGCTCCAAACAAAATTTTTTAATCCCAAGATACAACTCTGACAACCTCATCCCAAAAGACGCCTGACCAAAAGAGAATCTTTGATAAGTAAGACCCCAATAGATGTTGAGACCTAAAAATCTGCTTTGACCCAAACTGACTTCCTTAGAGCAATGCTTTGAGTCTCTATGGCGATAACAGCTTTGAGGCCAGCAATAACTAGCCTTGACTCCAAGAGTGACGTTTGGCCCCTGACCTTAAGACTGACTTTCATACCTTGGTAGATTAATACGAGTTCCATAGAAAGCCAATAAGACTGTGGAGGGCCAAAAGCGACTTTGAGATGGTTGATCAGAGGATTCCTGGAAACAAATCTTGGGGTAGGTGGGAGAGAGTGGCGAGTCTTATCTGGTCAGCGAATCCATGACATGGCTCTTCCAAGACTGTCGAGCTGAAACATAGGTTGGATTCCTCACCAAAACAGGTATGAAGAGTTGAGGGAGAATCCGTGATCAAAATGGATTGCTCTAGTGACTAGAATTCACAGTATAAAATTTGGAGCCAATTGGCAGACCAAGAACAGTGCAACGGCTGCTGCAATGCACCCCTGCTACGACTGCCTCTTTTCAAATGCATATTAGTTCTTGGTATCCAAGTCACATATGAATAGTAAATTATAGATAAATAAATCACCTTATATCCGTCGTGTGACTTCGTTACGTCGATTAAAATGACGCGTTTCGGAACATCTACTCCATCATCAGATTAAATCGCTCTATTGAGGTCGTTAACAGTTAAAATCACATGTTACACATAATTGTCCACTATGTAATTCACTCGCTTTCTAAATGGTGTGCACCACGACGAAGCCGATCGGACACTGAATTATTATCTGAGTGATTACGCCTAAGCAGGTTCAATGCTGTATTCGTATAGCGGGTTGGATTTAATATTTAAGTGGTCATTCATTATGAAGTCTCGGCTGTTTATGTTATTATATGCTTTGTATATTTCGAACTCTTCTATTGCGTCCATGTAACGGCCTTTGTTGCACACATGATTGTTGGCAGTGCCTCTCAGTGATGATGATTACCGTGAGGAGTTGAATACAATTAAACATATAGTTTTAGCTAATGGTTACCAAAACACGTTAATTGATAATCTCATCAAGAAACATAAAATTCAAAAATCCAAGCCCCCAGTAGATAAGGATACAAAAATAACATTTATTTCTACTGCATACACAAATATAATGCCACAGATTCTAACCTCCACATTTAATAAATTGAATATTACCACTACCTTCAAAACAAACAATAGTCTATTAAAAATACTACGTCATAGAAAAAACATACCTTTAGAAAAGAAATCCGGCATATATAAATTATCATGTAACGACTGCAACAATTTTTACATTGGTCAACGGGGAAAGGTTTCCTCAAACGATTTATAGAGCACACACCAAAACGTCACCTAAATAATCTCACTTTGTTAAATAATATCAAGTCCAACTTTGCCCGCCACTTAATCTTACACAATCATAATTATACTGATTTTAAATCTAATTTAATACCCCTACATGTGTGCAATAAAGGCCGTTACATGGACCCAATAGAAGAGTTCGAAATATACAAAGCATATAATAACATAAACAGCCGAGACTTCATATTGAATGACCACTTAAATTTTAAATCCAACCCGCTATACGATACAGCATTGAACCTGCTTAGGCGTAATCACTCAGATAATAATTCAGTGTCCGATCGGCTTCGTCGTGGTGCGCACCATTTAGAAAGCGAGTGAATTACATAGTGGACAATTATGTGTAACATGTGATTTTAACTGTTAACGACCTCAATAGAGCGATTTAATCTGATGATGGAGTAGATGTTCCGAAACGCGTCATTTTAATCGACGTAACGAAGTCACACAACGGATATAAGGTGATTTATTTATCTATAATTTACTGCCTCTTTTCATTTCTCTGTTAGATTTTGTTTTGCGAGACTGGCATTTCTGACAGCGCACACGGTGTGCAGCTTTGCAGTCACAGGAAACACAATTGAGGAATACTTGTGGAAAAAATGGATAGAACCGAGAACTTCGAAGGCCAGTAACACAAGTAGGGAATGTTTTTGGACTAAGGTTCAATGGATTAGAAAGGTTGGTGTGTGCAAAAATTCATGGTCAATGGTTGCGGGCTGGAGAACTGGCAGTAGCGAGACACATGTCCGTTGTTGTTCATTCAGTATTGCAGCGATTCGGCCTGCCACATCAAAAAGAGTTTTCTAATGTCTGACCCTGGAAAGGGGGGAGGAGGAGATAATAAAGTGAAGGGAGAAAATAAAGAATTCACATTTTTCAAGCCCAAAGGTCACCTTGAAACACTTTTTCTTGTGCTACAGCTATCCCGACAGAAGCACAGTACAGATTGTTCGACCAAGCAAAAAGACTTCCACAGTGTCTCTGAAGCACCCCCCCCCCTTCTACAGCCGATTTATGTTTTTGTCCTCTTGGACAACAACTGAAGTATTTGTAATCATGTTACTACAGTTTTAGATTTAATTTTTTCAATTTGATTTGGCGTCCCATTTGGGGGTGGGGTGGGGGGTAAATCACAGAATAAAAATACACAATATTAAAGTGATGCAGAATTATCATGGTCTAGACCGCATCCACTTAATAGTTACTGAAGACATCTGATTTTACTGCAGATAATAGAAAACTGTATAATTCCTATACATGAGCCATTCCACATCAAATCAACGCAGGGTATAAACCTGACCATCTCAGAATTTGATGAAATTTGGTATGTAGGTAGTCCTCATGGAGATTAATAAAAATACAAATTTTTTTTCAAATATCTCAAACGGTTTAGAAATTACGGCTATGTAAAGTTTTCAAAAAACGGCCAAAAACGCACGTCCGACATATTTTGAAATCACCACAGCTGCTCTCCTAATTGAGCTAGAGAGATGGGAGTGGTGTTATTTTACTCAGTTTTTCATGCAGTTTTCAATGATATACAGCACAACATACCTTTTCAGAAAAAGTTTTTTTGTAAACACAAAATCAAAATTTTAAATTTAATTTTCTCAAAAAGCGCATTTTTGAAATTTTTTTAAAAATTCCTACAAATAGTTTAGACCTTTGGTAAGTGATTCTCGAAATTTCAAAGTGGGAGGCTAATGGGTTCATAATTAAATAATAATTTAAAAAAAGAGCGTTTTATAAAACTGATAGTAGGCCTAGATATTAAAACATATTTCATTACTATATTAAATTATTTATACACTTTACATTAAATCTTTAACACTTACATCTTTAGCAAAATTTTATGTAGAACTTGATGACAGAGCTTGTGAAGTTGTTGTGGCTTCTTCAGGTGTTATTACATAAATCCTTCCAGTAGGAGTTGTAGGATCAACTTTGCTAAGCACGTCTGTCAGTGATATCCACAATACGTCCGGCTTCCTTGGATATGAAAATGATGATGAAGGGCCAGCAGGATGTAGAAATGTCACTTTTAGTTCATCCTCTTCTTCATTCTTCTCCAACACATATGCCAGCCACCACTTTTGGTCATATACGGCTGTTATATAACCGCTTACTTCTGACATTTGTAGTTTTTCTGAGGATTTTTGGATGATCACTGTTCCTTCTGTTGTATCTTCAGAGAATATTTTTATACAAATCTTTGATACGCTTGAATGAACAGGTATATAAGCATGATACTGTTGAGTTCCCTTAATAGTTACTGCTTGGCTGAAACGGTCATTCAGAAATGTTTCGGACTCAACATACTCATCTTGTGTGGAGAAGGTGAAATTAATTCCAGATAAATTTTCAACTGCCCATTCATAAAGTTGGATAGGTGTTAAAATTTGGTTGTCATATGGACGTTGCAGGCTTGCTCTTGCAGCAAGTCTCTTGACTGAGCCCCCAACCCCATCACATGGTCCTTTCCCATGTGCAGTTGCGGAAAAATGCCATTCAGCCTCTACACCAAAGTATTGCTTGTGATAACATAAATTGATAAAATTTTTCTTATTTTTATATTGTGCAGCACACCCATCTGAGTAATAAAAAATCTTTTTTCGCACTGTTTGAAACTTTGTTGTCATGAACTCGACAAGTTTTTTTTGGAATGTATACACAGAAACAGTGTTATGCTCTAAACAAGGTGAAATTACAACAAAACTTGAGTGTTTAATTTTATCATCTTCTCTGTAATAAATCACAAAAGGGTGTATTGTCACATGTTCGCTTGCCCAGTGATAACTTTGAGCTTCGTCCTGAACGACAATGTTATAGTTTTCAGAGAAATCTAAGTTTACTACAAACTCTGACTCTTTTAAATTTTCTTTTTTGTCATTAATGAATGAAGACTGCTGCTTTGCAATAAAATCATGTTTGATTAAGAGAGTCAGTTTGTCACAAAAAACATTTATAAAATCTTCATTAGATTTCTGTAAAGTTTCAAGGTTGCAACGATCAACAGACACCCACTGACGATAGGTGACATTTTCTATAAGATTTTCTTCAAAAGCCTCTTCAATGATTTTGCGAATTGGGGCAACACCAGGGCATTCTCTACATTCACTCATATAGCAATTAATGTTTGGTGGATTACACAGCATTTTTGCCAAACAGTGTTTATATGTATTTAGTTGTCTATTTGTAAAAGCTCCTAATTTTGTATTTTCTATCATTAACTTTACGTTCTGGTGAATTGTGCATACACAAACTGCATGTGTGCCACTTTGGCCTGCCAATATGCAATGCTTTGGTCGAAGTTCAGCAAATTTTGAAAAACCTATTGTAATATCTGAGAATTTTTCCTTAAACAATGAGTAAGCCTCCTTAAGATTACACAAAATTAGTCGTTTTGACATTTTTGTTTTAATTCCATTCGAGTCAACTACAGTCATACAGTCCTTAATACCGGGCATTATTCTGCTGATTTCATCATTTTCATAAAATGACTTAACAGTATCAACAATAGCTTTTGAAAGGGCCTTTCCAGGCTTTGGGTTAGGGCTTTCTAAAATACCCTTTTCTTTTAACACTTTTTTTACCTGTCTCACCATATAATCTGGTGCATTAAATTCCCGCATTATTTTTCTAATACCCCATTTTTCTGGGAGACAGGTAAGTATCATTAACTTCTTAACTCTATTTGTTGAATTAGAAAAATTTTCTTTAAGGTTTTGTAAAATTAACTCATCTACATTCTCATCATCACTAGATGAATCTTCAGCTGCTAAAAAGAGTTTACGCTTCAATGCAGAGTTAATCTTTTTTACTTTCTTTGTAGCATACTGCTTAGATTGAATTTTTTTAACGTTAATAGGAGACTCTTCTAGTTCCACAATAGAAGTATTCAATTATTCAATTACAATTTTTGATTCTAAAGAAAAGGTTGGGTCTTCTGGCTCAGAACTGCATTCCTCGCTAATGTCGATTGAATAACAAGGCAGGCCAGAGGGACCAGGTTGATTTGTATTGTCTACCTTTAACTTTCCGATATCTTTTCAACAAAGATCACAAATTTTAGCTTCTTTAGGTATTTCAGGAAATAAACTAAAGATCCATGATGTTACATTTCTCAGTCTCTTTTTTAAAATTAAATTAAATTAAAATTACGCATCAGTTTTATAAAACCCTCTTTTTTTAAATTATTATTTAACTATGAACCCATTAGCCTCCCACTTTAAAATTTCTTGAATCACTTACCAAAGGTTTAAACTATTTACAGGAATTTTTAAAAAATTTTCAAAAATGCCCTTTTTGAGAAAATTAAATTTAAAATTTTGATTTTGTGTTTACAAAAAAACTTTTTATGAAAAGGTATGTTGTGCTGTATATCAATGAAAACTGCATGAAAAACTGAGTAAAATAACACCACTCCCATCTCTCTAGCTCAATTAGGAGAGCAGCTGTGGTGATTTCAAAATATGTCGGACGACGTGCGTTTTTGGCCGTTTTTTGAAAACTTTACATAGCCGTAATTTCTAAACCGTTTGAGATATTTGAAAAAAAAATTGTATTTTTATTAATCTCCATGAGGACTACCTACATACCAAATTTCATCAAATTCTGAGATGGTCAGGTAAAATTTTTAATTTTAGCGCGTTGATTTGATACGGAATGACCCACATGACAAAGCATTAAAATAAAATCTTTAATAAAATATTGGGTTGTTTCTGGGACGGAAGCCTGTGATGGTACAAAAAGGGGGTCTTTATTTTTATTAAAATCAGATAAATTTATTTGTATCAGTTTGAGCAGGCCCATGTATAAAAGAGTTTATGCAAACAATGAACAGTGGCATAGCTGTTGGAACGAGGTGTTGTAATGGAATGCGATGTATGTTTTGTAACTCAAGTGGTTCCAAGAATCTGTTACGCACAATGTACGCACACACACCAGAGCGCGCGCAGATACGATGCACATTTGTCCGAAGTGACGCTACAAAAATGGTGAGACAGAACCACTGCCTCGACAATGCGCTTTTAAGATGCTGGATATTAATTTGAGGCTCCACCTACCACGGCCTCTATGTTGTAGTCGTTCGATATCGTTGACAACCTGGAACATTGAAAAGTCACACTACAGGTACGGTGACTAACAATTTGCCACAAGCAGGCTGTGCATTCCGTCTTTTCCAGCAGAGTGCTGGTGGGAAACTGTGTGCACGACATCGAGGCCAGTCCTATTACACCGTTAAGACCGCGCGGTTATCTAAAAACTTAGTTCGAACTAAATTAGGGTCGGCCGACCTACCAAGTGCACTAGAGATATGTACAGCAGTATAAACTAACAATATAAACAGTAGAATCAGTGAAATTTTGAATACCAGTGAAACCACAATGTTTTGAACACCCAATTAGAGAACTCTGGGTGACGCGCCATGCGGTCGGTAGAAACAACGCTGCTCAAGTAATTGTATCAAATCCAGTACTTTTCTTATTTTATATAAAAAGGGGGCAATTTGTATGTGTGTGCGTGTGAGCAATCTGAGTCGCTTTATTAATTATGTTAATCATTAGTTAATTATTAAGTTAATCATTATGTTATAGTCAGTAATAAGTGAATTTTGATAGCATGCATAAGTGAATTAAATATTGCTCGGAGTGTTACTCCTAGAAAAAGCATAACTCAACAGTAAAAGTCACAATTTGAAGTAATTGTCATTATGTATTATGTTGTACGACAAAAGGAACAGGGTATATCAGTAGATCCAAACTAGAAATAAAAAAGAAAAAATGTCATGCTAAAGAAAATAAAGTAACATATTATTTGAATTTATAAAAATATGTGTTTGTTAATTTGCACTCACCTGTGGTTTTACTCTGCCTGAGTACATCAGATGACACCTTGGTAAATTATCGGTAAAGGTAAGTGACTAGAATTTCGATATTTTAAACATTAATAAACAAGTCTAGCTTCAGTTGGTGCCCTAAAAAGGGACTCGATTACAGTATTGTAATACCTAATTAGATAGTAAAGCTTCAGTTGACGCCCTAAAAAGGGACAAAATTTAAATATTTCAATTACTAAATAGCTCGTAAAGCTTCAGTTGGTGCCCGTAACAGTTGACGTTGTAAATTAATTTTTAATTTAATATAAATTGAATTAATGTACAACCTGATCAAAATGGCAGAAAAAACAAGAGTGCAAATGTATGTGGAAATGTAGAAGAATCAATTTTAAATATTACACAAGACAATTTAATATCGACAAATATTAACAAGAGCGTAGACAATACGGAAGACGAAATAACAATTGAGACGGTAGACGCTAAGAGTACCAGAATCGACAATGTAGACGTACTTAGTCAATTAGCATTATTTATGGAAATGATGAGTAGTAAATTTGATCAACAAAATGAGAAATTTGACCAACAAAATGAGAAATTTGACCAACAAAACACGAATTTGAACGAATTTAGAACGGAAGTCAAATCAGAAATAAATGTCGTAAATATGAGCTTAAATGAGTTGAAATCAGAAAATAATCTAAACGCGAGTTTAAATGAATTTAAGATTGAAATTAAGTCAGAAATAAATGCTAGTAATATAGAACTGAGAACGGAAATAACCAAACAAGACAGAAAATTAAGAGAAATAGACAATAAATTAGAAAGTATGAATAAAACTATTGCGGGCATGAAAGGTGGGATAATTATAAATATAAATAAAATACAAGACGAAGTAAACGAAAGTAGAACGCTGAAGGAGGAGGTAGAAAATGACACAGTTACGAGTGAAAGTGACGAAATAACAGATGACCAGGGTAATAGTAAAATAACAAATAATTACGAAGGGATCATCAACAAGGTAGGTGTTAGTTACGAAAATGAATTAACAACTAATAGTAGTAAGATAGTTGAAAACGAGATATATAAAAATAATACCGTGAAAATAATTAGCGATCATAATAATATAGAAACAGTGAGAGAGAGAGAGAGAGAGAGAGAGAGAGAGAGAGAGAGAGAGAGAGAGAGATCAGTATTTGTAAGTTAGAGAGAGAGAGTATGAAGAGAATGATTTTGTGAATATAGGGCAGAGGGTAGATTTTCCCCAGTTTTATGGTAAACCAAGCTGGTTACAAACGTTTTTGAAGGGCAAGAGTCCCTTACAGGAAAACAATGTGTTTTTAAGTAGTTTTTTCATTTTTAGTAGGCGTTTTTACGATTTAATACCCTCTGTACGGAATGATAGCAAAAGTATGAATTGGTGTTATGATGAAAGACATGTTGATAAGAAGGTAAAGTTGTTTAAGGTTAGTAGCGGTTATGACGAATTAATAAAGAGGTTATGGAAAGAGTTAGTGATAGTAAGTACTTACCTTGTGAAATAGTTAGTACAGCAATTGATGATATTGATTACTTACTTTATGACAAAGCTAATACAGCAGTAGATAATAATGATAATGAAACTGTAATTGACATGACTATGACAGATCATACAAAGGGTGACTGGACTATGCTCGATGATAATAAATTATATGATTTAATAACATGGAATAATCCTGTTGCTATTGTGGAAGAATATAAAAGTTTGGATAATCTTTATATTAATAAAAATGATATGAGTTTAATAAAAAATGAACTGTGTAAACGTAAGACCAGATTTTTGTACGATGATGGGGGGTAAAAACAATAAATGTTTATGAACGTTTAATTATGTAATTAATGGTTTTGGATTGGACTGCTTTACAAAATGAGGTGTGGTAAACAATAAAATAATGACAAAGAATTGTAAATAAATTTAGAGTGAAATTAATTGTGTTTGTGTTGTAAAATGTATTGTAGGTAAACAATATGTGTGTGTAGCTGAAATTAATTTAATAATAATAATATTTTGTTAAACTAAATAAATAATGAGAGGTGATAATCAATGAATTGTAATTGTTTTGGAAGAAGGTAATTAAAGTAATGTTGTGTTTTAAATAATTGATAGAATTAAAATAAGTTGAGATGAATTAATTAATTAATTTAAAATGTTATATAAAGAGATTTTGCTAATGAATTTAAATGATTTTTGAGATTTGAACTTGGTAGTAATAAACAGTAATTGAATAAATGTAAGATGTATTTAGTTGTGGAATCATATGGTTGTTAAAATGTTTCAGAAGATACATGTGGTTGTACGGGATATTGTGGTGATGAGTTATTTATATTTGGAATTAATGACCGTAATCATGTACAGCTTGGCAACTCTTTCTGAAGCCCTGGCTGGCAGCGCTAGCTCCGCGTCTGTGGGGAGGGAGTAACCCTACTTTGGAGTGAGAGAGAAGAGACATCAGCACGTCACACCCAGCGCCTGGCCTGCAGTGTTGTCAGGCTGCCGTAAATCAACACCAGAGCGTGATGTAGCCACAAGAATGCCACAATGCTCGCCTTATGGACCTTTACCGTGGGACGACATGGAATGAACATATTGTAGTATCTGACAGCGCTGCATGAACAGCACAAGAAACAAGCTCCTATTGGCTCGCGCGGCAACAAATAGAGTGGCTCGAATAACATGTGGACTGGAAGGGCGAAGGGAGGTTCTTCAGCTTCGAATTTCGTCCGGGGACTCAGATAAAGTTGCCAGACTGTATTTATTAGATGGAGTGATTGACCATATGTAAGTATGAATTTGATAATGACCTTGAAGTAAAGTAAAAGAGTTATAATGGCACTAAATGAGTTTGAAGGAAGCTAACTTAGGTAAATTATTATTGTGAAATGATGCAAAATGAATGTTAATAATAAATTTGAAATTTTTGAGGAATCTAACTGTAGTAAGTGATAAATAATTAAATGATGATATATAAAAGAGTTAATAAAAATTTCAAGTTATAATATTTATAATTTTATATATAAATTATTTAAAAGTAAATTGTTTGTTTAATGTGGATGTAGCAATGCTAATGTTCAAGGTTAACGTCTATTTGTTTATTATGTTATGTTATTATACAAGAGTAAAGGGTGATTTTGGGGGGTTGTTTGGTGTTAATCGAAGTGTAAATCAATTATGGCATGTAGAGACTGCAAAGTAGAAGGACATTAAGTTTAGATTTAAGTAGGCTATTGCAGTGGCGGTATGTGAAACTGTAGATAGCAGCAAGTGTTGATGAGTAACATCAAAGTATGTTACCATCATCGGAGGCCTAAATAGGGCGTAAAATATACTGTACAACCTTATATTATATTATGTTATATGTTAATATAATATTCATGTTAATTGCTATCGTACAGTGTATAGAAATGATGATGAAAAAACATGCTAATGAAAGATGATTTCCCCGCCTTTTCAGGCGATTACTGTCTTACCAACACTAATCATGGTTCTGGACGACAGCCAGCTGTGGGCAGCAATTGTAAAACTGACCATAGTTGGTTATCCTTGAAATTGGTGAAATTTGAAATTAACGGGGGGCCACTTAGGGGAAATCCCCGGAACTATGGAACAGTGGCTATCACCTTGTTCGCGTAGGAACAGTAAAACAGGTGATAGACCCGTCTCTAAGGTTATAAATATAAACTTCAGATATTATGATATCTGACCCTTTTAAAATATGTAAAGCCGAAGCAAGGACAAGGAGATGCCAAAATTCCTCCACCAATTCAGTCTTTGTGGAAGCAGCTGAATGCCACAGTTCAGTGGGGGGGGGGGGTCATAGTGTGTGTGGCAAGGGGATTACTCAGGGGAGTAACGAACTAAAATTTGAAACTTAATAATGCTGACTAGCTGACAAGCTAATTAAATGATTGTAATTTAACCGTAGACAGCTTGTACGAATTTATTTACATGTAAATATTCAGACATGTAATTGATTTACATGTGTTATACTCTGTATGATATTTTATAAATGACTTCACTGATTTTTAAAAGATTATCTCAAGTAGAGAAGACGTTTATCAGATTTTGTTTATTATGTTTTATTGTGTCAGTAATTTTATTATGTTAGAGTGTAAGGATTATGAACTTATGTTGTGTTTGTTATGGTATAATTTTATATGGTGTATATAGGGCAAGGTCAGTCACCTGACCAAGAGAGATCAGCTGATAACTGATGTTAGAGCCAGGATAGGTTATAGTGATTAACTCATGAATTTTGTTACTTCAATTAAATTCAATAATTTTGTTTTTTTCTTGATATTGATAAAAAGAAATATTTTGGGAAATTAAAATTTTTTGAAAAAAAAAAAGAAAAAAAACTGCATTAAAGTACGTCATTGTAAATGGTTGTAACAAGCAGAAAATTTTAAAATTTTTTAATTTTCACTTCGGCAGAGTACGTTCACACGAGGCAAGTGTCAACGACTTATGGTGGAGCAATAAATAAGGAGTAATGAGAAGGTGTCAGTGAAGCGTTGCTGACTTGACAATAGAAACACATTAAGTTCAATCCAACTATAGAATTTGGTGGCGTAAGATGACAGGGAAAGTTTCGTCCAGAATTATTGCTCTCCGCAGCTGTAACAAAGTAAGTAAGGACATTTACACCCGTACCGAGAATAGTAGCAGATGTTGGCTATATTACGTCAGTAGACGATAAGCGACAAAAACGAGTGAGACTCCATACTACAATGAAACGGATGCGCTGCACCTTAAGGAACAATACTGGAAGATAGGCTGACAAAGACTAAAGTCATGTTACACAGCTGGAGGTATCGTCTAATTAACAGACAAGAATTTACGAAGGGAAAGTTGGGGTGACTTCAACGACCAGCAGATGTTCGAAATTAGTAATAGCCAGAAAAAAGGGGTTAGAGCATAGAACAATACGCCAGGAAGACTGTAAGTACAGATAATGGGAATCTATAGAAACGCAGAGTTTACTCAGACAATAGGCTGATAGACAAGTGTCTAATAGCCGTAGTTTCTTCGAAGCGGGTCAATGATCGTCAGGGCAGAAAGCAGGGAGACCTAAGGACCTATCAGAGGCCTTCAGCCAGCGAGAAATTTGATGGTGAGGGATGTTTCCATAGCAACTGGGACGAAGAACCTATCGGAAGAACTATGACGTAGAATTTTGACATAGTGGGACAGTATTTTCCGAGAAAATCAAAAACTGACCAATCTCGAAAAGAAGTAGGCGTGAAGCGCGCCAGAGACAAAATTTTGAGTAGGGACGAATTAATAAAACCAGTTGTCCAGGAAGACGGAGAGTCAGTGATACTCAATTTTTAGTCAGTGATACTCAATTTTTAGTCAGTGATATTCAATTTTTAGTCAGTGATACTCAATTTTTAGACAGGCAGTTAACACTCAAATTTTGAATAGTTATACTAAAGTTTACAGTTAGAATTTTCAGACAGTTACATTTAAAATATCAGGTAGTTTAACTTCAAGTGCGAGAGACGGTATATTATAAACTTTCCATTGTTTACTCAAATCATTCGGAAGTTAGATAAGTAACAAGGAACTTAAAAGACTTAATAATACATTCATATCGTGGTAGTGAAACTTTACCGGTGTGCGCAGTAACGGACTTAGTGAAAATTACACCAAGTGAACAATTAGACCGTTACACCAACAGACAGCATCACTTAACGATATACAAATTAATTGAACTTAATATTGTGTATCAACAACATAATGAACACGAAACATTAAACAAATTAATAAATTATAGGAACGTTTGTTGAAGCAGCGACTAATGAAACTAGACATGTATATTGACTTTAAAACGAACTCACAGCATACACAGTAAGATGAAACACTAATTGAACACTGAACTTCAATTACTCACACATATACAAACGCCTCCGCGAGTGATCGGAAGAATAAAGTGACAAGTGGGAGTGATAAAACAACTTACGACGGAATGTATCTACGAGCCATCTACATCACCAGAACAAGACTTCGTCAACAACTAATGGATATTCAATAACCAAGTAACCATTATTATAATTATTTCTAATTAGTAACTTCTACTGACCTGGTTTCTTTCAAAGAATTCACACCTGAGAAAATTGTTAAGAAAAGTAATGAATAAATCTGAATAAAGTAGTTAATGAACGTATAAACAAAAGCTTATTTGGGATTTAATGAACGCATTAAATAAGTAGAATATTGAATTGTAACATCATTTGATTTATATATGTATGTATGTTTTCTTTGTTTTTCAGCATATATTAAGATATGTCTTTGTTTATTATAAAATATGTATGTATTTCAGGTACAGCGACGTAACCTATGTACTATTATAATATGTCATGAGTGATAATTAAACTAGTATTTTAGCTGATCAGAAACATGCGTTCATTATTACCAATGCAACCCAAATATTAACCTAAAGTTTGAAGGAATGCAAATAGATTTTAAGAGTTTCTTATGTTCAATTAAATAAATGATATCACGTATGTGTTGATGAACATAGATAGTTAGAATCATCAATAAGATTAAATTATACACATACATGTCAGAGATCGATAATTTTATATCTTTAATAATTAATTTATTGTGCAATCAATACACATATAAAATGATATTTATAAATGGTATCCAACTTAAGGGCTAGATACATTTGAGAAATTATTAAATTTACACATTAATTAATTCAATCACGGTTAGCATAATAAATAATCCCCATTGATAGTTATAAATGGCGCTTCCAACGCGTAGCATAATAGATTTATAAATTAATAGTTATAAATGGCTGCCCAACGCATGGCATTAGATAATAGTTATAAATGGCGCCCATCCGCACGGCATGATACGTATTAACAAAGATTGTTAACACGTACAGCTTAGGTAAAGAACAGGCAGTAGAAGTAGTAGAAAAAGTAGTGTCATAGAAGTAGAAGTAAGATAAGTGTTATTAGTGTAAGTCAGTTTGAATGATTACGCGCAGTAGGGCTAAAATGGCGAGCAATTCAGACAGTGTAGAATTTGACATTAATAACCAATTAGGCGCAGTAAATACAGAGGACAATACTACACCTAGCGAACCAAGTAATGTGGTAGAGAGTCCAGAAGATAGAGCGCGAGGACAGACATCAAAACCAGAAGATGGAACTCTACAAATGTTGATGGAGTTTATGCGTCAATATTCTAAAGAACAAGAAGAGAGTAATAAGAAACTAGAAGAGAATTTTGACAGAGTATTTAGTGAAAGTAATAGAAGACAAGAAGAGAGTTTTAGAAGAATCAATGAAAATTTAGATAAACAATTAGAAAAACTTGACAAAAGTTTAGATAGTTATACAAAAGAGTTGACGCTGTGTCGCACAGAGATACGTGGATACACAAATGCCTTGAAAGCGGACAGTAGCGAAGCCCAGAAGAAGCAAGAAGAAGTGGTGAATGAGAATTACGAAGATCTGAAGAAAATACAAGATACTGATAACACTGTCGATCTTACAGATGTATCAGATATCAAGAAATTATCAACTGTGGGATCTAATGCGAATGTCATTAGCAAACCAAGGAAGAAGTGGATTAAGAAGAGAAATGACTTTGTTTCTCGATATCTGGCGGTATCGGAGGATGATCCAGACATGGATAGAGATTATAAAAATCTATTACTACTACCAAGTAGAAGGCATAAAAAGCACAAATTAATTAACACGGGAAGAGGTACTGCATCAGTGAATCCTATGATGAAGTATCCAGCCTGTAAAATAAGCATGGATCGGCGAAGTAGTCGAGCTGCACCAATAAGAAGCATGGAGGGAAAGTTTAAAGTTGAAATAAATACCACATGTTATAAAGCTGAAAACCAGTTTACGCCAACCATGGATGACATAAAGCGGAAGGACATACAAGATCCGTATGCATATTCATCATGGACAAGGAACGTTAGGAGGAAAAGGAGAGGAAAGAATTTCAATAAACAACTTAAAAACGTTGGAAAGAATCGTGATAGTACTGAGAGGAGAGTACGAGCACTCGAGGTAAGACTTCTTAGAAACGTAAGAAATAAAACTTTGTTATGTAAGTATACGAGGGCTGAACCAGTTGTCGAACAACATTGTTGTACGCAGGCCTGGAAACGACGGCAAAAGCAGACCGGTGCGTGTTTACTTAGAGAAAGTTATTGGAGAAAACGGCAAAAAATACTCAACGTATACGTAAACAATGTTAGTGCCGTTGAGGAGAATTGTCTAAGGCGCGGCAAGCAATTTAACGCACATTTATCCGAGAGGGGTCGACGCAAGGAAAGGTACGACACATTTCTCACTCACTTACATAGAAAGAGACAGAGAAGGGTCGTAAATCTTCAAAGTGTGAGTACGACACATCGTCTCAGCGTAACGGGAACGACCGACCGGATATTAGGAAGACATGTGACGCGAACCCCTAGGTCAAACACCTTACTGTTGACAAACAAAACCACGTGCGTTAGTGACAGCACAATACGGATGGGACATACGAATATGTCATCATAAATATAACTTGAGAATAAATAAATGAAAACGTATTAAGAAGGCGAACTTCAGAATATTTGAAAATGTAATGATTAAATTTGAAAACATTGAATAAAATACATTAAATACATTGGTTATATGAAAATGCATAAACCAAAGATGGTAATTAGTGATGAATATTGATGAATGAAGAGTGGGAGAGTAATGGATAAAATAAAACGAAGCTACATGTGTACTCGTTGATTGCAATGATATAGTAATAAATTAAGTCTGTGGAAAATTTAATGCCAGACAATTGAAAAAATACTATGAATCAGAGAATTGAAGATGAAGGAAGAGGAAGAAATTGAAGAAGATGTCTTAAGAAGCTAGCAGATGCTGATGAATCAACTGCGTTAGGGTAATTGACGCGGTGATATCATTCAAGCTGGCTTATCCAAGAAAGTTATGTACTTTAATTGTTGAAACATAACATAAAAATGTATTTAGTCAATTAAGCACTAATTAAATGTTAGATAATAAGATAAATTAACATTTAGTGTGACATCTTATAAGAATATTGCAGTGAATGCAAAGGACAGTTAATTGCTATTATTTGATTTATATGGTAATAAGTTACAAGGACAAAGTGAAAAAATGGACACTTAAAATCAAATAAGTGCTAATATTCAAAAGAACTAGATAGTGAATGAACTTTATTAATGTGAGTGTATGTAATTAGTAGGCTAGGATTGTAAATGATGCTATCATGAAGTAGGTAAATCGTTGAAACTAAATGTAATACGTGTACGTAATTTATTAAGATAATTACAATTAACGTAGCGATTGTGTCAATTAACAATCTAATTTTAAAATAACAGTAATTTATTAAGATAATTACAATTAACGTAGCGATTGTGTCAATTAACAATCTAATTTTAAAATAACAGTTTAAAAGATTTTATTGATAAGATCATTAGTAATGCACCAAGGTGTATATGTATAGGAGATTTTCTTTGATATCATGTAAAGGTTACATTGAACCGCTTAACTGTTTGATAATATCTTGTGAGTATGATATTTTAGAAGGTAAAATTTTATTCAACTGATGAAATTATTTAATTGCTTATGGAATTTATGATTTGTCTTATAATTATAAAGATAAGGTATTTATATGTAAATTCGACAATGTGAAATGCGTTCAGCTATCCCAAATAGCTAGCAATAAATTCAGAGAACCGATTAAAACCAAAAGGGGGTGTACCACTGGTAATATAAGCTTTTGAAAGTAGGTTATTGTGTATACCTTCCCCTGAAGAAGATGGACACGGCGAGGCGATGTACAGGGCGCAGAATTTAGATTTGAGTTGTTCCCAGAGGTCACATCGTCAAATCGAAATTGAGGACACTGTAACGAGCAGAAAATTTTAAAAATTTTTGAATTTCACCTCGGCAGAGTACGTTCACACGAGGCAAGTGTCAACGACTTATGGTGGAGCAATAAATAAGGAGTAATGAGAAGGTGTCAGTGAAGCGTTGCTGACTTGACAATAGAAACACATTAAGTTCAATCCAACTATAGAATTTGGTGGCGTAAGATGACAGGGAAAGTTTCGTCCAGAATTATTGCTCTCCGCAGCTGTAACAAAGTAAGTAAGGACATTCACACCCGTACCGAGAATAGTAGCAGATGTTGGCTATATTACGTCAGTAGACGATAAGCGACAAAAACGAGTGAGACTCCATACTACAATGAAACGGATGCGCTGCACCTTAAGGAACAATACTGGAAGATAGGCTGACAAAGACTAAAGTCATGTTACACAGCTGGAGGTATCGTCTAATTGACAGACAAGAATTTACGAAGGGAAAGTTGGGGTGACTTCAACGACCAGCAGATGTTCGAAATTAGTAATAGCCAGAAAAAAGGGGTTAGAGCATAGAACAATACGCCAGGAAGACTGTAAGTACAGATAATGGGAATCTATAGAAACGCAGAGTTTACTCAGACAATAGGCTGATAGACAAGTGTCTAATAGCCATACTTTCTTCGAAGCGGGTCAATGATCGTCAGGGCAGAAAGCAGGGAGACCTAAGGACCTATCAGAGGCCTTCAGCCAGCGAGAAATTTGATGGTGAGGGATGTTTCCATAGCAACTGGGACGAAGAACCTATCGGAAGAACTATGACGTAGAATTTTGACATAGTGGGACAGTATTTTCCAAGAAAATCAAAAACTGACCAATCTCGAAAAGAAGTAGGCGTGAAGCGCGCCAGAGACAAAATTTTGAGTAGGGACGAATTAATAAAACCAGTTGTCCAGGAAGACGGAGAGTCAGTGATACTCAATTTTTAGTCAGTGATACTCAATTTTTAGTCAGTGATACTCAATTTTTAGTCAGTGATATTCAATTTTTAGTCAGTGATACTCAATTTTTAGACAGGCAGTTAACACTCAAATTTTGAATAGTTATACTAAAGTTTACAGTTAGAATTTTCAGACAGTTACATTTAAAATATCAGGTAGTTTAACTTCAAGTGCGAGAGACGGAATATTATAAACTTTCCATTGTTTACTCAAATCATTCGGAAGTTAGATAAGTAACAAGGAACTTAAAAGACTTAATAATACATACATATCGCGGTAGTGAAACTTTACCGGTGTGCGCAGTAACGGACTTAGTGAAAATTACACCAAGTGAACAATTAGACCGTTACACCAACAGACAGCATCACTTAACGATATACAAATTAATTGAACTTAATATTGTGTATCAACAACATAATGAACACGAAACATTAAACAAACTAATAAATTATAGGAACGTTTGTTGAAGCAGCGACTAATGAAACTAGACATGTATATTGACTTTAAAACGAACTCACAGCATACACAGTAAGATGAAACACTAATTGAACACTGAACTTCAATTACTCACACATATACAAACGCCTCCGCGAGTGATCGGAAGAATAAAGTGACAAGTGGGAGTGATAAAACAACTTACGACGGAATGTATCTACGAGCCATCTACATCACCAGAACAAGACTTCGTCAACAACTAATGGATATTCAATAACCAAGTAACCATTATTATAATTATTTCTAATTAGTAACTTCTACTGACCTGGTTTCTTTCAAAGAATTCACACCTGAGAAAATTGTTAAGAAAAGTAATGAATAAATCTGAATAAAGTAGTTAATGAACGTATAAACAAAAGCTTATTTGGGATTTAATGAACGCATTAAATAAGTAGAATATTGAATTGTAACATCATTTGATTTATATATGTATGTATGTTTTCTTTGTTTTTCAGCATATATTAAGATATGTCTTTGTTTATTATAAAATATGTATGTATTTCAGGTACAGCGACGTAACCTATGTACTATTATAATATGTCATGAGTGATAATTAAACTAGTATTTTAGTTGATCAGAAACATGCGTTCATTATTACCAATGCAACCCAAATATTAACCTAAAGTTTGAAGGAATGCAAATAGATTTTAAGAGTTTCTTATGTTCAATTAAATAAATGATATCACGTATGTGTTGATGAACATAGATAGTTAGAATCATCAATAAGATTAAATTATACACATACATGTCAGAGATCGATAATTTTATATCTTTAATAATTAATTTATTGTGCAATCAATACACATATAAAATGATATTTATAAATGGTATCCAACTTAAGGGCTAGATACATTTGAGAAATTATTAAATTTACACATTAATTAATTCAATCACGGTTAGCATAATAAATAATCCCCATTGATAGTTATAAATGGCGCTTCCAACGCGTAGCATAATAGATTTATAAATTAATAGTTATAAATGGCTGCCCAACGCATGGCATTAGATAATATTTATATGGTAATGTTCATTATAAGTAGGTAAGGTATCAGCTGGTTCATGATGTGTATCTTATGTTATCTTTGTAATCAAGTGTAGCTATTTTCAAAGTTATTGTAGTCATAGGTTGTTTATTATAAGTTTAATATAATAAATTTGTTTATTGTTATATGAGTTACTATACTACTATATAGTTATACTATTACAGTGTTTATTTATTTATTAAATTAAATGCATTTGGAGAATTTGGGAATGTTTTTAAAGAAAAAAAAACTTTTTTATGATTAACTTCACTAATTAAAGTAAACCATATGACCCATCTTAAAAGGAGAATTTTTGATAAGAGACTTGGGTTGGTTGCTCTATCGAACGAAATTTATATAATTGATTTGAGAAATTATTTTTGAGAGTTGATGTCAAGAAGTAGGGAGTTTGTGTTTAATTAATAATGAAAATGTGTACACACCCAGTAATTGCTAAAAGCGACCCAGTATGCATGTAAGGGGGAACATCAGTTGAGGATCTGGTATGGTATAAGGCCAGTCTTGATTTTTTTATGGAATGATAGAAGGTTAGGTGTACTATGGTGAGTATCTGTCCGATTTTATGGTGTTGGGATCTCGAACAGAGAAGTCCAGTAATCTCGTTCAGGTGCAGCCATAGTCGCCGAGCTAGGGGGGTAGTTTACCCATGATGTGTTTAGAAATTAACGAGGGTTGTTGGCACCATATCCTCACCGATCCTCTTAGGGGTAGCAATGAGAGTTCTTCTGTTTTGGCAGAAGACCTCTCATTGGGGGGGGGGGTATTGTGATGGTACAAAAAGGGGGCCTTTATTTTTATTAAAATCAGATAAATTTATTTGTATCAGTTTGAGCAGGCCCATGTATAAAAGAGTTTATGCAAACAATGAACAGTGGCATAGCTGTTGGAACGAGGTGTTGTAATGGAATGCGATGTATGTTTTGTAACTCAAGTGGTTCCAAGAATCTGTTACGCACAATGTACGCACACACACCAGAGCGCGCGCAGATACGACGCACATTTGTCCGAAGTGACGCTACAAAAATGGTGAGACAGAACCACTGCCTCGACAATGCGCTTTTAAGATGCCGGATATTAATTTGAGGCTACACCTACCACGGCCTCTATGTTGTAGTCGTTCGATATCGTTGACAACCTGGAACATTGAAAAGTCACACTACAGGTACGGTGACTAACAATTTGCCACAAGCAGGCTGTGCATTCCGTCTTTTCCAGCAGAGTGCTGGTGGGAAACTGTGTGCACGACATCGAGGCCAGTCCTATTACACCGTTAAGACCGCGCGGTTATCTAAAAACTTAGTTCGAACTAAATTAGGGTCGGCCGACCTACCAAGTGCACTAGAGATATGTACAGCAGTATAAACTAACAATATAAACAGTAGAATCAGTGAAATTTTGAATACCAGTGAAACCACAATGTTTTGAACACCCAATTAGAGAACTCTGGGTGACGCGCCATGCGGTCGGTAGAAACAACGCTGCTCAAGTAATTGTATCAAATCCAGTACTTTTCTTATTTTATATAAAAAGCGGGCAATTTGTATGTGTGTGCGTGTGAGCAATCTGAGTCGCTTTATTAATTATGTTAATCATTAGTTAATTATTAAGTTAATCATTATGTTATAGTCAGTAATAAGTGAATTTTGATAGCATGCATAAGTGAATTAAATATTGCTCGGAGTGTTACTCCTAGAAAAAGCATAACTCAACAGTAAAAGTCACAATTTGAAGTAATTGTCATTATGTATTATGTTGTACAACAAAAGGAACAGGGTATATCAGTAGATCCAAACTAGAAATAAAAAAGAAAAAATGTCATGCTAAAGAAAATAAAGTAACATATTATTTGAATTTATAAAAATATGTGTTTGTTAATTTGCACTCACCTGTGGTTTTACTCTGCCTGAGTACATCAGATGACACCTTGGTAAATTATCGGTAAAGGTAAGTGACTAGAATTTCGATATTTTAAACATTAATAAACAAGTCTAGCTTCAGTTGGTGCCCTAAAAAGGGACTCGATTACAGTATTGTAATACCTAATTAGATAGTAAAGCTTCAGTTGACGCCCTAAAAAGGGACAAAATTTAAATATTTCAATTACTAAATAGCTCGTAAAGCTTCAGTTGGCGCCTGTAACAGTTGACGTTGTAAATTAATTTTTAATTTAATATAAATTGAATTAATGTACAACCTGATCAAAATGGCAGAAAAAACAAGAGTGCAAATGTATGTGGAAATGTAGAAGAATCAATTTTAAATATTACACAAGACAATTTAATATCGACAAATATTAACAAGAGCGTAGACAATACGGAAGACGAAATAACAATTGAGACGGTAGACGCTAAGAGTACCAGAATCGACAATGTAGACGTACTTAGTCAATTAGCATTATTTATGGAAGTGATGAGTAGTAAATTTGATCAACAAAATGAGAAATTTGACCAACAAAACACGAATTTGAACGAATTTAGAACGGAAGTCAAATCAGAAATAAATGTCGTAAATATGAGCTTAAATGAGTTGAAATCAGAAAATAATCTAAACGCGAGTTTAAATGAATTTAAGATTGAAATTAAGTCAGAAATAAATGATAGTAATATAGAACTGAGAACGGAAATAACCAAACAAGACAAAAAATTAAGAGAAATAGACAATAAATTAGAAAGTATGAATAAAACTATTGCGGGCATGAAAGGTGGGATAATTATAAATATAAATAAAATACAAGACGAAGTAAACGAAAGTAGAACGCTGAAGGAGGAGGTAGAAAATGATACAGTTACGAGTGAAAGTGACGAAATAACAGATGACCAGGGTAATAGTAAAATAACAAATAATTACGAAGGGATCATCAACAAGGTAGGTGTTAGTTACGAAAATGAATTAACAACTAATAGTAGTAAGATAGTTGAAAACGAGATATATAAAAATAATACCGTGAAAATAATTAGCGATCATAATAATATAGAAACAGTGAGAGAGAGAGAGAGAGAGAGAGAGAGAGAGAGAGAGAGAGAGAGAGAGAGAGAGAGAGAGAGAGAGATCAGTATTTGTAAGTTAGAGAGAGAGTATGAAGAGAATGATTTTGTGAATATAGGGCAGAGGGTAGATTTTCCCCAGTTTTATGGTAAACCAAGCTGGTTACAAACGTTTTTGAAGGGCAAGAGTCCCTTACAGGAAAACAATGTGTTTTTAAGTAGTTTTTTCATTTTTAGTAGGCGTTTTTACGATTTAATACCCTCTGTACGGAATGATAGCAAAAGTATGAATTGGTGTTATGATGAAAGACATGTTGATAAGAAGGTAAAGTTGTTTAAGGTTAGTAGTGGTTATGACGAATTAATAAAGAGGTTATGGAAAGAGTTAGTGATAGTAAGTACTTACCTTGTGAAATAGTTAGTACAGCAATTGATGATATTGATTACTTACTTTATGACAAAGCTAATACAGCAGTAGATAATAATGATAATGAAACTTTAATTGACATGACTATGACAGATCATACAAAGGGTGACTGGACTATGCTCGATGATAATAAATTATATGATTTAATAACATGGAATAATCCTGTTGCTATTGTGGAAGAATATAAAAGTTTGGATAATCTTTATATTAATAAAAATGATATGAGTTTAATAAAAAATGAACTGTGTAAACGTAAGACCAGATTTTTGTACGATGATGGGGGGTAAAAACAATAAATGTTTATGAACGTTTAATTATGTAATTAATGGTTTTGGATTGGACTGCTTTACAAAATGAGGTGTGGTAAACAATAAAATAATGACAAAGAATTGTAAATAAATTTAGAGTGAAATTAATTGTGTTTGTGTTGTAAAATGTATTGTAGGTAAACAATATGTGTGTGTAGCTGAAATTAATTTAATAATAATAATATTTTGTTAAACTAAATAAATAATGAGAGGTGATAATCAATGAATTGTAATTGTTTTGGAAGAAGGTAATTAAAGTAATGTTGTGTTTTAAATAATTGATAGAATTAAAATAAGTTGAGATGAATTAATTAATTAATTTAAAATGTTATATAAAGAGATTTTGCTAATGAATTTAAATGATTTTTGAGATTTGAACTTGGTAGTAATAAACAGTAATTGAATAAATGTAAGATGTATTTAGTTGTGGAATCATATGGTTGTTAAAATGTTTCAGAAGATACATGTGGTTGTACGAGATATTGTGGTGATGAGTTATTTATATTTGGAATTAATGACCGTAATCATGTACAGCTTGGCAACTCTTTCTGAAGCCCTGGCTGGCAGCGCTAGCTCCGCGTCTGTGGGGAGGGAGTAACCCTACTTTGGAGTGAGAGAGAAGAGACATCAGCACGTCACACCCAGCGCCTGGCCTGCAGTGTTGTCAGGCTGCCGTAAATCAACACCAGAGCGTGATGTAGCCACAAGAATGCCACAATGCTCGCCTTATGAACCTTTACCGTGGGACGACTTGGAATGGAATGAACATATTGTAGTATCTGACAGCGCTGCATGAACAGCACAAGAAACGAGCTCCTATTGGCTCGCGCGGCAACAAATAGAGTGGCTCGAATAACATGTGGACTGGAAGGGCGAAGGGAGGCTCTTCAGCTTCGAATTTCGTCCGGGGACTCAGATAAAGTTGCCAGACTGTATTTATTAGATGGAGTGATTGACCATATGTAAGTATGAATTTGATAATGACCTTGAAGTAAAGTAAAAGAGTTATAATGGCACTAAATGAGTTTGAAGGAAGCTAACTTAGGTAAATTATTATTGTGAAATGATGCAAAATGAATGTTAATAATAAATTTGAAATTTTTGAGGAATCTAACTGTAGTAAGTAATAAATAATTAAATGATGATATATAAAAGAGTTAATAAAAATTTCAAGTTATAATATTTATAATTTTATATATAAATTATTTAAAAGTAAATTGTTTGTTTACTGTGGATGTAGCAATGCTAATGTTCAAGGTTAACGTCTATTTGTTTATTATGTTATGTTATTATACAAGAGTAAAGGGTGATTTTGGGGGTTGTTTGGTGTTAATCGAAGTGTAAATCAATTATGGCATGTACAGACTGCAAAGTAGAAGGACATTAAGTTTAGATTTAAGTAGGCTATTGCAGTGGCGGTATGTGCCACTGTAGATAGCAGCAAGTGTTGATGAGTAACATCAAAGTATGTTACCATCATCGGAGGCCTAAATAGGGCGTAAAATATACTGTACAACCTTATATAATATTATGTTATATGTTAATATAATATTCATGTTAATTGCTATCGTACAGTGTATAGAAATGATGATGAAAAAACATGCTAATGAAAGATGATTTCCCCGCCTTTTCAGGCGATTACTGTCTTACCAACACTAATCATGGTTTTGGACGACAGCCAGCTGTGGGCAGCAATTGTAAAACTGACCATAGTTGGTTATCCTTGAAATTGGTGAAATTTGAAATTAACGGGGGGGCCACTTAGGGGAAATCCCCGGAACTATGGAACAGTGGCTATCACCTTGTTCGCGTAGGAACAGTAAAACAGGTGATAGACCCGTCTCTAAGGTTATAAATATAAACTTCAGATATTATGATATCTGACCCTTTTAAAATATGTAAAGCCGAAGCAAGGACAAGGAGATGCCAAAATTCCTCCACCAATTCAGTCTTTGTGGAAGCAGCTGAATGCCACAGTTCAGTGGGGGGGGGGGGTCATAGTGTGTGTGGCAAGGGGATTACTCAGGGGAGTAACGAACTAAAATTTGAAACTTAATAATGCTGACTAGCTGACAAGCTAATTAAATGATTGTAATTTAACCGTAGACAGCTTGTACGAATTTATTTACATGTAAATATTCAGACATGTAATTGATTTACATGTGTTATACTCTGTATGATATTTTATAAATGACTTTACTGATTTTTAAAAGATTATCTCAAGTAGAGAAGACGTTTATCAGATTTTGTTTATTATGTTTTATTGTGTCAGTAATTTTATTATGTTAGAGTGTAAGGATTATGAACTTATGTTGTGTTTGTTATGGTGTAATTTTATATGGTATATATAGGGCAAGGTCAGTCACCTGACCCAGAGAGATCAGCTGATAACTGATGTTAGAGCCAGGATAAGTTATAGTGATTAACTCATGAATTTTGTTACTTCAATTAAATTCAATAATTTTTTTTTTCTTGATATTGATAAAAAGAAATATTTTGGGAAATTAAAATTTTTGGAAAAAAAAATAAAAAAAAACTGCATTAAAGTACGTCATTGTAAAGGGTAATGTTCATTATAAGTAGGTAAGGTATCAGCTGGTTCATGATGTGTATCTTATGTTATCTTTGTAATCAAGTGTAGCTATTTTCAAAGTTATTGTAGTCATAGGTTGTTTATTATAAGTTTAATATAATAAATTTGTTTATTGTTATATGAGTTACTATATTACGATATAGTTATACTATTACATTGTTTATTTATTCATTAAATTAAATGCATTTGGAGAATTTGGGAATGTTTTTAAAGAAAAAAAAACTTTTTTATGATTAACTTCACTAATTAAAGTAAACCATATGACCCATCTTAAAAGGAGAATTTTTGATAAGAGACTTGGGTTGGTTGCTCTATCGAACGAAATTTATATAATTGATTTGAGAAATTATTTTTGAGAGTTGATGTCAAGAAGTAGGGAGTTTGTGTTTAATTAATAATGAAAATGTGTACACACCCAGTAATTGCTAAAAGCGACCCAGTATGCATGTAAGGGGGAACATCAGTTGAGGATCTGGTATGGTATAAGGCCAGTCTTGATTTTTTTATGGAATGATAGAAGGTTAGGTGTACTATGGTGAGTATCTGTCCGATTTTATGGTGTTGGGATCTCGAACAGAGAAGTCCAGTAATCTCGTTCAGGTGCAGCCATAGTCGCCGAGCTAGGGGGGTAGTTTACCCATGATGTGTTTAGAAATTAACGAGGGTTGTTGGCACCATATCCTCACCGATCCTCTTAGGGGTAGCAATGAGAGTTCTTCTGTTTTGGCAGAAGACCTCTCATTGGGGGGGGGGGGGTATTGTGATGGTACAAAAAGGGGGCCTTTATTTTTATTAAAATCAGATAAATTTATTTGTATCAGTTTGAGCAGGCCCATGTATAAAAGAGTTTATGCAAACAATGAACAGTGGCATAGCTGTTGGAACGAGGTGTTGTAATGGAATGCGATGTATGTTTTGTAACTCAAGTGGTTCCAAGAATCTGTTACGCACAATGTACGCACACACACCAGAGCGCGCACAGATACGACGCACATTTGTCCGAAGTGACGCTACAAAAATGGTGAGACAGAACCACTGCCTCGACAATGCGCTTTTAAGATGCCGGATATTCATTTGAGGCTCCACCTACCACGGCCTCTATGTTGTAGTCGTTCGATATCGTTGACAACCTGGAACATTGAAAAGTCACACTACAGGTACGGTGACTAACAATTTGTCACAAGCAGGCTGTGCATTCCGTCTTTTCCAGCAGAGTGCTGGTGGGAAACTGTGTGCACGGCATCGAGGCCAGTCCTATTACACCGTTAAGACCGCGCGGTTATCTAAAAACTTAGTTCGAACTAAATTAGGGTCGGCCGACCTACCAAGTGCACTAGAGATATGTACAGCAGTATAAACTAATAATATAAACAGTAGAATCAGTGAAATTTTGAATACCAGTGAAACCACAATGTTTTGAACACCGAATTAGAGAACTCTGGGTGACGCGCCATGCGGTCGGTAGAAACGATGCTGCTCAAGTAATTTTATAAAATTCAGTACTTTTCTTATTTTATATAAAAAGGGGGCAATTTGTATGTGTGTGCATGTGAGCAATCTGAGTCACTTTATTAATTATGTTAATCATTAGTTAATTATTAAGTTAATCATTAAGTTATAGTCAGTAATAAGTGAATTTTGATAGCATGCATAAGTGAATTAAATATTGCTCGGAGTGTTACTCCTAGAAAAAGCATAACTCTACAGTAAAAGTCACAATTTGAAGTAATTGTCATTATGTATTATGTTGTACGACAAAAGGAACGGGGTATATCAGTAGATCCAAACTAGAAATAAAAAAGAAAAAATGTCATGCTAAAGAAAATAAAGTAACATATTATTTGAATTTATAAAAATATGTGTTTGTTAATTTGCACTCACCTGTGGTTTTACTCTGCCAGAGTACATCAGACGACACCTTGGTAAATTATCGGTAAAGGTAAGTGACTAGAATTTCGATATTTTAAACATTAATAAACAAGTCTAGCTTCAGTTGGTGCCCTAAAAAGGGACTCGATTTCAGTATTGTAATACCTAATTAGATCGTAAAGCTTCAGTTGACGCCCTAAAAAGGGACAAAATTTAAATATTTCAATTACTAAATAGCTCGTAAAGCTTCAAGCCTTGATAACTGAAGGGGTAAGGATTGTGTCTTGTCACTGCTAATATTCGGTGCCTACTCATCATTCAGGTCACACACACACACACACATGCGCGCGCGAGAGAGAGAATTCTATAAGAATACAAATATGATATACTCACCTTGTTAAAATTTTTTGATAGCTCTTGAAGTCACCATTTTTGATAGCTCTTTTGGTAGTGACCTATAAGACAATCTGCTAATTATGGAAAAGAAACATGAGTCTGATCTAAAACTGACTGAAAAAAATAAATAAATTGAAGATAACTGGAAATGAGATGGATGACATAAATATTAAACTGACAGACGAAAATAGGAATTGGTAAATAATTGCAAATACGATGGAGAATGAGAAGTTTACTGAAGAAATTAAATTCAGATTGGCACATGAGAAAGCGGCGTTTATAAAAAAGAAGCTGATAATCTGAAGAAACACTAACCGCTACTATCATTCACTGGACTCAAAACAATACTGTTCAGATTTATGCTTTTGACCACTGTTATTTTCATCAAGGCAACTGTTGCTATACATTTGAATACAACTAAGTAAAATTAAAATTCAAGTACTCAACTGTTACATAAATATTACAGAACAGAGTACAGTAGAATCCCGATATCTCGCCTCCCGATATCTTGACATTCCGTATAACTCGACGATTACTTTTTTTTTAAATCGCTAAATGATTTCTGCTGGTCAAGCACAACATTACCTTTGAAATAATGTGGTGGTCTATTGAAAGCTAGACTGGACCATTCAGGAAACGAGTTTCAAGAAAGCAGAGAAGAGACAGAAAATTGTGAAATAGTGGACTTATTGAAGAAAATTCCAACGTTGGTGATGTTGGAGAATGGTGATGTGTGAAAACTGTTAACTTTTAGGAGATTGTGAAATAGTTGCAGTAGTGAAAGAGAATGAGGATAAAAATGAAGATGAATCAGAAGACGAAGAGATAGAAGACAACGGAAAAGTTAAAAAGATGACTCACAGTGAAGGACTAAAGCTGCTGAAGGAATGTTCCATTACTTGAAGGAGCAGGGTGCATCTGCTATGGACATTTTGTCATTTTGTTTTTCCATCGCCTACGTGATGAAGCTGCATGAAGACGAAATGAGTGTGAGATACAGTCTAGCATCACGAGATTTTTTTCTACAAAGAACTAGTAATTTCTTCAGTTTTGTAAGTAAGTCTTTTGTAACTTTTAACAATTATTTTAGGGTATTTTGTACTTTTCTGTGTCCTGTATTGTGCAAGAACTTTAATTAGAGTAATTGCAGTAAAATATTATGAGTTGTGAATAACCCACCCCTTATTCCGTAAAACTCGACATTTTTGGTAACTCGTCACCCTCTCAGTCCACATTAGGTCGAGTTTGCGGGATTCTACTGTATTAGTATTTTTATTCAAACACATACACATTCAGTTACTTACCTTCAATTTTTCCCTTAATCACAACAATTGCATTTACTTTGGGATTGTCTCGATATCCCTGTAAAAATGAACACTTTATAATACATTACATCATTATAATACAATTTTTTATGTGCAAACAGCATATTTATTTCCTTGCAAACACATGCTATTATAAGTTTCTATCTTTTATGTTTAAAAAATATGTATTGGTTAACTTAGTTTATTATTTTTATCATATCAACACCAGTCAATAATGACAACGACAGTATTACCAATAGTTTTGACAATTTATAATGACTTTACACTTCCAATAATCCATCTCTACAACACAATGTATGACTGATGAATGCTAAAACTGTGGTGGAAAACATGGAGGGTGCAGTCCAAGCAGAGAAGGAGACAGCTGTGGAGCAGCCAAATATGATTACTGTACACATATGATATGGAGAGCACAATTGTATTTGTTAGTAACATATTACATATTATTATTAAATTTTAAAATACGAAAATACTACCATATTTGTTAATACACCTTGTTACCTTATGTTAATACCTTGTGGAGCAGTACAACGCAATATATTGCTTCCACCAAAGCGACAACTAGGTAGGTAGGTAGGTTTCCCTGAACACATCGTCACTTTGCGTTTGTTGAATGTTACCAAGCAAAAAATAAGTGACTGTGAAACCTGCCTGTAGTGTTAACTGATAATACATTTTACATAGTGAAGTAGTATAATACAAAACTGGTTATTAACTGGATCTAAAAACAATTACCGAAATAAGTAATATTGTTACAACACAAATAAGCCAACCCAATACCAGGGATGAACAAAACAATATTGAATCTAAAATAATACTTCATGTTAAATAAAAATGATTAATTTAAATAAAATATAAAAACTATGACTCGACAAACGACGACTTGACCTAACCCAAGTGATTGACCCAACAAAAGGAACCGAATGAAGAAGGGATCCACAAAGAATAAACAAGAATGTAACCAAACCAAAGGAAAAAAGGAAAAAAAATCCAAAACCCAAACAAAAATGAAACAAGTTCATGGAATTAAACGACCCAATGTAACACGTCGAAATGTACTCAAAGGAGAAGATGGAAAAACCAAGATATTAACCAAATACGATGAAAATGAAGAAGGAGGGAAATAGATAGAAATGAAAACCAATAATGATACACAAACAAGTAATAAAGCATAGGAGAAGGAGAAATAACGCACTCAAGAATAATATTGGAACCAAGACCAATAATTACCCTATGAGAAAGGAAAAAGTAACTGTTATTACCCATTAATGGACAACAATGATTTAGGGAAGAAACCCTATTAAACAAGGTTAAAGATTAAAATGATAAAAAAGCAAACTAAACCCCAATTTAGAATTAGATGTAAGAATAGTATTGTAAGAACATAAAATTGTTAATAGTATTAAGGATATATTGTAATGAAAGAGAAAAAACGAATAGTGAGATAGTAATTAGAGGGATTACCTATTCAGAAACACTTAAAATACAAAAACCTTTGTGAAGTGCCAAAATGAAAGTGTAAAACCCCAAAGTGTAGTGACAAAGAAGGTACACTAAATAAATTATAATTAACTATAAATAATTTAAGAGTGAAGGTAATGTTTGAATGAAAATAGTGTAAAGTATAGAATGGAAATATAGTGAAGAGTAGTGAGTGATAAAATCATTAGCAATTAATCAATCCTAAAGAACGCTAAAAGTTTAATAGTGATAAATAATAGTGAGTAAGTATGTTGTGAAAAATGTTATTAAGTATAAACTATAAAGAGATATTGAACACTGGAAAGTGATAATTACCATAGTCAACAAAACTAAAAATATAATTTAGGAGTTTTAAAAGCAAGTAATCACAGTTGAAAGGGAGAATCCCAGCAAAGAGTAATGTGAAAGTGTTAACATGGAGGGAGAATAAAGATTGTTGGAAAGTTAAGGAGTTAGATACAAATCAAAAAACACCCATGTTATAAGGGATCAAGATAAGTTCATAAAAGTGATGTTGTTTATCACACTAAAATAATATAAATTAAGATGTATTGCGAACAAAGATTAGCAAATAATAAGTTAGTTAAATAATTATTCAATCAAGTTTATGAATTGAATATGGCTGTAAAAGTTATACAGACCACAGGCTTATATGTTATATTGAAATAAGATCAAAAAAGTAGTAAATAATAGCCACATTGTTATTATTGGCAAAGGAAATGAACAAAAATGTTAAGAAATGTATGACTAGAAAACATGGAAACCAAAGAGTAAATAATTGTGTATAAAACAATAGTGACATACTAATAACACATAAACAGACTCAAAACACAACACAACCAATTATAATAACAAAGTAAAGCCCATTAGGCTGAAACGAAATGTGATTTAAATGAAATAAGTCAATTACCATAATGGCTACTCAGGCCTATGAAAGCGCCTAACTGTCAGAAACAAACGACTACAAATTATAACAAATTAACAAAGAAATTAGCAAATCTGAGGTGAAGGATTCACCAAGAATAAATTGTAAATCATTTATAAAACAAAAGATTAAAATAAGCATTTGTATACAAAAAGAAATGTAATTAACAAGCATTAACATAATTGTAAAAACATAAAATCTAAAATTACCCAAACTTGTGGGGTATCAAAATAATCTATGAAAGGAAATAAATACTATAGTGACAATATTTAATAACCAGGAAGGAAGATAGAGGAATAACAGCAGTCAGAAGATATACGAAGAATTCGAATTTTGATAACAATACATCATCTCAAAATCATGCAGTTGCCATGGAAAAGGCAGTTGAAGAGAGGATTACCGTTGAATACCGTTAGACAGAAGTGAAGCGTCAGTAAGAGAATACAGAAGCCAATGTTGGGAAGAACGATTTTCTATTAAAATAATGTAAAAAAGTAATTAAAGTTCCTAACCATGACAGTATAAGAAGCAGACGACCATTTATAGCAGTCAACTCGAGATCTAAGATAATTAAACGGAAAATTAACCGAAAAGAATGACCAGATACGTTATGAAAAAGACGCCCAACCCATTGAAGCCCCCAAAATTAATGAAAACAGAACTTATTGCAGCCAAATCCTACCCGACCGAACGAACGAAGACACCCAGTCATGCTGAGGTGTTAAGTACAAATAAATTACTTATTTTCCAAAAACCCTATTCACTCTAAATTTTACTAAAGGTAAATTTATCTCACTATAAACAAATATTTCTCTTTCACAGATTATTTAAGTAAAATAAAACTCGCTAAAAACTTGTTAACGTTAAATATAACCTATTAGTTAAACACGAACTTACAAAACACATTTAATGACACCACAGAACAGATTGTAACATCACACATTATTATTTATGTACACGTAGAATAAGGTAATATATTTTTATTGTAACCATAGGAATTCTTTAGCTCATAGTCACAAGAATCCACAATTTTGGAAATGAAAATAATTGTCATACTTTAACGTACACAGCCATACAAAAGCTGATCGTTTCCTTGATCGATTCGCCAAGCCTAGAGAACAAGAGTTTCTTCTAATCAGTCGGTGCAAATTTATCATTACATAATTGTCAATTTGAACATTTTAATTATCACCTATTAAAAATAACTATTACAGGGAGTAACTGCTGTTATTATTTCATAGGGAGTGCTTTATATATTACTATTGTTAATTTAAGAATAGATTTGACGAGAAGCGAACAAGTTGTCATTTGCGCAGCAGCATCGACAATTCAGACGGCTGTGCGAGCGGGAATTATTTGAACGCCCCCGACCGTCATCGCTGGAAACTCATCATACATTAATTTTAGTTGTTTTATAAAACGACTTGGCGCCACCCGGGATTAACACACCCCTATAAGCAACAGGTAAGGTTACTGCCGTGTCATACAGGTGATTACCGCAACGCTACGGACATCGTTAGCCGCGAACATAGATGTAACGACCCCGGTGCGAGATGAACGCACTAATCATTATTACACATACAAAATTGGTGTACATTTTACAGGTACGCACCCATCATCTATAATAATCGTTACAATATGTACTGACTTTCATTTTACAAACTACAAATCATCCACAAAGTAAGATGATTAAACATGATTCTGTTAGGTTCGCTCATGGTAAGTTGGGGTGGCCAGTGGGACCACAATAGGCAGGGACAGCGCAGTAACCTGGAGGGTGGTCCTTATTTTGTGCTGTGTATTGTTTGTGGATTGGGCAATAAAAGTTTTTTTTTAACGTATTAACCTAACAAATTTGTGTGATAACTTAAAAACATTGAGTTAGTCTCCAACAATGCCAGTTTAACCTACTGTGTTGCAAAAATGTTCCCCACACTAAACAGATGACAATAAAATGCAATTCAGATGAAAAATAAATATTTTATTAGCCATGGTTAGTACAAATCAATCCATGGGTTATAGGAAATTGTTCAACTACGAAACAGCTGGTCAACAATTTAATAATGAAATTTTATTCTTGCTGTAATGAATCGATTTGGTGGACAAATGTCTGAAGACATTCAGAAATGACTTTTACTTGGTTAAATGACAAATACGGCTTTTCCCTCTGAAACACATTTCATTCTCATTTAATTGTTACACGAAGCATATTCATTAATATTATACATTACATCTACATACAAGTTACTGTCCAAACTACTTCAGGAAACTGCCTCACCCTTTAATTGAATAACTAGGTGGTTATACAAACAGACAAGTACCACCTGTTTATAGTCATTATGCTTACAAAAACCTGAACCAATAGTAAATTTCACGAATGTACAGACTACAAATTTGTATTTTCATTCTTATTTTAAACATTATTAAAATTAGTACATAACACATTGACTTCATTATCATATTGTTACACCATAGGTGCACTAACAAATTTGCTACAAAAACCTGTTATTTGTAACACGTTGCCTTTTTGAATATTATGGGAACCGAAAGTGCAATTCTATTTTAACTTTTAACTTGGTACCCAATCAGACAACACCCACTGATGTACACATGAACATTCATTAGTGTATTCCACTATTCAGTTGTGTAAGCAAGCATTATATTGTGTAAACATATATTCATAAAGTGTGAATGAGTAGAGCATCATATTTGTATTAAATTTTGAGTAAAACCTGAACATCTGTCCATATAAACCACCAGAAAGATTATGAAGACTTTTGGAGAAGAGTTAAGGAGTGATACAAAGACAAAATTATGGTACAAATGCTTTATAAGTGCTTAAATCACTACACTAAACTCATCATCTTATCTACCTGTTTAACAATAAAACCACTTATGTAATAAAGTATATTTTCTTTGTAACAAGACAGTTCATACTGTTTTACAATATCGTATTCCATATGATCTAAAAATTCTTCCTCTTCATCATTATCAACCGTCGCGGTACCTAGTCAGTAAAAACTAAGAATACAATTTTGATGATTTTTATCAAACTCTAAACTATTACTTGTCTTTGAAGCCTGAACACTATTCCTAAACATTAATTTCCTTAATGCATGACGAAACTGATTAACATTAGGGTTATTATTAAGACCGCCCCTTGATCGAATGCACGAGAAAAGCAATTCAAGGTGGTCTTGAGAAAATTTGTAACTTAAAATTTGAACCCTACCTCATTTAGTAATTTTGTACTCAAATTGCCAATCGAGTTAATGTTAGTAAGAAATCCTAACACAAAAGTCTTTCTGGCAATTTAAAAATATCTACACCCTCAATTTTTAATTTACTTAAATAATCATAGCTGGTTGATAGCACCATTTTACTGTAGTCAGCATTACTTTTTTTTTATAGGTTCTTTAAAATGTTTACCAAAGGGATCCCTTGTATTAAAATAGTTCGAATGTAATAAAATAGTTGAAATGACAGGCCGCAGTTTTTAACAGCATAGTTCTTACAGTTGTACGCTACACAATACATTGGCATCTTGTTAACTTCAAATTATAAGTTGTACTTTATAGACATCTACAACCTTCCAACAATCACGCGTCAACAAAAACACGGAATGCAAATAGCGTGTAAGTAGATGAAACTGCACTGGAAGTAAACCACAGAGTGGTGGGGGGAACGTGTCACAGCCAGACCGAGTTTCACGCCTTGCCTGCATTAGAGCGCGCACTCCAGTAGTATATATACATCTATGCTAATAAAGGGTTGGATATTTTTTGGACAGATCTTGTTCTACATACATTACTGAATATGAACTGTGAGCAGCATCTTAAATTTATATCAGGCACATTAAATAATATCAGGTTTCTACACACATTAGTGCTCCTAAGACGTAGTTCTCATTATAAACCAATGAAATCTTAATACTGAAGGTTATTATGGATGCTGTTTCTTTATTATTTAAGAATTGTTTCAATTTTTTATTATTCTGCCCCACAAATATATCTTCTGCTTTCATAATTCACCAAAGGGTATGAGAGATTTATCACACTACACTTCATTCTTTCTAGACTACAGGATGCTCAACCTGTGGATTATAAACAACTGGTCTATGCAAGTTATTGGTCAGTGTAGTATCAGTGTACCTATGACACATGTGCCATCTAGCATTAGAATAGATACCTTTCTATCAAGATTATAACTCTTTTTGTTACTATGCGTAGCGACTAGTTTTTTTTTTACTCCACAGTACTAAAAGAATATAGAATGCCATTCACACATGATTTTAATTGAAAGTGCCTCTTGCCAATGGGTTAAGAAAACTTTCTAATCATAAACTTTCAGTGACAGCAGTCATATCATATAAACCCTATAAAAATCTGCATTAAACAGCAGCATATTTTTGTACAAGTGTTGAAACATTAAAAGCCATTTGGTAATGGAAGTGTGCATTAACTTTGAATGGTTTGCAGTGTGGATGTGTACAGGTGGTGGTAATTAACTTTGAATAACCAGTGCTATCTTGTTTGGTATGCCATAAACGTTTAGTGATAAGGTTTAAGTGATGCGTCAACAGTGTTCATTAGACTTGCTGTGAGCCAAGGTCAACAGGGTAGGTCTGCTGGACAATTCAGAGTGTAATAGCTATAAATGTTCTCTCTCTCCCTCTTCCTCATAGATTTTGATATACACAAACCCAATAAAGAAAATAAAGTTAATTGCAATTCATTTTTACTATAATCACATTATATAATTTGGTTATGCTTCAGTTTCTTTGGTTTTGGTTTCCTTGATTTACAATGTAGTATTAAAAAGTATATTAAACTATGTATTCACCATGTATTGTTTTGGGAGAGTATAATGGCAACAGAGAAAATGGGTTGTGGGGGAAAGTGATTTGGAGTATATGAGGGATGATCCTAAAAGGACGAGAGAGGATAGCCAGGTTTCTGCCAGAATCAAAAAGACATCATCACAGAAGGGATAGACAAGAATTTAGATACTGTGAATCTAAGATCAGATAAGATACAAACAGTATTTTAATATAAGATTAAGGATACTTGAAAAAAATGATGACAGATAGTACAGAAATAAAGGGAAAAATATGGAAATGGGTAGTGGGAGTTGAGGGTTATACGAAAATTAGAAAAATAAAGAATTATACATTAATTTACGAGACTTAAACTGTTACAGAAAGTGAGCACAGGCTACACAACAACTGGATTACTAGATGGAGAGAAAGAGGCCATAAAAGGTAAATGACAACATTAATGTACGGACAAAATGTAGACAAGACACAAGAACAATAACGAAAATACTTCAGTATAAGTCCTTTGAAAAAAAACAGGTAAGTCCAGATTAGGGTAGTCAAATGAAGATGAGGATGGCTTGAAACCAAAGAACATTACAGCTTATAGGAAGAAAATTCAATAGCATAATTGTATATAGTATAATTGGATATATAAAGTGTCTAAAAAGTAATGAGGCTGATTATATAAAATTAGTAACGGTAATTTTATTACCTACAAAACAGGTATACTTCAAAACATACCCTTGGGAGGGCATACAAATGAGGAGACAGAAACATTTGTTCCTAATGACTGAAACAGAGGTGGAAATCTTCAACTGTCAATACGTTTAGCTACTCTGTGACAGTATTTTGTATGTTTTCCACACTTTCAAAATAGCAGTCCCTAGTTGGCTTTCGATTTTTGGAAACAGGAAATATTCAACAGACTAAAATTGAGAGTGGGAGGACTATAGGATTGCCATTTTTGACTAAATACTAGTTCACAAAAGATTATGTCATAGAGCATTATTGTAATGAAGCATTCAAAAGTCAACAATCTTTGGCTAGATTACAAATCATGCACAAAAATTATATGAACTCTCTGAAGATTTAAACAATTATCAGCTTGGTGGGGCATTAATCATGTTCAATCATTTTCATCAATTCATGCTGTACTTAGTACCCAGAAACCTAAGCCTAAAACCAATATGGCTCCAACTTTTTAAGTTTGTTTTAATTTTTAAATTTTTCTGTTGCACTGTATTCAAGTTTGGTACAAAATCTAATAGCATCATACTGTACAATGTTACCAACCTCTATTTCTGTGACGTCAGCAAAACATAACACTCTGATTCAAAAACTAGTGCATAGTCATGTCTGGTGATGTTAAAAACTTGACCATTCTTATGAAAGTATCCAAACATAACTACCAGCTGTTCCATTCTTGCTCTAAGAGTGTTACCACTGCATGGACAAAGTTGAGTCCTATTACCTTTTAGACAAGCGTAATATGTTCTGCTCCAAAAGAAGTAGCGATTGGTGTTATAAAAGAGTTTAGAAGGTTGGTTAATTGGTATGACAACTGTGTTAGTAGCTTATATATTACCAGACTGGCCATAGGTAAGAGCAACAGGGTAAATCTGCTGTGTACAATATCATTTACTTGTAAAATACATACATTACTTCAAAACTAGCTGACACTCAGAATTTTTACAACCATGCATAGCAATTTTCAAGTTTTATATATGACTACCATTTGATACCCTGTATTATAATTTCAGTACAAAGTATTTTTAATTATGTATTTAGTAACTAAATATACATAATATTATTTCTATTGAAGCTGATAGTGACCATCACCCAAGCAAAGTTATCTCGCCCTTTAGTTGCTACTAATTATAACAATGTATCTTTATAGCATTCATAAAAATAGTACAATATTTACAACACTACAGTCAATGGCATTCATATAAAGAGTAGGTCCCATGTGTTTGTGTATTTGACAACAAACTATTAAAAATATTGGAGACAATCCATTAACATAATGATTTTGATTTTACGGTATTTTTACAATTAAATGATATCCACATGGGATTTTGTATCTCATTTGAACATCACACACACACACACACACACACACACACACACACACACACACACACACACACACACACACATGCGCGCGCGCGCACGTTATGAGTAGGTTAAGTGTAAATCATATATATGTATGGTTACCCACCCAACCAAATGATGTATAATTCAATTCTGATTACCTAACTTTCCATTTTTTATCTTAATTTCTTTAAATTTCGTATCCTGCATTTTTTTCTACCACTGATGTTCTCAATACACTTATTAACTCATTTTAATGCAAATTTTAGTAATACCTGACATCTTCATGTACAGAAATATACATTATATATACAGTCAGTACTTAATTTCTTAATATTGTGTAATTTGTTTAAATTCAGCAATATTGTCTTCTTCAGAAAAATTTTCTATTGTCTTCAGTTTATATAAACATAGAAATAAAACTGATATATGTTACTCACTTTTATGAATATAGAATTTTCTGATCACTGAAAGAAAAGTATCCACACTACAATTGTGTATGTTATTACATTGTTTAATGAATACAGGCTATGAAAATAAATTAATATATATATTGCAATGTGACAGACATCACAATTATGACATGAAGCATAATTATGACCAGCCGTATTAGGTGTCCGGGACAATTGGGGTGTGATTGACATAAAAAGTATTGTTTATAAATTAAGAATAATACTATAAATTAGTTATAAGACAATATAAAGACTATGAAATTGTAGTATGGTGCTTGAGCGAAGTTTTTTTTTAAGTATATCATTATTAGATGGTAACCAAGTCACAGATTTAATTATCTTATTAATTTACCTTATTTCCGTCTTGTGACTTATTTTTCCTGTTGTAGGTTACTTTTGACGCGTTTCGAAGCTCTTCAATGCTCCATCTTCAGAAGATCCGTTGCTTAGACTTTGTCATGTTAATATTAAAATTAACATCTCATATTGAAAACATATGTACAACACTAAAACATGTATACATTTGCACGATGGTCATATATATTGAAATAAAACAGGTTATTAGGGAGTCCTTCTTATTTCAGCCCCACGTTGGAGTCGTCAATTTGAAATAAAACAAGTTATTGTGTTAATAGTAGATGATGATGCCCCACTGTTGGGTTCGCCAATTTGAAATAAAACGTTTATGGTGTTTTATTTACTTATAGGAGACTCCCGTGTATCAACGTCAAGCACCACGTTGAAGTCGGTAATTGTAACCAATAAATTATCTTCAGATCAATAGGATTTAATTTAGGTTTCAGGGTTTAATTCAGCCACGTTGGTTTGCACCAATTTGTAACAAATAAAATGTTGTTACCTGTTTTTTAATCAATATGTTATTAATGAATATATCTATTAGGTTGTTACAGATGAAACCTCCTGAAATTATATTATTAGGCAAATATAGTTGTGATTATGTTCTTTTAACTTATAATTGTACTATAATACAGGTTGAACTCAGTATTCAATAGTTACGCAATACTGACTATATGTATCATGTATTGACTGAATGTATTAAGTATTCTTGTCAACCCTAGTCCCTCTATATTAGATAATTCAATTCAAATTTGGTACAGAAAACACACTAGTTTGGCAATCTCCCGTTCCACCAGCTGTTGACAATTAGCACTGTTGTTTGTAATAAGCTTGCGTCTAGGTTAACCGTTCATCGGCTTTTATTCAACCTCTTCCTGTAAATTACTCCACCCACAACATATAATACCTATTCTGCAATAACATAAAACATTATCTCATACAAGAAAGATTCTTTATTAATTTTATACGTTATTTCACAGTAACCGTTCTCTCCAAAATAATAATATCATCAAATCGATTACACTATGGTATATCGATCGTCAATTGATCAAGTTCCTTTGACTTATACAAATTAAATATAACAATAAATATTTCTTATTCCAGGGTTCGTAAGATTCTTTTAACCATTAGTAAGGCCAGGTAAAATGCAAAATTAAGGTTACTCAAGTATTACAAAAAGGTTATTAACTCTAAATATATATTGAATTTAAAAATAAGTTGTTTTTTACCGGGTTGGCGGAACTCAAACTGGCATTGGACGTCTGTAAACAGTTGAAGATGATCGACTTAAATTACGTTCATCCAGGAAAAAGTGTTCTGGCCCTTAATAAAATTGATGGTGTACTATCCAGGGAAGCTCTCAGGAACTCTTCTGACTGTCGTTCTTCTCCTACGATCTTGATAGTTGTCAGTCACGGTGGGATGAAAATAGTATTCTAGCTTCTTCTTGCAAGTGAAGGTTAACTCTGCAAAACGAGGTCTTCGTATGTCTTCTCAATAATTCCGTTAGTTTCGGTCTTTATTTCCCTCGATTAGTCTTCTGATTACATGGGAAATCGGTTTAATACCGAATCCAGCGGAATTATCCTGGTGAATGAAGTGAGGAATGCTAGACTCTTTTCGAGGTATTCAGTTATAATTTGGAAGTCTAATTGGTTTTATTACTCATCAGTAGTATTATAGAATTAGGTTTCAAATAGGATTTATTAATTTAGATTCATATTTTTTTCAAATTTTATCATTCTTTCTTTTAAATGTGTCTGCCCATCTCAACTCATTAGCATGTAACAATCGAAACGAATGATTTCAAATCAACAACTCTTGTACATTTCAGTTGCCTTAACAACCACTATTTTCTGTCATTGGATGAAATTAGATATCCTAGAGCCAGAATTATAGAATATTACTACTCTTTTTTAATAAAATACTCCATGCTTGGGATAATACTAAATTACCTAAAATTCTCACCTAACCTTCCTTCTTAAACAGTATATGTTTTACTATAGTTTCATTGGACTGGACTTCTTAAAAAGGTATTAATTTCCTTTTACAAATATTAAATTTAGGCCTATAGGTTTTCTTACAACTCTTTATAATATTGTTTGGTTTTTTAACTTAATTTTCTTTACCTGACCTACTGTACAATTAATTATTGGTTATTTACATTAATTTTAATTTCCTGGTTTTATTTTATTACCTTAATTAACTCGTCCTTGAACCCTTCATTAGCTTATAACATAATTATCAGAACTACTTGTCAAACTTTAAACACTGATTGCCATCCTGGCCAAGTTTACAAACATTAATTAAAACAACTTCATTATTCAATTTTAGTCAATACTTAAAACTTAGTATAATGCCTAACACAGGTAACTATACTTGATTGTCTAAAGACAAATTTAACATAAATACAAACATTACCACTGGTTAAGTATTCCTATAAAACAACATTAGTTCACTCTTACTATACTCAAAACATAACATCAATATTCTGTGAACACTAACATTCTACAGTATAAAAAACAAGTACAATTTATTATATTAACCATTAATTGGTATAGTATTTTATACTCAAAGTTATCTATTATATCTTTTGACTTGAGGTACATCTCAGATGCACTAATTACTGAGCAACCTTAATTCGGGGTATGGTCTTTGACCATAGTTAATTCAATTTTTTATGTAACGTTGGGGACCTCAATTCTGTTACGTTACATAACACCCCCCCCCCTTCGAAAGAAGTTTATTTTGTCTGAAGGAAGTTTAGTAAAAAAATAAACTCATAAGTCTTCTATGATAAGGTTATCTTCTCTTTCTATCCTTCAAACTTTTAATTGCACCGGAAAACTGTGTTGATACTCCTTGTGTATCTGGTCATTAATTTACTACTGGTACCTCCCTCAGTTGTATACCTGTCCTTTTCTCTGGAACTCATAACTTCTTCTAGCTTTTTACGCTATTATTACTTATTATTATTTTTATATTTCATTACCTCTCTTGGTGTATAATCCCTAAAATACTATATTTCCCTAACATTTTTCCCTAATATCATAGCTGGTACGGAATCAGAGGGGCACTATTGGCTTCCATTACTCTGCCGATTTCCTAACTATATCTTCTGAGATCAGAGGAACTTCATCTCTGTCCAGAAACAAAATAAACGTTGCACTATCACAACACAATACATATAATAAAATTATTACCTATAAGGTAGCTCCTTCGCTACAAACTTATACTCAAGGGATGATTACTATTATTTCTGAGGTATCCTAATACTTTTCTTAAATTATTTATCTCGTTGTTCTGTAGTTCCATTTATCACATTATTCACCAGTATATTAGTTAAAGCTGTTCAATATTCATTTTAAATTCTCCTTAGTTCCATGCTGTCAATTAATTATTCTTTAGCATACGTATTTTACTATTTTTAATTCACTCCCATTTACTTCTGCAATTAAACACTGAATCTCCTCCTTATCATAAATTGTATGGCATATTCTTCCTTCATTAAACTCATTCCTAACCCTTCTTTCTCTTCTTTCATGTTTATTAGTTTAAAATAATTTCTTCTGAATTATATAGTAAGGTGTTCTTACTCATTTTTTGAATTTTGGGGTTTTTATTAAATCATATTGTTTCTAAATAAATTAAGTAAGTTGTCCTTACATAGTTTTTGAATTTTGGGGTTTTTATTCTCTTCATTTTTCCTTGGATTTGCTTGATCCTGTATCCATAAAATCCGTCCCGTTTCTTTATATTCTGTTTGGAATCTGTTTAACCGTGGTCCATTATTTCCTCTATACTGGTTGTTCGGGTCTCTCTAGCATATAGAATTATTTCCGTCCTAGTGACGTATCTCCCTATCATCTGGTTCTTGCATCTTGTAGCTATAACATTGTCATTTATGTTCAAGTTCACCATCGCTTTTCGAACTGATTCTTCTGTACTGTTTTTTAATTGTTCTAATGGTTCATACATAAATTCCATAAGTCCTCCATGCTCCTCGGTTAGTTTTGGCCTTTTCAGTCCTTCTAATCTACCTGGGAATTCAAGTGTGGTTCGTCTAAAATTTCTACCTTGCCTTACTTCTCCTGGTTCCGTAATTGGTATATTATGTAGCTGAACCAATCCCCTTTTAATCATCTCCAATCCTTCCCGTGTATTTATTAATTTCCTTTTACGCGTTTGTCTTATTTTCATTATTTTTATTTCATTATGAACCCGTTCTATTCTTCCGGTTATATTAATTGGTATCTCGTCAAATTTTTCTTGGGTCTTCGCCTGTATCTCCATTATTCTAATATCGTTATGGTTTCCTATTTGAGTAATTTTGGTCTCTACTTCCACTTCATAGTTATCAACTCCTTTACTCAGTGTTTCATCGACAATTACAATACTTCCATTGATGACTTCCCTCAACGCTAGGCCTTGTTCATTGATGATTTGCCGCAACTCCTTATTATGGTTTTCAATTTTCTCATCTATTTGTTTGGTATTTTCCAGAATCTGCTTTAAGCTCTCATCGTTTCTGTCAAACCTTTCATTCATTTGTTTGATTAAATTCTCGCTCAAAATTTCGTTTTGTTTTTTTGAGTTTTCATTAATACTGTCTATTTTATTTTCCAGCTTTTCTGAATTTTCATTTATACTGTCTATTTTTTCATTGATTTGTCTAAAATCGGCTTTCAATTGTTCATTATTTTCATTTATGGTTTGCCTTAAAAGTTCACTAGTACTTTCCTTAATACTCTCTATTTTTTTCAGAGTTTTCTTTAAATTTTTTATTTAATTCTTCCTTCTGTTTACTGGAATCTTCTTTGATTTGTCTTAAACTCTCATTAGTTTGTTTATTATCCTCCTTCATACTGCTCATTAATTCCTTATTATCCTTCTTCATGCTACTCATTAATTCCATTAATTTTTCCCAATTTAATCCTCCTCTAGCTTCCTCTTTATCACCCGCCTGTTGTTCCATTTCGGTGTCTGTAACTACCTCTGTTTCTTCTTCCCGTCTATCTTCTTCTGTTTCCTGCTCCTTCTCCATCCTTTTAGTAACACCTCTCGTATGCATTCCTGTGCCTCTAATGGTTGCCTGCTCAAGTTAAGTAATAATTAATACGATTTTTTACTTAACTAAAGCCCACGTTGGGCGCCAATTTGAAATAAAACAGGTTATTAGGGAGTCCTTCTTATTTCAGCCCCACGTTGGAGTCGTCAACTTGAAATAAAACAAGTTATTGTGTTAATAGTAGATGATGATGCCCCACTGTTGGGTTCGCCAATTTGAAATAAAACGTTTATGGTGTTTTATTTACTTATATGAGACTCCCATGTATCAACGTCAAGCACCACGTTGAAGTCGGTAATTGTAACCAATAAATTATCTTCAGATCAATAGGATTTAATTTAGGTTTCAGGGTTTAATTCAGCCACGTTGGTTTGCGCCAATTTGTAACAAATAAAATGTTGTTACCTGTTTTTTAATCAATATGTTATTAATGAATATATCTATTAGGTTGTTACAGATGAAACCTCCTGAAAATATATTATTAGGCAAATATAGTTGTGATTATGTTCTTTTAACTTATAATTGTACTATAATACAGGATGAACTCAGTATTCAATAGTTACGCAATATTGACTATATGTATCATGTATTGACTGAATGTATTAAGTATTCTTGTCAACCCTAGTCCCTCTATATTAGATAATTCAATTCAAATTTGGTACAGAAAACACGCTAGTTCGGCAATCTCCCGTTCCACCAGCTGTTGACAATTAGCACTGTTGTTTGTAATAAGCTTGCGTCTAGGTTAACTGTTCATCGGCTTTTATTCAACCTCTTCCTGTAAATTACTCCACCCACAACATATAATACCTATTCTGCAATAACATAAAACATTATCTCATACAAGAAAGATTCTTTATTAATTTTATACGTTATTTCACAGTAACCGTTCTCTCCAAAATAATAATATCATCAAATCGATTACACTATGGTATATCGATCGTCAATTGATCAAGTTCCTTTGACTTATACAAATTAAATATAACAATAAATATTTCTTATTCCAGGGTTCGTAAGATTCTTTTAACCATTAGTAAGGCCAGGTAAAATGCAAAATTAAGGTTACTCAAGTATTACAAAAAGGTTATTAACTCTAAATATATATTGAATTTAAAAATAAGTTGTTTTTTACCGGGTTGGCGGAACTCAAACTGGCATTGGACGTCTGTAAACAGTTGAAGATGATCGGCTTAAATTACGTTCATCCAGGAAAGTGTTCTGGCCCTTAATAAAATTGATGGTGTAGTATCCAGGGAAGCTCTCAGGAACTCTTCTGACTGCCGTTCTTCTCCTACGATCTTGATAGTTGTCAGTCACGGTGGGATGAAAATAGTATTCTAGCTTCTTCTTGCAAGTGAAGGTTAACTCTGCAAAACGAGGTCTTCGTATGTCTTCTCAATAATTCCGTTAGTTTCGGTCTTTATTTCCCTCGATTAGTCTTCTGATTACATGGGAAATCGGTTTAATACCGAATCCAGCGGAATTATCCTGGTGAATGAAGTGAGGAATGCTAGACTCTTTTCGAGGTATTCAGTTATAATTTGGAAGTCTAATTGGTTTTATTACTCATCAGTAGTATTATAGAATTAGGTTTCAAATAGGATTTATTAATTTAGATTCATATTTTTTTCAAATTTTATCATTCTTTCTTTTAAATGTGTCTGCCCATCTCAACTCATTAGCATGTAACAATCGAAACGAATGATTTCAAATCAACAACTCTTGTACATTTCAGTTGCCTTAACAACCACTATTTTCTGTCATTGGATGAAATTAGATATCCTAGAGCCAGAATTATAGAATATTACTACTCTTTTTTAATAAAATACTCCATGCTTGGGATAATACTAAATTACCTAAAATTCTCACCTAACCTTCCTTCTTAAACAGTATATGTTTTACTATAGTTTCATTGGACTGGACTTCTTAAAAAGGTATTAATTTCCTTTTACAAATATTAAATTTAGGCCTATAGGTTTTCTTACAACTGTTATAATATTGTTTGGTTTTTTAACTTAATTTTCTTTACCTGACCTACTGTACAATTAATTATTGGTTATTTACATTAATTTTAATTTCCTGGTTTTATTTTATTACCTTAATTAACTCGTCCTTGAACCCTTCATTAGTTTATAACATAATTATCAGAACTACTTGTCAAACTTTAAACACTGATTGCCAACCTGGCCAAGTTTACAAACATTAATTAAAACAACTTCATTATTCAATTTTAGTCAATACTTAAAACTTAGTATAATGCCTAACACAGGCAACTATACTTGATTGTCTAAAGACAAATTTAACATAAATACAAACATTACCACTGGTTAAGTATTCCTATAAAACAACATTAGTTCACTCTTACTATACTCAAAACATAACATCAATATTCTGTGAACACTAACATGCTACAGTATGAAAAACAAGTACAATTTATTATATTAACCATCAATTGGTATAGTATTTTATACTCAAAGTTATCTATTATATCTTTTGACTTGAGGTACATCTCAGATGCACTAATTACTGAGCAACCTTAATTCGGGGTATGGTCTTTGACCATAGTTAATTCAATTTTTTATGTAACGTTGGGGACCTCAATTCTGTTACGTTACAATATGAAACTACATAGTTCGGGTGCACCCAACACTGTCACATGTTAGACTGTCTGGTATCAATTACACTGTGTCTCTTAGTTCTATTCAAGATTGTATCGTATAGATAGTGCGATCTAAAGTCCAGTTGCTCGTTCAATACATTGTCGGGTTCAAACTTGAATGCCTGGTAAATTTCGAATTCTTCAACAGCATTCATGAATAGTCCTTTATCACATATATGTATGGCTTTAAAATTCGATTGAAAATTTTTGTAATTATGGCCTTTAGATATTAGATGCTTCGCGAATTGAGAGCGGTTCGTGTAAATATTATTTTTGGGTAGATGTTCTCTAAATCTCTGTAAAAAACCCCGACCTGTCTGACCAATATAGAATTTATCTCAATCGCTACAATTTATTTTATATATTCCGGTTTTTTCAGTAGTAGGTTGACGTGATTTAGTTCTTAGTAAGTTCCCTATGTTACTGTTGGTACGGAATTATATTATGATATTTCGTTTTTTGAATTCATTTACAAGAGCTAAGGCAGTTCTTCTTGAATAAAATGTGGATATGTATTTCATTTTTGTATCACCGCTTTTTTTATGGTTGGTTGCATGTTTGTGTAACAATTTATCTATTAAAGTTGGTTGGTACCCATTGACAATAGCAATATGTTTAATGATGTTAAGTTCTTCTATATAATCATTTCGTTCCATTGGTATTGTTGCTAGTCTGTGTGTAAGACTATTAAATGCCGCTATTTTTTGTACATATGGGTGATAGGAGCTGGCGTGTATAACCATATCAGTGGAGGTTGGTTTTCTATATATCTTGTAACGGAGTTTGTTAATACGTTTTATTAAAGTTAGATCCAGAAAATTTAATTCATTGTTGTACTCAACTTCAATAGTAAATTTCATGTTGGGATTAATACTGTTCATATGTGTGAGTAATTGGTGTAGTTGTCTTTCGGTGCCATTAAATATTACTATGGTGTCATCAACATTTCTTTTATATAGTTTAATGTGTTTGTGAAACTTATTATTTGCTGATAATAGGTATGTGTTTTCATAGTGGTTAAGGTAGATTTAGGACAAAATAGCAGATAACGGTGACCCCATTGCTAGCCCGACTTTTCTGATGAAGAAATTTCCGTCGAAAGCAAAATAATTTTGTTTTAAAATAATGTCTAAAATATATATTAATTCGTTTATCATCTGTTGGTCCATTATTTTTGTTTTCAAAAGGTTATTCTTAAGGATGTTTAAGGTTTCTTGAATTGGTATGTTCGTATATAGGTTTACTATGTCGACTGATGCTAGTTTGTATTGTACTTCCATATTGAAATTTTTTGTTATATTAATTAATTCTGAACTGTTTTTAAGGCTATGGTCGTTTTGTATATTTATATTATTTTTTATTATTTCAGATAATTTCTTTGCAATTTTATAGCTTGGTGCTGTGGTAAAATTGATGAGCGGTCTGATTGGTGTGTTAACCTTATGTATCTTAGGTAGACCGGTGAATTGTGGAGCACTTGCTTTCGTTTGTTTTAAGTGATGATTCGATTTACTGCCGAGGAGTCGTGTACATTTATTAATAGCATTATTTATAATACGAGTAAACTTCGTTGTAGGGTCGGTACTAACTTGTGTTATATTATTGTTGTTGATAAATTCATACACTTTATCGATATAAACATTATTATTAATGATCACAGTGGTATTGCTTTTATCAGCCTTCAATATTAAAGCATTATTTTCATTTAATTTGTCTCTAATTTGTTTCACATTTCTATATTCATTCCTGTATTTCATGTTTTGTTGATAATGAAATTCGTTTGTTTCAATTGATTTGTGTAATTTCCTATTGATCAGAACTCTCATTTCATTCTGCGAATTTAAATTTGGTAGGGTTTTTATAACTGCTTCAGCTTGGACAATTTCTTTTATTAAATTCTTATTATTATTAGAGTAAGGTAGGTTATATTTTAATCCTTTGTTGAGTATATTGAGTTCATTCTTATCAAATTCTATGTTGGTTAGATTAGCTATACGTTTATTAAAAACATGTTTACAATTTATATCGTCATAGTTATGTTGTTTCAATACGAGTGCATTTATTTTCTTATCGTGTCTACGCATTATTATCGTCATGCGTGATGTGATACGATTATCTATATACTGTAATACTTTTGGTATAAGTGCTGGGTGTATAGTATTCATCATGTGTAAATATGAATTATACAATCTTGTGTTTAATTTGGTCTTTTTGCTGTACAATTGTCTAATTTCTTCTTTAATCCATAGTGATTCAGCAGTTTGTTTTGTTTTTATAGCAGCTTTAGATGCGGTTCTAACTTTTATGGTACAATACTTGGGTGTTACTTTTAATTGGAGACACTTCTTGTTAAATTTGATTTCCAAATTCGTTTTCATTACTTTAATTTAATGTCAATATAATTGTTTACCGTTGATGCCTGACAAGCAGTTACTTTTAAGTATATCATTAATACACCCATATTATTAATGACATATTATTATTTATGTTATTATTAAGTGATCATTAAGTGTATCATGAGTACTTTTAAGTATTCATGATGAATACTATACACCCAGCACTTATACCAAAAGTATTACAGTATATAGATAATCGTATCACATCACGCATGACGATAATAATGCGTAGACACGATAAGAAAATAAATGCAATCGTATTGAAACAACATAACTATGACGATATAAATTGTAAACATGTTTAAGCTAATCTAACCAACATAAAATTTGATAAGAATGAACTCAATATACTCAACAAAGGATTAAAATATAACCTACCTTACTCTAATAATAATAAGAATTTAATAAAAGAAATTGTCCAAGCTGAAGCAGTTATAAAAACCCTACCAAATTTAAATTCGCAGAATGAAATGAGAGTTCTGATCAATAGGAAATTACACAAATCAATTGAAACAAACGAATTTCATTATCAACAAAACATGAAATACAGGAATGAATATAGAAATGTGAAACAAATTAGAGACAAATTAAATGAAAATAACGCTTTAATATTGAAGGCTGATAAAAGCAATACCACTGTGATCATTAATAATAATGTTTATATCGATAAAGTGTATGAATTTATCAACAACAATAATATAACACAAGTTAGTACCGACCCTACAACGAAGTTTACTCGTATTATAAATAATGCTATTAATAAATGTACACGACTCCTCGGCAGTAAATCGAATCATCACTTAAAACAAACGAAAGCAAGTGCTCCACAATTCACCGGTCTACCTAAGATACATAAGGTTAACACACCAATCAGACCGCTCATCAATTTTACCATAGCACCAAGCTATAAAATTGCAAAGAAATTATCCGAAATAATAAAAAATAATATAAATATACAAAACGACCATAGCCTTAAAAACAGTTCAGAATTAATTAATATAACAAAAAATTTCAATATGGAAGTACAATACAAACTAGCATCAGTCGACATAGTAAACCTATATACGAACATACCAATTCAAGAAACCTTAAACATCCTTAAGAATAACCTTTTGAAAACAAAAATAATGGACCAACAGATGATAAACGAATTAATATATATTTTAGACATTATTTTAAAACAAAATTATTTTGCTTTCGACGGAAATTTCTTCATCCGAAAAGACGGGCTAGCAATGGGGTCACCGTTATCTGCTATTTTGTCCTAAATCTACCTTAACCACTATGAAAACACATACCTATTATCAGCAAATAATAAGTTTCACAAACACAAACTATATAAAAGAAATGTTGATGACACCATAGTAATATTTAATGGCACCGAAAGACAACTACACCAATTACTCACACATATGAACAGTATTAATCCCAACATGAAATTTACTATTGAAGTTGAGTACAACAATGAATTAAATTTTCTGGATCTAACTTTAATAAAACGTATTAACAAACTCCGTTACAAGATATATAGAAAACCAACCTCCACTGATATGGTTATACACGCCAGCTCCTATCACCCATATGTACAAAAAATAGCGGCATTTAATAGTCTTACACACAGACTAGCAACAATACCAATGGAACGAAATGATTATATAGAAGAACTTAACATCATTAAACATATTGCTATTGTCAATGGGTACCAACCAACTTTAATAGATAAATTGTTACACAAACATGCAACCAACCATAAAAAAAACGGTGATACAAAAATGAAATACATATCCACATTTTATTCAAGAAGAACTGACTTAGCTCTTGTAAATGAATTCAAAAAACGAAATATCATAATATAATTCCGTACCAACAGTAACATAGGGAACTTACTAAGAACTAAATCACGTCAACCTACTACTGAAAAAACCGGAATATATAAAATAAATTGTAGCGATTGAGATAAATTCTATATTGGTCAGACAGGTCGGGGTTTTTTACAGAGATTTAGAGAACATCTACCCAAAAATAATATTTACACGAACCGCTCTCAATTCGCGAAGCATCTAATATCTAAAGGCCATAATTACAAAAATTTTCAATCGAATTTTAAAGCCATACATAAAGGACTATTCATGAATGCTGTTGAAGAATTCGAAATTTACCAGGCATTCAAGTTTTAACCCGACAATGTATTGAACGAGCAACTGGACTTTAGATCGCACTATCTATACGATACAATCTTGAATAGAACTAAGAGACACAGTGTAATTGATACCAGACAGTCTAACATGTGACAGTGTTGGGTGCACCCGAACTATGTAGTTTCATATTGTAACGTAACAGAATTGAGGTCCCCAACGTTACATAAAAAATTGAATTAACTATGGTCAAAGACCATACCCCGAATTAAGGTTGCTCAGTAATTAGTGCATCTGAGATGTACCTCAAGTCAAAAGATATAATAGATAACTTTGAGTATAAAATACTATACCAATTGATGGTTAATATAATAAATTGTACTTGTTTTTTATACTGTAGCATGTTAGTGTTCACAGAATATTGATGTTATGTTTTGAGTATAGTAAGAGTGAACTAATGTTGTTTTATAGGAATACTTAACCAGTGGTAATGTTTGTATTTATGTTAAATTTGTCTTTAGACAATCAAGTATAGTTACCTGTGTTAGGCATTATACTAAGTTTTAAGTATTGACTAAAATTGAATAATGAAGTTGTTTTAATTAATGTTTGTAAACTTGGCCAGGATGGCAATCAGTGTTTAAAGTTTGACAAGTAGTTCTGATAATTATGTTATAAACTAATGAAGGGTTCAAGGACGAGTTAATTAAGGTAATAAAATAAAACCAGGAAATTAAAATTAATGTAAATAACCAATAATTAATTGTACAGTAGGTCAGGTAAAGAAAATTAAGTTAAAAAACCAAACAATATTATAACAGTTGTAAGAAAACCTATAGGCCTAAATTTAATATTTGTAAAAGGAAATTAATACCTTTTTAAGAAATCCAGTCCAATGAAACTATAGTAAAACATATACTGTTTAAGAAGGAAGGTTAGGTGAGAATTTTAGGTAATTTAGTATTATCCCAAGCATGGAGTATTTTATTAAAAAAGAGTAGTAATATTCTATAATTCTGGCTCTATAACATAGGGAACTTACTAAGAACTAAATCACGTCAACCTACTACTGAAAAAACCGGAATATATAAAATAAATTGTAGCGATTGCGATAAATTCTATATTAGTCAGACAGGTCGGGGTGTTTTACAGAGATTTAGAGAACATCTACCAAAAAATAATATTTACACGAACCGCTCTCAATTCGCGAAGCATCTAATATCTAAAGGCCATAATTACAAAAATTTTGAATCGAATTTTAAAGCCATACATATATATGATAAAGGACTATTCATGAATGCTGTTGAAGAATTCGAAATTTACCAGGCATTCAAGTTTGAACCCGACAATGTATTGAACGAGCAACTGGACTTTAGATCGCACTATCTATACGATACAATCTTGAATAGAACTATGAGACACGGTGTAATTGATACCGGACAGTCTAACATGTGACAGTGTTGGGTGCACCCGAACTATGTAGTTTCATATATATGACCATCGTGCAAATGTATACATGTTTTAGTGTTGTACATATGTTTTCAATACGAGACTTTAATTTTAATATTAACATGACGAAGTCTAAGCAACGGATCTTCTGAAGATGGAGCATTGAAGAGCTCCGAAACGCGTCAAAAGTAACCTACAACAGAAAAAATAAGTCACAAGACGGAAATAAGGTAAATTAATAAAATAATTGAGCGAAGTGTTGTGTTGTGCGAGTATCAGAAGGAGGTGTGAACAGTGTTGTAATTAGCCAACTGGTAAACACGCAACAAGTTGTGCATGTCGACGTGCGTGTGAATTACAATTTATTGCAATTACGAAATATTAAAAGGTCAATTTAATTGATTCATATGTAAGTGAAAACTTATGTTCTAGAAGAATCGGGAAAACGGAGGTCAAGTCTTAAGCACGTGCCATTCCCAGAATATTCCTACATTTAACATGTGTTGTATAGGAAATACGTCTATGCGCAGGACGACCGTGACGTCACCTTATAATTATGCGGTTTCAGTTAGGGAGAGAGGGGAGTCTTCATGTAGCACTCGTCGAGAGTGGTTGCGGAGAGTTCCTCGCATAGTCCAACACCCATTCCAGGCAGTCCTTGGGGCCCATAGACGTCGAGGGAGCAGCGAGTTTTGGCAGGTGGAGGTTAAGCCCAGAGTACAAGATTTTCTGCTACCCTTGCTGAACTTCGATTGCTGACCAATGCGGCTGAGGAGGACACCGAGACACGGAGCGATTCCTGGATGCGGCGGCTAGAGCGTAGGACACAGACGACGGATCGCTGGAGACCGGAAACGAGATATTCGACTGGGACAACCAAGAAGACGTCAATTCAGGAAAGCAATTCTAAGAACTAAATTTGTTTTAAAATAATAAAAAACTTTCAAAGATAAGCGTTGAAGTTTTCAATACAAGTATCATTGTATTAAATAAATAAATTAAAAAAAAACATTTTAATGCAATCATCATGTTGGTAAAAGGTGAATAAATATATTATATCACTAATTGAGCATCATTTCTGCAAGTTTGGTCAGCTAACTACCTGTTACCTTGCAGAAAATGGTGCCTGCAAATTGGGGCATTGAATAAGTTAGCCCAGTAAAGTAAAAATTTTACCAGTATTTATAGACTGCAAAATTAGTGAATTATACAATTATTGGAAAATTATGTATTAGATTAAGAACTGTATTTAGGTGTGTGTTAATTTAGGACAATTAGTATCATTATTAGTTATAATTATTCACAAAAGACTAGTGCTAATTAAGAAGTTATTGTAATAAACGCAAAAAAAAAACACACAGATCAGGCTGAGATTGTGCGTATGTTGCAGGAATTAATGAAAAATAATAATGGAAAAAGTGAAATGCAAAAACGCGATGCTGAAAATAAAAAGCATGACGAACAACTTAAAGAGGTATTGCTCAAAAATAATGATGAACTTAAAGCTGAATTTAAAAATGTCATCCAAGCAGAAAACATCAAAATTTATAAATCGTTAACAGAACACATGGAGCTATATAAAACCCAAATCGAAAACACAAAAACTGAGCTGTTATCGTGCATTGATCAATTACATGATCATGTGGACACCTGATTTACCGAACATAATACCATTAAAAGTTGTCAAGACTGCATACAATCTAATACACAACTAATAAACCAGCAGAAGACAGAGTTAGAACGGAAAATAGATGAAAGAATTAATCAAGTTAAAAGAGATGTAGTAGGTCGTGTAAACCCCACCGTATGTTTCTACAAACACACTGAAGACACTAGTAACCAACCTAAATTTTGGGGTGATGGAAATCCAATCCAATTTATACGAGATTGTGAACTGGGATGGACTCAGTGGGTGACCAATTAAATGACTCGGATAAAATTGAATGGGTTGTGCGTAAACTGAACGATTATGCAGCATTATGTTACTCTATAGTTCGTGATAATATTAAGACGTATGACGAATTTATTAAATGCTTTGAGAATCGGTAATGGAACGAACATGTACAACATAAAGTCCAAGATAGGCTAGAGGTTGGCAGATTTACTCCCAGAAAACTCACACGTGAGCAATATGTAATAAAAGAAATCGCTAGAGTTAAACATCTTAGACCGGAACTATCAGAGGCAGAATTAGTCCATAAATTAAGCTACCATTTTGAATGTAAATATCCGTACAGCCATATTAACACAAGGGATAAATACGCTTGAAGCATTATTAAACATGTTGACACAATGGGTGGATGTAATGCCTTCAGCAAAAGTTCAGTACACATCTCACACTCCTAAGCCATCATATAAACCGGATACAGCGTTTAATAAAGATAAAACCTAGGGGGGTGATAAAAACAAATTTACAGGGAAACCTAAGAGAATCCAATCCATTAATGAAGTTAAAAACATAGAGAATAATAATAAGTACTCACCTACAGTATCAGAAGCTGTGGATGCTGATCAAAAAAACGTGTAAAATGTCATGTGGGAGCAGCGTGCCTAAAAAAGGAGCCAAAAGCACTGATCCATAAACATCACTTTAGCACTAGCACGGATCTGGATAAAGATAATAAGGACACTATATGTCGTAACACTAAGTATAGTAATAAAATAGTTAATTGTGAGGATACTTGTTTCAAAATTAGTAGTATATATCCATGTGATTTGCAGGAAGCATTGTTAGAAAGCGACAAGGATCACTCTGGAAAATTTTAACGTAACGCTGCGTTTCCTACACTTAATGCATATATAAATAACGTCAAAACACACATTTTAATTGACACAGGAGCAGAAATATCCGCGATTAGTGAAAATTTTATTAAAAGAAATAATAAATAAATTTAAAAACACTGCAATATTACCCACGAATAAGTTACAGATTCAGACGGCGGATAAAAATAAAACAGTTGCCACTGGCAAATATATATTACGTTAAAATATGATGAACTGGAACTGAATATCCCAATAATAATAATAAAGAAATTAGTTTGTAATGTAGTGCTTCGGGTAGACGTTTTAACAAAATTTCAGGCCCAGATCTGTTTGACTAACAGTATCATGCATTGGACTATAAACGGACGTACATATCAGGTGTTCCTTAATAAGAAAGTAAACAAAGGCGATCAACCTACTTATACTCCGATTGAGATGCAATGGCTCAACATAGCAATTAAAAATGAGCATACCAAGGATATTAAGAATAATTTAAATCCACAGCAAGCTAAAGAATTAAATAACTTGTTAAAGAAACATTCACAGTCGTACTTACCTCATCCCTAAGGCATACCAACAGCAAGTTGATGCTGAGATACAGCAAATGTTAAAAAATAAGATCATTGAACGATCGGAAGCGATTTCCTCAACCCTCTTGTTGTCGTTAAAAAGAAAACGGGGGATATCCAGCTATGCCTTGATATGAAAAATTTAAACATCACTAAGAAAATATATGACTGCGTTCCAAATGCTGATAGCTTATTTATTAAGTGTCAAGGTGTTCAAAACATGACGTGGCTTGACCTTACCAGCAGTTTCTGGCAGATTCCTTTGGATGAGGAGAGTCGGAAATATGCGGCGTTCCTCTATAAAAACAAAAGCTACCAATTTAAAGTTGTACCATTTGGACTCGTGACAAGTCAAGCTGCAATTATTAAATGTTTACAGTTAGCACTTGGCCCCGAGGTAGAGGAATTTGTCAGCATTTTTGTGGATGACATCCTAGTCGTGTCTAAATCGTTCAAGGAACACTTAAAACACCTCGACACAGTGTTGAATAAGCTCCGGAATGCTAACCTAGTTTGGAAGCAATCTAAATGTGAATTTATTAAATCTGAAATTTAATTCTTGGGGCATGTCATAAATGCGGACGGTATTAGCACGGATCCAGAGAAAGTAGATAGTATTGTTAAGTTCCCGACACCTAAAAAGGTTAAAGATGTTAGAGCTTTTCTCGGGTTAACTGGATACTGTTGTCGTTTCTCGCCAAATTATTCTAAAACAATAACACCTTTATTAGCTTAAAAAGGGGCATAAGTGGAAGTGGGAAGATAAACATCAAAATCGCATTTGAGAATATTAAGGACCTATTTAAAAATAATTTACACTTGTTTCATCCGAATGACGAAGGAACTTATGTTTTGCAAACCGATGCTAGTGATACTGCTATCGCTGCTGTGTTATATCAGCATGACACTATGGGAGAACATCGTGTCATCTCGTATATAAACCGTACACATAAGGGCACCGAGAAGAACTATTTTACATCGGAAAAGGAAATATTGGTAGTTACCTATGCTTTGAATAAATTCCGGTACTATCTATATGGCACCAACGCCCGGATTACTCGCTGGATAATGACGATTCAGGAATACGACTTTACCATAAGATATATTAAAGCTAGTAATAACAAAATAGCAGATACACTGAGTAGGTACGCTCCTGAATTTGTTGAAGAGCATGAGTCTGGTCCTAATAACGTGAGAATATTAGCTCTGCAATACGAGATAACGCCAGAGTTACGTCCGCGGTTAGCTAATGTCCATTTAGAACAAAACACCGACCGTAACATCAGGAAAATAAAAACAAGTATACTCTGAAAAGAAAAGCTGCGGTACTGTTGTAGTAACGATATCTTATATAAATTGATGGATGAAAAATGGAAAATTGTTCTTCCTATTAGTATGTTAGAGCAAATAACATGGCCATGCCATGAAAGCTTGGCACACGCTGGTCCATATCGGTGTTACTTAACACTCAAGGAAGACTTTGTGTGTAACAATATGGTGCGGAGAATTCGAAATATTTTGAATACATGCCATGAGTGTCAAACTGTAAATCTCCAAATATGCACACCTATATTGAGCAGCAGGGAATTGTCACTTGAGGGAAAGGTGAGTTACTGTGTGTCGATTTCTTAGGTCCGCAAGGTCTTCGCAGATTGAGGCACCTGATTGTATGCATCGACGCCTTCACCAAAAATGTCAGACTATACCCTGTAACCCGACCAACAACCAAAGCGGTGTTAGCGGCTATTCTCAAAAAATATATCCCAGAAAATGGAACCATTAAGAGGATACTTAGTGACCAAGGAAAGCAGTTCCAGAATGTGCTGTGGTCTACTACCCTCGAAAGGAGTGGTATCCGACCTATCCTTATGGCTATTCGGCGACTGCAGGGTAACCTTGCCGAAAGAGTAAACAAGGAGCTGGGACGACTGTTCGGACTTATTGTCATGACTAACAAAACATGTGGCCAAATTATATACGGTTCTTCGAGCAGTCACTTAATGAGAACTATAACACCACTAAAGGCTTTACACCTAAAGAGCTGCAGTCAGGTAAGCAACCTACCAGATTTTGGGAGAGGTGTATAAAAAAACTGGAGACACAGAACCTACCGCTACTGTTGCACATAAAACAGAACATCGCTAAAACACGGATAGAGCAAACAGCTGATCAATGGGCAAGTGTGTTCAATGCCACTCATAAAACTCTGAAGTTTCAGGAAGGAGAAATGGTCCTTCTTAAGGTAAATCCTGTAGGCCGATCTGAAGACAACACTTCAGCTAAGTTCTTTAGATTGTTTAACGGTCCATATAAATTGAGAGAACAGGTTGTCAGGAATACTTTCATTGTTGTGGATGAAAACCAAAACAAAGTTATAGGAAAATATCATGGCGCATCATTGAGGAAATATTACCCTCGTGAGCTACCGAATCCATAGGTAAGACCCTTAGAATAATAATAATAATGACAGAATGCACATGCAATAGTTATGCCTTTGAGATACGCAACTCACTTAAGAAAAACCATAATGTATTGGCTGGACATTATATTGGCTGGGTGATAATATGGAAACCACTGTACATATTTGCCACATTGCATAGTATGAATATAAGATATGAAGTGAAGGATTAATTATGTTATGTTTTGGGTTATATCATAACCAGGGTAAAATGTGTGTTTATTTTTGTTTTCCTGTTCTTGATTTTTGTTTTGTTGTTTTAATGTGTTGAGTTTTTTGTTGATTGTAATAGTCTTTTTTAAAACAAAAATAAACATACATTTTACCCTCGAACCATTAACCTTAGCAATACAGAATTTAACAAAAAGGAAACAGAATATTTGAACAATATGTCAAAAACTAACATAACTCAAAATGCAAACAAAAATCTAGAAAATTTAATAGTAGAAACAGAATTTGCCATTAACCTAATAAAAGACAATATACAAGAAGAAAAAAGAACAGAAGCAACACATATAATTAAAAAAATAATCACCAGTGAAATGAAATACAAATATAAACAAAAGAAAGATAAAATAAAAGTAAAAAGTATAAAACAGTAAAAGAAATTAAAAATAAAGTAAAGAACAATAATTTAATATTAACTAAAGCTGACAAAAGTCAAGCAACAGTAATCATTGATAAAGCAGACTACATAAAAAAACCGAAGACTTCATCAACAATAATAAATGCAAACAACTAAATAAAGACCCAACAGAAAACTATCTTAAACAAACAATAAAACTAATAAAAACAACTAAAAACACAGACATATATATAAATAATAATCCAGAACCACCTAAAATGAATAGCCTAATAAAAATACACAAATTAAACAACCCAATACGTCCATTAATCAATTTCAAAAAAGCTCCTACATACAAAATAGCAAAAATAATAGCACAAAAACTAAAAAATAACCATCTAACAAATAACCATTATAACATAAAAAATACATACATATTAATAGACAAACTTATAATAATAAATATAAATGAAAATACATTTTTCACATCATATGACATCACAAACATGTACATCAACATCCCAGTAGAAGAAACAATAGACATAATAATAAACAAACTTAAAGAACAAAAAGAAAACAAACAATATATAAACAAAATAAAAAATAGCCTCCAACAAATACTAAAACAAAATTACTTTGAATTTAATAGCAAAATTTATCAACAGCAAGAAGGTTTAGCAATGGGTTCACCATTATCAAGCATAATAGCAGAAATATTCCTACAACACAGACACCAAAATACAAAATATTATAAAATCATATGATCCAAATGGCATATGGATAAGATATGTAGATGATGGGCTGTATGTATCAAATAACAAAAACACAAATGCAGAGAACATACTGAAACAAATCAATAACATACATCCTAAAATACAATTCACATAAGAAAAAGAAAAATATAACAAAATCAACTATTTAGACATAACCATCACAATATGCAATATATAGAAAACCAACTTCTACTATCATCATTATACTTAACCATTCTGACCACCCACCACAACATAAAATGGCAGCATTCTATTCGCTATTTAACAGAATGTACAAAATTCCCCTAAACAAACAAGAAACTGACAAAGAAAGAAATAATAATATACCAAATTGGTTATGAAAATGGATACAATAAAAATACTGTAAACAAAATAGAAAATAAAATCAAATATAAAATAAAAACTGAACAATTAAGAATTAATCAAAATGAACAACAACACATAAATAATAACAGCAACAAAAAATGGGCCACATTCACATACATAAATAATAAAATGACAAAGCTAACAAAACTATTTAAAAACACAGATATAAAAATAGCATACAAAACTAATAACAATAATTTTAAAAAACTAAACAGCCCACACAACAAAGATAATACAACAACTAATGGTATATACAAAATTGAATGCCAAGAATGCAATAAATGTTACATAGGACAAACAAAAAAAAACAGCTGAAAAAAATGTTATTTTGAACACCTAAATGCATACAAAAAACCAGAAATATATAAATCCAATTTAGCCACACATGCAATAAACACAGGACATGAATTCCCAGACATAACCAATATGACACTAATAAAACATATACCACACAAAGGCACATAATGAACATTTGGGGAAATTTACAAATATACAAACATAAAACACAAAACAAACTAATACCTGAACAAATACAAATCAATACAAAACATGACACAATATTCAAAGCACTCAACATCAAAAATACACAAAATACAAATACATATACCACAATCACACACAAAAATACAACTTTAAATACCAGAGACCAACAAGAAACCTTAATAGCATCCAGCCAACACACAAATACTTCACCGGACGCAAGATCGCGAAGGCTGAGGATGAGAGCATGGGAGCTCTCGAAACATGTTCCAAATAAGGAAAAATAACATCTTGTTGTAATTTAAATATAAATTTTAAATACTATATATATATATTTATATATACATAATTTAAAATTTATAATTACTTTACTTCAAGATTTTTTTTTCTCCTTTCTTGGGACAAATTTTGGGAAACATATTGTTCCCATCCTCACCCTTCTTCATTTTTGAATCTTGTGGAGTACTTGTGTTTTGTTTGGTTGTTGTTATGATTTCCTGTTGGTTTTTGGTATTTTAAACTGGTACTATTGTGTGTGATTGTGGTGTATATATTACCATTTTGTGTATTTTCGATGTTGAGTGCTTTGAAAATTGTGTCATGTTTTGTATTGATTTGTCTTTGTTCAGGTATGTAACGGGGCAGATCAGGGCAGTAAATATTTTTAATAATTGGAAGAAGTCATAATTCATACAGTGTTCAACCTTTGGGGAACCTCTTTGTTTAACAAAAATGCATACAATTCTATTGTGAAACACCCGTCTGTGTTTGGGTCCAGCACCAGTCTGACGAGAAGAGTAACCTAATCACCTACAACTCAGGACGTCCGTGAATTACGGAAAATGCACAATTGTAACATGCCAATTTCATCAGGCAGCAAAAGTTGCAGAATTTGTTGGCCCAGCTTATAGAACATTTCAAACCAGCCAATCAGAGAAGGCGTTATAAACTCTGAACGTTTCACGGCCAACGCCTGACGCCTTGTGCGTATGCAACCTACGGGAAATAACTGCTGAACTAACCCGCAGTCGACATCCAGATTTCAGACCGCACAGTCGCATATACCAAGTACCCGGGTAAATTAAGTCGGCCGACTAAAAAATGTTACTTTAAGTGTTTTAAACAAATACCAGACAGAGTGTAACGTGAACCGATATTCAACAACATCAGTTTTTAAACAGTTCAGAACATATTTCGAAGTGTCCTGTGAAAATAATGAATCTACAGCGGTGGTGAAAGAACTGGACAATGGCTACAGCAAGGATGAGTACCTAGTATAAAATTGGCTAAATTCAAAAAACATTTAAACCTTTAAATACATAAATAAATTAATCAACTGCCTAAAAAAATATATGAAAAACTAAAAGAGCTAAATAAAGGGGGGTTATTACAATAGGAATATGTAAAAGAAAGTGAGAATGAAAGAGAGAATGTATCTAAGTACTGGCTTCCCTTGTTAACGTGTAATCTAATTGGATAAGTAATTTTGTTTTATTTTGATAATTGTTTTATATATATATATATATATATATATATATATATATATATATATTGTTACATGACATTTTTACCATGACCTTGTAACATAAATGTACTTTGATTATATTAATAAAAAGTACCAAGAAACATAAGATTTTTAAGAAAGACTTGATTGAACATGGTTTATTTTAATTGTTTAATATATGTTAATGAAGAGTATGATAGTTGTGTTTATCATAGTTAAAATGATGTCAATGATGATAAGTAAGAAGGACACTGTTAATGAACTTACTTATAGAATTTTGTTTTATTTGTGTAGACTGTAAATTTATAATTACAGTCAGTTAAGGGGAATTATAAAATATTATTAATAGTTATTAGTAATTAGTTTGGGGCACATTAATTAATATTATGTATGATAGTGTTAATAACACTAATGTTTTTCTTAACAAGAAAGTACCAAAAAATAATAGTCATAGATTTTTGTAAAAACTAGGCATATTGAGCTTAGACAGTTAAGTTATGTGAATAAGAATTTCTATTAAAATAATAATGAAACAATGTCAGGTTATGTTAAAGGATTACTAAATGTGTCAAATAAATTTTAGAAAGTGAGAAGTACTAAAAGAAATAATAATAAATGGGTTTGGATCAACTAGAATAAAAAGTGTAAATTAACAACTCAAGAAATATAGAACAGAAGATAGTCAAGAGTGGTGTCAAAATGATCAGTGTTTCATCAGAAGATCAAAGAAACCAATAAAGTGAAGATTAAAGCTCTTATAAAAAAGGTATATCCTTTTAAAGAAAATGACATATAAAATAATAAAAGTTTGTTTATATTATTATGATGATGTCACCAGGGTGACATAAAAATGTTACTTGGAAACCAAGGAGATAGCTGATATAGGCCTTAGCAACTAAGATGTTAAAAAAATAGAGAGAGAGTATTATTAAAATCTGAATGAAGAAAGGTTGATTAAACAACTCATGGTGACAAAAGTAAATTATAAGACATTTTATATCAGTGCATCTAAATAAAACAATTAAATAATTATCTTCTTCAAGATTAAAATAGAAGAAGGAAGTGCTACACGACTCTACAGAATTAAACCAGGATATCTCTGAAGAAATTGAATCAATTGACACAGGGAGAGAAGTATTTTTGATATAAAATTAATCTGAACCATTCCCTGTTAAGCCTAGACTATACGTTTCAAAGACATTGAGTACACTTTTCATAAAAACCATTTTTGAACTTCCACTGAGAACAATATTAATTAATAGTATTGCCATAAGCATAAAAAACCATTGATGTATAGCGTTACTATAATCTAAAGCTAATTAAGTCTAAAAAACATTTTAATAACATAACCTAAACACTGAACTGTTTTACACTATTTATATAATCCTGTTAAGGAACATTGTAACTATTTCTAATAACATGTATTTTGGTACTTTCCCTATAAAAACTGTTGTTATATCGTAGCCAAAAGGACCTAACTTAACACATTATATTTGTATTTTATTCATTAAATATAAAATACGAAATGTTTATGCCCTGAGTATAAGAGGTATGATTACGACTGCTGCCACTCTGAGCATATTAAAATATAGCTGGCCAAACTTTGTTAAGAATTATATTTGATATTTAAAACAATTTAAAGAATAAATAAAGGATTTGAGTTTACCAAATACAGATAAAAAGGTTATTCGTTTCTTTATTTCATGAATACAAAATGGGTATGATCTACTAAACAAGATATCTGGTACTGTGAGTTGACTTCAGTAATTAGATTAAGTTGGCAACACTCATCATTTGAAAGTCATGGCAGATTTTTTAAATATGTTTTGATGAGCACAAGTTATCACATTCATTGCTGAAAGAAAAGATTAAAAGAGATTTAATTACAGAATAAAGAAACCATATATTATTTAAATAAATTTTTAATACAAATTGATAATTGATATTTCACCAATAAATTTTATTTGCAACCGGTGATTGCAAATTGGCGCTCAACAAACATCCCCCTGAACATTCATCCTTTAAAACATTAACAAAGTATATACAAATAATAACCAAGTTAAACAAGGTACAATTCAGATAAATAAACCGTAGATTCGAGACTGGATGTTACAAACTGGCGATCCCAACAGTGAGGCTAAATAATCTTTTTGTTAAGAGATCATTTTGTGTCGTTACAGAATTGGAGCCCAACTAGTGAGGCTAGAGATAGAGTAACTTTGTATTCTTATTATGAGTTTTACAGTGATTTCTACTCTAGTGGCGGCTACGGTTAAACACAAACGACAAAACAACAAACAAGCAACGAAAATGACATTACTCACAGAAGAGAGATTTGATAGATTAATGGAAATGTTTCAAATAATGGACAAAAATCATGAGGAATTAATGAAACAAATGGATGAAAGTTTCAGAAAATTAAGTAAAACAATAGATGGTGGTTTCAAGAAGTGTCAAGAAACACTAGACAGTACTTCTGAAGGTAGTAAGGAAATAAACAATGAAAAAGACAAAAGTGTATTGTTATCTGAAAAGAAACCTAACAGAAACAAAGAGAATATTAAACACATGGAAATGAGAAAAATGCATCAAAGGAAATTAATAAAAACCCGGGAAGAGTGGGAGATGATGAACCACGGACTAGTTAATGTACTTATTATAGTAAGGAATACAGAAAAGTATGTAATTTTAAAAATAACAGAAGGAGATTAATAGAAACTTTCGAAGGAACTCACAACCAAATAGTGAGAAAAAACTTCAGGAAATTTATAGGTAAATTAAATATAAAAGTGAGTAAAACAGTAAGCAAATCCATAGCTAAATTGAATACACCAGAAGTAAAAATGCATAATCAAATATCAGTGGTAGCATTAACAATGGATATCTCATTAACGTATTTATTCAATAAGCAGAATGATAAAGTGATTGAGGTAGGCATAATAATATAGTATTGGAAGAATTGCTGGGTAAGGTAGCAAAAATCTATATCACCAGGACGGAAATAGTTCTGCTGACCAAGGTAATCCAAACGACCAGTACAGATGAAATAATGGACCATGGTTAAATTAATTCCAAACAAATTATAGAGAAAAGGGACTGATTGTACGATTACCGAGTAGGCCAACTAATGAAGAAATAAGAAGAAAACCCCAAAATTCTAAATTAAGTAAGAACATCTTACCATGTGTTTCAGAAGAAATTATTTTGAATCTATTAAGAAGAAAACCCAAAAGGCTAAAATAAGTAAGATCATCTTACAGGATGTTTCAGAAGAATTATTTTGAATTAATTAAGAAAAGAAGATAACAGTTAATAATGATAATAAGGTGATAATAATGAAAAAGTAAGTACTTAAATCAAATCAAATAAATAATGAACTTGCAGAAAAAAAGAATTGATGTTTATAAATAAATAGAGTAACCATAACTATAGTTGTAACTGCTAAAAAGGGGTATTGGAAAAGAAGATGAATAAAATAGTGGCAAATGAATTAATTAACGACGAAATGAAATTAAATAGAAGAGGAAAAAAATATATACCAAGGATATTACCAAAACTGAAAAGAAGTTACATGAAAGTAAGAGGAACTGCTGGGATGCAATTTATAAAGATGAGAAGAAGTAAGAATGCAATATGATTCTGAGGGGATATTTAAAGTAACGCAAGAGTTACTATTATTATTTTTAGAGTGTAGAGAGCTAAGGCGCCACTCAAAAGTTATTATTATGGGCAGGGGCCAACAAGCACTGTACCATGCACGGGGTGAATGGTCGGGTAATGATTAGGTTAGAATAGTGCCACTCACAGCCGATATGTATTCACCGTGCCACTTAAAGTTAGGGAGGAATTGATAAACCCAATAAAGGAATCCACAGGAACACGAGAAATCCCAGAGAGAAGAAGAAATCAGTTGGTAACCACTTATTTCAAGGAAATGAAGAAAAAATAATATATTTTATAGATTCGCCTGAGAAGAAAAAGAAGTTGTTAGTAAATGATTATATAATAACACAGCTTATGAAAACTCATCAACACCCAATACCTGAAACAATAATGAAGAAGAGAAGGAAAATAATATTTAAGATACAATGTAATAGAAAAGGTTTTATTTGAAAGCAGGCATTTTACCAGTTCTACGATAGCAAAGATGATTAAAGAAAACTGAGAGAAGTACTTATGAGATAAATCAGCTTATTTGAGCAATCTATTTATTACTAAAATAACCTGTTTCTGGGGGGGGTATTATATTACATGACATTTTTACCATGCCCTTGTAACATAAATGTATTACCAAGAAACAAGATTTTTAAGAAAGACTTGATTGAACATGGTTTATTTTAATTGTTTAATATTGTAGCATGACACATAATCCACTTAAATCAATTACCAGATGATCATTAGTAAAAATCAAGTATATGGAATATCCAGAAAGATCCAAATGAAAACCAAATAAAAAGCACTATAAATTACCATTATAACAAGAAAAAGTAAACATAAGAAAAAATCTGCAACTAATATGAAGGTACAACGAAATAAAACCCCAGAAAACTAAAATTAAAATAACAATAATACCCAGGTAGGATAGGAGCAGGCAAGGAAGATACCCAGACCAAGTAAACAGACCAGTATAAACAAAAGTGTATAATAACAGAATGGTACTGAAGAAACAAGAATGAAGAAAGAAGATATCTAAAATAAACAAATATACTTAATTAACAGAGACAAGTGAAGATCACATAGAATAAAGGAAGTGGAACACGACCAATACCCAATAGAAACCCCATAGGGAGAAAACAAAAACCCCAAAAGAAAGTAAATGTCACAATAGAAAGTATAACACCCCAACAAACCATAAACTCATGTCAAACTAATAAAAACCAAAAAGTGTTTAAAGTGCTAAGTAGCAGTGCACCCAAAAAAGTTACTGTGTAGTTTATATAGACAAATCTTAACAGTTCCCCCATGGTTAAACAATCTGATATTATAAAACTATGAAAGGACTAGTGATAATATCAAGAAATAACCAGGGACAAGTACAAGTTATTAGATTATAATAAATAAACTTGGAGAAGGTACATTAATTACTGTACAATTAAATAACTTTAAGTGTTTTTAAATAGTGTCATGAATGATATTTAATCAATTAATATGGTGAAGGAGCAATGAATACTCTTTCTAATAAAATGCCACTGTTTATATGAGAACATTCCATAGAACAAATAATATAAATAGATAGCTTGGGTTTAGTGCATAAAGTGACGGGGAATACATCCCTAAAATTAAGAAAAAACAGATAAGACTGTAACTAAATAGTTTTAATGGAGTGTTAAACATTTAGTGGAACAAAATGTTATGTTCCAGTTTCCATATATATTAACTCTATAAATAAGATTTAGAAGTAGAGATTAATACTTGTATTTATCAAATGTTATTTTGTTAGTAGCTTGAATTAGGAATGCAATATCTGAATGTAGATACCATTCCTATATTGTAAAATGTTTTTATAAGTTACTGTAAGTAATCAGTACAAAAAAGGTATGATTCAAAATACCAGATTTAATAGTAAATAATTGTTATGTTTTAATTGTTTAAAATCAATACTCAATGTTATAGTAGTAAAGGAACAAATTATTAATGAATATTATATTAGAATAGAAGGTCAGAAAAGGGTATAAACTAACTGTATTATTAAAAACTTTGCAAGTAACAACAGATAAAATCTAGGCCAGATAGTAAATTTAGACTACATAATAATTGACAAATCTAGTCCTATAAACCAACTAAACTGATGATATTTATGTAAGATAAGCCCACCATATAGTAATACAATGTAACTTATACTTTATAAAGATATTGTCAGAAGATAAGTAAAATTATAAATAAAAATGGAATGTAGTAACTAACATTTCAGAGGAGGAGTCATAGATAAATGAATTATATTTAAAAACAATAATTAATGAACTAAATTGCAAGAAATTAAGTAAAAATAGACAATTATATCAATCTTAGATTCAATATAATAATAATTATATCAGAGAAAATGGCTATTATCTGGTCAAAGACAGGAAACACATATTTGAACCTACTATTCCAACATGAAAGAAATATAACTTTTTTAAATGAAAACTTTGTAAAACTATATTAATTAGTATCAAAATAAGCAAAATAGATTAAAGAAACCGAATATGTATTTAGTATTTCATACAGTTAATTAATAACGAAAATATTTTCCGTCTATAATGTATTCAAATAAAAATGTATGGGAAGCTAAGATAATTTGAAACAATGTATAATATATATTAAATTGGCTAAGATTTTCAGGAGACGAAGGAAATGAGAACAGTTAATTATTATCCGTTGAAGCGAACACTTAAACGAGGTTTTGCTCCGAATAACCTGTACTAATGGCGTGCTATAATTAAACCGAGTTCATTACAAATTGTGTAATTTTTTTAATTTGAATTTTTTACTTGTGAACCAGTAAACACAAACAATAAACAGTGCATTACAGATAAACAGAACCACACACGCCTAAATAATTAAAATAACACCAGTACAAATAAATTTTACGGACGAACAAAAAAGGTTAAATACGACACATTTGACCAAAGTGAAATAGACATAATAACACATATTGACACCAAGTGAACTAATAAACACTACACCAGGAACACTCAATTTAACTCCAGAACGAATATACACAATTGCTGAGACGAATAAACGGTGAAAGGACATCTTTATTGGAAGAAATATTCATCGAGGTGATAGACGTTCAACTGCACATGCTCCTGTCGGCCATTTTGATTTTTCATCACTCTCCTTGAGGTGGAGCAAACGAATTTCTAGACTGCATTGGTTCGAAATATATACTATATAACCTTCATATATTAATTAATAACATTATAATTGTTAGTTTTAAGACATTTCTAATTGTAAGTGTTATACTTTCTTGGCCCTATCCTTCTCTGGCTATTCTAACATAACCGTTAAAAGAACATATTTTATATACACAGTTAATGTAAAGTTTTTGTCGACCGGCCCTGAGTACGAGTCGATACTGTTGTAAAATATCGATTATTATCGATATATTTTAATAAATTTGTTAATAAACCTTCTATTTATGCAATTTGGTTGAATTTTTCTTTAAATATACTTAAAGAATAAGGTAACTCAAGGACACAGACTAACCGAAAGGCGGTATATACGAAAATAAAGAGCACATCGAAGAAGAAGAAGAGCCGTCTATCGACTAGTACTGGAGTTAACCAGATTAACTTAAAAAAGATATACAGAAAGTGACACCACTACACTATCAACCATAATACCATTACAATTTTAACACCAAACAATAACCACAATTAATTCTTAAATATTAGTAATAGAAAACACGAAACAAAAATATTTTTTTTAGAACAAAAATTTTAAATCTTGAAATAAAATTTTTTTTTTATTTCATTCTTCAAAGTATAACATCATCATTTGTATTTTGTGTGAGATATTACAAAAATTGGCGTCCAACTAAAGGGCTTTAATTAGGGATTGAAAGGCTGTAATAATTCGCCCAATTTCTAATTCAAGCTTGGCGGCGGTTATCCAGCCAGAGAAACAGGAAAGATGCAACGTCGTGCCACATCCAAGAAAAGGGCGGCAGAGGCCGAAAAAGAATTTAATATGGAGGATAAGGAGGCGACCCCAGTGGAGGACGTAGAAACGTTATTACCCCCAATGGAACCAAAACAACCCGCGCAACCAAAGGAACAACCTGAGATGCCCACACAAACAGGGGAAGTCAATGTCCGGAAGGAACGGTTAGAACAACCCGAGAAACCATCACGAATGGAGAATGGGAACATGCAAGAAATGTTCAGGATAATGATGGAAAAAATGGAAGGAATGGATAAGAAAATGGACTCTACTAAAGAAGAAAACAGTAAGGAATGGAAGGAAGACAACCAATCCTTAAATAAAAAGTTAGAAGATTTGAAGAAGGACAACCAATCTAACAAGGAAGATTTGAGTAAGAAAATTGATGAAACAAATAAAAATATTGAATCATCAAAAGAAGAATTGGGAGAATTAAGTAAGAGAATAGAGGAAACCAGCAAGGAACTGAAGGAGGACAACAGATCTTTGAGTCAGAAAATTGATGAAACCAATCTGAAGATGGAAGAAACCAGCAAGAAAATGGAAGAGAAATTGGAGGAGAATAACAAGAAAATAGAAGATAAGATGGGGGAGAGGTTGGAAGAATTAAGAGAGGATAACCAACTATTACGGGAAGAATTACGGGAAGTTAACCAGGAGAATCTAGACAAGTTAGACGAACGAATGGAACTATTAAGAAATGAACAAAGAACTCAAGGATAATAAGAAATCGATGAATAAAAGGCTGGAAGAAGAAACAATAACTATAAATCAACAGATCAGAGAAGTTGATGAAAGATGTCAGTTAACTGAAGGGGAGGTACAAGAGTTCAAGGAAGTGGTAAACACCAAGGTCACAAATCTCGAAGAATATAGTCGCAAGAAGGCAGAAGAGAACCGAAGGGAAAGTCAGGAAGAACTAAGTAAAGTACGTACCCAAATTACTGAAAGATGCGACGGAATGGAGGTAGTAATGACTAACATCACTGGTCAAGTGCGGCAGAGCCAGGAGGAAATGGAAGCAATTCGGAACCGACCAACTAACTTCACAAATATCCCCATCAACGAAAACAGGGAATGGCTGAACTTCTGCCAATATAAAAGGAAGCCAATGGAGTTCCTTTGGCCCGGATTGAGGAATATATGGCCAAACATAGGGGTAATAGATGGTCAAATAATCGAGAGCTGTTGGACGAATCATTCCGTGAAATGACGGACAACTGGTGGATGGCAAACCGGAGCGAGATAGAGGATTACCAACAATTTAAAAATTTGTTCAAGGCCAAGTATTGGTCGGAGACCACCCAAAATCTAATAAGGGACAACACCTGCCATGGCCGATACAAGACACAATTTGGTAATACAATGACAGCGTACTTCCTTGGGAAGGTATGCCTGGCGAAGCACCTGGAACCGGCCATACCAGAGGAATGCCTGGTAAATAAGCTCTCCTACCATTATGATGAAGAGGTCATACGAGCACGAAGAGGTAGCCAAATAAAGACCATCCAGGCGATGACGGAACTCTTAGAAAATTATGAGAATGAGGAATACTATAGGCAAAGCTGAAGAAGGAATAAGCGGCCAGAATTCCGAAATAATTCGTACCCGAACAATAATAATCACCAGAACAGCAGTGGGTACCAAGGGAACCGGTATAATCCCAATTACAATAATCAGAACAATACCAACGGTAATAATAATAACAATGGTAATGTCAATCAAAACATTAACCGAAATAATAACGGGTACCCCGGTAACAGAAACAATTATTACCCAAATCCCAATGTAAATAGCCAGAGAAACCCAAACCATACCAATAATACCGAACGGTATTATAATAACAATAGGGGTTACCCAAATAATAATACTAATAACAACAACAGGTTCTCCCGACCCCGGGTAAATTTTATATGCGCCGAAGGAAACAGTCAACGCAGATATAACCATCAACAGCGGAACAGTTTCCATGAATACGAAGACCGACACAGAAGCCGAGAACGGGATAATTCCAGATATAATCCGCCTAGGCGAAGTACCAGCCTAGATGACCCAGAGCGGCAACCAAATAGAGAACAAATATACGAACAGCGAACGGAACGGCTGGAACCCACTCAAGGTTTCCCAACTGACGCCTCTGTTGGTCCAAATGTTAATAACCAGGATGATGAGAATTTAAATGGGAGGAGGCAGTAATAAATAATAAGGACCTTTTGCTGCTTCTATCGCCTGGGTATAAAAGAGAATTGCCAAGAGCAAGTAATAATAACAAGATTACAATTATTCGTTGTAATTACTTAAAAAACATACAAAACGAACTACTGGAGGAGGACGACACTCGCCTCCATAGTATAAATAATGAGATAATTTATGTTAATGCTGAAATAGAAGGAACATTCGCACAGCTAATGATTGATACAGGTGCGAATGTATCTATAATCAACTCAATAGAATTGGAGAGAATCCAAGAGAAATGTGGTCAATTATTGCCGACTTTACCTATCAATAATATTGTATTAATCGGTGCCACTGGTCGCCAAAACAAAACAATAAGAAAGCAAGTATCGTTAAACGTGATTAGTAAGGGTATAGCAATAAACATGGTCTTCCTAATTGCGGCAGGATTACCTTTCAATATATTAGTGGGATGCGATGTGCTGAGAAAAAACTCTGCTATCATCGATTTACGAACAGAGAAAGTATCGCTGTTTACCGGAAGTCTGACCTGGACGGCCGATTTAGTCGGTAGCGAGATAGAAATTCCCAGCTGTATCCACCAGCAAATTCGTAACATTAACTATACGAAAAATAACACTATATTTAACCCAATAGTATACGACAACACGGACGAAGATTTATGGTCCCAAAAGATACAAGAGATAAGGGATTTCCGGGGCGGAATTACTAGGGAGAAATTGCCCATTGATTAAGCAAATCAATTAATCAGAATTTATGAGAAGTACCGCTCAGTATTTTCAGACGAGCCAGGCAAGGTAAAAAATTATCAATGTACCCTTAAGTTCAGAGATACAGTGGAGTTTAATAGAAAATCCTACCCTATTGCGCATTCACGAAAGGAGGCTGTAAGAGCGGAAATAAACCGGATGATTAATAGCGATATAATCGAAAATAGCCAATCCCCATACACCAGCCCTATTGTAGCTATTCCCAAGAAAAACGGCCAAGTCCGGCTTTGCTTGGATGCACGGGAAATAAACAAAAAAATGATTAATGATAGAACATCGCCCGGTGAGATTGAAGAAATCCTGAAATGTTTCCACGGTCTAAGTACTTCAGTACCTGGGACACGGTGTGCGGTTACTGGCAGGTAGAGTTACACCCACGGAGTCGCCAGTATCTGGATTTCATATTCGAGGGACGCAATTACCAATTCAAAAGACTGCCCTTCGGACTGGTAAACTCAGTTGCCATCTTTGTGACCTGCATGGACCAGATATTGGGACAGGAAGCACTTCAGTTTACCACCGTGTATGTAGATGATCTACTAATAACATCAGAAACGTGGGAGGAACACTGCTACCGTGTGGAACACGTGCTTGAGAAGTTATCTGTCAGTAAGTCACGCTGAAGTTAGAAAAATCCAAGTTTATTGCCAGAGAAGTGCAATTTTTGGGTTTTAACTTGGACGATCAAGGAATCTCACCGTCGGCAGAAAAGGTGGAAGCAATCGAGAAATTCCCGGCACCCAAAAAAGGAAGCAATTACAGTCATTCCTGGGACTCTGTAATTACTATCGAAAGTTCCAGGAACAATATTCGGAATTAACCGCAAAATTTCAACCGCAATTGTCGTCAAAAAATAAATGGGTATGGTGTCAAAAGCAGGATGTGATTTTCCAACTAATTAAAGACAAATTTCTGGCAACAATAATACTTCGCCACCCAAATTTTAAATTACCATTTTTTATGAATTGCGATGCCAGCAACATCAGTCTGGGAACGACATTGTATCAAGAAGACGAGAAGGGTCAACACCAAGTAATTAGCTTCGCGAGCAGATCTTTGAACCAGTGCGAGAAAAACTACACTGTAACTGAAAAAGAATTACTGAGCGTAGTATTTGCTTGCGGTAAGTTCCGCACTTACATTTTGGGTTACCCTGTTACAGTCCGAACAGACCATAAATCTATTTTGTTCTTAAAAAGCTGCAAATTGAACCATGGCAGACTAACGAGGTGGATACTTGCCCTTCAAGAATACCATCTAAAATGGGAATACATCCCAGGTAAAAAAAATGTCGTAGCTGATGTGTTATCCCGGGTCAATGTGGAAGAGCAAACTTTCGAAGGGGAGAAGGAAAGCGTGCTAAAAATATACCATCTTCTTAGCAGCAGAGCCGATCTAACAACAATATTAACAAATATGAGCACCCACCAACAAGCAGACCCGAAATTGAGAAACCTTAAAACTCGATTAGAAGAAGGAGACGAAACCGTTGCTTGATATTACCAACTAAACAAACAAATCTTGTTCGTTAAAACATCACTGAAAGAGGAGACCTGGAGGTGGTTGTTCCAACACAGATCGAAAAGGAATTAATAGTAAATTACCACATACGATATGGGCATATGGGCGCCCTAAAAGTAATAAAAGCTCTGGAGGAGAGCTGCCAGATAAAAAACATAAATAGGAAAGTTCGAATGTATATTAAAAGCTGCAAAATCTGTCAGCTCATAAAAACAAATAACGAGAAGAAGGAAGGTGTTATGATTCCTATCACCTCCCAAGCAAAATTGGAGAAGGTATTCCTAGACATCTGCGGACCATTTCCCCGTAGTGGAGGTCGACACCAATATCGATACCTAACAATCATAATGGACCACTTCACAAAGTTTGTTAAGCTACACCCTACTAATCGAGCGACTACCCGGAAAATTCTGGGGATATTAACGGAACAGTATATCCCAAACATGGGGAAACCATCTTCGATCATCACGGATCATGGAACCCAGTTTAAGGGTAGAAAATGGCGAGATACCTTATTGTCAATGGGCATTCGTACATACAAGACCTCGGTCTACCACCCAAGCAGTAATCCGGCAGAGCGGGTGTTACGAGAAGTGGGGAGGATCCTAAGAACTTATTGTCACCATCAACAAAAAAGGTGGCAAGACTATCTAGAAGCCACGGAGGAATTCCTCAACTTGGCATACCATCCAGCTATAGGAATAACCCCATACTCCGCCATGTACAAAAAACCACCCCCACGACAGATCGCAGATATCCTAGAGTTCCCTATAAACAATATTTACAAATTTGACAAAGCAAAATTCTACAACAAGGTGGCAGAAGACCAGGAAAAACGGCAAAATAAGTATCGAAAGGCTAGTAGTAAATTAATAACTTATGAAAGGGGAGAAAAAATCTTATTAAAAAATCGTGAACTACCAAGCACGCTGGAAGGAATAACGAAGAAGTTATTGCTGTTATACATCGGACCATATGTAATATCCAATATAAAAAATAATAATACTTATGAAATAAAGGAAATAGATTCAGAAAGGATAAAGGGTGTATATAACCAGGCTTCCATGAAAAAATATTATGAGTAATTGAATGTATAGAAAAGAATTTGGTAATAAATGTCAAAATTCAAAAACAAAGTAAGCACAACTTACTACCGAATATTTATGAAACGACTTTTGGAATAAAAATAAAAAGAAGAGAATAAAAATGTCAAAATTCAAAAACAAAGTAAGCACAACTTACTACCGAATATTTATGAAACGACTCTTGGAATAAAAATAAAAAGAAGAGAATAAAAATGTCAAAATTCAAAAACAAAGAAAGCACAACTTACTACCTAAAATTTATGAAACGACTTTTGGAATAAACAATAAAAAGAAGAGAGTAAAATGTCAAAATTCAAAAACAATGTAAGCACTACTTACTACCAAATATTTATGAAACGATTTTTGAATTAATGAAAAAATAAAAAGAAGAGAAAAATGACAAAATTCTAAAACAATGTAAGCACTACTTACTACCAAATATTTATGAAACGACTTTTGGAATAAAAAATAAAAGGAAGAGAATTAAAACAAAAAAATTTAAAAACAATGTAAGCACAACTTACTATCTATGATTTATAAAATTAATTAAGAGAGAAAAGGAAAGGGAATTTAGAATAAAATCAACGCAATTCAAATATATTGTAAAATCAATTTACAAACAACAAGTTATGAAAAAACTTTCTGGAAGTAAAAAGAAAATGAATTGAATAAAACAAATTCAAAAAACCAAATAAGTACAACTTACTACCAAACATCTATGAAACTCAAATCATGGAATATAAAAGAAAAAGAATTTTGAAGAATAACCACAACATTCAAACGGAAGAGTAAGTTCACATTACAAACAATTATATATGGAACCAATTATGAAAAAATTTTGAGAATAAAGAAATGGCAGTAAAAACCACTGATACAATTAAAATGAATAAACTTATTGTGAAAGGAAATTAATAAGACTTTTAAGCAAAATAAGCAGAGACAATGACCACATAGAATTAATAATTAAAGAGTGCATTTGGATAAAAAGCATAAGCAGAATAAAATTTTGAAAAAGAAATAACTATGTATAAATAAATCCATAAGAAAAATATGATCATAAAATAAATGTCAATTATAAGACGGACAATTAAAAGAGTAATTGCAAGAACATAAACTAGTGGAACGATTCATAAGAATTAAGAAAAAATAAAAATATAATACAAAATATGTGCTACCAATGACCAGAAGGAGATTGTAATAACAGTCAAGGTATAACAGAGAATTAAAATAAATAAAAACTTTACACTGAACAACAAGTGATAATTATATTAAACCAGCTTCCAACCATAAGAAGAAATAAAATGCCAGCAGAGCTAACCATTGAGAAAAGTAACTGAGATAGAAATTAACTAAAATAGAAATATTAACAGATCTGAGCAAATACGAAGTGAAGTATCCAAAGATATTTAATTTTTTTTTATAGTCATAAGGTGGACTATTCTTATGTAATTTTTATTAATAACTGTCTGTAGATAAGTCCAGCAGTATTATTATGTATTGAGCAGAGATGATTTGCCTCTGTAATCAATAAATGACGTAGTATGGCCAGCAGAGTAGTGAAGCCTACAGTGCCCCTCTGAACTGCCCCAGCTCACGTGTTAGGGAATATTAGGGAATAAATATCCCAAGGATAAAGAACCAAGTTAAAGAAAAAAATGAAAAATAAAAAATAATGAACCTCAGATGACTATTACTATCAAGAAAAATCCAGTTAATAATGAAATATAGATAAGCTCAAAAATAAAGAAGAAAAAATTTAGAAATGTGAAGGAAGTAAAGAAATATAATTTATAATAGATATCATAAGCAATTATTTCAGACAAACCAAGTATGATCTGAACTAATCACTTCTGGAAGAGAGCAATCTGTAGCATGACAGATAATCCACTTAAATCAATTACCAGATGATCATTAGTAAAAAATCAAGTATATGGAATATCCAGAAAGATACAAATGAAAACCAAATAAAAAGCACTATAAATTACCATTACAACAAGAAAAAGTAAACATAAAGAAAAAATCTGCAACTAATATGAAGGTACAACGAAATAAAACCCCAGAAAACTAAAATTAAAATAACAATAATACCCAGGTAGGATAGGAGCAGGCAAGGAAGATACCCAGACCAAGTAAACCGACCAAGTAAACAGACCAGTATAAACAAAAGTGTATAATAACAGAATGGTACTGAAGAAACAAGAATGAAGAAAGAAGATATCTAAAATAAACAAATATACTTAATTAACAGAGACAAGTGAAGATCACATAGAATAAAGGAAGTGGAACACGACCAATACCCAATAGAAACCCCATAGGGAGAAAACAAAAACCCCAAAAGAAAGTAAATGTCACAATAGAAAGTATAACACCCCAACAAACCATAAACTCATGTCAAACTAATAAAAACCAAAAAGTGTTTAAAGTGCTAAGTAGCAGTGCACCCAAAAAAGTTACTGTGTAGTTTATATAGACAAATCTTAACAGTTCCCCCATGGTTAAACAATCTGATATTATAAAACTATGAAAGGACTAGTGATAATATCAAGATATAACCAGGGACAAGTACAAGTTATTAGATTATAATAAATAAACTTGGAGAAGGTACATGAATTGCTGTACAATTAAATAACTTTAAGTGTTTTTAAATAGTATCATGAATGATATTTAATCAATTAATATGGTGAAGGAGCAATGAATACTCTTTCTAATAAAATGCCACTGTTTATATGAGAACATTCCATAGAACAAATAATATAAATAGATAGCTTGGGTTTAGTACATAAGGTGACGGGGAATACATCCCTAAAATTAAGAAAAAACAGATAAGTCTGTAACTAAATAGTTTTAAGGGAGTGTTAAACATTTAATGGAACAAAATGTTATGTTCCAGTTTCCATATATATTAACTCTATAAATAAGATTTAGAAGTAGAGATTAATACTTGTATTTATCAAATGTTATTTTGTTAGTAGTTTGAATTAGGAATGCAATATCTGAATGTAGATACCATTCCTATATTGTAAAATGTTTTTATAAGTTACTGTAAGTAATCAGTACAAAAAAGGTATGATTCAAAATACCAGATTTAATAGTAAATAATTGTTACGTTTTAATTGTTTAAAATCAATACTCAATGTTATAGTAGTAAAGGAACAAATTATTAATGAATATTATATTAGAATAGAAGGTCAGAAAAGGGTATAAACTAACTGTATTATTAAAAACTTTGCAAGTAACAACAGATAAAATCTAGGCCAGATAGTAAATTTAGACTACATAATAATTGACAAATCTAGTCCTATAAACCAACTAAACTGATGATATTTATGTAAGATAAACCCACCATATAGTAATACAATGTAACTTATACTTTATAAAGATATTGTCAGAAGATAAGTAAAATTATAAATAAAAATGGAATGTAGTAACTAACATTTCAGAGGAGGAGTCATAGATAAATGAATTATATTTAAAAACAATAATTAATGAACTAAATTGCAAGAAATTAAGTAAAAATAGACAATTATATCAATCTTAGATTCAATATAATAATAATTATATCAGAGAAAATGGCTATTATCTGGTCAAAGACAGGAAACACATATTTGAACCTACTATTCCAACATGAAAGAAATATAACTTTTTTAAATGAAAACTTTGTAAAACTATATTAATTAGTATCAAAATAAGCAAAATAGATTAAAGAAACCGAATATGTATTTAGTATTTCATACAGTTAATTAATAACGAAAATATTTTCCGTCTATAATGTATTCAAATAAAATGTATGGGAAGCTAAGATAATTTGAAACAATGTATAATATATATTAAATTGGCTAAGATTTTCAGGAGACGAAGGAAATGAGAACAGTTAATTATTATCCGTTGAAGCGAACACTTAAACGAGGTTTTGCTCCGAATAACCTGTACTAATGGCGTGCTATAATTAAACCGAGTTCATTACAAATTGTGTAATTTTTTTAATTTGAATTTTTTACTTGTGAACCAGTGAAAACAAACAATAAACAGTGCATTACAGATAAACAGAACCACACACGCCTAAATAATTGAAATAACACAACTACAAATAAATTTTACGGACGAACAAAAAAGGTTAAATACGACACATTTGACCAAAGTGAAATAGACATAATAACACATATTGACACCAAGTGAACTAATAAACACTACACCAGGAACACTCAATTTAACTCCAGAACGAATATACACAATTGCTGAGATGAATAAATGGTGAAAGGACATCTTTATTGGAAGAAATATTCATCGAGGTGATAGACGTTCAACTGCGCATGCTCCTGTTGGCCATTTTGATTTTTCATCACTCTCCTTGAGGTGGAGCAAACGAATTTCTAGACTGCATTGGTTCGAAATATATACTATATAACCTTCATATATTAATTAATAACATTATAATTGTTAGTTTTAAGACATTTCTAATTGTAAGTGTTATACTTTCTTGGCCCTACTCTTCTCTGGCTATTCTAACATAACCGTTAAAAGAACATATTTTATATATACAGTTAATGTAAAGTTTTTGTCGACCGGCCCTGAGTACGAGTCAATACTGTTGTAAAATATCGATTATTATCGATATATTTTAATAAATTTGTTAATAAACCTTCTATTTATGCAATTTGGTTGAATTTTTCTTTAAATATACTTAAAGAATAAGGCAACTCAAGGACACAGAATAACCGAAAGGCGGTATATACGAAAATAAAGAGCACATCGAAGAAGAAGAAGAGCCGTCTATCGACTAGTACTGGAGTTAACCAGATGAAACTTAAAAGTGATATACAGAAAGTGACACCACTACACTATCAACCATAATACCATTAAAATTTTAACACCAAACAATAACCACAATTAATTCTTAAATATTAGTAATAAAAAACACGAAACAAAAATATTTTTTTTAGAACAACAAAAATTTTAAATCTTGAAATAAAATTTTTTTTTTATTTCATTCTTCAAAGTATAACATCATCATTTGTATTTTGTGTGAGATATTACAATATATGTTAATGAAGACTATGATAGTTGTGTTTATCATAGTTAAAATGATGTCAATGATGATAAGTAAGAAGGACACTGTTAATGAATTTACTTATAGAATTTTGTTTTATTTGTGTAGACTGTAAATTTATAAATACAGTCAGTTAAGGGGAATTATAAAATATTATTAATAGTTATTAGTAATTAGTTTGGGGCACATTAATTAATATTATGTATGATAGTGTTAATAACACTAATGTTTTTCTTAACAAGAAAGTACCAAAAAATAATAGTCATAGATTTTTGTAAAAACTAGGCATATTGAGCTTAGACAGTTAAGTTATATGAATAAGAATTTCTATTAAAATAATAATGAAACAATGTCAGGTTATGTTAAAGGATTACTAAATGTGTCAAATAAATTTTAGAAAGTGAGAAGTACAAAAAGAAATAATAATAAATGGGTTTGGATCAACTAGAATAAAAAGTGTAAATTAATAACTCAAGAAATATAGAACAGAAGATAGTCAAGAGTGGTGTCAAAATGATCAGTGTTTCATCAGAAGATCAAAGAAACCAATAAAGTGAAGATTAAAGCTCTTATAAAAAAGGTATATCCTTTTAAAGAAAATGACATATAAAATAATAAAAGTTTGTTTATATTATTATGATGATGTCACCACGGTGACATAAAAATGTTACTTGGAAACCAAGGAGAAAGCTGATATAGGCCTTAGCAACTAAGATGTTAAAAAAATAGAGAGAGAGTATTATTAAAATCTGAATGTAGAAAGGTTGATTAAACAACTCATGGTGACAAAAGTAAATTATAAGACATTTTATATCAGTGTATCTAAATAAAACAATTAAATAATTATCTTCATCAAGATTAAAATAGAAGAAGGAAGTGCTACAGGACTCTACAGAATTAAACCAGGATATCTCTGAAGAAATTGAATCAATTGACACAGGGAGAGAAGTATTTTTGATATAAAATTAATCTGAACCATTCCCTGTTAAGCCTAGACTATACGTTTCAAAGACATTGAGTACACTTTTCATAAAAACCATTTTTGAACTTCCACTGAGAACAATATTAATTAATAGTATTGCCATAAGCATAAAAAAACCATTGATGTATAGTGTTACTATAATCTAAAGCTAATTAAGTCTAAAAAACATTTTAATAACATAACCTAAACACTGAACTGTTTTATACTATTTATATAATCCTGTTAAGGAACATTGTAACTATTTCTAATCACATGTATTTTGGTACTTTCCCTATAAACACTGTTGTTATATCGTAGCCAAAAGGACCTAACTTAACACATTATATTTGTATTTTATTCATTAAATATAAAATACAAAATGTTTACGCCCTGAGTATAAGAGGTACGATTGCGACTGCTGCCACTCTGAGCATATTAAAATATAGCTGGCCAAACTTTGTTAAGAATTATATTTGATATTTAAAACAATTTAAAGAATAAATAAAGGATTTGAGTTTACCAAATTCAGATAAAAAGTTTATTCGTTTCTTTATTTCATGAATACAAAATGGGTATGATCTACTAAACAAGATATCTGGTACTGTGAGTTGACTTCAGTAATTAGATTAAGTTGGCAACACTCATCATTTGAAAGTCATGGCAGATTTTTTAAATATGTTTTGATGAGCACAAGTTATCACATTCATTGCTGAAAGAAAAGATTAAAAGAGATTTAATTACAGAATAAAGAAACCATATATTATTTAAATAAATTTTTAATACAAATTGATAATTGATATTTCACCAATAAATTTTATTTGCAACCGGTGATTGCAAATTGGCGCTCAACAAACATCCCCCTGAACAGATATTCATCCTTTAAAACATTAACAAAGTATATACAAATAATAACCAAGTTAAACAAGGTACAATTCAGATAAATAAACCGTAGATTCGAGACTGGATGTTACAAATTGGCGATTCCAACAGTGAGGCTAAATAATCTTTTTGTTAAGAGATCATTTTGTGTCGTTACAATATATATATTGTTACAACACAAATAAGCCACCCCAATACCAGGGATAAAAAAGATGAATCAACAATAAAATAAGTAGTTCGTAATACAAAATGTTTAAAATAATGAAGATAAAAAGACAATGACACGACAAACGACGACATGACCTAACCCAAGTGATTGACCTAACAAAAGGAAACAAAACAAGAAGGGAAGAACCAAACCGAATGAAGAAGAAAGTGATTGACCCAACAAAAGGAAATAAAACAAGAAGGGAAGAACCAAACCGAATGAAGAAGAAAGTGATTGAACCAACAAAAGGAAACAAAACAAGAATTGAATGACTCAATGCAACTAAATAAAATAAAACCAAAGGAGAAGGTGGAGAACCAAGATATAAATCAAATACACTGAAAGTGAAGAAGGAGGAAAAATGAAATAGAAACAAACCCAAGATAAAGGGAAATAAATAAAAAGGAAATCAAATGATAAGACACAAACAAGTAATAAAGAATAAAAGTCGGAGATGTGGTACACTCAATGTAATATTGAAAAAGGAACCAATAACTAACCTAAGCAATAAATAAATATTATTATCAATTAAGTAGTAAAGGTAAATGATATTTGATGAAACTCAATTAAAGAATGTTAAATATAAAAGCAAACTAACCCACAGATTAGAGTTAGATGTAATGATGAAAGATAGAGACATAAAATTGTTAATATTATTAATGATATTTGTAATGAAAGAGATAGTATGGTAGTGAGAAAGTAATTATGGGGATTACCCATTTAGAAACACTTAAAACAAAAACATTTACGAAGTGCAAAAGTGGAAGTGTAAAAACCCCAAAGTAAAGTGATAAAGAAAAAACACTAAATAAATTATAATAAACAATAGATAATTTAAAAGTGAAGGTGATGAATAAATGAGAATAATGTATTATAAAGAATGTTAGTATTGTGAAAAATAGTGAAGGATAAAAGCATAAACACTTAATAAATCAATAAGAAACACTAAAGGATTAACAGTGAAAAATATTAGTAATTAAGAAAGTTGTTAAGAATAGTATTAAGTGTAAACAATTAATTAAGATGTAATGAACACTGAAAAGTGATGATAACAGTATTAATTAAAATGGGAATCACACTGATAAGATTAAACGCATCCAATAGTATTTAAAAGGGAGAATCCCATGAAAGAGGAAAAAGATAGTGTTACCATGGAGTGAAGGTAAAGATTATCTAAAAAATACGAAGTTAAGACAAATCAATAAACACCCCATGTTACAAGGGATAATTATTTAAGTAAGTTCAAAAAGTGTGATGTTGTTTATCACCCAAAAAATAATATAAAATGAAATGAACTGTAAACAAATATTATCTAATAACTGTTAAATGATTGTTTCAGCAAATTTATGAATAGGATATGGCTGGAAGAATTATACAGACCATAGGCCTAGATGTTGTATTTTATGTGATCAAAAATAGTAAATAATAGCCACAATGTTATTATTGGCAAATTAAATAAGTATGGCTTAGAAAACGAGAAAAACAAGTTAGTAAACAATTAGCAATCCATCATGTATAAAATAATCGTAACATACTAATAACACAAAAACAGCTCCAAAACACATCAACAAATAACACAACCAATTATAATAACAAAACAAAGCTCATTAAGCTAAAATGAGATGTAATTTGTACGAAATAAGTAAATACCAATAATGGCTACTTAGGCCTAACTGTCAAAACAAACAACTACAAATTGTAATAAATTAACAAAGAAATTAGCAAATCCAAGGCGAATAACTAGCCAAGGATAATTTGTAAATCATATTAAAAGCAAAATATCAGAATAAGGATTTAAATCAAAAGAGAAATGTAATTAGCAAATATTAAAATAATTGTAAAATTACAAAACATAAAATAACCCAATCTTATGGGATATCAAAATAATCTTTGAAAGGAAATACAAATAACAGTGATAATAGTTAATACTTAGGAAGGAAGATAGAAGAATAAAAGCAATCAGAAGATATAAAAGGATTTTGAAAAGAATTCAAATATGATAACAATGGTTTTTTGTCAATCTAAGCCAATCAGATTTAATTAGACCTCTTGACAACCACCGTTAGTTACGAATTTTCGGTTGAATATCGTTATTCGTAAAGTGACGCTCGTCAAGATTAGACACCAATTATTGAATGACCAAAATTTTCATTTTTTAACGCTTAAAAGTAATCAAAATTCAAAATTAAGTACCAACAAGAAGAAGACGAGGGACCATGATGATTAACTGATGCCAAGGACCACTTTACCCAAGAATTAAATGAAAAAATCGCCTACAAATAACATGAAAAGGACGCAAGATATACTTAAGCCCCAAGAGTATTGAAAATTGATGACTAATGCAGCCCAAATACCTTTTGACTGACGACTGTTTATACCAAGTCGCCTGATTTGATAAGTATAATTGAATTACCCAAATTCCAGGAATAAACTCACTTTAAATATTTCTCACAGTAAATTGAACTCTCACTATAAACCGTATATTCTCTTGCAAAGATTAATTAAGAAAAATAAAACACTGAAAATTTGTTAACTTAGAATATAACCTGTTGATCGAATACGAACTTTAGAAACACACTTAACTACACTACAGAACAAATTATAACCAAACACCTTATTACTTAAGTACAAAATAATAGAAGGTAATGTACGTTTTACTGTAATCATAATTGATATCTGTCTTATAATCAAAAGAACTCCAGATTTTGAACGAGTACAATTGTAAACTAAACAAAACAGCAGCCATGCTAAACTGGATAACTCGTTACAAAATCGATTTTGTCAACCTGAGAAAAATTGTTTCATAACTAATGTCGGTGCAAATTTATTAATAAACCAGTATAATTTTCTTGTCAGACTGAACATTACAAATTAATAATTAAAGTAACTAGTACAAAGTGTAACCACTGTTTTTATTTCATAGGGAGTGTATTGTATTATTTGTGCTTGTTAACGAAAACTAGATTTGACGGCCAGCGCTCACGCTGCAATTCGACAAACTACCTACTCGATTCAGGAGGCTGAACAGGAGGGAACAAATTTAAATGCCCCAGCCGTCATCGCTGAGAACACCTTTTTAAAATATTATTTAATAAGTTTAATTGTTTTAATAAACAATTTGGCGCCACCCGGGATTCAAAAAACCCTATTTAATAACAGGTAAGGTTACTACTGTGTTGTACTGGTAATTAAAACATCGCTACGGACTTCGTTCGCGCAAGGATTAATGTAACGACACCAGTGTGAGACGAACACACTACATACACAATATACACTTCGTTTTATAGAGACGACCCAATTTACGCATAATGCGACATAATAGTAACCCTGTCCCAAAGCTAGAACTGCTCAATTCAGTAGGAATGATAGTAGGCAGAGTTGCCTAGGCTATCAACATAGACCAAAAAAAAACAAAAAACTTTAGTTATAGAAAAGAAAGACTGTCTCACATAAATAATAAAAGTAAAAATACAATGCAGGTAGTTAATAAACCAATCAAAATGTAAAATAAATATATAATAACAAACAAACATTTCGTAATTATGTTGATGTGAAAGAGTGTGGGATAAAGGTAGTTACTAAGCAAACAGAAACAGACTGTGAAAGCTAGTGACCCCTGATATTAGATAGTGCGAACAAACAAACACGCAACTAATAAAGTGTCAGTGAAGCACCAGTGATATTCCCAAACACAAAAAGTGTCAGTGAGGGGGTAATGGCAGAAGGGTGGGTTAAATACTTTTATATAAAGAAAACCCATGGACCACGTTAATAGTGAGTTGTGATGGGGGGTTTAGATCATGTTAAGGTGTTTACAAAGGTTTTGGCATGACTAGTTATGTTTGTGTTTCATGCCAAAGCTTATGGGTAACATTCATAAACCATGTTGTTAGAAATAGTTGGAGCCTATGAGCAGAATCAGAAGATGATGCATTAGGAACCAAAAACCCATAAACAATAATCTAATCACTGATTAGTAGTACTGGTTAAGATTAGTGGGATGGCTGAATAGTACGCCAGTTAACTAATGATTGTGGCTAATTGTAAAATACAAGGTTTAACCATGTAGGCCATGCTTAAAACATAGCATGCCGGATGATTCTGTTCTTATCAGGTTATTTGCAACTAACATGTTGAATATTTTAGTTCCAGTATTGTTATGTATAAACAATCAGGTTATTATATTAATACTAATTATGTTATTTGTCAATTAATAATTGTAGACTAGGCCATAGAGGCAGTATATTGAATGATGTTAAAGGATTTTATTGTAGCCATTTGTTAAATAATGTTAAGGGTCCAGACTCGTTTAGTAAATAGTAAAATCAGAAAAAAAGAGTTCAGAATCAGAGTTTAAGTAATAATAAATGTAAATTATAAAATAGTATTGAAAAACCACTAACGGCCTAAGCCACAAATTCAGTGTAAAAGGAATAATGTCAGAAACAAATAGATTAGTAAATAAATGTAAGGAAACCAGAAGGGGACCAAATTTATACAATGCACTTTGTTGTTTAATAATATTAGCACATATTTGTCACGCTACCACAATCTGGTCATCGGCAAAATACAGAGTGAACAGATTGTCATCTCCTACTCTCAGCCCCATGCTTTTACACTTCTTTGTCCATCTTACTAGAGATCTAAGTATATTTTAAAGAGGGTAGGGGACAAGCAGCATCCTTGTCTTACGCCTTTTGTAGTTTCAAATGGGAGAATGAGTTTGTTTCCCAGTTTGATCCTGGTGATATTGTGTTGATAGTATTTTCTGGGAGCGGTCGTGGCGTAGTGGCTAGCGTGTGGCGCTGCTACGCTGTCGGCGCGGGTTCAATTCCCACCAGGGGCCATCTGATTTAGATACGACCGTTCCCCCTCGCAAGGCAATGGCAAACCAGCGAGAGGTATCCTGCTTAGTATAAACCTTCCCCAACTATGCCGTTCGGATCCGGCGTTAAGCTGTAGGTCCCATATACCTGTGAGAGAATCAGTACCACACGCACCACGGGTATATGCGGGGAGGGTACAAACCAGTCGAAGACTGAAGGACTACGAGTATCTTCTGGTGGCTGCAATCAAATTTGCATTTATGTTCAAATGCTCCATCTCCTTCCATAACTGAGATTGGGACGCTATTGCATGCCTTTTCTAAATCTATTAAAGCTATATGCGTTTCTCTATTATGCTGTACTCTCTTTTCAACTGCTATTTTGATTGTAAAGATGTTGTCTACCGTGGATTGCCCCGCTCTAAAACCTGATTGTTCTTCGGGCTGCTTGGTCTTGATGTCTTCTTCAATTAAGTTTTTCAAAATCCTTGAATATATTCTCCCGATGGTCGGGATCACAGCAATCCTCTGTAATTTCTAGGGTCCAACTTTGAACCCTTCTTATGGACTGGTGAGATATACGATGTTCGCCACTCCACTGGCACTTCTTCTCCATTTAGGCATCTTTCGAATAATTTTCTGAGCATTTCAAACAGCTTGGGGGGCCCATATCTAACTAATTCTGGGTTTATTCCTCCCGGACCTGGGGATTTCCTCAATTTTGTACCTTTTATTGCCTCTTGAACTTCTTCAATACTTAGTGCAATTTCTCCAGATACTTTTATTTCATGGTCATTAGGAATGAATTTATTCCTTGTTTCAACCAATAGCTCCATAAAGTGTTGTATCCATTTTGTTTTAGGTATGTTGTTCAAAAATATCTGTGTCCGGTTTGTAGTTTTAATGGTTTTAATTGTCTTCCAAGCTTCTGAGCTTTGTGTACCTCCCAGCTGATTATCTATGCATTCACATATTTTCTCCCAAGCATTATTTTTCTTCTTCACTACTTGTTGTTTAACTTCTCTATTAATTCTTTATATTCTTCTTTAGTCTCTTCATCTTTAGTTTGTAGTAGTTTCAAATTGTTTAATAGATAACAGATAAAAAGAAAGAGTAAGAGAAAGAAAAGTAAAGGAGAACTAGAAATTTTCAAAGAGTAATAAATGAGATGATTATTTAATGAAACCATGTGTTAGCATAATTATTTCGCCACACAAAACCAAATAACCATTTCTGTAGCAATAGAGTTCGTCTATAGAACCCTAGCGAGAGTGAGAAGGTAGGTTGTAGAATACAATCATTGTAAAAATATATAGAATAATTGTTACAGGTATTAGTTTGTTTTGTGTTTGTATATTTATGAATTTTCCCATGTGTTCATTATACTGCCTTTGTGTGGTATGTGTTTTATTAGTGTCATGGTGGTTGTGTCTGGGAATTCATGTCCTGTGTTTATTGCATGTGTGGCCAAATTAGATTTATATATTTCTGGTTTCTTGTACGTGTTTAAATGTTCAAAATAACGTTTTTAAGTTTGTTTGTTTTTTTGGCCAAACAAAAACTACCAAAACACAAATACTCCACAAGATTCAAAATTAAGAAGGCTGAGGATGGGAACAATACGTTTCCCAAAACATGTCCCAAGTAAAGGGAAAAACACCTTGAGGTAAAGTAATTATAAATTTTAAATATATTATATATATATGCATCAAGAAATAGACTGTGGCAAAAAGTGTTTGAACACACACACAAGCATAGTGATTTTAACAAGTATTTTAACAAGTAACTTGTAACAAGTAACAAGTGAATTGTCAGTTTTAATTCAACTGTTTGTTAGTTTCACAATGACTTTTGAATGCATCACCTGATTTCCATAAAACCTGGCACATGTGGCTATACTTTTACCCCATGGTCCCCCACTGTTTTTTATATTGATATGCCCCCAAAACAGGGGAGGCAGGAGGCAAAAATTTGAGGATCAAAATTTTGACAAACTCACAAAAATCCACATGGGGAATCAATTAAAGAGAATCTTTACCAAAACCTAAACATAATGTTCAGTTTCTTAAATCTAAAAAATTTAGGATACCATGGCCCCAAAAGGGATCCAAATTTTGAAAAATTTTTACAAGTACATGCCAAATGTCAGACTAAAACAAATTTTAACCCAAATCTGAATGTAGTGTTTACACTGAAAATGTTTAACTCTAGGACACCAAAATTTTAAGTCTACGTGGGGCATCAAGTTACATAGAATTTTATTCATAATACAAGTTTGGCATCTCTAAAAAGTTGACAAAATTGATACTGTAACTTAAACTATGTGTTTCCCGTGATTGCAATGCTTTTATAAATTTGTAAATATGATGGATGAAGCCTTAGCTGGTCTACAATCTCATTAAAATAGAAATGGGCATTGATGAACTGAATTTTGAGCTTATAAAGTATGCACCAGCATAGCTGCATGATTGTTTATCAAACTTTATTAATCTATGCTGGACCACTGGTCATATTCCCAAAGATTGGCAGATGGCAAAAATAGTTCCCATATTAAAGAAAGAAGATCAGAACTGATTGTTATAACTATAGAGGGGTCAGCCTGCTTAACACGTCTTACAAAATGTATCCATCCACTCTAGTAAAACAACTGAATGCAATAACAGAGACTATTCTCTTGGAGGCTCAGCATGGTATCAGGAAGGGTAGATCATGCTTAGACTGCATGTTCACAATAGCCCAGGTCATCTGAAAGCATGGAGCATATCAGTTGACCACGTACATAGCTTTTATCGACTTTGCAAAGGCATTTGACAGATAAATAAGGGCAAGCTGTGGGCAATAGTGGCAAAGAAAGGGATCCCGCACAACACCTCATTAGAGCCATACAAAGTCTTCATGTGGAAAACAAAATCTTAATTGAGATACGATGATGGAACACAGCTCCTAGTGTGGGTCTGATCACTTGTGGAATATGACCCATTATCACCTTCTTTTTAATTTATATACACACAATATCATATACAATTGGCAGATGAACCTCCTAGGACATTTTATGATTGGTAACTCTGCAATTGATACGCTGATGTTTCCTGATGACCAAGCTATACTCTTGAACTCTGAAAGTGGATTGCAGATGGCTGTACATTCACTGAATTAAATTGGCAAGGATTTCAGATACAGATCTCCACACTGAAGACCACGGTGACGGCTTTTGCTGATCCTATATGAGGAAAAATTGTTGATGGTATTGTTCTGGAGCAGGTCAGTAATTTTGAGTATCTGGGCTATAATGTGTTTTACATTACAAACAATGATGTGGTGAAGAAGGTGCACTAGTTCAACTATATCACATGTATGGGACCATCAGCAGAACTCTAAAATCAGTGAGTAAAGAAAACACATTTGAAGTTCTATAAGGTGATGGCCATTCCTACACTTCTCCATGGGTCTGAGTATTGACTTTAATGAAATCCCAGGCCAGTTATATTCAAGCGGCCAAAATGAGATTTCTGACACGCGGCAGAATATACTCTTCAAGATTGCAAAAGAAATATCAATGTACAGCAAGAACTGAATATGAGTACACTTAATAGGATTGCCCAATATCAGCTAAATGGTGGAACATCTGAACCAAATGGATGAGTGCCGGATCCCAAAAGACTACTGAATTATCACCCAAAAGGACGGAGAAGTATGGGATGTCCAAAGAAGCGATGGAGTGATAGCTCTGGTCTATCTGCTTGGGACAGGAACAAACCCAATCCTTGCTGAAGATGATGCTGTTTGGAAAAACTATATATAGTAAAACTTCTTTTATACATTTCTCACTTATATGTTTTCACACTTACTCGTTTTTTCTCTTAGGTCCCGGCAAAATTCCTATACTTTCCGTGTTATTTTATTTCGATTATACGTTTTTTGTTTATTCATTTTTTACACTTATACGATCAAATTTTTAAGTCCCTAGAGATATGAAAATTCATTTATACGTTAAAATATTTTTTCTTATTTATGTCGCGTATATCACAAAATGCATATCATGTTAATGTCCCAATGCAAATATTTTGAACAGACTGTACATTTCTAGGGAATTGTCAATTAGTGCTGGTCAGCTGAGTCTGCAGTTGACGAGTATCCTTTGAGCAAGCTCTGATTCCTAGAAACATACGGTATTTGTTCAATGCTCGTAAAGCTCCAACGCTTCGTCGACGTCAGTTTGTTACTGTTACTATTACAGGTAACATCGTAAGTGGAAAATGAGTGGAAGGAAGAGGAAGTGCGTTACGATCGCTGAGAAATTAAACACTTTGAAAGTAGTGAAGGAAAGCAGGAATAAGAAGCGAGCAGACATCGGCAAGGAGTTATGGATTGCTCCAACGACGTTAAATTCAATCGTGGCTAAAGCAACCAAAATTGAAGAAAGTGCTCGTGTTTGGTGTTTCTAGTAATAAACGAACACGTATTCAAGGCAGAAAATACGAACTCTTCGAAGACTGTCTGCTACAGTGGTTCCAGCAGTACAGGGCAGAAGGAATTCCTATCACCAGGCCAGACCTTTGCGAAAAGTAAATGAACTGGCAGCCAGGTTTGGTGTTGAAGATTTTCATGCGTCGACCGGGTGGCTACATAAATTTAAGGTAAGGCATGGTATCGGCAGCAAAAGCATGTGCGGTGAGAGTAAGAGTGTAGACATTAATACAGTGCGTGAGTGGAAAGAAACCTGTTTGAGGGAACTAACCTCTCAGTTTGATCCCAAAGACATGTTCAATGTCGATGAAACACCCCTTTTTTTTTAAATTTACTTCCTGACCACACAATTGCATTCAAAAGAGACAGCTGTCATGGTGGCAAGCGGAGTAAACAACATGTAACAGTGTTGTTGTGTGCAAACAGTGACGGAAGTGAAAAACTGGTTCCCTTAACTGTCAGGAAACTTGTGAGGCCACGGTGTTTTAAAAATGTTGCAACGCTCCCTACAAAATATGCTAACAACAAAGTCGTGGATCACTACAAAAGTGTTTGAAGACTGGCTCCGAGGCATCAATGCAAACATGAGTGCAAAAGGTCAAAACATTTTTGATTGTGGACAGATGCATGGCACACCCTCCTGATACATCGTACCTAAAGAACGTGAGTGGAATTTTTCCCCGAAAATTGCACAAGCAAACTGCAACCGCTGGATCTGGGGATAATCCGCAATTTTAAAATGTATTATTTCAAGATGCTGGTACAGCATGCCATCCACTGTGTAAAGGCAATGAAGGATGCAATGAAAATTCGCATTTTGCAGGTAAGATTTCTTCGTGATTTTTATAACTTGTAACTAGTGAAACCAATACTGTACCATACGATTCTACGCGATGTTTTGCCGGTATTTCAAAAACGTATTGTTTCATAAATAATGAATAGATTGAAATGAAAAAAGTACCAGTTTATTCAGAAAGATAAAAAGTTTTTACACTAGGGGAGGTGTATAGGATTCTTTTTTATCCTGCCATTCTTTTCTCCCTGTATTTTCTACCATGATTTTCTGGCATTACTTTCAATCTTACAATTGATTTCTGTGTGTACCAGGTATAGCCAATGCGATAAACCTCATATAAAATTACTTATAGGCGTAGGCCTATCTACACACACTAATACACATTTTATTATTTAAACACAAGGCATTCCTTGAATTTATTTAATATTTATGGGATATTATGGTCTCCCAAAACATGAATTGACAATCGATTACTTCATAAATCACAGAGTTACTTCGATCTTAAGTTTACGAACATATATCACATATTATTACAGTTTTAATAAAGAAAAAGAAATAAATAATTAATTTCCCACGGTTATTTAAGGTTCTTTGAACTTTGAGGAAGACAGAAATGCATATGCGTCGGTATCAAACTTTACATAAAATTATTTTAAAATTTGTATAATCTGTATCATTCAGTTGATTTTTGGACCGCTAGAGAGCAGGCTACGTTTCTTCACTGACAAAACGAACACCAAGAGTAATGGCTGCCGGAACATTATTAACAAGACCATGTTTTGCTGTTTTTTGGTTAATTAAAATAAAGTTTATGTTCACCTTGTTTTCAGATGAATTTAAAGAGATGGTGCTGTTTCTAGTGCTCTAGATTTATAGTTGAGGTGTAATTTAGTTAAATTTTAAAAGGAAACGATCTCACCCAATGATTTTCAATGCTGACGTCTTGACTGAGAGGTGGTTAGCCGGATTTATTGGTTGTTCATCAATTTTCTGGTGTGAATCAGTTTATTTCAATGGACATCTCTGATGTAGTGTCTAGTGCTGACTCGTTTTCTTAATTTAGGAGTGGTTTATTCTGAATACTCTTTTAAATTTATAAAATTTTATAGGACATTACACTTTTCATCTTCTCACATTGAATTCCATTTAACAATCAATCAATTTCTTGTTAGCTAGTTACTCCTAGTAACCAAGAAGTTGATGGTTTTTTATTGGCTACCCTAGGTACCATACTAGCATATAATATTATTATTTCTTTTCTTGCTTTTGAAAAAAAAATACTCCTCTTCAAATTTTAGTTATTATTACTTTTAATTTATATAAGATTTTTCTTCATGGATTTATTTAAGCTTGGCTGTAGGCATTTTATAATTTTAATGATTTTTTAATTGAGTTTAATTATTACTTATAATTCATTTAAGGTATTCTTACTCTATACTACTTTATTTTCCCTTCCATCTTTTTAGTATAGTTTTAATTGGCCTTTATTATTATTTTATATATAACCCTGGATTATTTTACATCTAAACAAAATAATTATGGTAAACAAAAATATTAATTCTAATTCTAATGCCTTTGTGGCCTACACAATACAAAATTACAACAACTTGTTAACAGTAATACAGTTTATTGCTATCATACTGCTTCTTTCATCTCCAACACAACTTTGTGAGATGCTCTTTTTAAATGTTTGACACTTTCACCTATCATTCTATGCTCCACTTTGTACACTGCACTATTATGATTACACTTAGTATTGTTTTCAATGTTTACAGTGTTTTAGAGTACAAAGGTTCTTATAGTTTGATACATAATCCTCATTTCTGACTTTTAAAAATGGGTGATTACTGGTTTTTTCTCTTGTGATTATATTTATAGCGTGCCTTTGATCATTTTCCATCGGTTCTCTTTTGACCGGTTTAAAATTTCATCCACTCTTCCTAAAAATTCGAGTGGGTTTCTTTGATAATCTCGAAAGTTTAACTTTCTCTACTATCTTGGATAGTATGTTGAGCATTGCATGTAGATCTTAAACCCATTCTATCTACCTCCCATTGTAGGTTTGTTTGTAGATGTTGTAAATTTTCTAATTTTTCTCCCTGATTGTGAAACTGGTTCTTGACGTTTTCTATCGTCTCATTAAAATCGGTTAATTTACTGGTTATGTTGCTTTTTATACCGTCCAACTGATCATTATTTTCCTGGCGTATGGCCATTATGTGAACTTGGTTACTTTGTTCCTCTCGATCCATTCGGGCATCTATTCCTGTCCTGATTTGTTCCATCTTTTCTTCTGTTTTATCTAATCTTTGATTGGTTCCTATTATTTTCTTTTCTGCTTCCACCTTGCATTCATCTACTCTTTGGCTAAGTGTATTACTGACCATTTCAATTTTCTCATGAATTTGTTTTATATTTTTATTATTTTCTTCAAATTTGGTGTTCATATCTTCCCTTTGACCGTTAATAATTTCTCTCAATTCATGGTTTTGTTCATTATGGTTTCTCTTATATCTCCATGAATGGTCTCAATTTTTTTGTTTAGTTGTTTTACTACACTTTCCTGAATACCGTCTATTTTCTCATTGGTTTGCTCGTTATTTTCCTCCTGTTTTCTAAAATTTTCATCTATTTTATCAAAATTTTCGCTCAAGGTTTCATTTTGTTTCCTTGAGTTTTCATCTATTTTGTCAAATTTCTCGTTCATTTTATTCAAATTTTCATTAGTTTGTCTACTTTGTTCGGCCATAAATTTCATTATTTCTTGCCAATTTGGTTCTTCTCTTGCTCCCGCTTTATCTGGTTGGTCCCCTTGGGCATCCTCTTCAATTATTTCCTTTTCCGTGTCCATAACTACTTCGGTTTCTTCTTTATCGCCTGTCTGTTGTTCTATTTCACTGTCCGTGACTACTTCTATTTCTTGTTCCTGTCCACCTTCTTCCTTCTCCGTGTCTTCTGCCTCTTCTTCGACCTGCCTCTGGTATTATGCATTTCTTGTCTTTCCATAGTTGCCGACAAAAATTAGGTTTTTCATTATATTATCTTGTGTATATCTCGAAATTCCTTCCTAATTCAAGCCCTTTAAGTTGAGCGCCATCTTGTAACGTCTCCTTCCTCACGTCTCTCTCGACTGTCCGCTTATCACGTCTTTCTTCATTACAAAAATTTGTTATCTTTGGTGTTATATGCCTTCAAAATCGAGTGTGTGTGATTATAAAAGAATATTGAATGATTTTCTTAAATTTGTTTGTATTAAATCAATACCGTTGTTTGGAAATAGGTAGGAGAGAGAGAGAGAGTAAAGAGAGTCAAAGAGAATTACTCTCTGTGTATACAATCGAGCATTTCAAATTTTTTCTGCTCGTGGCATCAGCTGTTTTCTCCTTTTACGAACCCATTTGAGGTTAAATGACTTCAAATAGTACGTAATAATTTCTTGATGACCGGACTGATTCCCTTTCTCTTCTCGATTTTCTTATTACCTGTAACCAACTACCATCTACTAGAAATAATACACATTTTATTATTTAAACACAAGGCATTCCTTGAATTTATTTAATATTTATGGGATATTATGGTCTCCCAAAACATGAATTGACAATCGATTACTTCATAAATCACAGAGTTACTTCGATCTTAAGTTTACGAACATATATCACACAACAAATATTTTTTATTACAGTTTTAATAAAGAAAAAGAAATAAATAATTAATTTCCCACGGTTATTTAAGGTTCTTTGAACTTTGAGGAAGTCAGAAATGCATATGGGTCGGTATCAAACTTTACATAAAATTATTTTAAAATTTGTATAATCTGTATCATTCAGTTGATTTTTGGACCGCTAGAGAGCAGGCTACGTTTCTTCACTGACAAAACGAACACCAAGAGTAATGGCTGCTGGAACGTTATTAACAAGACCACTGTTTAAACTTTGTACTTGTTTATCGGCTGTACGCGGTGTACTGCCGCAACTCGGCACGAGCGGATGACGTCACGCGTTTATCAAACGCTGCCACCGGTCATCACGGCCGTCGGCAGACAAGTTTAGTTTAGTTTCTAACAAGGCTCCGAGCGCATCTCTCGTAAAACATTTCTCTTCCAGCCGCGGCTTCTGGACATTTTTTAAATATGTATTCATAAGATTCAATTTAATTCAGATTACCTGCGTCCATCTACAATGGACCACGATTTTGTTCAAAACTAATTTTCGGGCGTTATTGCCTCAAATGCATCCGCACGTGCCGATCACAACCAATACTTTAAATTTTCAATAAACCCATGTCAAATATTCGTAATACAGTCCACTTCTTTCTTATATACAATCCAGCCTTTCCTGCTTAGCGTCTTTGGAATAACTCGCGATTCATCAACAGCTTCCAAACCGCAACATTTTTGGTCCTCACGGGCAGGATTTCATATTTTTGGGCCCAAAAACGACATCATTTTTGGTCCCACCGGGCAGGATTTCTTATTTTTGGCCCAAAAACGAAAACGTTTTTGGTCACCACGGAACGGATTTCTCATGTTTGGGTCCACAAGCGACAGCATTTCTTTATACGCATCATTTCTGGACCAACCGATCTGAATTTAGTCACGCCCTATGGGCATCATTCTCGTCCTGAGCGACACCATTGTTGTGAATCACATCGCAGTCATCTCGACAAGATTCGGCCAAGCAGTAGACCAGACACGATGGGGCACGGCAGGACAGCATTTGCGAGGTCATCAAAAAAGATTCCACAGCTTTAATTCATGGAGGGTACAACATGAGGCATCATCTGACCAGCAGAGACAGGAGGTGCAACAGCTCCTAACAGGATCGAACAACGGGATCGAAGCCAGCTTCATCACGAATGGATCAACGGCCACGTGACTATAAACTTTTTACTTATATTTGATGTTTAATAATATTTCACTTTAGTGGTTATTTCTTAACACATTTGTATAAATAAACACCGTCATTACACAATACAGCTTAATAAATGGTTGGCAGCTCATTATCAGGTAAAACTTTAAAGATAAAGATATATTTTGCTATCGTTTAAATTCATAATTTTAATAATTTAATTGCCAACAAGCTTGATTAGTAGAAAGAGTAAGCCTATGTTCTAAACAACGATCGCTAGCTACCGAAACGTATTTAAATTCATTCAAACTTAAGTTTATGGTTCACACGCTCTATGCTCAATTTCTTTCAAGATATTTTTCTTTTTTCTCTTAAATTGTAATAATGGCCGATGTAAGGGCTCTAATAAAAAAACAAGGCACAATTAAGGCCTCAATATCACGCGTAAATACTTTCGCGGATAACTTCGATTTGTTAACCAGCGATCCTCATGCGCTGAAAATAAAACTGCGTCATTTGATGGAATTATCCACCAAATATGATGAGATTCAGTCCCAAATCGAAGCTGAGGAAGCGGACGTTGCTTTAACGAGTGATAGAGTACAAACGGAGGACGATCTTTGTAATATAAAATGTAAATTACAACACCTGCTGGAGCAAGCTGAGCATATGAACCAAAAACCAGTAATTAATGCTGAAAGTAAACAGCTTAAAACACCCCCCATTCAATTGGAACCAATAAAATTACCACGGTTTGCAGGTAGTATTGTTGAGTGGCAACATTATTACCATATTTTTCTTGAATTAATTCATGTCAGAGCAGATCTGACGGATATACAGAAACTTCACTATTTGCACTCGTCATTACATGGCGAGGCGCTTAACGTAATAAAATCGTTACAAATCACTCATGAGAATTACGCGGTGGCTATCGATCTGTTGAGGAATAGATATGACAGTAAGCTAATTGTTTCCGCCCATCATGTAGGGAATGTCCTGGACGTACCATTAGTTCAACAAGAATCCCAAGTCAGCATATCGAAATTTATTGATGAAATCTCTGCCAATATAAACGCTTTAAATAATCTCAAACTGCCAGTCAACACGTTTGAAATTATTGTCGTAAATTATTTAGCTAAAAAACTTGATAATTACACTTTCCGTTTGTGGAAAGAGAGTTTGTCGGAGCATAAATTCCCTGATTTTAATAATTTTATGAATTTTCTAAATTCACGAAGAAAATTACTGCAAAATCTCGGTAACGCGACTACCCCAACGAGCAGGTTGAATAAAAGCGATAAGTCTCCTTATCGCAAGGCAGTTAAACAGATAAGCGCTCCAAAGGGCGCATTCCATTCTCATATCAGAAACAACTTATGTAGGCTGTGTAGCGGTGAACATAGAATTATCGACTGCCTACAATTTACATCGCTGTCTATCCCTGACAGAAGAAACGTGTTAATAAAAAACAAACTTTGCCTACACTGCCTCCGTTCGGGACACGAAAGCTCAAAATGTCCCTCAAAATTCTCATGCAAAAAATGTTCTAGGCGTCACCACACCACGATTCCTGTCCCCAACAGGGACGTAGCTTCTGTTAACAACCAATGCTCACTGAAATCACAGACCAATAAATCGGTATTGTTATCTACCGCTGTCTGTATGACTGCCAATAAGGTCGGTAGAAAATTTCCCGTTAGGATACTACTGGATTCCGGTTCTCAAGCGAACTTTTGCACAATGGATTTCGCCCGCAGAATGGGCCTCCAATTGGTTAAATCGCAACTACCCATCACGGGTATAAACAACTCGCTTTCCCAGGCTGACTTTAGTACTAATGTAAGGCTACATTCTCGCTATAAACCCTTCACGTTAAACGTGCATTGTGCCGTATTACCCAGTATAACTAATAATTTACCGGCGGAGTCGTTCAATCTTGCCTCTTTGAATTTACCCATGCGCATATTCTTGGCGGATCCTCACCTACATTGCTCGGCGCAAGTCGATATATTACTCGGTGCTCAATATTTTCTCCAACTAATTGAACCTATGAAATTTACGCGCGGACCACACTTTCCTATAATTCAGGAAACCAAGTTAGGATTTATTTTGGCCGGTGACTTACCCTTCAACGTCGATATAACTAAAACAGTTTCTTCCTTTATGGTCTGCAACGATGATAATCAGATTTCCTCGCAACTAAAGGAATTTTGGTAGTTGGAGGAGATCTCTAGTCGCGAAGCCCGATCTGAGGACTCGCCGTGTGAAAAACATTTCGTGGAAAACACTAGCCGTAACCGCGATGGGAGATTCGTGGTATCCTTCCCCGCAGATCTGATAAATTTCATTTGGGAGATTCTCTCCGCGGAGCCATCCGCAGATTCCAATCGTTAGAGTTCAAGTTCAAGCAGAACCCTATCCTTTATAAGGATTATAGCGAGTTCATGAGTGACTACTTGAAACTTGGCCACATGTCGCCGCTTAATGACTACGATTTGTCGCTTGACAGTTCAGAGATTTTTTATCTGCCCCATCACGCAGTCTTCAAGGACTCTAGCTTAACCACTAAATTGCGCGTGGTTGGTGGCCTCCGCTAAAACCACAAATAATCGGTCCCTCAACGATACTCTAATGGTCGGTCCTACGATCCAGCAGGATCTGTTTTCGATAATGGTTCGGTTCCGTACCCACCGATACGTACTTATTGCGGACATAGAAAAGATGTATCACCAGATCATTGTTAACCCTAAGGAATCAAACCTGCAACGCATCGTTTGGCGTGATGCGCCGCATAAGGAATTGCGACATTACGCTTTAAGGACGGTTACATATGGCACTGCTAGTGCCTCCTTCCTTGCTACACGTTGTCTGGCTCAAATAGCCTACGAAAATAAATCCGACTACCCTACAGCTTCTAGGGCCATAGCAAATGATTTTTACGTAGACGATCTCATAACGGGTTCGGATGATCCGAACGGCTTAGCTGAAATGAAATGCGAGATCGTGAAGTTGTTGAGTAGGTATGGTTTTACGTTACATAAGTGGTTCTCTAACCACCATAAGATTATGACCCTTCGCGCCCAAGTAACCCGTGACTTCAGCAAAGGTCAAAACGTGCGTACATTGGGAATCCAATGGAATGCTGAAAGGGATAACTTTTTATACACCGTTAGGGGTGATGATAATTTGACCGTGTTCAACAAGAGAAGCGTGTTGTCGATCATCGCCGGGATCTATGATTCATTAGGTCTTATCGCACCCATCACATTTTACTGCAAGCATTTCGTGCAACAGTTGTGGTTGGCAGGCACAGATTGGGACGAACCCCTATCTGGGTCATTAGCCAATCAGTGGTTGGAATTATACGCTCAATTAGTCTCCGACACTCATTTTGAAATTACGAGGTCGGTTAAGAGTTCGAACAATTACCCAATTAGTTCATTACAGCTGCACGGATTCGCCGACGCTTCGGTTAAAGGTTACGCGTGTTGCATTTATGTGCGGGCGGTCTATTCGAACGGCGCCATATCGACAAACTTGTTGTGTGCAAAATCTAGGGTCGCGCCGCTGAAACAGATAACGCTACCACGTCTTGAGCTTTGTGCTTGTTTATTGCTGGCGCAATTAACGTCCAAGGTTTTAAATGCCATCAATTACAATTTTGACAGACTATATCTCTATTCGGACTCGATGATAGCTTTGCAGTGGATACATCAACAATCTTCCCGCTGGAAGGTATTTGTGGCCAACCGTGTCGCGGAAATACAGCGTCTTGTTAGCAGCAGGGGAACCTGGCATCATGTAGTATCAAATGACAACCCTGCCGACATTTTATCGCGCGGTTGCCTCCCTCGTAGTTTGCACTGTCATACTCAATGGTGGCATGGTCCGTCCTGGTTAGCGCATGAGTCAGCATCATGGCCAGTCAGCGCGTTAGACATTAATACTCCCTGTACTTTTCCCGACCTTGAGCAGGAACGTCGCAAGCAGGTTCAAACCTCACTAATTGTCGCGTCCTCAACACATAGTTATGTTGAAAATTATTCATCACTTACTAGGCTTATTCGCGTCTACGCATATTGCCGCAGATTTTTTCGCAATTCTAGGCTCGCGGTTGTTGATCGAGACACGTCCTTTTTGTCGGCTCAAGAATTGTCTGACACGCTCTTGATTTTTGTCCGGCAATCTCAGCAGTTGCATTTCGGCGTAGAAGTTATGGAACTTGAGGCACACCGGTGCCTTCCTCGCAGTAGTAAAATTCTTGCTCTCAACCCATTCCTGGATGAATCAGGCATTTTAAGAGTGGGTGGACGCTTGCAATTCTCCCCACTTAGTTACGAGAGTAAACACCAAATAATTTTGCACCCGCACTCTCATCTCACGAGATTAATAATTGAATACAAACACATCCGTTTGTTACACGCTGGGGTGCAATCAACTCAAGCTTCGCTTAGGCGAAAGTATTGGATCATACACGACAAATCCTATATCCGCTCAGTGATACATAAGTGTGTCACTTGTTTTCGTTTCCGGGCTAAAGGCGCGAATCAACTACTAGGTCAGTTACCCCCTTCTAGAGTCACGCCTTCAAGGCCATTTTCACAGTCGGCTGTGGACTACGCCGGTCCTGTACTTTTGCGCCATGGCGGGCAGCGCTCTAAGTCCACGACCAAGGAATACATCGCGTTATTCATATGCTTGTGTGTGTGTGTGTGTGTGTGTAGGGATTATCTGCAGCAGCGCAATAAATGGCGCACCCCGTTAAGGAATTTGAATGTCGGACAGCTTGTCCTCATTTTGGATGACAATTCCCCCCCTCTAGAATGGAAGCGTGGGGTAATTACCAATGTTTTTCCGGGTCAAGATTCCTTAGTACGCGTCGCAGAAGTTTGCACCGCGCTAGGTATCTTACGCCGACCCATCCACAAATTATGCCCCCTTCCGGTGGCTACAAACTAATCGTATGCATGCCATACAGACATACTAGGATTGTGAATTTGTCACATTGCCTGGACCACGCCCGGGACATTCCCCGGGCGAGCATACAAGTCAATTGTATCACAAACATTGTTAAGTATCATAAGCATTGTAATATTGTTTACGTGCCGCTAGCTATTACTGCAACAGTGACTGTGTTTCATATGTACTATCAATTATTTATGGATGTTGTGTATTGTCATATGTTTATATAATTCAAGTTCTGAGAACTACAAGTGTTACTTATAGTGTCAATTATTCTACGTATGTATTGTATTTTCTAATGGACATTATGATAACATTATGTACGTGTACGTTATTATGTTTCTATTATTTCTATTACTATATATGAAGCAGTGTTCAAGATGGTTTCTCTTATATAATTTAAGGTTGTCATTTACGTTTGTCAAGGTTTAAATATATGTATTTCTTATCCATATGTTATGCTTCAAGAGAGATCATGTTTAGTTATGTAAAGGCTCGTTTTTATCATGATTTTTTATTTTTTGTACCTTTTCTAGCACAGAAATTGTTTTGTTTTGACTTTGAGCTTTTGTGTTAGCTTAATGAATTTTGTTTTCTACAATTTTTATATTAGAAGTGAGTTACTTTAATCCAAGAGTCAATTTAATGTATAAGCCTTTAAGTGTATTATGTATTGTTTATATATATAACATTGATAATATTTGTAATATACTGTCCCCAGTTAATGTTTAATGTACAAAATCGTCCCGATTTTGGCGGGCAGTATGTTTAAACTTTGTACTTGTTTATCGGCTGTACGCGGTGTACTGCCGCAACTCAGCACGAGCGGATGATGTCATGCGTTTATCAAACGCTGCCACCGGTCATCACGGCCGTCGGCAGACAAGTTTAGTTTAGTTTCTAACAAGGCTCCGAGCGCATCTCTCGTAAAACATTTCTCTTCCAGCCGCGGCTTCTGGACATTTTTTAAATATGTATTCATAAGATTCAATTTAATTCAGATTACCTGCGTCCATCTACAATGGACCACGATTTCGTTCAAAACTAATTTTCGGGCGTTATTGCCTCAAATCCATCCGCACGTGCCGATCACAACCAATACTTTAAATTTTCAATAAACGCATGTCAAATATTCGTAATACAGTCCACTTCTTTCTTATATACAATCCAGCCTTTCCTGCTTAGCATCTTTGGAATAACTCGCGATTCATCAAGAGCTTCCAAACCGCAACAACCACGTTTTGCTGTTTTTTGGTTAATTAAAATAAAGTTTATTCACCTTGTTTTCAGATGAATTTAAAGAGATGGTGCTGTTTCTAGTGCTCTAGATTTATAGTAGAGGTGTAATTTAGTTAAATTTTAAAAGGAAACGATCTCACCCAATGATTTTCAATGCTGACGTCTTGACTGAGAGGTGGTTAGCCGGATTTATTGGTTGTTCATCGATTTTCTGGTGTGAATCAGTTTATTTCAATGGACATCTCTGATGTAGTGTCTAGTGCTGACTCGTTTTCTTAATTTAGGAGTGGTTTATTCCGAATACTCTTTTAAATTTATAAAATTTTATAGGACATTACACTTTTCATCTTCTCACATTGAATTTCATTTAACAATCAATCAATTTCTTGTTAGCTAGTTACTCCTAGTAACCAAGAAGTTGATGGTTTTTTATTGGCTACCCTAGGTACCGTACTAGTATATAATATTATTATTTCTTTTCTTGCTTTTTAAAAAAAAATACTCCTTTTCAAATCTTAGTTATTATTACTTTTAATTTATATAAGATTTTTCTTCATGGATTTATTTAAGCTTGGCTGTAGGCATTTTATAATTTTAATGATTTTTTAATTGAGTTTAATTATTATTTATAATTCATTTAATGTATCCTTACTCTATACTACTTCATTTTCCCTTCCATCTTTTTAGTATAGTTTTAATTGGCCTTTATTATTATTTTATATATAACCCTGGATTATTTTACATCTAAACAAAATAATTATGGTAAACAAAAATATTAATTCTAATTCTAATGCCTTTGTGGCCTACACAATACAAAATTACAACTTGTTAACAGTAATACAGTTTATTGCTATCATACTGCTTCTCTCATCTCCAACACAACTTTGTGAGATGCTCTTTTTAAATGTTTGACACTTTCACCTATCATTCTATGTTCCATTTTGTACATTGCACTATTATGATTACACTTAGTATTGTTTTCAATGTTTACAGTGTTTTAGAGTACAAAGGTTCTTATAGTTTGATACATAATCCTCATTTCTGACTTTTAAAAATGGGTGATTACTGGTTTTTTCTCTTGTGATTATATTTATAGCGTGCCTTTGATCATTTTCCATCGGTTCTCTTTTGACCGGTTTAAAATTTTATCTACTCTTCCTAAAAATTCGAGTGGGTTTCTTTGATAATCTCGAAAGTTTAACTTTCTCTACTATCTTGGATAGTATGTTGAGCGTTGCATGTAGATCTTAAACCCATTCTATCTACCTCCCATTGTAGGTTTGTTTGTAGATGTTGTAAATTTTCTAATTTTTCTCCCTGATTGTGAAACTGGTTCTTGACGTTTTCTATCGTCTCATTAAAATCGGTTAATTTACTGGTTATGTTGCTTTTTATACCATCCAACTGATCATTATTTTCCTGGCGTATGGCCATTATGTGAACTTGGTTACTTTGTTCCTCTCAATCCATTCGGGCATCTATTCCTGTCCTGATTTGTTCCATCTTTTCTTCTGTTTTATCTAATCTTTGATTGGTTCCTATTATTTTCTTTTCTGCTTCCACCTTGCATTCATCTACTCTTTGGCTAAGTGTATTACTGACCATTTCAATTTTCTCATGAATTTGTTTTATATTTTTATTATTTTCTTCAAATTTGGTGTTCATATCTTCCCTTTGACCATTAATAATTTCTCTCAATTCATGGTTTTGTTCATTCATGGTTTCTCTTATATCTCCATGAATGGTCTCAATTTTTTTGTTTAGTTGTTTTACTACACTTTCCTGAATACCGTCTATTTTCTCATTGGTTTGCTCGTTATTTTCCTCCTGTTTTCTAAAATTTTCCTCTATTTTATCAAAATTTTCGCTCAAGGTTTCATTTTGTTTCCTTGAGTTTTCATCTATTTTGTCAAATTCTCATTCATTTTATTCAAATTTTCATTAGTTTGTCTACTTTGTTCGGCCATAAATTTCATTATTTCTTGCCAATTTGGTTCTTCTCTGGCTCCCGCTTTATCTGGTTGGTCCCCTTGGGCATCCTCTTCAATTATTTCCTTTTCCGTGTCCATAACTACTTCGGTTTCTTCTTTATCGCCTGTCTGTTGTTCTATTTCACTGTCCGTGACTACTTCTATTTCTTGTTCCTGTCCACCTTCTTCCTTCTCCGTGTCTTCTGCCCTCTTCTTCGACCTGCCTCTGGTATTATGCATTTCTTGTCTTTCCATAGTTGCCGACAAAAATTAGGTTTTTCGTTATATTATCTTGTGTATATCTCGAAATTCCTTCCTAATTCAAGCCCTTTAAGTTGAGCGCCATCTTGTAACGTCTCTTTCCTCACGTCTCTCTCGACCGTCCGCTTATCACGTCTTTCTTCGTTACAAAAATTTGTTATCTTTGGTGTTACATGCCTTCAAAATCGAGTGTGTGTGATTATGAAAGAATATTGAATGATTTTCTTAAATTTGTTTGTATTAAATCAATACCGTTGTTTGGAAATAGGTAGGAGAGAGAGAGAGTAAAGAGAGTCAAAGAGAATTACTCTCTGTGTATACAATCGAGTATTTCAAATTTTTTCCGCTCGTGGCATCAGCTGTTTTCCCCTTTTACGAACCCATTTGAGGTTAAATGACTTCAAATAGTACGTAATAATTTCTTGATGACCGGACTGATTCCCTTTCTCTTCTCGATTTTCTTATTACCTGTAACCAACTACCATCTACTAGAAATAATACACATTTTATTATTTAAACGCAAGGCATTCCTTGAATTTATTTAATATTTATTGGATATTATGGTCTCCCAAAACATGAATTGACAATCGATTACTTCATAAATCACAGAGTTACTTCAATCTTAAGTTTACGAACATATATCACATAACAAATATTTTTTTATTACAGTTTTAATAAAGAAAAAGAAATAAATAATTAATTTCCCACGGTTATTTAAGGTTCTTTGAACTTTGAGGAAGTCAGAAATGCATATGGGTCAGTATCAAACTTTACATAAAATTATTTTAAAATTTGTATAATCTGTATCATTCAGTTGATTTTTGGACCGCTAGAGAGCAGGCTACGTTTCTTCACTGACAAAACGAACACCAACAGTAATGGCTGCCGGAACGTTATTAACAAGACCACGTTTTGCTGTTTTTTGGTTAATTAAAATAAAGTTTATGTTCACCTTGTTTTCAGATGAATTTAAAGAGATGGTGCTGTTTCTAGTGCTCTAGATTTATAGTTGAGGTGTAATTTAGTTAAATTTTAAAAGGAAACGATCTCACCCAATGATTTTCAATGCTGACGTCTTGACTGAGAGGTGGTTAGCCGGATTTATTGGTTGTTCATCGATTTTCTGGTGTGAATCAGTTTATTTCAATGGACATCTCTGATGTAGTGTCTAGTGCTGACTCGTTTTCTTAATTTAGGAGTGGTTTATTCCGAATACTCTTTTAAATTTATAAAATTTTATAGGACATTACACTTTTCATCTTCTCACATTGAATTCCATTTAACAATCAATCAATTTCTTGTTAGCTAGTTACTCCTAGTAACCAAGAAGTTGATGGTTTCTTATTGGCTACCCTAGGTACCGTACTAGTATATAATATTATTATTTCTTTTCTTGCTTTTAAAAAAAAAAAATACTCCTTTTCAAATCTTAGTTATTATTACTTTTAATTTATATAAGATTTTTCTTCATGGATTTATTTAAGCTTGGCTGTAGGCATTTTATAATTTTAATGATTTTTTAATTGAGTTTAATTATTATTTATAATTCATTTAATGTATCCTTACTCTATACTACTTCATTTTCCCTTCCATCTTTTTAGTATAGTTCTAATTGGCCTTTATTATTATTTTATATATAACCCTGGATTATTTTACATCTAAACAAGATAATTATGGTAAACAAAAATATTAATTCTATTTCTAATGCCTTTGTGGCCTACACAATACAATATTACAACAACTTGTTAACAGTAATACAGTTTATTGCTATCATACTGCTTCTTTCATCTCCAACACAACTTTGTGAGATGCTCTTTTTAAATGTTTGACACTTTCACCTATCATTCTATGTTCCATTTTGTACACTGCACTATTATGATTACACTTAGTATTGTTTTCAATGTTTACAGTGTTGTACAAAGGTTCTCATAGTTTGATATATAATCCCCATTTCTGACTTTTAAAAATGGGTGATTACTGGTTTTTTCTCTTGTGATTATATTTATCATATTTATTTATTTATCATATTTGTGCAGGGGTTATGTAACGTTCCAATATCAAACATCATACTTACCACAAGTTTGCATAGTTTTCCTTATAGATAATTTACTACATTTCTCGTTAGGCCTACAGTGATATTTATCTCCGTAAGTGTGGTGCCTTAAGTGTTTCACATGTGTTTTTATCTTATGTGATCTACTAGTGTGTGTGTGTGTGTCACACTTGGGATATCGCTATTAATAAGGTACGTTTTATTAACCTTTATTTGCTTCTCTTTAATGTTAATTACTTGTTTATGATTATCGTCAGTAATTATGAAAGTCTGTTCTCTCTTACTTTCAAGTACAATTGTTTGTTCAGAAACCATCATTTCACATATTTGTTCCGTTTGCTTAACAATTCTTTCACATACATTTTCTGTGATAGTCTCAATATGTGCGTTGGTATCACCAACCTTTTCCGTTCATTCTTTCACTTTGTTCGTATTTTTATGGTGTCTTGTTTAAAATTTTCGGTCTGTTGTTCTAATTTATTATTTATTTCGTCCTTCAGCTGGACATTGTCTTGTCTTAGCTCATTTAAATTTGCTGTTATATTTTCTGTTTGTTCTTTAAGTTTAGCATTTATATTTTCTGTTTGTTTTGTAACTAATTCGTCCATCATGGCCCACATCATTTTTCCATATCTAAATTTCCTGGAGTCGTCATGTTGAATTATTACAAATATTTATTTATAATTTATTATTATTAGTGAACCATATGCAAGCTTTTATTTATTTACTGTTGAACTGTTATTTATTTATTTATTTTTATTTACTCCTGTTACAATTACACCTGTTTATTTTGGGTGGGCACCAGTTGCGTTATTACAATACAATACACACAACAATTTTAAAATACTAACATACAAAATTAATTAAAATATACTATTAGTTATATCATATAACTCATCAACATTGGTAATCATAGAGCATACATTAATTACTAAATGTAGGCGTGTCGGGCCTCACGTTCAAGGGCGACATTCTTATACAACGATACATGTGTACAAATTTATATGTAATTTAATTTGTATAGCCCCACGTTCTTTGGGAGCCATCTATACAACAATATTTAATATAAATTCGATATACTGTAATTTATGCAGGTTGTATAATGATACCAGGTGTAACTATAATAAGAGTATTTTTATTTATCAGTATTTAAAACTCATATTTATTATTTACTCAATATTATAAATATTCATAAACATCATTAATAATTGTCGGTCACGATATTGCTCATTATTAAATGTTTATATCTTATGATATGCAGCATTACACATATTTAAAAATCTCTTATATCTAGACAGGTTAAAAATCTTAATCTAAACATGTTAATAATCTTATATCTAGACATGTTAATAAATTGGTTTATTAATTAAATATAAAATTAAAATGTTTTTTAAATAAATTTTCTTAACTCAGATCTGACCTCTACTCGCTCAGTCTATACCAATGTTTAAAATTCAATTTAAATTTATATTAATTGCTTGTAGACTGGCATTTGTTTTAATATTCAACTTTAAATTAATCTTTTCTATAATTGAAATATCAAGTCAATTTACTATTTATTTTGATAATAAACTCAACTCTCTCTACTTTAAATTCTCTTTCATTTATTAATTCTTTTTATATGCGATCGCTCATTCTTACGACTAAACATTTATCTATATTTTAAAATATAATTACTAAGTATAAATTTTTCTTTGTTTTAATTTATTGTCTTTTGATATAGTCTTTATTAGCTCTTTTTCTTTTTTAAAAATCATTTAAAATGCATTACGCATGTCACCTCGAGTTCTGATGATCTTACGACTTGTTGTCCGGGGTCCAGCGTTGTCCAGAGTTAGTTTTCCATTCCTCCTGTCCTGGCATGGTCCTGGATACGTCTAGAGTCCAGCGTCGCTCTCCAGCAGTGTGTTCCTGGATACGTCTAGAGTCCAGCTCGCTCTCCAGCAGTGTGGTCCTCATCAGAGAGTTGTTATCTGCTGCAAGGTAGATCTTAAACATCTTCTAACGTCCAGCATCCGTCGTCGCTCTGGTAGCTTTTCCGTATATACTCTTGGTAGACTTACTATTTCAGTATTTACTTTTTCCGGAATATTGTCGTGAATTTAACGAACGTTATTTCTTTCGTTACTGCAACTTGTAATAGAAATAAAAATAAAACTGTTTTGCCGACGGACAGTATGTCCGACTGCAACTGTGTCTTGAAATGAAGAGAAGGGTTTTTGGTCGAAACCTTAATTTATACCCTTTCGATTCCGTGCCAGTTGGCTCCAAAATCGTCCTGTCAATACCTGCATATCGCGTGACAGCCCCCACTCCCGAACCTTTTCATCTATTTGTAATTATTAGCAAATAGCAATGTTTTGCACAGAATCGAGATAGCACAAATCATAGCTAATTTAATTCGATTAAGCACTCACTATATTAATTTGCGTATTTTTTGCACGTTTATATTGCACTGTCTTCGCATAGCGTGTTCTATTAACGTCGTCTTTTCACTCGGGATAACTATAAATTTTACACACAGTTTGGTGCCTTTGGTTTGTTCATACACTAATTAGTTTTCGCACAGTGAATTAAAATAATTATTTTATTAATTACTTGGGGTGGGTTGCTGAGATTCCTGTCTTTGCATGCATCACTAACACACACAAGATACACGTGTAACACATACAATTGAGCAGATGTTCACTGCGTGTCGGAACAGGTTAATTTCTCCCCTAATCTAACAATGAAATATTTTTACAATCTCAGACCTGTCCATTTACCCGTAACTTATACAAATTCTACAAATTTTATATTTATTTAAAATAATGCCTAATACAGTGTATGGCTATCGTTGAAACGCTTTGTAACGCGCCGTAATGTACCCAACAAAAATATGACACAGTTGTCAAGGTTTGAGGGCACAGTTTATTCTATGGTCGCGGAAAAGAAAAAACAAGGGAAGATAACGGAGTTTTTTTGGGAAATGATTAACTCTCTCTCTCTCTCTCTCTCTCTCTCTCTCTCTCTCTCTCTCTCTCTCCCCCCCCCCTCTCCCTCTCACTCTCTCTCTATGCGTAAGGCATTTGCAACGTAACAAATACAAGGCTTAGTAAATTACAACAAAATAATATCAGTCTTTTATCTGGAGTTAGGTATTTATTTTAAAACAAATTTAATATGGTCTGTGATTTGAACATAAATTATTTATTCTTAAATTTTAATAGAGTCTGTGAAATGGTTTGAATGTTTTTCTTTCTTATAGTCTATTTTACTTGTTCGACGAAATCCCTTGATGAACCGTTGAACTGCCCCACTGCCACACTCGTCGCCTGCTGGATCCGCTGCAATGATGACACGTAGAACTCTTGCGACACACCCATGCACGCCATTTCACCGATATAGTTTATCTTATTTATCTCACGGCTCGATAATGGGTTTAACTATTATGAATTCAATTTCGGTGTGTTTTATGTACACCTTCCGGTATCTTGACGTGTCCTCGCGTTCACCCAGATGTATTTCGGCAAATACACTGATTCCTATGCAGAAAAATCTTGACTATAGCGAGATAGCATTATTTAATTCATAATTAAATTATTTTGAGTTCTAATAACCAATCGATCTAGCAAACGGGCAACTCGTTGCTAAGACCCGGACTCATAACCCTTATATAGAACGTATATGACAAACTCGCACAGAGACAACGTCTGTTAAGGCTGAACTGTTAGGTTGACTGAGCGAAGCTTTTTCCGCGAGGGACCAAACTGAATGAAAACTGGAGCCTCCGATTAAAACCCATAGCACGTGACTGATGGGTTAGATAGATTGACTTATGTCCTGATCAATTTTGCTGAAGACTGCAAAAGCATGTATAGATTTTATCTAAACGTTTTATGACTTTCAGAAGATAAGCACTCTTTAGAAAAGTGAATTCTATTTAAATACATATTAAAATAATATGTTTTGAGTCATTGACATATGAAAAATGTAGCGCTAATTCAGAAGTATGAGCTGTCCATGTTTCAATTCGATACATTAATTTACACGTTATTCATGTAAATACGAATAACAGGTGCACATGGGCACTAAATTCGCATTTGAGATGACAGAAAATAAATTGAATGAAGAAAGTTATTTTAGTGGTTATAATCACAAACAGAATTATTACTGTTGCACACCACTATAGAAAAATTATTCCGATTAGCGCTTTCGGGCTTCTTAGCTCATTGTCAGATCGGCTTTCAATTCCGATTAGCATGAAAGAATTTATAAAAAGAATATACGAATTATACTACTTGCAGAAGAAACAAATTGAATAACATCACTAAATTATATAATTACTGCAAGAACGTCGTACTTATATAGAAAATTTTATATATATATATATATATATATTGTTACAACACAAAAAAGCCACCCCAATACCAGGGAAAACTATAATGAATCAACTATATTAAATGAATGAAAATAAAATGACTATGACGCGACAAATGACTATGTGATTGACTCAATAAAAGTAAATAAAATGAAAAAGACACAAACAGATAATAACGAAAATAAAATGAGAAATATTAAACTCAAATGGTGATGAAAAAGGCACAAACAAATAATAAATGTAAATGATAAATATTAAAATCAAATAAAGTAATATCAATTAAAGTACACTAACCAGAGAAATAGATATTAAATGTTATGAATAACTCTATAATGATAAGTGAATCAGAACATGAAATTTGTTAACATTATAACTAATAACTGTGAATAAAACAATAAAAAACCCAGAAGTGAGAGATAGGTAGGAAGTGAAGGTGATTAAGTGAGTAAAGAGAAATCTATATTAGGGAATAAACACTAGTAACACTCAAGTGTCATAAAAAAGTGCAAAGTGCCAGTGTAAACCCAAAATAAATAGAAAACCCAACATATAGGTATAGACGCCTAACACCAGTGATTAACACTATAGTTTAATGGTGAAAAATACCAAAAAATAAGAATGTTATTGTTATTATAATTATAAATGATAGTAGATTAGGAATACAGTGGTATTCAGGGTAAAAATTCCATAATGATTAAAAATGTTATTGTTACAATGGTTAAGTAGTAAAAAATATATAGTAAAAGTTAAAAGAAAAATATACTAAATAATATAAGTGCAAAATAAGTAAAACATCCTTGGATCTTAAAATGTTCAAAGGGATAATTAGCAAGATAAAATAAATGGTGTTATAATGTTCTTCACCAAGATAGTTATTTGTTCAATTAAGTTTATAAGAAGGAATATGGCTGAAAAAAAGTAAACAGACCATAAACATAATTTTTGTGTTATGTTTTATAAGTAATATTAAATGATAGACCAGTTATAAAAAATGGTAATATAGATAAGTAAGGAGATAAATTCTTACAAACATAATAATACAGGAAAATAAATTAGAGAATAATAGACAGGCCATGATTTTGTAAAGTAATAAGAACATACAATTTTTATAAAACAGCCCAAATTAATTCAAAAGGTAAACAAGTCATAAGTGACACCAAGCAAAATATATGTAAATGTAAAATAATCTTTAATTTGTGTAAAATAAGAAGATATAGCCAATTACTACTTAGGCCTATAAAATGCCTAACTATAAATCCAAAATAAACAAATTGTAAGAAATTAACTATTGTATTAGAAAATCCAGGACAAGTAACTAGTTAAGTACAATTAGTGAATCATATTAAGATGTCAAAGTTAAATTAAAAACATAAAATAAGAAAGAAATGTAATTACATAATATTAACATTATTGTCAAAACTTTAATACATAAACAAACCCAGCTTTGTGGGATGTCAAAATGATCTTTGAAAGAAAATATAAACAGTTGTGATAATATCTCATAAATAGATAAGAAGACAGAAGAACAATAGCCATCAGAAGATATTTAGTCATTTTGAATTAAAATTCAAATATTATAATAATAGACATAAAATATGATCAGCCAATGAGAGTACAGACAGTTGCCATAACAACGGAACATTATTTATTATAATTCCGTTAAAAAGAATTAGTTCATTATTGACGCTCAAGACAGATAGAAGCCAAACCATATTCGACTCAAATTTAACTTAAAATAATCAAAATTAAGTCAAAATTTTATAAAACAAGGATGCAAGAAGTCTGATGAAGAACTAGTCCATTCAACAGAGACCACAGACCAGATTTTCAAATTCTAAATTAATTATTTAATCCACGTTATCTGAAAAAGAAGCCAGACGTACTCCAAATCATAAATGATGAAAGATTGATGATCAAAAGGACCCAACCTAACTAGAACTGAGTAACTCTTCAACCAAATACAACAGATTTGATAAGTATATCTGAAATACCCGAATTTATGGAATAAATTCTTATTAACTTTTTCTCACAACACAAATAACTCTCACTACGACTGATAATCAAATTTCTTTCAAGGAGTAATTGAAATAAAAAACTAAACTTGTATGAAACCAGAAAATAACCGGTGTATAAATTACGAACTCTTAACACACACTTTTTAACACTTCAGGAACGAATTGTAATTAAATCTAATAGTATATAAGTACCATCAATGTAAGGTAGTGTACTTTATTATCATCTTATTAATATTTTGTCGTAACCAAAAGAACTCAGATTTAACGAATGATAGAAATAAACATTGCCGACCACCATGTCGAGGTAGTATCGTTTTAAATCAACTTTAGCCAACCTGAGAAAAATTGTCTATTTATTGCCGGAGCAACTTTGTTTAAATAAGAGTAATATATAAATAAACCATCCTTTATTTCACTGTAAATTGTATTATAAAGTTTGTGTACTTTAGCGACGAGCAAAATTGATGGCCAGCGTTAGACGTCGGCAACACGGCGAACTACTAGCAAGATTCATACGCCCGCCTATTGCGAGGGTAATTTGAATCAGCCAACACCGTCTAGAACGACCGCTCGATTTCATATTTTTTAATTGTTTTCATAAACAATTTGGCGCCACCCGGGAATTAAAATTACTAAGTAAAGGACAGGTAAGGTTCACACTCACGAGATATTGTACTGGTAATTCGTGAGATCACGACGGACTTCGTCAGCGTAACAAAAAGAAAAAGTAAGTAAGCAAACATAAAGTAACGACTACAATGTGTGAGGCTAACGCACGATAAAACATATTTTTACAGAGACGACAGAGTCTACTCGTTACAAATTGGTGCCCAACGGGCGGCGTTACGAGAAATAATGAAACACTCCATGATCACCAGGGGAAAATCAAAGAAGAGGGCTGAAGACACCGACAAAGAAGACAAGGAAACAACACAGGTTGAAGAAATGGAAATGATCGAGGAATTGATCGAAGAGGATGCCCAAGGAGACCAACCAGAAAACCCAACCAGAAAAAATAGACAAAATGGAGGAGAAAATAAATGAAAATTCCAGGAGACAAAATGAGATTTTAAGAGAAGATATTGAGACACTGAACAATAAAATTGAAGGCAATAATGAAACATTAAAGCAACAGATAAACAAGAAAATGGAGGAACACAGTAATACTTTACGGAAGAACCAGGAAACCCTACAGCAGCGATTAACGGAGGACATCCAAAAAAGTAACGAAGAACTAAAGGAAGAATTGAGGGAACAATTGAAGGAGGACCATGAGAAGAACAAAGAAGAGTTGAAACATCAATTAGAACAACAGTTAGAGGGATACTGTGAAGATATCAAGAGGAAGGTCTCCGAAACTAATGAAAAAATAAAAACAACCAGTGAAACGGTAGCGAAGGCCCAGGAGGAAATATTAAACCAAATTAAAGAAGTCGAGGATGACGGCAAGCATAGGATCGAGGAACTTCAACAAATAACTACAATAGAATGCACCAGAAACAAACAAGAAGTGCTCAAACGGTTGGAAGAAAAACATAAGGAAATACAAACCGATGTCAGCGAAAGGGTAGAGCGAGTATATAGCAACCTCAACCAAGTAGACGGGCAAACCAAGAAAAACAAAGAGAAGATCCAGGGACTCAACCAACGAGAAAGACAAATGCAGGAAGAGCTACATGCGCTGAGAGACAAACCCTGTAACAACACCCACATAATAACCAGCGAGAACCGGGAGCTGATAAATTTCCGAAGCTACCGGCGCAACCCGATGGAATTCCTAAAAAGAGTAGAGGAGATATCGAAAAGAATAGGGAAACTCGATGGACAATGGTGCGCAGCTTGATTGATGAGATGTTCTGGGACACCCATGACAATTGGTGGATGGCAACAAGACCGGAAATAAACAACACCGAGGAGTTTAAAACGCAGTTCTGCGACAAGTATTGGTCGGAGTCGACCCAGAACGTGGTACGGAACGATATAAGTAATGGGAGGTATGAACCACAGGCCGGACACACCCTAACCTCATACTTTCTGGGCAAGGTGTGCTTAGCTCGAAATCTGGAACCAAGAATACCGGAGGAATCATTGGTCATACAACTAGGGTACCACTATGAGGATGCCGTTCAAAAGGCCAGAAGACAAGGCCAAATTAAAACCATCCAAGGTATGGCAAGCCTACTAGAGGATCATGAGAATGATGGTCAGTATAAACTCAACAGAATGGTCAATATGAAATACAACCGATGGAATGAGAACCAAAACCCACCGAGTTACAATCCGTCAATTAACAAACCCCAAAATAACAATCAAAATAACCCAAACCGAAATTTTAACAACTATCAATATAGGGGAACCGCCCAAACTACAATCAGGGTAATCCACCATATAGCGGGAATAACCCGAATAACAGCCCCAACAACAAAAACAATTACCGGGGAAATGGACCAAACCAACGCCCTAACGGCCACCCCAATAACAGTAATTACCACGGTAACAATTATGACCCGAATTATCAGTACAATAGGGGAAACGGAAATAACCGAACCAGAGATGATCGGTGGCAGGTCAACTTTATAAATGGGAGAAGTCAGGCGAACCAGAGGAGGTACTGCCCGAATACACCGGCAAACTCCTGTTATTATGCATCCCCATCAAGTAACGATCAGTACCAAGGAAATAGGACCACTGAAGCGTCCGGAAACAATATGAGTATACAACCAGAGGCAGTAAATGAACCATCGACGAACCAGTCAGATAATCGGGCCAACACCGAACCACAAAATTTAAACTAACAAGGTCAGTGAGAACCAAAGAACACCCTTCACATGACAAATCACTTGGGTTACTAAGACAGATGACGCGACGAAACCATCATAAAATTATAACAATTGTCACAAATAATTATTTAAAAAACATAAGAGAAGAACTCCTGGAAGAAGAGAACAACCAGCTGCCAAGAATCAACAATGAAATAGTTAACATACAGGCCACAGTAAACGGAATGATAACTATCATCATGATAGACACAGGGTCAAACATCTCCCTAATAAACCAGACCGAACTAGAACGGATCCAAGCTAACTGCAAACTACCAATACCCACGTTGCCGATTAATAACATAATCATAATAGGAGCAACAGGAAAACAAAACAAAACTGTAAGAAAGCAAGTCTCACTGGAATTAAACAGCCAGAACATGACTATACTATTGTTTTCCTGGTAGCGAATGGACTACCATTCAATATGCTTATAGGGTGCGACGTGTTACGACAACACTCGGCCATAATAAACCTACAACAAGGGATAGTGTTTCTAACATCAGAAAGAGGAATATGGTCAGCAAAAATAGTAAACTGCAATCCTACACAGACAGCACTGAACTAAGACCCAGTCTTGAAGAATTATTATTGTAAAAACCATGAAACATCCATGTTTATAAATGATGAAGACAATAATGAATTGTGGGAGAAGAAACTCGAGGAGATTAGAATATTTCAAAGAAATAGGCCAAAAAACAAGTAGAAAATTTAATAAAAATATATCAAAAGTACCAACACGTTTTCTCCGACACTCCAGGCAAGGTCAAGGGATATCAGTGTAAAATCAATTTCCGGGAACCAGTGGACTTTCATAGAAAATCTTACCCTATTGCATACTCCCTTAAAAACGAAGTCAGGGCGGAGATTAATCAAATGATGGAGGAGGACACCATTGAGTATAGCCAATCCCCATACACAAGTCCTATCGTAGCTATACCCAAAAATAGTGGTAAAGTCAGGATCTGTTTAGACGCCCGGGAAATAAATAAAATGATCATTAATGACCGGACTTCGCCTGGGGAAATTGAAGAATTTTTGAAAAAATTCTAAGGAATAAAATACATCAATACATGGGATACCGTATGTGGGTACTGGCAGGTAGAGCTGGACCCACACAGTAGACAGTATATGGCTTTCATTTTCGACGGGAGGAATTATCAATTTAAGAGGTTACCTTTCGGCCTCATCAATTCCGTCGCAGTGTTCGTGAAGTGCATGGACCAAGTCCTAGGTCAAGAGGCTCTGCAATTCACAACCATATATGTGGACGACCTACTGATAACATCATCGGACTGGGACGAACACTGTGCCCGAATAGAACAAGTACTGAATAAACTCTCTGATAACAATGTAACTCTGAAGCTAGATAAATCCAAGTTTATAGCGGAAGAAGTAAAATTCCTGGGATTCAACCTAACAGAGCCGGGAATATCTCCATCCCAAGAAAAGGTAGAAGCCATCCAGAAATTCCCTACCCCAAACAATAAGAAGCAGTTGCAATCCTTCCTGGGTATTTGCAACTACTACCATAAATTTCAGAACAGGGTGTCCACAGAAATTCTGTTTTAATTTTCCCTGACTTTCCCTGACCTACTTACAGAAATTTCCCTGACTCACTAAAATGCATAGTACGTTAACTCTTTGAGCATTATATTTTACAAGGAAGAAAAAAGAAAACCCAGCCTCCACCTTCCCCACAGCTGGCCTAATTCTCTCTCCACTTTCTTTTTTCTTCCTCTTTTATTTTATTCATTTTTTATTATTTATTTATTGAAAAATACAAATACATTGATGGCATTTTAAAAATAAATATTTCCATTATTACCTAAAGGTAACACTTAGGTAACGTAAGAATGAGAGTATTTTCACTAGAACTTAATAAAATAATATATGAACAAGATAAAATGGACAATTAATAGAACAACTTACATGGTAACAAATAATTATAATAATCAGCTATAGCTTTCAAAATTGAAAATGAACCAGTCCGACAGGATGAGAATGAAAAAGAAAAATATGCACTCCTTCAAAATTGACTAGTGTGATCTCTTCATGTTCTCCAGCAGTTTTTTCTTTTCCCCAATTTCTACATCCTCCATTTCTCTTTCAAGTTTAAACTTTTTTCTTTTTTCTTCCAACTCTTTCAACTATAATTCAATTTTCCTTTTCTCTATTTTCTTTTTTTCCTCTTCTGACTGCACTTCTTTTTTCTTTTCCAAATATGATTGATATCTTCTTCTTGAAGATCTGACCGAGGTAAGCATACTACTTCTGTTGATAGTCACATTCCTCAAACCACCTAGATGCTTTATGCTATCACAAATAACTCTTTGGGACACAAGGGATTCTTCTAGAAGATTTTCAACTAGTAAATGCTTATTGACAGAAAAGCCAGATTCAACTGATGCATTACCATGGGATAAAATGAAACACAGCTTCATTACAGACCAGAGATCTTCATATTTCTTATCTTCTCCTAAAAGGCTGTAGTAAAATTTGTCCAATCCCATGTCATCAGATGTTTTGGAAATGAAATCGTTAGCTTCTTCAGTTAGCAAAGAAAACTGTCGTTTGGCCTTTTCAGCACTTTTATCACATATTCTTCTATGGCTGTGCAGGTTTTCTAGAACAACATCAATCCTTTTTATTGCCAAACTGGGTTTGAGCATTATCATTTTAGGGTCTAAGGCAGTGAGGCCTCGTACTAAATGTGATTTCAAAGGACTTTTCTCTGTGAGTTTTTCTATCATGGTGGTAAGGAGATTTTTGAACTCATTTTTAAAAACAAGTTTCTCTTTTTCTGAGCATTTAATTTGTTTCATTAAGCTTTCTGCAGCATAACCAACGTCCACCTTTTCTACTGAAACCAGATTGGCACTGTCTTGCAAGTCCAAGTTCATTAATTTTTGAGTAGTACTTGCTTCAGCTATTTTTTCATATTTTACAAATCTCATCATTAGGTTTTTCATAAGTTGTTCAAGTGAAGTAAAGAGATAAGGGACCATAGGCTTCTGACTTTGGAACCTTCTCAGGAACGGCTCAACGTCTGACAATATGCTTCTGAAAGCACTTAGTTTTGCCTTAAAAAATGGATTTTTCATAGCTTCTCTAAGGTATTGCAGGTTTTTGTTGTCTTTTTCGTTGTATTCTTTTACAAATTTATCGACATGATCAAATATTTTGAGAGCTTGATCTACACAGCGACCATTTTCCAGCCATCTTACTGCTGTGAACTTAAAAGGGAAAGAGGTGCTGGCTGTAATATCTGAGTATTTTGCTCGCCGAGCTGGGCTATCTTTGAAAAGACTGTAGAGAGATCTAAAAAAGTGAAAAAGTTCCCAACCAGTTTTGGAGATCCCAGTCTTCAGGGCTCCATTAACTGTATGCAAACTGCATATGCCAATATCAAGAAGGGACTTTCCCTCTGGATTTAAGACTTGCAAATGGCTCTCGAGTTTTTTCATAAAACTGAGGTTAACATTCGGCCCGTCCTGTGAGATTTGCAAAATATTTCCTAAAGGTAAGGAGAGCCCTTGAATAAACCCATCTAACAAGTGATCTGCAGTTGCCCTGCCTAAAAATACACTATTCTAATATCGTGTTGACACTTTCTGAAGGTTTACTTCCCAAAACCTTACACACAAGTCCATTTGTCCTCTTTGAACAAATTTGTTCAGAGATTCATCAAAACAAACAACATAGTCAGAGCACTGTTTCATGTTATTTTGCAACATTTCTTGAAAATATGGGGCTAACCCATGATTTATGACATAGGAAACCTTAGTCTTGCCCATAGAAAAGCTCCGAGTGATTTTACTGTCTGGAAACATATTGTTGAAGGCTGCAGAGGTTTCATCACAAGAGTTTAGAGACATTTTCCCAGTGATGACGTGGAGAGCCCATATTGCTTCGGCTGACGTAACATCATCTTCATTCACACTGAAACTCTTTAAACTTGTTTGACTTGTTCCTGGCACTACTAATAATTCTTTTGTAGCTGAAGTTGAAGGTGTTGGCTGCACGTCTTTTAATGGAGATGGAGTAGTAAAAAAAGAAATTGCCGGCTGGGAAGCCTTTGCTCTCATGTTTTTTTACATGAGTTGGTCCCTTAGCATGAGAAACAATTGCTTGTTTCCCCATATTGCTTAGTTTAAAAGATTTGAGACACACTTGACAATAAGCCGAATTTTCATCACTAACCACCAAGTCCAACCAACCACTAAATTCCGGAAACACTTTACTGTCCAGCCAAAGTTTATTAAACAAACATTTCTTGTTAGCCATTGTAATGAGTTTAAGTCAGCAGCCTAAAAAAACTTAAAATAGAAAAAGAATTAGCTAAATCGGTTGAAAAAAGGACACAAGGGCACAACAAAAAATATATAATTGTTGTGCACTTCTTGTGAAAAATACCTGGAAAAAATGCCACAATAGTCTGGGTTACGGCAGACTAGAGCATTCAAAATTCCCCTCAAATCCATCATCGGGGAAGATTTCCCTGACTTTTCAGATTTTTCACGGGTTGCGGCAGACTAGAGTAAAAAATTACCCTCAAGTCTGTCATCGGGGAAGATTTCCCTGACTTTCCAGATTTTTTGTTTATTTCCCTGACCAACTTTTTTTCCCCTGACTTTCCAGCATGTGGACACCCTGTCAGAATAACTAATCACATTTTACTGCCAAATTTTCAAAACAACTCTCATCTAAGGACAAGTGGACCTGTGGAACCGAACAGGATGCTGTACTAACACTCATAAAGAAAAAATTTTTAGAAACAGTGATGCTGCATCATCCCAACTTTGAGCAACCCTTCTATCTGAATTGCGACGCCAGTGACGTCAGTCAGTCTACGCGCTGAACTGTATCAAGAGGATACAGAAGGACACCACTTGGTCATCAGCTTTGCCAGTAGAGTGTTAAATAGTTGTGAACGTAACTACAACATTACAGAAAAGGAGTTGTTAAGTATAGTGTTTGCGTGCGGAAAATTTAGAACATACATCCTAGGGTACCATATCACAGTCAGAAGCGACCATAAATCGATATCATTTCTTAAACAATGTAAATTAAGTCATGGTAGACTCACCCGTTGGATCCTCGCTCTGCAGGAGTACCACATCACATGGGAATACATTCCAGGCAGGAAGAACGTAGCGGCTGACATATTATCGAGAATAAATGTTGACAATCAGACATTTGAAGGAGAAAAGGAGAAAATCGCCAAGGTGTATTATATATTAAAGGAGAGAAAGGACCTGGAAGAGATAGTCAATGAGATCGTACAACAGTAGAAACAAGATACCAAATTAGCCAGCATACGAAGGAGAGTAATGGAATCAGAAGAAATTATTAACAAATTTTATTGCATACATAAGGATGTGTTATTCATTAAAACCAAAAGGAATCATGGAAATTGGAAGCTAGTAGTTCCAACATCTCTAGAAAATACATTAATTAAGGACTACCATGTCAGATACGGACACATGGGAACTTTAAAAATAGTCAAAGCTTTGGAAGAAGAAATGTTTATTAAAAGTATAACACGAAAGGTGATTAAAAATATCAAAACATGCACTATATGTCAAATGGTTAAAACCAATAATGAGAGAAAGGATGGAATGATGATACCCATCACATCAAATAATAAACTTGAAAAAGTGTTTCGTGATATATGTGGACCATTCCCACGTAGCGGAGGGAGGCATAGATTCAAGTTCGTTGTAATTCTATTTGACCATTACAACAAATACACCAAATTATATGCTATCAACAGGGCAACCACAAAGAAAATATTGGAAATAATTAAAAACAAATACATACCTGAAGTTGGAAAACCATATACTATAATAACCGATCACGGAACACAGTTTAAAGAAAGAAGGTGGAGAGAGAAACTATTGGAAATAAATATAAAAACATACAAAATGTCTGTATACCACCCAAGCAGTAATCCCGCTGAAAGAGTATTGAGAGAGGTGGGACGCATTTTGAGAACATACTGTCATGATAAACAGAGAGAATGGCAAAAATATTTAATATCAACAGAAGAATTTTTAAACATAAGTTACCACCATTTCATTGAAAACACCCCATATTCTATGATGTTTGGAAGAAAGCCACACCAAGAGATACAGGATTTGATAGACTTTCCAACCAACCCAGAAGACCCGTGTGCAGAAAAGAAATGCTACAACAGGATAATGGAGAAGATAGAAAAACAAAAAACCAAATATTCACAGAACCATAAAAAAATAATTAACTATCACTTAGGAGAAAAAGTCTTAATAAAAAATCGTGAACTACCTAGTACATTCGAAGCTATAACCAAGAAACTATTATTGTTATATGTAGGACCTTACGTCATAACAAAAGACAATGCCAACAATACGTATGAAATAAGCAATCCAATAACTAAAAAGATCAAAGGAGTATATAACCAAGTTTCCATCAAGAAGTTCTACGAGGAAGTATGAACAAACAAAATAAAAAATAAACTACAAAATTCAAAAAAATATGTAAGATCACCTTACGCTATTATCTAGAAAACGTATAAGGTAATATAAAAAAATAAATTACACAATCAAAAAGAAGAAGTAAGATCAACTTACACTACCATTTCGAAAACATATGAGGTAAAAGATAAAATAAAGGAATAAACTACAAAATTCCTAAATAGTAAGTACAACCAACTTACACTAATATTTATAAAATATGCGAGATAAAATAAACTAAACAAATGAAGTGAAAACAAGAATTAATAATACAAGAGAAATAGAAAGGAGATCAATTAAAATAAACAAATATGAACCAATCCAGAACTGCCAAGACAAATACATAAAATTGTATAGGAAAAAAAAACTGGTACAAGAAAAAATATAAAGCAAATATACAGCAAGTGGCTAAAGCAAAATAAGGGTAATCAACAAAGAAGAAGAAAAGAAAAGATGTCTGAAATAATTAAAATGATCACAAGAAGAAAAGAAAAACAAACTAATTAAAAGTTAGAAATAATGAAATTAACAACTAAATAAAAATAAAAACAATCAACTGTGTGAGTATATAACAGAATATAGCAAAGGTACAGCGGAAGGAAGAATGAGTAGAAAAAAGTTAAAATGATCTAAAGAACCATGAAGTGGACAATCCCCAAAGTATTATTAATGAAAGTCACAAGATGACAAAAAGGTATTTAAGATTGACTGAGAATAGGTCCAGCAATCAATTAACTGAGCAGAGATGATGTTCCTCTGATCTCAAAAAAAAAAAGGTAGTAATGGATGAAACCAGCTACTAAAAGTTAGGGAATTATATATAACAGGGAGAACGCACTAATGGAAATAAATAAAAACAGATCTAAAAGATAACTAAATAAAAATGAATGGAACAAGTAAGAATAGAAACAAGAAAGAGGAAATAAACAAGAAGAAAAAGGATAAAATTATATACACGGTAACTGATAATTTCATAAAAAACTATGCTAGCGTTTTACCAAAATGATCAATTTTGATGGAGAGGCATTATGTCACAACACAAAAAAGCCACCCCAATACCAGGGAAAAAACTATAATGAATTAACTATATTAAATGAATGAATATAAAATGACTATGACGCGACAAATGACTACGACCCAACCCAAGTGATTGACTCAATAAAAGAAAATAAAATGAAAAAGACACAAACAGATAATAACGAAAATAAAATGAGAAATATTACACTCAAATGGTGATGAAAAAGTCACAAACAAATAATAAATGTAAATGATAAATATTAAAATCAAATAAAGTAATATCAATTAAAGTACAATAACCAGAGAAATAGATATTAAATGTTATGAATAACTCTATAATGATAAGTGAATCAGAACATGAAATTTGTTAACATTATAACTAATAATTGTGAATAAAACAATAAAAAACCCAGAAGTGAGAGATAGGTAGGAAGTGAAGGTGATTAAGTAAGTAAAGAGAAATCTATATTAGGGAATAACCACTAGTAACACTCAAGTGTCATACAAAAATTGCAAAGTGCCAGTGTAAACCCAAAATAAATAGAAAACCCAACATATAGGTATAGACGCCTAACACCAGTGATTAACACTATAGTTTAATGGTGAAAAATACCAAAAAATAAGAATGTTATTGTTATTATAATTATAAATGATAGTAGATTAGGAATACAGTGGTATTCAGGGTAAAAATCCCATAATGATTAAAAATGTTATTGTTACAATGGTTAACTAGTAAAAAATAGATAGTAAAAGTTAAAAGAAAATATACTAAATAATATAAGTGCAAAATAAGTAAAACATCCTTGGATCTTAAAATGTTCAAAGGGATAATTAGCAAGATAAAATAAATGGTGTTATAATGTTCTTCACCAAGATAGTTATTTGTTCAATTAAGTTTATAAGAAGGAATATGGCTGAAAAAAAGTAAACAGACCATAAACATAATTTTTGTGTTACGTTTTATAAGTAATATTAAATGATAGACCAGTTATAAAAAATGGTAATATAGATGAGTAAGGAGATAAATTCTTACAAACATAATAATACAGGAAAATAAATTAGAGAATAATAGACAGGCCATGATTTTGTAAAGTAATAAGAACATACAATTTTTATAAAACAGCCCAAATTAATTCAAAAGGTAAACAAGTCATAAGTGACACCAAGCAAAATATATGTAAATGTAAAATAATCTTTAATTTGTGTAAAATAAGAAGATATAGCCAATTACTACTTAGGCCTATAAAATGCCTAACTATAAATCCAAAATAAACAAATTGTAAGAAATTAACTATTGTATTACAAAATCCAGGACAAGTAACTAGTTAAGTACAATTAGTGAATCATATTAAGATGTCAAAGTTAAATTAAAAACATAAAATAAGAAAGAAATGTAATTACATAATATTAACATTATTGTCAAAACTTTAATACATAAACAAACCCAGCTTTGTGGGATGTCAAAATGATCTTTGAAAGAAAATATAAACAGTTGTGATAATATCTCATACATAGATAAGAAGACAGAAGAACAATAGCCATCAGAAGATATTTAGTCATTTTAAATTAAAATTCAAATATTATAACAATAGACATAAAATATGATCAGCCAATGAGAGTACAGACAGTTGCCATAACAACGGAACATTATTTATTATAATTCCGTTAAAAAGAATTAGTTCATTATTGACGCTCAAGACAGATAGAAGCCAAACCATATTCGACTCAAATTTAACTTAAAATAATCAAAATTAAGTCAAAATTTTATAAAACAAGGATGCAAGAAGTCTGATGAAGAACTAGTCCATTCAACAGAGACCACAGACCAGATTTTCAAATTCTAAATTAATTATTTAATCCACATTATCTGAAAAAGAAGCCAGACGTACTCCAAATCATAAATGATGAAAGATTGATGATCAAAAGGACCCAACCTAACTAGAACTGAATAACTCTTCAACCGAATACAACAGATTTGATAAGTATATCTGAAATACCCGAATTTATGGAATAAATTCTTATTAACTTTTTCTCACAACACAAATAACTCTCACTGCGAACAGATAATCAAATTTCTTTCAAGGATTAATTGAAAATAAAAAACTAAACTTGTATGAAACCAGAAAATAACCGGTGTATAAATTACGAACTCTTAACACACACTTTTTAACACTTCAGGAACGAATTGTAATTAAATCTAATAGTATATAAGTACCATCAATATAAGGTAGTGTACTTTATTATCATCTTATTAATATTTTGTCGTAACCAAAAGAACTCAGATTTAACGAATGATAGAAATAAACATTGCCGACCGCCATGTCGAGGTAGTATCATTTTAAATCAACTTTAGCCAACCTGAGAAAAATTGTTTATTTATTGCCGGAGCAACTTTGTTTAAATAACAGTATATAATTTTGTATTGAATTGAATAACTGATAATTTCACGTTAATAAACTAGTACTGAGTTGTAATAACTGTCCTTTATTTCATTGTAAATTGTATTATAAAGTTTGTGTACTTTAGCGACGAGCAAAATTGATGGCCAGCATTAGACGTCGGCAACACGGCGAACTAGTAGCGAGATTCATACGCCCGCCTATTGCAAGGGTAATTTGAATCAGCCAACACCGTCTAGAACAAGGCTGCCCAGCCTTTTTAACAGTTGGGCAAAATTGATGATTCAAAAATCACAGGCGGGCCACTGACCATTGACGGTTCCTATGTTTGTTACTTTTGACAACAATAAGCCTTAAATTAAGGTATTGTGCAACAAAAGAAATGCAACATTCTGAAATTGTCGTTTATTAAAATAAAATAAATAGCATCTTCTGCCAAATAAAGATACAAAATTAACAAAAATCAAAATCTAAATCTAAATAACTGGTACAATTAATATGATTTCTGAAATTGTTTGTTTTAATAATTTTCCTATGTTAGGCGTCAGATCAGATGTTGACAGTAACAACAAATCAGAAATATGTTGCTCAGTTAGAGATGTGCGGTATTTATTTTTTATATAATTAAGATTTGAAACAATCTTTTCACAAACATATGTTGATCCGAAACTACTGAAAAATTGAAAGGTCAGGTCAGTTATTGCAGGAAAGTCTTCTTTTGGCACCAATTTTCAGAAATCTACAAATTCTTCTGAAGAAGTTTAGACTTTGAAGATATTTTTTCTGCAAAAAGGTTTATTAGTGCAGAATGATTTTGCAGTTCAGTGAGTTCCAACTGAATATTGGCAGGATAACTGACTATTTCAGTCAAACTGATTGTAAAAGGATTCACAAAAATTTGTAAATTTTCTTTTATACTTTCAAAGTCCTGGAATCTGCTCTCAAACGACTGTAATAGGCATCTAATTTTAGATTCGTACTTAGTACAATTGATAGTGGCGATATTGAGCTTCTCTTTCACATCTTTGAGTGTGGGAAAAAAGTCAATATTTTTGTTGGCTAAATTAATTAAAAGCTTTTAATTTAGATTTAATTTAGCTTTGAATCCGCTTATCAAAGTAAACATAGTCGGAAGTGAACAATCTTTGCCTTGTAATTTGAGGTTTAAAATATTGAGGTAATTAGTAATGTCAACAATAAATGCAAGATCACTCAACCAGGATTTATTTTTCAGTAAATCAGTTTCCAAAAGTAACGCCCTTTTTTCCTCTAAAAATTCCAACACCTGCTCTCTCAAGTTGAAGAAATGTTTCAACATGTTGCCCCTTGAAAGCCATCGCACAGCGCAGTACAGTTGTAACTCTCCATATTCGCTGATATCTTCTTCAAATAAAACACTGAATTGACGTCTGTGAAGAGCTTTTGCACGTATGTAATTTATGCAGCGTACTACCGGGTCCATAATATCATCCAACTTCATGTCCTTTGCACACAACGCTTCCTGGTGGATGATGCAATGATACGAAAATATTTTTCGATCCAAGTAATTTTGTAACAAAGCTACGCAACCATTTTTTTCCCCGGTCATTGCAGGTGCACCATCAGTGCAAATAGATTTCATTTTGTCCCATGGTAAAGCCTTTTTTTCAACGCATTCCTTAATTTTTGTAAAAATGTCTTTTCCTTGGGTTGTAGTTTCCAGCTGACATAATTCTAGTAAATCTTGAAATACATTCCAATGTTCATCAATGCAAAGAACAAAAATAGCCAACTGAGATATACTCGTTAAATCGCAAGTTTCATCTAACGCCAACGAAAAGTATTTGCACTTTGTTACGATCACTTGGATCTGGTCGCTGATATCAACTGACATCTCCTCCACCCGTCTCGTAACAGTTTTTCGTGAAAGTGAAAGACTGTCGGCTTTAGCTTTGACGTTTTGGTCATTACAATTTTGTGCAAAGATTGTCAAAGCCTTTTTAACAATGTTTTGATCATAGATTCAAGCTCGTCGTGCCTTTTAACGAAAATATTCTGTTGGTTGAACAGTTCCCATTTCTTTTTCTTTAAAAAATCTTCTCTGATGGCACTACCAACAGGATACTCTTTTTCAAAATCATTATGATTTTGCATATAATGTCTTTCTAAATATTTTTTTGCAACAGCTACTGTAGTAAAGCAAAGTAAACATATGGGTTTCTGCGCCTTGCTTTCAGTAAAACAATATTTCTTTTCCCATTCATCATGAAAAACACAGTAGGACTCTGTCGATTTCGACGTACTTGATTTGCTGTGAGCCATACTGTAACAAACAGCATTTTTTACTTTACTTCCTGAATACCTAATGTGAAAACTTGTAATCAAGTTTATTGTGGGGAAAACTTAAAATTAGGTAATAATGAATAACCTTTGAATGCCAAAGTAAACACTTCTTGTTGTTTTTAACAAAAACTGACCAGGTATAACCAATGTTTGATGCAGTACGATCTTTAAAATCACAAATTAAAACACTTTTAGGTACATAACTTTCAAGGAAGATAATTAAAAACTGCAACTGTAAATAAATACGCGCGCGAACTCGCTCCGACTGGTTCTCGAAACACAAAGGGACTATGACCTTCCGAGCGGGACAGCCAACAATCGCGTGACCGTGCGCAACGCGCATCACTTGTTGTTTCCGCGGCGCGCGACACTTTTTCAACTTGGCGGGAATTTGGAAACTTGCTCACGCGGGCCATTTATAATTCGTTCGCGGGCCACATTGTGGCCCGTGGGCCTGGGGTTGGTCAGCCTTGTTCTAAGGGATAGTCAGTTAAGGAAATTTGAATGGTGTGATGATGTTTATCACCCAAAAAATAATTAAGAATGAAACGAATTGTAAACAAACATTGCATAATAGCTGTTAAAGAATTGTTCGTTTAAATCTATGAATAGGAATATGGCGGAAGGGATTAACCAGACCATAAACCTAAATGTTATATTATATTTTATAGAGAACAGTAGATAATAGATAGACAGATAAGACAGTAGATAATAGACAGTAGATAATTGCCAAATAATAAACACTGGCAAAATAAATAAGAAAAACATAAAGTAATATAAATCCGATAATACTGGAAGGGCAGTTAGAAAATAATAAACAAACCATAATATAGAAACTAATAGGAACATTCAATTATTATAAAACAGATCCAAAACAAGTTAACAAGTAAACAAATAATTTATAATACCAACACAAAACATGAATGAGAGTAAATTAATATGTAATTAGTATAAAATAAGTAAATAAGGCCAATTAATACTTAGGCCTAGGAAATGCCTAACTGTATAAAACCAATAACTACAAATTGTAAGAAATTAACAAGGAAATTAGCAAATCCAAGGCATGTAACTAGTCAAGGATAATTAGTGAATCATATTAAAAGATAAATGTTAAATTAAGGACATAAAATAAGAATGAAATGTAATTAGATAATATCAACATAAATGTTCAAACAATAATATACAGTATAAGAAAACCCAGCTTTGTGGGATGTCAAAATGATCTTTGAAAGAAAATACGAACAGTAGTGATAATATTTAATACATAGAGAGGAAGACGGAAGAATAATAGCAATCAGAAGATATACAGTAATTTTTAATAAAAATTCAAATATGATAACAATGGGCTTAAGTCAAGTTCAGCCAATCAGAATCTATCAGTTACCATGACAACTGGACGTTATTTATGAATTTTCCGTTAGAACCTATTATTCCATTATTGACGCTCAACAGGAATAGACGCCAGGCCGAAAATGACCAAAATTTTAATATAAAACGTTTAAAAAGTAATCCTAAGTCGAAAAGATGAAGACGTAAGAAGCACATGAAGGACTCGAACATTTAACTGATGCCAAGGACCAATTTAACAAATTCCAAATTAATAAATTTCAACAACTAATACAAAAAAGAAGCCAGACGTATTTAAGTTCCAAGATAATTGAAGATTGAAGACCCCAACCCATTTCAACTGAATAACAGTTCACCTCAAGTCGACTGATTTGGTAAGTATTGCTAAATTACCCGAATTTCTGAATTAAATTCTCTTTAAATTTTTCTCACAACAATCTGAACTCTCATAAACTGATATTATTTCTTTCAAAGATTAATAAAAAAATAAAACACTAGTTAACTAGAAAAATAACCTGTATGAAAATTACGAACTTTTGAAACACACTTTACCACACTTCAGGAACAAATTATAATTACACATTATATTATATAAGTACAATTAATGTAAGGTAGGTGTACTTTATTGTAATCGAATGGATATTTTTTCGTAAACCAAAAGAATCCAGATTTATTGAACTACAAATTGTAAAAAGTAAACATTGTTCTGTAGACGCCATGTCGGATTAACTAACATCGTTCAAAATCGATTTTCGCCAAGCCTTGGGAATAATTGCCTCACTGCCGGTGTAAATTTATTTAATAACCAAATATAATTTTGTATAACACTGAATAATTAACAATCACAATTAAATAAACTAGTACAGAGTTGTAACCACTGTTCTTTATTCCATATGAAAGTGTATTACAATATTTGTGCATTTTAGCGAAAATCAAGGGTGACGGTAAGCGCTCACATCGAAAACTCGGCGAAATAACTGCTCGATTAAGAAGGTTGAACGAAGGCGGGAGTAAATTTGAATTCTCCATACTGTCATAGCTAAGAACGCTTAATCGTCCTATTTTTTTTAATTTAATTGTTTTAATTAAACAATTTGGCGCCACCCGGGATTTATGAACACCTATTGAAGAACAGGTAAGGTTTCCACTCGCGTGTACTGGTAACTCGAAGTATCGCTACGGACATCGTCAGCACAACATATAAGTAACGACCAAGACGTGTGAGGCGAACACGCACAAGCATACACTTTTACAGAACACATGCAAATCTAATCGTTACAATATATGTTAAGTTGTATAAATACCTATTGTATTATTCCAACCTGTAAATTGTACATTACTTCTATTTAGTACTATATCATTTAATTATACTATTTATGTTCTATTTCACTTATATGTTTTTCACACTTATACGTTTTTTTCTTCAGAGTCCCCTGAAAAATGTATAAATGAAGCTTTACTGTATTTTTATCAGTTATATATAATTTTTGCAGTAGTCTGAAATTTTAGTGTTTATTTATGATCGTCTGCTTTGCAATTTTTATTTTTCAAAAAAAGTACAGTAATTATGGTTTTCATATTTTTTATTTATAACTGATGAACTATCTAATACTAAAATTCATCTAATAATAATTGTACTTTGTTTAAAATAGTGAATGAATTCTGCACCTCAGAAAGCTTACTAATTTATTAATTAAAACAATTTTGTACATACAGATTGAAAATGGTGGATTGATCATTGGTACATGAAGCAATGAGTTGTAAGCAGTCTAGTTGTAAATACTGGGTTTTTCTGATCTAACTTCAACAAACTAAACCATCTCTGTTGAACATGCGAAAAAACTGTACCTACATAAAAAAAATGTTGATTATTTGAATCAAGCATTTATAAAACTGTGATGCTCTGGTTTTGAGAGATCACATTTCAGAATATCAAGAATATATAATGGTCTAGTTTCACACGCTGACAAAATCAGATTGTCTATTGTGACTGGGCAATCTGTTCATTAGATGGGGTGAAAATAAAACACCCCATAGAATAATAAAACCCCATAATTACCCCATACCTCATAATTTTTTTCTCTCTAGAGGAAATAATATTATTATCTTCTCCTGGTTGCAAAAATTAAAAATAAAAAGATTAAAAATCCCATATAAATATTACTCACAAGTAACATGAAAAGCTTCATAAATTGACTAGATTTTCAAAATATAACTGGATAATGTTTCGCATAAGATGTGTGTAATAACTGATAAACTAAAAGAATTATTGCAAAGAATTGACAAGGCTTTAGGTCCACAAAAAAGTAATACAAATTTGGTATTATTTTAGCATAAATTAAATCAGAAAGAGTTTAAAAATACTTGGATGAAGAGAAATTTTCAAAACCTGTCTGATCTTCGGGAGTTTTATAATATCAGAAATCAAAATGCACATAAAATGAAAAATTAACACTTCCAAAATCTAAATTGTGATATACGTGTATTTGAACATTAAATGTATTAGATTTGAGTTATAGTATAACAAATAAAATCCATATCCAATAAATAAATCCATTAGATAAGATAAAGCCAATCAAGTTTCACAAACTCTAATGATTCAACTATTTTGAATACATAAAACTAGTATGTACAATACATCTATCTTAAAGTGTAATGATAGTACTTATATTAATTAATTTATGAATATGTGCATGTTATTAAAGACAATAATACATTTTTATATATAAAGAAGAGTGTTTGTAAATTTAATTTGGATGTAATAAATCCATTAAAATTCAATAATTCTATATTACATGCAATACAAAAACCTCTCAATTACATTCAATTTAACTTACCTTTATAAATTCTACACGGATTTTACCTCCTCGAATATCTGATTCTTCTTCATTTAAATACAAACGCCCTCGGATTACACTAAAACTGACATACTCATCATGTGCAACACCTCTTCCAACTCTGTCAAAAATATCTAGATCTGCTACGATTGTGTGATCACCATTTAACACAACATCAAAGACCTGCAACACATGTTGAATATCTATAAGTACACTTGTTAAAAATATTAATCACATTATTTTATATGCTAACTTTCTTACAACATGTGTTGTGAATGTGATGTTAATGGGATAACAATAACTGTCACAGTGCTGACTGCCTGTCCCACTTCTTCATTATATATTTGTTGCTTCATTGAAAATTTCTCATAGCTGCAGTATTTAAGATGGCTTATCAACTACCTATTTAAAGTTTTTAACACTATTTAATGAATACTATAGCAAAACCACAGACATAAGAGCCTGCGCGGAATCAAGTGTTCTGAGCATCGTACTTGGCGCATAACACTGTACAGTGGAGGGGTACCCCTCCACAGCAGTGTGTGACTGAATACGCGATATAGCGAGCAAGTGAGTGAGTGAGTCTACAAATGTCAGTCAGGTGGTGGGGGAGTGAGTGTTTGAACGGACGGAGGGGAAGATGCGCGAAGCTTTCTGACCGAAGGTTCTTATGTGCGTGGTCTACCTATAATACAATTCTCACTAGGCCTAATCTTAACCCATTTTCATTTTCTCATTCCTGATGAAAGCAATAAACACTAACCCAAGGCTAGTGTTGAAGTCCCACAGAGGTGTTGAAGTCCCATTAAGTTCTTATAAAATTAGCATATCTTGGTCAAAGAATGCTGTTTTGGCACGGATTTGCTTTAGTTCCTTCCAGCAAGTAAAAATGATGAAAACAACAATAAATATGTAAATAATACTATTTATGTAAAGTGGATATGGGATATCAACTGTAATCTGCACCACCAAGATTTAAAAAAAAGAACCTGTACTTCAAACCGTTTTTCTCTGTTGTCTAATAATGAATGGCACAGAGATGAGGGTAAATGTTTTCAATGGCAAATGATCTGAGTTCACAAAGACTACATTATTTTAAAGGACAAATTTACTATAATTACAGAAATTCTAAATTCTCTTCAAAGGAAATCTTGGGCTTATGCATGATTATAAATACCACAATAAAAATTTAAAAAACTAACCAAGACATTGCAGAAACTTTGGGTCATGAGTATATTAATAATAGAGTGGAGCCTCGAAAGTTTGGACCTCAAAAATCCAGAACCTCGAAAATCAGTATCTGACAAAAACCGAATATAAATTTTTTTACCGAGATCGGACTGAGTGTAGTTTCAGCACTCGCTGGTAGCGTAAATGCAGCGTTGTGGCTAGGCATGAGAGGGGTAATGAGTCACACTATCCATCCGTATTGCCTGCTTGTCTGCATCTGTCACATGCTCAGTCAGCCACTCTGTGTAAATGGAAGATGCCATTTACCAGAGAAGAAGCTTGTGTGAACCCATTTCAGGCCCTATGCTGTGTGAAAAGGCACTAGAATTCAATGAATCCTTGAATGGGTCCACCGATTTCAAAGCTATTACAGGATGGTTTCAAAAAAAAAAAAAACAGCACGGGATCCAAGAATTAGGAATTCAAGGAGAAAAGTTATTTGGCCACGGTGCTGCCCAAACATTCAAACTCAAATTTTTTAATGTTGTTAAAAATGGTTTCAGCAGAGACGATGTGTACAATTCTGATGAAACCAGCGTAAACTGGCTTTTGCTGCCCAAAAAATCTCCTGCTTTCCGCTGTGAAACCTCAGCCCAAGGTTTTAAAGTAAGCAAAGACAGAGTTACTGTGCACTGTTTTGTGCTAATGCAAGTGGTTCTCATGCACTGCAACTGTTAGCAATAGGAAAAAGTAAACGGGCATGTTGCTTCAAAAATGTTAAGACCCTTCCTATGATATATAAGTCTAAAAAAAATGGCATCTGATATTTTTAAGGACTGGTTTGAAAATGACTTCATATTAAGTATAAAACAATTTCACAAAGAACAAAATAAACAGGAAAAGTGGTCCTCATTATTGACAATGCCCCAACACACCAATCTCTTGAAGTGGTAAATGGCATTGATAAAAATTTTGTTGTACAATTTCTTCCCCCAAATGTTACTGCTGTTCTCCAACCTATGGACCATGCCGACATTGAAAAAATTAAAAGAATGTACCAGAAACAACATCTCCGATGCCTCTTGTTAGCTGAATGGGTCGAGGACAGGGTTATCAAGTTTATTAAGAAAATCAATGTGAAAGACTGTGTGTACACATTGGCTGACGTTTACCAAAGGAAACTTAAAGAATGGGTGGAACAAACTGTGGCCAGACAAAGAAAGTGATGAAGAGAATTCTATTGAAAACAAAAATGACAAAAAACGCCTGAGAATACACTTACCCAGCTGGTGTTTTTGAAAAGGCTTAGAGATATGGCTGCCAAAAAAAAAGTGCTAACTTCGTTCAAAATAGAAGTTTTTCAATCATGATCATTTAAAAAGCAAGAACTTTTGTTTTCCAGTGATTCAATAAGTTTTTATTTTAATGTTTAAAACAAAATGTGGTGTTTTTAAATTTTGTAGATTTTGCAACATTAAATGTGCTTGAGAGTAAAAAGAAGTTTTATTTTCATTCTGTAAGAGTTTGTTTCATTATCTTAGAAAAGTGATTAAAATAATTTTGAACTGTATAATACAATGTGAGTTTTATTATTAGTGTATCAGCATTAATTTAATCAACCTTTTTTTTGGAAAATGCAAGATTTGTATGCAGAAGCAGAGAAAATGTCAGGAGAGGTGGTAAAAGGAAGGAATGAGGGTGAGTTGATGTAACGTTTTGTTTTGACATGTAAACAAAGGATGAGTCAATAGAGGGCATTCTGCAGGGGGGGGGTCACTTCCCTCGCAGAGAATTAGAATGTGAACAAAAATCGGAACAAACAAACTGGAACCTGCCAATCAAATGCACCTCCATACACTCCCAGAGCTGTTTTGGTGGTTTGGTTACTTTATTAAATCACTAAAACACTGCTATTGTATACACACGCAGGAGTTAATTGTGAAATTTAAAACTGTTCTGTTTTACTTTTTAAACACTTAATTTCAATACTTCGTTAATTAAAAAAGAATAAAATATGGATTATAATGTTTGTTCCAACATAAAATTCTAGCAGTTTAAAGTATATTTCAAAAATCCGGATGGGGTCTGGTCCCAATTAATCCGAATTTTCGAGGTTCTACTGTATTCCCAAAGAGAGAAACTTCATTACAAATAACGTAACTCCCACATATAGGGGAAGGTAGGGATTTTCACGCAGTGGGAAAAAAACGCATACCACTATTCTTGGCTTAGCGTATGTACAATTCAATAATGGGTGGTGGTGATCTCTGGAGACTGGTTGTAAACTGCAATGAATTTGTGGGAACATTGCTCCATGAACCCAGTTGTATGTGATCTATGTTACTGTAAAGAAGTGTGATTTTGTTGTTATATCTAATGTTGAGTTAACGTGTAACAGTACTGTAAAGTGATCTGATGAATTTGCAGAATTTGAGGCAAGACTACCTTTTACATGTTCATGATTAATACATAGTTATATTAATAGCGGTGTCTTATTTGTCTGAGATATGGTCAAGTTTATGTGTTGGGGTCAGGGCTGGCCCTGAGGTAGAGCGAGAGGAGCGACCACTCTAGGCGCCGGGTGAGGAGCGGCGCCAAAATCAGATTGTGCAAAAAATAAAATTTTGTTGGCGCCTTTTTGCAACATTTCGCTCTTAGCTACCTACATCCTATAATGAAAAATAATTATGTTATGCGTATCACTGGCAGCGCGGGACTCGGCCAGCATGCCACCACCGACCGCCCCACCATGTGCCACACGGGATCTGCTCGATCTCGCACCACTGATCGAACGAACTAACGAAGTTTGTATCAAATCTCGGTCTTCTTCAGAAGTGATGACCTTGCAGGGTCCTTTATAATTAGGTACATAGAGTTTTTAGTATTTGTTTATTATTTTTATTATTATCACAGTAGTACGTAAAATACTACATAGAATATCGATGTTCCTGTTTTTTTTTATTATGTTATCTGATTTTTAGTTTTAAAATTATTCCAACTGATCCAAATGTTAAATAATAAATACTAATTAATAGTAATTTTGTTTATGTTGCAGCAGAGTGCAATATCAATAGCAACTTAATTTTGATTCAATAAACGTATTGATTTTTGAAAAGTTGGTGTTTTACTTAACAGAAACTGAATTATAATTGATTCGAAAGGTGTCGACCAAGGGGCGCCGAACGGGATTCTCGCTCCACCCTAATAAAGGTCTAGGGCCGCCGCTGGTTTAGGTTAACATAGGGTCATTACGCGCACTACGTCATAATACGTGATTTTACCCTGCACTGCTTGCTATTCCTCCCACTTTTTAGTTTCACTTCATGGTAAAAGTGCCAGTTATGGACACTGGACCAGCTAAATAAAGCTTTAAGACTAAAAGATGGTAGTTCTATTATGTGAAGCAGGAAGAAATTTTCATATTTCTGAGTCTGCATTGAGAAACACACTTCAAAGTTTCTGATGAGAAGTTAATGTGTCCAGCTTTATGGAGAAAGCCAGTTTTTAAGAAAAGAATACATGGAAGAATTCACACAACATGCAATCATACTAACCAAACTGTTTTATGGGCTGAACCCTACAGAAATTAGGCGCATAGTGTACCAGTTTGCTACCCAAAAAAATATCCAGCTGGGCCTTTGTTAAGGGCATATATTCTAGTCTATCTCACCCTTGGAAAAAAATAATAAGAGGTTAGAGTACAAACAGAACTGACCGCTAACCATAGTACTATGTGTTAAGCACACATTGTAACAAAATATTACAGAACAGTGACTGGCAAGAGTAGGCCTACATTAAAAACAGTGTATTCTGAGCCTACTGTATAATGCTAAAAAAAATACTTAGTTGTAAACAGTTGTGTGTTAACAGCAATACTAAACTTTATAAGTTCTTTCACTATATCAGAAGTAATTTTAAAACAGTTTTAGCATTAAGAAAACATAATTAAAGAGAGTTTCATATCAATTTTGCTTCTAATAGTAAATTAAACCAATATGTAAAAACAACAGTAAATTCTTCAATAAATGGATCTGTTAAATCACACGATAATAATCATGATAGTTAATGCATAGTTGTATATAACAGTAACAGCTATGCATACCTTTATGAATTCAAGCATTCCTTAAAACTCGTGCATTTTTTAACTGCACTGTGAAATCTTACAAACTTATACACTTATGAAAACGAGCTACCTTACCTTCATATTAGGTGCATTGAAGTAGACTTCACAAAATTTTAGGATCATCACGTAATCTCCATCTTCGTTAATAGGAATATCATAACCGAATGTGCTGTGGTGGTACCTTTCCGTTTGATACAGAATTTGGTCAGCCGGTGGTACTCTTCCTATAAGTAGTTGTTTCCCGTAATCTGAAGCAGTTCCCACTTTATTAAAAAGAGGATCTTTTTCATATCTAATACCTAAACTGTCTGTGAAGGAATCACCACCAGCATTTATTGCATATATTACTTCTCCAAAACTAACAACATCGCTTACAGTTGCTAATACTGCAGTAATCAGTAGAACGAATAAATTGAATACAAATTTGTACATTTTTCTGTATATATATGTAATTCCTAAATATACCACCGATGAATACTACACACGTAACAGTTAATACGAGATACAATAATATACACGATTACTATGTTACTTTATAACAGTTCACCGACCAAAATTTTATGGACGTTGCATTTACGATTTCTGTAAAATTGTGCCGGTAAAGTTATAGATTTTATAAAAACGCACTTATATCATGAAAATAAGATTCGCTTATGCCTGTCATAATTTTAGATCTTTAAGTTTCATTTATAAAAGCGAACTACAATCATCAATCACTTCACCTTGCAATTGTCTCTGGCATTGGAAACATTTTCAACAGATAAGCAACTGGATACAAACACGTTTACAAGTCCTTCGATATATCGATTAATTGTAATGAACATCTTGTGAATTCTAGGTTGCACGCAAAAATCGAATTATGGAGTATCGATTTTATAATAATATACACTAATAAGAACTCTCAAAATTGAAAACAAATTCCGCATCAGACTTAGCTTTGAAATAATAAAATTATAATGTTAACCAGATGCAGGCTGTAGTTTTATATAGTGAAGTAGTATGTACAAGTGCTTAGTAACTGGATCTGTAAATAAAACAATTGCCCAAATAAATATGAACTTTCATTTTACAAATTACAAATAAAACAATTCAAAGTAACGTTCAAATGTAATGTTCTTAGATTAGTACACGAAAACTATTTTTGTAATAACTCACAAAACAACACCGAACTCAAAGTAAGGTCATAACAAGTACAAGAGATCGTCTTCTACTCGCTATACTAAGGCGGTTAGGCCTACGACTCATGACTCCCATTGTGTCGCAGAAGTTATTTTTTTACAACAGCTCAATAACAAACCAGCAATTCTCATCGACGTTACGTTTCGCAATAGGCGTAAAAACCGTAATTTTCTAATCTTAAAAACGTGAGTGGTGACAAATTTTGAACAAAAGATGAATTCTTGGATTTCGTTGTCCATGACGTGTCTGTTACTTAACTAAATATCACTAAAGTATTGACGACTCGGAACACTAAGTTTTTTATAAGTAAAAACGTAAAGTTTTACCTTACAGCCTAAACCGGCTTTCACCTTTAGAAGGCTTCATCAGAGGCTGCCATAGGTAGCGTTGGCCGTCTTGTTGTTGGCGACGGGATAGTTATTCGAAAGATTGAAGCTGTGTGTGTGTGTGTTCGAATAATGCGTGCGATTTGAATTGTGTCTGTTCGTTTTTACGAAACGACATCCTAAACGAACAGACACAATTCAAATCGCACGCATTATTCGAACACATCTCACCACACACACACACACAGCTTCAATCTTTCGAATAACTATCCCGTCGCCAACAACAAGACGGACAACGCTACCTATGGCAGCCTCTGATGAAGCCTTCTAAAGGTGAAAGCCGGTTTAGGTTGTAAGGTAAAACTTTACGTTTTTACTTATAAAAAACTTAGTGTTCCGAGTCGTCAATACTTTAGTGATATTTAAATACTTTAGTGATATTTAGATGAATTCTGTTACAATCTAAACTAGCACAGTAACACGCAATGGATGGCACTTTAGAAACTTTGTGGCACTTAATCCATCAGCCTTTTTCTTGGCATCCCTCAGCAACTTTTCACTCGAACACCAGTTATAAAGCCTTCAGTACAGTATGAAGTACAGTGTGAAGCCGCTCGTATGTTCTGATCTACTGTAAGTTCATAATTGTTTAGGTGTTACGTCCATAATGTCTTCTGTATTCCCTCCAGCATTATGGCACGTCATTAAATCGTTCTTTATGCTGTACTAAATGATTCAGAATTATACAGAAGGTCGTATGAGGTTCTATTTATTTTCATCCTGGTGTTTTTGGCATTTGTAGCATCTTAATTTTTGCAAAGCAGTAAGGCTCCACGGCTGTACTATTCAAGATCAAATATCTTCAGTAAATCGTGCTGTATACATTTTTACACGTTATTTGTCTAATTATACAAAAATATATTTTCTAAATATAAGTACAGTATATCACTACCGACTCGGAACACAAAAGTTTTTTATTTGTAAAAATGTAAAAATTTTACCTTATAGTCTGAACCAGTTGTCTCTTATTATAAGCTTCGTCAGAGGTTGCCACTGGGAGCACTGCCCGTCTTGTTGTTGGCGACGGCGCCGTCTTTTGAAGAATCGATGTTGTGTGTATGTGAGGTGTGATATGTTCGAATAATATATGTGATTTGAATTCTGTCTGTTTGTTTAGGATGTCGTTTTTATATGTTTTTGTGTGTTTGTATATTTCCAATTGTTCATGAGTGTCTAGTTTTTGGCCTTTTGTGCGTACGTATAGAATATCCATGTTGTATTCGATGTTTGTGTATGTGTGGTTTGCTTTAATGAGGTGGTTTGCAAAGGTGGATTCGGTAGTGGAGTGTAGTGCCTTTGTGTGTTCAATGTATCTTTGTTTGAAGCAATGTCCTGTCTGGCCTATGTAATGGCCAGATTGGAACAAATTCTACATACAACCTACAACCTAGACAGGGGATAGAGAGTTCTTAGGGATTCAAATATTAACACTGCTACAGATAAAAGTTTATTAAGTTTTTAGCGAGAAGTTAAAATACAAAGAACGCGAAATTTCCAACTTTAAATAATTTTGTGACTTACCTACTTACTTTACCACATCGTACTGGATGTGTTGAAAGGATTTTTAGTCCAATCAATATTAATAAAAACAAAACCAGAAATACATTGGGTACTGAGACACTGACTGGCCAGTTGCAGTTGCATACGAAAAACGTTCAAGCAAACAATATAAATCCTGTTTAGATTGTACTATAAATGTTTCAATGCAGGTGAAGCACAGCAACTGTATGTATATGAACTAAAAATATGTATTTTTATATACCGTAATGCCCCTGCACACAAACTGGCAAAATATCTAGACAAAATTATTAGACAACACACACAAATAGACAACAACATTGCAGTAAAAAACAACACTGACCTAGTAACAAAAATAAAAGACATACACATCCCCCATAACGCCACATTAGCCTCCTTTGACATTAAAAACCTGTACACAAACATCCCCATCTCTGAAACAATCACCATCCTACAAAACAAACTCAAACAGAACAACACACCAGACGAACTTATCAATGAAATAACAGAAACTCTGAACATTATCACAAAACAAAACTACTTTACTTATAACAATAAATACTACACACAGAACGAAGGCCTACCCATGGGCTCCCCCATATCCAGCATTCTAGCAGAAGTCTTCCTCCAACACTTAGAAAAAACAAAAATACTCACAAACAATGACAGACACTCACATAAAATACTATATTGGCACAGATACGTTCAGACATTTTAATACTATACAGGGGAAACAAAAGACAATGTGAACAGTTACTAACGCACTTAAACAAAATACATAAAAACATAACCTTCACTGCCGAATACGAACACAACAATACCATAAACTTCTTAGACCTCTCCATCACAATACTAGAACACAGGCACAAATTCAGTAATACAGAAAACCAACTACAACTGACACACTAATACACAACACCTCCAATCACCCAATACAACACAAACTAGCTGCTTTTAGAACCATGATACATAGACTTAACAACATCCCCTTAGATGAAATAGACTACAAAGACGAACTAAACACGATAAAATATCTAGCAGAATCTAACAGTTATGACAGAACAATAGTCAGTAAACTCCTACACAAAACACAAAACAAACAACAGACAAAGACAGAAAACAACAAATTCATAACACTAACATACATCAACAAACAAACAGAAAAATCGCCCACAAATTCAAAAAAGCAGGATACAGAATCGCTTTCAAAACTACTAACAAAACAGAACACACACTATCAAAACGCATGCCCAAAGCACAAAACAAATTCGATCTACCCGGTGTATATAAGCTAAATTGTTCAAATTGCAATAAATTCTACATAGGCCAGACAGGACGTAGCTTCAAACAGAGATACATTGAACACACAAAAGCACTCCACACCACTACAGAATCTACCTTCGCAAACCACCTCATTGAAGCAAACCACACATATAAAAACATCGATAATAACATGAACATACTACACGTACACACAAAAGGCCGAAAACTAGACACTCTAGAACAGTTAGAAATATACAAACACACAAAAACAAATAAAAATGACATCCTAAACGAACAGACACAATTCAAATCGCACGCATTATTCGAACACATCTCACCACACACACACACACACACACAGCTTCGATCTTTCGAAAAACTATCTCGTCACCAACAACAAGACGAACAGCGCTACTAACGACAGCCTCTGATGAAGCCTTCTATAGGTGAAAGCCGGTTTAGGCTGTAAGGTAAAACTTTACGTTTTTACTTATAAAAAACTTAGTGTTCCGAGTCGTCAATATTATAGCGATATTTAGTTAAGTAACGGACACGTCATGGACAACGAAAACCAAGAATTTAAAAATATGTGTGAATACTGTAACATAACGAGATGTTACATAACCTAGACATATACTATCAGATTTAATAAATACATAACGATAATGTAAATAGATAATGTAATGATAAGAGTAACCAAGAAGAGAGGAACCATTGAAGAAGAAAGAAGAAGAAGTGCCACAAGAAGCAGTAAACCTAAACACTGCTTGACACTACAACCATACTATAACTGACACAAACTAATGGACAAATTAAATTCACTTTAAGCTGTCAAGCGAGTCAGTGAATAACTCAAATGGGATATGACATGTTAATAAAAATGATTAAATAAGAATCCGAATAATGTGATATCAGAATCAGCATTTGGGCTGAGAATTAATCCACTATAACTAGTAATTATTAATGCCAAAAAACTAAGATTAGCTATGGCCACAACATGAGAATGAAGCTATATTTCAGTCTCAAATATACTTATGATAAGTGAAAATGTTTGTAAGAGGGAACCTTATACAAATAAGCTACCTCATCAAAGTACCGAATGGTAAACTAATAAATGTTATTAAGGCAGAAACCCGATACACACGGTATGCCTCAACAATGCCTAAATCAAACAATCATCAGTAAGGTGATTAGTAGAAGGTGATATGAGTGTAAATCACATCCACAGAACCATTTTTATACTCAAACATAGCGATAAGCATTATTAATATTGTAACGATACAATTAAGCCAAATCTCGTACCAGTGATAAAAAAGATAATTCTTGATATAAAATTACTTCATATGAAATAAAACGTGTAAAAAATGATTAAAATGTAAATACTTTGACAAGACGTACAACGATATTACCCAACCCAAGTGATTGAGCCGAAAACACAAACATAAAGAAGGGAACCACGTAATATACTTATTAAAATGTAAATATTTTGACATGATTGAGCCAACAACCCAAACATAAAGAAGGGAACCACGTAACATACTTAAGAAAAATATGATAGACAAAACAATGATGGACACAGAACTAAAGAAGAACCAGAAGAAGAGGACAGATCCATACAAGTAAACAGAATTTAAACCAGAAGAGAAGAAGAGGAGAACCGAACCGGATTGAAGAAGAAGAAGAGGAAGAATGAAGAGGAGACAGATAAAACCCAAGGGGAAACTAACACACATATATAAAAGGGAAAGATTGTATGTTTAGAGATAGAATACGGTCAATAAACCTTGAATAATTATGTATTAATGAAACCAATGTTATTATTAGCATTAATTTAACCTAGGTACCCATTTTTAAGACAATACAATTGTAAAGCAATGTAGTATAGGAAAGGTACACTAATCCTGACAGAAAGGTTAGATTCGACCAAAACACAACTAGCCTAATATTGTTAATAGTAAATATAATACTAAAACAAAATAGTGAGAAATGGTAGGAGAAAGTATAGGGATTACCCATTAAATAACACTAATTACAAAACAGTGAACCAAAGTGAAGTGCTTTAGTGAAGTGTAAATGCCCTAAAAAATAGTGAAAGTGGATGTGAAACATTCAAAATAGAATGCTAAGTAAATAGACACTCTGTAAAACATTGAGAAACCACCAATGATTGGAGTGAGATTATAATTAGTTATATACCTAGAAGTAATTAGAAATAGTAATCCAAATTAATATTAAGGAAGCTTGTAATAATATTCAGGGAGAAAGCCCAGTACAATAACTTGTGTTAACATGGCATGATAGGATAGAAGTAAAGTTTGTTATTAAAGATTAAAATTATAAAGAATACAACACCCCATGTTGAAAGGGGAATTAACCTTCATAATATTAGAGAAAGTGACAATGTTTATCACTTTAATTGGTAACTCAAAAAAGAAATCGATGTTAGTACTAAGAATAATTTATGACTTGTAAAGAATAGTTGATTCAATGTTAAAGAAGGAAAATGGCTGAAGGGGACTTACAGTCCATAAACCTAACTATTATATTTTAAATGAAGAGTAATGAAAATGTATGTTGAATAGTAATTAAAACACAAACAAATAAGTGAAGCCCATCAGGCTGAATCCAGAATGTAATTTAAAAAGGAAATACACTAAAAAACAATAATGGCTGTTTGTGACTATGAAAACAGTTAACTGCCAAAGACATTCAAATGCAAATTGTATCAATTTCACAAAAAATCTTACTAATCTAAGAACAGTGAATGGACAGTAATTATATATCAGTTATTTCAACACAGAAATATTATTGTAATAATTTAATTAAAGAAAGATATGTTATTTATTAAATGTCAAATAATTGGACTATAGTTAATGTGTAACAGAATATGACCTTATGAGGTATCATTGTAAACTTTGAAAGGAAAGAAAAATAATAGTGATGTCATTTATTATCCCAAAGGAATTATAAGAGAATAAAATCATTAGGAAAATACTTAATAAATTTGAATAAAAATTCAAATATTTCTAACAATGTATGTAAGGAGTAATTAACCAAGCATTGAATTATTGGTACTATGACAACGAGACGTTTGAGGGCTTATTTTTCCGTTAAATTTTAGAGACGCTGAAGAAACGAAGCGTGGGTAAGCCACACGAAAAATTGGACAAACTAAAATTTTAATTTAAACAGTTATAAAAAGTCGAATCAGTGAACCAAGATAACCCAATATGAAGAGACGTCGATCTATACAGAATTAATGATGTCCAGGAACGAAATTAAATAAACTAATTAAAGAAAAACCCCAGACCAGTTTGAAGATGTTGGAAGCCTTCAACCAGCCCAAATTCGAAAAATATACGCCTATCCTGATGACGACACAGACAACGTGAGATGAACTGATAAGTACCGAATAATTCCTTACTCCCAAAACCCCAAATTACTTAAATTATTTTCAAATGATAAAATTTCTCACTATTTAAAAAGTAGTATTTTCTTTCAAAGGTAAAGGCATAATTTACTTACATTAAAAAACATTTAATTAAACTATAGAGATAACCTTATTTGTGAACATAACTACTGTAACAGAAATACGACACTACTGAACAAATTGTACAAACACATTATAAATCCTAAGTACGCATAAGGTATAGTAGTGTACTTTTTTTCATGTAATCAACGTTTATGTCTATTTTCATGATCAAAAGAACTCTAGATTTTAAAAACATAGTAATTTGTTAAAAGTAACTGAACGATAGTGTTTTGAAATCAATTTTGTCAACCTGAGATATTTTGTGTTTCAAGCTCTAAGCCGGAGCATAATATTATAAATTTGTTTATGATTCATTTGTCATATTTATTGATAATTAAATGTGTATTAAAAAAAGCAGTACAGAACATTACTATCTTGTTATTTCATAGGAATTTTGTAGAATATATGTGTGTTAGCGAAGTTTTAAGCAACAGACAACTAGCGCTCACCACGAGCGGCCGAGCCGACAACCTGTGTAGCAGCGGGAACAATTCGAACGTCACAGCTGTCTAGCTAATATCACGTATTACTTTAAAAATTAAATGTTTTAATTGTTTTAACAGAAACAATTTGGCGCCACCCGGGAATCGTAATCCCTATGAATTAACAGGTAGGTTGTACTGGTGACATTGACAACGCTACGGACTCCAGTAGTGACGTCGATTTATGTAACGACCAGTGTGAGGCAAACACACTACATTCACACTAATACACAAAATAAACAAGTGTGATACATTTCAACAGGTACGACCTCGTTTTCTACGTTACAATATAATATAATTAATAGTTCAATTGTTAGTTAATAGGAGGGAGCAAAATCATGTGAAACGAAATATCATAGTGAGTAAGTATTGTTAATAGCAGTGTATAAGTTAAGGTTTAATTATAATACTCAGTGAATAAATATCAGTACAGATATAATAGTGTTCTAACATAAACGTTTAAGTGAAAAAACACGATGTGGAACACAAACAATATTAGTCAGAGTGTGTAATCGCCGATTTCGATTAGCAGACGAAAGTGTGAAGTCGAGCGCCTGAACATTGTTTATTTAGCAATGTCAGTAAAAGTGTAAATAAACCAGTGTCAAACTATATCAAATTAAAGAGGACAAAATCTCCTTTAATTTGATAACGATACGACCCCAATCGCAACTGTAATAAGTGCGTGAAAGGCGTTAGCATCATTTGCAAAAAAAAATGCATAAGAAATCTGGTTATCAACACTAACAACAACGACAACTGTCAATCATTCCGGCGAACGTCGGTTAGAAAACCGTTAAAGACGGTTGGAAAAACAATACGTCACTATTCTTGGATTTCGTTGTCCATGACGTGTCCGTTACTTAACTAAATATCACTATAATATTGACGACTCGGAACACTAAGTTTTTTATAAGTAAAAACGTAAAGTTTTACCTTACAGCCTAAACCGGCTTTCACCTATAGAAGGCTTCATCAGAGGCTGTCGTTAGTAGCGCTGTTCATCTTGTTGTTGGCGACGAGATAGTGTTTCGAAAGATCGAAGCTCTGTGTGTGTGGTGAGATGTGTTCGAATAATGCGTGCGATTTGAATTGTGTCTGTTCGTTTAGGATGTCGTTTTTATTTGTTTTTGTGTGTTTGTATATTTCTAATTGTTCTAGAGTGTCTAGTTTTCGGCCTTTTGTGTGTACGTGTAGTATGTTCATGTTATTGTCGATGTTTTTATATGTGTGGTTTGCTTCAATGAGGTGGTTTGCGAAGGTAGATTCTGTAGTGGTGTGGAGTGCTTTTGTGTGTTCAATGTATCTCTGTTTGAAGCTACGTCCTGTCTGGCCTATGTAGAATTTATTGCAATTTGAACAATTTAGTTTATATACACCGGGTAGGTCGAATTTGTTTTGTGCTTTGGGCATGCGTTTTGATAGTGTGTGTTCTGTTTTGTTAGTAGTTTTGTAAGCGATTCTGTATCCTGCTTTTTTGAATTTGTGGGCAATTTTTTCTGTTTGTTTGTTGATGTATGTTAGTGTTATGAATTTGTTGTTTTCTGTCTGTCTGTTGTTTGTTTTGTGTTTTGTGTAGGAGTTTACTGACTATTGTTCTGTCATAACCGTTAGATTCTGCTAGATATTTTATCGTGTTTAGTTCGTCTTTGTAGTCTATTTCATCTAAGGGGATGTTGTTAAGTCCATGTATCATGGTTCTAAAAGCAGCTAGTTTGTGTTGTATTGGGTGATTGGAGGTGTTGTGTATTAGTGTGTCAGTTGTAGTTGGTTTTCTGTATATACTGAATTTGTGCCTGTGTTCTAGTTTTGTGATTGAGAGGTCTAGGTATTGAGGGGTAGTGTATTACACTATTATACTATTAGGAAATATTACACTACTTACCTAAAAGTAGAAAACTAAACACAGCTGAACAATTTGAAATATACAGATATCACACACTACAACCAAACAACATATTAAATGAACAAATACATTATAAATCACATACACTATTCGATACACTGATCCAAACACACAATTCGAACCTCAGCGCCAATCCCTTCCCACCATCAACCCCCACCACACACACCATTTTTCCGTAACGGTTATTCTGTAATCGACAGTCAGTATTACACCCACTGAAGAAGAAACAACATCTCGAAACGTTTGGGAAGTGATAACAGGAAGTTCATTAGTGAAAGTTTTATATATGGAGAGCTCAGTGTTAAAGTTGACCAAGTCCATTTTTGTCATATTTTAAATTAAGAGTGGTACAGCACAGCTAGATATGAATATTTTTCAGTGCAATAGTGAATCAAGTCCAAAGTTGAAATATTGGCACCTAGATGGCAGCAGTTCTCTGAGACACTGAGAACAGTTGGTTTTGTTTCAGTGTTATAGTGAACCAAGTCCACGTGTGTTTGTTTTGATTTTGTGCTTGCCATTGTAAAGTATTTTATGAAACTGTATTTTCTTTGGTTGACCTTTACAAACTGAATTACTTATAACTAAACTGCTTTTAGTATGTCTGCAGATGAAGACTGGTTACCTAGTGAAGAAAACTGCTCAGATGATGGTAAGTTTCAAAACTAATCTTCACTTAAGGTTAAGAGGTTATGGTGATATTTGCAAGTTAGGCTTTCCTAACACTCTCAGTTAACTAAGATTCTGTTAACAGGAAGTGAACTTATTATTGGCCTATGATCAATATGTAAAACATATTTTATGATCGAGAATAACATTATTTCCTTAACAATTAGCCTATTTTTATTTGTTTCAGAAGAGGTAGACGAATTGTATGATGAGGTAGCTCTTCGTCTGAAGTGTCAAACCAAAAAGAAGGTGCCTATAAACAAGCAGTCACCAGCTCCAGGGCCATCGTTAGCCCACCAGGACCAGGACTCGCCACCTCTAGGACCAACAATAACTTCGGGGACATCGGTTGTAGGTTCAGCTACTGCCTGTAGCAACGGTTCTCAACTTCATCAGCAAACATCAGATACTGCCATTCAGCAGGGTCACACAGAAGGCCAAAATGAACATTCACAGGTACGTGGGCGAAAACGACCAAAAAATGAAAGCCAATGGACAAGAAATAAAAGAAAAGTAAGTCGTAACAGTGGTCACCTTTACACCACCGCAAAAAACGTTGTGGTGCCAGGTAAGATTTTCAAAAGAGATTTTAACTGTGATTGTCCAAGAAAATGTCCACAACAATTTGACTCGCAAGATGATTTAGAGCACTGTTTTACATCATTTTGGAAGCTAGGAGATTATTCCAAGCAAAATGTTTATTTGCATGGTGTTGTAAAAACCTCAAAAATTGAGCGATCACGACCAAGAGATGGTTCTGCCGCACCCAAATCTAAGATATTTCAATTTTTTGTGCCTGTAAAAGATGAGCATGTAAGGGTTTGTAAAACGTTTTTTCTTGGAATCATGCAAATCAGTTGGGGAAGTTTATACAGGTGTCTATCAAAATAAGAGGTTTTTGGGGCGATTGATTCAAGGGGAAAAGCTACTTCAAATAAAATTGATGATTCTGATGTAGTAGCGAATATCAACTCATTTCCTTGTTATCAGAGCCACTACACACGCAAAGACAATGTAAATAAAAAGTACCTCCATCCAGAACTGAACATTAAAAAAATGTACAACCTTTATGTTGAAAAGTACACTAGTGAAAACAAACAGCCCGAGAAACTAAAATACTATTATCATGTGTTTTCAACTAAATTTAACCTGCACTTTAAAGTTCTTTCAAAGGACACATGTACGTTTTGTGATGAAATGTTGCAAAAAATAAAAATTGAACAAGATCAGCAAAAACAGAAGGAGCTAGAGGTAAAAAAAGAATTACACTTGCGTCGAGCAGAACGTGCTAGGGACATACTTAAGGTTGACAGAGACTGTGTCTCGGATGAAAAGTATGTATGTACCTTTGATTTACAAAAAGCATTACCATATCCAAAACTCTCAACATCCACTGCGTACTACAAACGAAACATGTACGTGTATAATTTTGGAATTCATTGTTTTAATAGCTCTACTGGATACATGTATGTTGCGATGAAACAGAGGGAGGGAGGGGTTCTCAAGATCTGTCTGCCTGCATCCGCAAACATCTGCTGGAAAATGCTCGTACTTACAAACATATAGTTTTATTTTCTGACTCATGCACTGGGCAAAATAGGAATATTAAAATGGCTCTCACCTTATTCAAGCTTGCTCAACAGCCTGATCTAAAAATAGAAACTATAGATTTAAAGTTCTTAGTGTCGGGACATTCGTTTTTACCTAACGATACAGAATTTGGAATCATAGAAAGAGAGAGCAGAAAAAGTCAGTTCATATACGTGCCAGATGATTGGTTTAAAATTATACGATCAGCTAAGAAAAAGAAACCCCACTTCAAAGTAACACTGATGTCACGAAATGAATTTCTTAGCACAAAAGCTTTGGAAAACTTTATCACCAACAGGAAAAAAGATACTAACAAACAATCACTCAATTGGCTGCAATTTCGCTGGATGAGATTTGAAAAGGGCTCATCTTTTATTATAAAGTTCAAAGAATCATTTAGTGACATGATTCCTTTCAGGGAAATTAACCTGCAGAAAAAACAAGTTTTGGGAAGACCTTTAGTTAATTTTTGGTCTTTGGCTCAAGACTGCCTGTATCCACAAAGGAGACCTGTTAGTGATAAGAAGAAAGAAGATATGATGTCTCTTCTTCCATTTATTCCTCCAATTCACCATGCTTACTATAGAAACCTGCCAAATTCATTGAGTACATGTTCTGCTGCTACTACTTCTGTAGACAATGAGAGCGACGAGAATGATGAATTGGAGTATATGTAAGGTTCTAAAATCATATGGACAAAATTTTGTAAAAAATGTATCCATGACAACAAGGTAGATAAGATTTTGTATGTTAACTTTAAAATAAATTTATGTCCAGGTGTAATATAAAAAATTCTAGCTAAATAATAAACTTGAAATTATATAACTATATAATTAATAAACTGTTTTTCCTACATTTAATTTTGTTTTACTCTACTCCATAGAAATCTTCAGAGGGAAAGTGAACCAAGTCCATCACCAGAACATTATCTGCCTATACACCGAGCCTTATTTAAAAAATGTGTTTGTTGTATACATGCAAAACCTAAGTTAGGCTTAGACCTGGCATAGTTTTAAAGCAAAAAGATCTAATATGAATGTGGAATTGATTACAGCCAATTAACTTTAAACTCGTTTTTCCCAAAACACACTTCACTGGACTTGGTCCACTTTAACACTGAACCCTCCATATTAGGATTTTAATGTACTTGTTTGGTTATAGGCCTACGTTAGATTGTACTGTGTTCTAAATTGGAAGTAGGTTTTAATTCCGGTACTTCGAATAAATACAGCCTTTTATCCATACAATAAATACAGCCTTTGAATGTACACTAAGTAAGGAAATATTTGTTAAGTCTAATTAATTTTAAAAATCTAAAAGGTTAAGTTAGATAATTAAACGTTGACACAACCTCCCAAAATCGTCTCTGTACCGTAATTATGTGCGATAAATGGAAACTAATTTCTGTACCTCCAATAAATACACCCTTTTAATAAAATATGTACCAATAAACTCCAATAAAATATGTACGAATAACGTAGCCTACTAGGTTATACGTTCTAAATTGGAAGTACGGATAGGTTTTAATTCGAATAAATACAGCCTTTGAATGTACACTAACAAAGGAAATTTTTGTTAAATCTAATTAATTTTAAAAATCTAAAAAGGTTAAGTTACATTGTTAAACGTAGACACAACCTCCAAAAATCGTCTGTGTACCGTAATTATGTGCGATAAATGGAAACTAATTTCTGTACTTCCAATAAATACACCCTTTCAATAAAATATGTGCCAATAAACCCCAATAAAATATGCAAATAGGTTATAGGTCTACGTTCTAAATTGGAACTAGATTTTAATTCCGGTACTTCGAATAAATACAGCCTTTAATGTTATGTACAGCAGCCTTGTATCCATACAATAATTTAATGTACACTAACAAAGGAAATTTTTGTTAAATCTAATTAATTTTAAAAATCTAAAAGGTTAAGTTGCATTGTTAGACGTAGACACAACCTCCAAAAATCGTCTGTGTACCGTAATTATGTGCGATAAATGGAAAATAATTTCTGTACTTCCAGTAAATACACCCTTTTATTGTACACTAACAAAGTAAATGTTATTTAAGTTACATTGTCGTACATAACCTCTATAACCTGGCATTAGTTACTTGTGAAGAAAACAGTTCTAAAACACTTCGAACACGGAAAAAAATTACAATCGCGGAGACGGAAGTTTCTTTGGCCGCAGGCTATAGTGAAAGACCCCAAATTTTTAATATTCATATTATTCTTGTAATAGTATTTAAATATTTAGAATATACTCAGACTTTATAAAATGAGACACTCTGCATAAAGTACAAACACGAATTTGTGGCAGTGGGGATTTCGATGGCAAAGTGGGGAAATTTTGGGTAGCCAACTAGCCATGTGGTGAAAAGGAGAAAGGAGGAATGGAGGATGACCTGGCCACAGAGTACGAATATATACTCGTACCTGGCTACGCTGTGTTAAACACATGAATCGATATCGTACTTTTTTATAGTTGTGTGTTGTGGTGTTTCGTGTGGAAATTAACGTAGTTTCTTATATATTACGTAGCAACGTAATGACGCAAAAGAAAGACACATCAAAAAAACCTTTTGATAAGAAAAAATGGAGAGAGAAAAAATATAGTAAACATTTTAAAGGTTAGTTCCCATTACACGTTGTTAATGGGTAATTTGTGTAAAAGAACATTTTTTAAATGCCAGGTTTTACTCGATTGTTTCAAACATTCCTTTATAATTACCATAAAATTTTGTAAAAGGAGGAATGTAATAGGCCTAAAAGGATTTTGAAAACTAAAGTATTAAATAATATAGATACTCTGGCATAGTGGAAACAGTAAAAGATACTATGTCTTTTGTAAAGCATACAATCAGCCCTGCATGTAATATCAGTCAAATTATATGAGTATATAATGATAACTTGTAATGTAACCATTTATATACTCATTTAGAGTTAAATATTAGTTACTATTAGCCTTGTTTTTTAAAATGTTTTAAACACATCTTTATCTTGTGCACTACACTTAACTTAAAATTTAATGCTTTACACCAACGTGAAGGATTTTCTTCTTTTGAGCCTCTGCATCCCTCACTTGTTACTATTGAAGTTAGATGGCTTCACTGTTTTCATGGCGATGTAGGCTTTCCTTACATTTACTTGCAAAACTTTAGATTTCACTGGTCACTATGTAGATCCTTGTGTGCGTTCCTATACCTGATGAACCTAGATGCATCAATGTTCTCTAATACCCTGATTCTAAAACAGTTGTATGAAGTGAATATACCTTCATACTGAAGATTTACTGGTGAAATTTGTAAATAGATTTTAAATTACACATTTTAATACTCATATTAAAGTTTTTAATTCCATTTCAGTTTTTAACTTGATTAATAGATTTTGCAATTTTTCTGGAGCCGTTTCATTACTGCTATCAATTGCCATGTTGTCTTGACTGTTTTCATACTTGTGGCATATAGCGTAGATATTCAGTAAGCATTTAAACTTTTTTCATTTGTTTTGTTTTTTATAATTCTTCATTTTTATTCGAGGAGGTTCATAATTTTTTTCTTTGATTCTTCTGATTACATTCCAGGAAAAATAATTATTGGAAGACTATGACTATATGCCTACCACTACCACTAATACTACTACCATACTGTATTAGGCCTACTGATTTTTGCCATCTTGAGGTCTTTCCTTAATTTTCTGTTGTGGGGGATCAAATTGCTTTGTTCCCTGGTCCTTGTTTGTTTCCTGACCCAATGGCTCAATTGTTTTCTAATTGAAATACATTATTTATATTTCTCGTGTTCTGTACGTAATTTTTTGTAGTCTGTCCTCTATGATTTGGTGTACTTGTGTCTCCATACAGTGTAAAAGACTTCTAGCGGATCGAGTTTATCGAGGATGTGAAACCTGCAGCTGTGCATGGTGAGGAGAAAAACACCATCTCTGTATCAGTTGACGCTACCATTGTGTTGCTGTGCCATGAGATAAATTTTTCTTGAGCTGTAAACTATTTGATGTTGTAATTATATAGGTTCACAATTATTTTTATGTACTGATGGAAGCAGTATGAAAAACTAGCTGAATTGTAAATAACTGACAAAATGATTTGCACATTAATGGAGAAATTTCTACTATTAATATCATTTTAACTAATGCAAGTAAACGAATAAAAATGAGTAGTTCTAATAAACACTGGTTATTTATCATTGTTTATATAGCTCACTGAAGAGTTTTTTAATTTTCCGTAAAAGATAGAATCGATTGCTAAATAATTTCGTTTTGTAACAATATCTATAAAATGTTAGTAATTGTGAACTTTCATAACTTTCCTGGTATTAGGGTGACATTTTTTTCCCTATTCTTCTATGTCATATAAACACGGGAAAATAATTTTCAATGGCAGTCAAATCTATTTACAGAGAAACAAAATAAAATAAATACCCCCATAAGGTTCCATGCATTTCTATATTGCACACCATCTTAACATCCAGATGACAAATGACAACCTGTTTTGCTTACTTACAGTTCTTGTATGTGCTGAAAGACTGATAACTTCACTGATATCACTGTGTAATATTTTTCAAATTGTTTCACTATGGTTTTGGATCACGAAAATCATAATTCACAGTAGCAACACTAACCTTTTACTTTGAACACATTTTATATTAAATTAAGTGTGGTAATGTCTGACCCAGAGTTATAACATCAAAATACCACGACTTTCTGATTATGCTTACTAATAGGGCAGTGTTATTGGTTGAAACTAAAAAATAGCGCGTTTATAAACCGTTAGGTAAATTCAAAATGTTATTAAGTGCAGGACTTATCTCGAATTACTGTTATGGATGAATCCTTTTCGATAATTGTTTCATTACTGGGGGCTCACCTCTAATTGGCACAAAATTTACAGCTATCACAATTCCCACGATAATGGGGAATGTAGTATCTATACACAATCTTGTACGTTTAAATAAAATATTATTAGTACAGTAGAACTTGGCTAATTCGAAGCTGAAGGGGCCAGTAAAAAATTCGAATTAGGAAAGTTTTAATAAGGGTAGAAAAATCAAATCAAAAACCGAAATTCAGATGTTATTTTATTAAACAATTTCCTTATACATATGTATTACAAAGTATAAAGATGTTTCAGTACAAAATATAGCATTTACAGGTTTTTAAAAAAGCTAGAAACTTTTGATTGCATTTTGCAATTAATACACTGAGTTGTAGTAAAGTCTTCAAGTTTATTAAGTGTTTGGAAAATAGCGTCACTTACGTTCTGCTGTCCTTCAACAAACCATCTCAAGTCTTGAATGTAATTTGATGCCTGTGAAGCCGTTGGAATCGGTATCTCTGGAAGTTCTAGCTGGTCCCCTTCTTCATCTGAAGACACACCATAATTTCTTTTGTTCATAACATCAGCCATGATCTCCGCATCTGTCTGTTCACCGCACACCGCCAAGTCTTCATCCATGTTTACAAACTCTTCATAACGAATGCCTGTATCATCTCCAACAACATCTTCCCAGTTATCCGCAGTGGGTATGACTTCTCTAGCAGCTTTATTCACCTCTTCACCTTCAATGTGGCAGAAACCACCTTTACGAAAGCAATTAGCAATTATTTTTTGCGTAACTTGGTCCCAAGCACTGTTGCACATGCGGGCAGCTTGAAGGATGTTAATCTTGATAGTATTTTCGTGCTCATCTAAATAAGCACCTGACAGAATGTTTTGGACCACAAGCCATCTGAAAAATGCTTAAAATTTTTTATTACACCTTGGTCCGTAGGTTGAACTACTGAAGTCATGTTTGGGGGGAAAAACACAACCTTTACATTTTCCATCACAGGAATAGTGATGTGCACTCTACAGTTGTCAATAAACAAGACGATTCTTCTGTTTTGATTCCGAAATTGCCTGTTGATTTTCAAAAGCCATCTTTCGAAAATTTCACCTGTCATCCAAGCTTTATTGTTTGATTCATATCCAACTGGTTTTGTTTTTACATTTTTGAAACAAGTGGGTTGGCTGACTTCCCTATCATTAGCAAAGGCAGTTTTTCCGGGACATCCATGTTTGCTCCGACTAAAAGTGTTATGCACTCCTTGCTGTGTTTGCCGCCACTACAACTTTCTCCTTTAAAAGCAAGTGTTTTGTCGGGGGTGCAGTTGAAGAATAAGCCTGTCTCGTCTACGTTAAAAATGTCTTTAGCGTCTCTATCAGAAATCATTTGCAACAAATCGTCTTTCCATGAATTTGCAGCTTCAACGTTAACAGATCCACTTTCCCCACAAACAGTTTTGAAAGACATGCCATTTCTTTCTTTAAAACCATCAAGCCAACCAGTCCTGGCCTTAAAATCATTTTTCCCTAAGCTAGATGCGAATTCCTCAGCTTTGGCTCTGACGAGGGCCCCACTGACTGGAATTTTTTTGTCCCTTGCTTGCTTAAACCACTTCACTACACATTCATCTACGTCAGGATTTTCTGGTCCTCGCGCTCTTTTCCTATCTTTGTCGCTGGCTTTACACACACTATTCAAAATCTTCTCTTTATTTTTTAGATACATTGACAGTGTATTTGGCGGTATCCCGAATTCTTTAGCAATTTCAGATTTCTTTGTTTGTCCCTTTTCCACTTCCCGAATAACGGCAAATGTCAATGATTTGTATTGGATCCATGTTGGTTTTGAAAGGGCCATGATGAACACACAACACAACAAAACTGCACAATAAGTGTCACTAAAACACACCAGTCTGTATATACAGTTCTGTATAAAGAAAGGAACGGTCTCTCACTACAGGACACAGCTCGCACAGTAGAAACTCAAAAAGACTTAACCCTTCCATGAGTGCAGGCAGACTGAACCTAAACTGAAAGCAACAGTGAGGGTGGCTGACTGACAAGGCGTGAAACAAGGGACAATGGCGGACGGTACCGTTACACGAGTCAGTCACGTGTCATCGTGAGATACTGGCACCAATTCTACGAATTTGACACAAAGGACAAGCGTCTGTTCACAAAGGGCGATGCCTGTTGTCTGTTTCCAGTCGTGTCTCTATTGTTACGTGGTCTAGCCCATACTGCAGGCGATTTTTTGTGGTTTGAGCAACATTTTTATTTCGAATTAACCAAAAAAAGTTCGAATTACAGACGATGTTTTTGCACGGTTTTACATAGGATATTCAAGGGACCACGGTAAAAGTTCGAATTATCCACGAATTCGAATTATGCACGTTCGAATTAGCCAAGTTCTACTGTATATATATTTGTATTGTTAAAAAACAAAGAGAGCAGTTGTAAAAACAACGTTACACACATCAAAAATGGTTATGGCCTATATGTTGAATTTACAAAATACCTCGCTGTTGATGTACTTGTTGGGCTCCTCGATAGACAGTGTTGTCTCTCCCCACCATGCACAGCTGTGGGTTATACATCCTCAGTAAACTTGATCCGTTAGAATCTTGTTATAGTGTACACAATACAGAAATTATTGACTTAACACAAAGATACCAGGTACATGAAGTGGCTATAATTGGTCACAGGTTTGGTCTGTCAGATGACATACCATAATATTAAAACAGTTGTATTTATTATAGCTTTGATTATTGTGATAAAATGAAGTAGATTTGTGTTTGCCCCAGCAATGACCTCCATATTTGAAGTGAATTTTTTTTTCAAAAAGCCTTTCTTCAGATTTAGGAAAGAAAAAAGTCACTGGAGGCTAAATATGTCGAGAGAACTCTCTCTCTCTCTCTCTCTCTCTCTCTCTCTCTCTCTCTCTCTCTCTCTCTCTCTCTCTCTCTCTCTCTCTCTCTCTCTCTCTCTCTCTCCCCCCCCCATCCCTCCCTCCCTCTCACGCCCATCTTTAAAAAGCTTAAAACACTCATGACTGTGTACGACTCATACAGTCTTCCATGTAAACTTTTTATAATTGTTCAGATCTATCTGTACATGTTTCACCAGCTTTTTGACAAAATCTGATACACATTTGATGACCAAGTTTTTCTGACATTGTAAATGCATCCATCAAATGAGATTAACACACAACACAACATTGGACATTTGTAAACAAATCAGATCAGCTGTTGTTATTAAACTTATACTGAGTATTTAGTATACTGTAAACATATGTGTGGCTTTTTTGGAGCCAAGTCAGCTGACTTGGGATTGACAGTACCAATCTGGATACTTTTGACCACATCTCATATTATAACATGTGAGCAGTTATAAATTTGATGAGTTATCGTGTGAACACAAATGAAGATTGTATTTAATCTTATGTGACAAAAAAGTATTAGAACGATTATACAGAAATAAAGATTACTTTGTTTTATATTTTATCTTTTCTTCAAAATATTTCAATTGTGTTACTGATAATTCCTTATTATACTTCTTGTTTTAGTAAAACAGTGGGAAGAAAAAAGACAAAAAGGGGTACTTAGAACTTATTTCAAGGAACTGAAGAAGCAAGGTATTGCAGAAAATGGGCTGAACAGAAACAGAAAACGTTTAGAAAAAATAAGAAAGTAAGTTTCAATGAAGTGTCAAAATCCTCTTTTACGTTTAAGCACACACACATGCATGCTGTAACATTACATTTGGAACAACTTAATATCGTACCTGATTTAATGAAGGGTTTGGATGAGAAGCTAAACAAAAAGAACATTATCTTCCAAGATGATAGTGAAGAGGAACGACTAACCATTTTAGACTGACTAGTAAGACAACTGACCGTACCCAAATTAATGATTTAGGCTAAGTGATGCAAAATACCTTCAACCCCAATTATGACATGAACTTTCAATAATGACCAAATAAATAATTATAAAGACAGACGGCTTATGAACCAGTACTATAAAGAAACAAATGGTTTCATTCAAAGTATCATAATATCAAGATAATCAAAATACAAATTGAGGGATAATAGGCCCAAACATGTAATACTATGTAAAAGAAATATTAGTAAATGATTAAGTTAATTGATGTAATGAAAATATAAACAAACCTTATTATAGATACATGAACCATACAACTAATTGTAACAAATAGTGTTCATAAGATTGTCCAGAAAACAACAAATAATAACTTGTTCACAATAACATTTTTATAACAAGAGTGAAGTCCTTTTAATGACAATAAAATGTAAAACCCTATAAAACCCAATAAGTATGTTTATAAATACAACCTATTAAGTGTCAAGTGAATAGGGTAAACGACAAACATAGTGACAAGTAATGTGAAGCATAACATAGACAGTGTCAGAGTAATTAATGAATTAACTGACAAAAGACTAATTAATTAGTGCAGAATTTATTTTATAAAAATGTGCATGTTATTATGTTTTAGCACATTGTTTTATTACCATGGTATTTGTGTTGTTTTTTGTATGTAGCAGGTGAAACAGTTGTTTTAAAAGAATATCAATTAAATGATATTAATTTCATTTTTTTATGTTAACAAATATAACCATAGAACTGGTGTTAAACAGTGATAAATTGATTGGCAAAGCAGAATAGACTATAAAAAGATGTTATTGCTAAGTGTCAAACAATTGTACAGTTTGAGTAAAAAAACAGTTTATTTGTGCAAAGGTTCAGTAAAATCATAGCCATGTGGGCATGAATTTAAACTAATAGAATAGTATATCTTTTGTTTTGTTAAAATAATGTTATGTGTTAAACAGTTTTTATGATTGTTAAAAGATAATTTAACTGTTAAAGGTTTTAAACGTGGTGATGAAAATAACACCAGTACATAGGCCAGGTGAAACCAACTTTTGTAAATTTCAGATAATAATGTTAGGGATTTTATAAAACAAATGTGGAAGGATAAATATATTTATAGTTAATAGTGTACACAACGAATATAGAAACAAAATAATACATATCAAGTTATTTAAGAAAATTTCAAATAACAAAATTGTAACATCTGTAGTTCTTAAGTAAAAGTAGGCATGTTTAGTGTCTAAATGTAACAAATGTAAAGATCAAAATAATGCTGATAATGGTTTTAAATTCCCATTCAGTACAGAAAAGTTATGTTAATTTAAAGGTTTTGAACAAATTTAGATTCTGAAATAATGAAAGTATATGACAATGTATATCCGAATCAACCAACCAGATTCCAAGTTTACCCTTAGCAACCAGAAATTTCGGATAAATAAAATGAGACTTCTTTGACAACGATCTTAGCGGATAGACGCGTTTGTAAAACGTCCTACATAATATAGAATAAACAGTGAAAAAACGATACAAACATATTAATACAGTTAGAGGTACATAACATGAACTTTTTACACCAAGAGAACAACCATTATATGAAATAGAAGACCCAAGAACCAGGGAGAAGATCTGAAGTGGACGAGGGCCCTGTATTCGACAAGAACCATACAAAGAAGAGGATTTGGTGATTTTGACATCTTATTATATTGTGCATCAACACCCACATTTGTATACACGACTTTTTAAATACTAATCAACTAAAATTACAGACACCATATCACACCAACACTAAGAACACTCACTAATAACACGATTTGAGATTGACACCTTTTCAAACACCACAAGAACCTTTGATTTACATAATAATTATTATACGCCTAAACTGGACATAACCTATCAGAACTGGTAACCACTATCTGACTGCCTGTGTGCACGTTACACTCTAACATTGTAATATCCTTTAATTGTAAAACTTGTATTTTGATTTATAGAATAATATTTTGTTTAAATGTAATCCCCGAACCATATACGCCCTGAGATACTTTATTATTAATAGAAACATTAACGAAAGCATTCATTTGGTCTGAAAAAAATACTGAATGTTGGCTACTACTGCCAACTGGTAAAAAGAAGACGTATAATTTGCGCCACAATTGTGATTGTCATAATCAAATTTAAGAACAATTAACCAGTGTTTTTCTGAATAAAGGATTCCTATAAGGATATATGTTTGATGTTATATTTGTGTCGTTATTATTGCTGTTCCATTTAGGAAATAAATTCACAAATTACAGCGGACACCTCGATAGTTGGCAACGTTGAGTGACGTCACAGAAACGAGCGGTATAGTGGGAGCAAGCGGCAAATTACAAACCATTCGCCGTTCAACATAACATATTAATAATTACAAATTGACGACTCCAGTGCGAGTTAGTCGCTACATTATTTATTTGTTACAAATTAACACTTCCTACGGGCGGTGTATGTAATTCAAGTGCACACAACATAAAATACAAGTAACCTATTCCTAATAACATTGTACGTAACGAATAATTTGGTTACAAATTGACGAATACAACGTGGAGTTTGGTCAAACCACGAAACCTACGATAAACTTTATTGATCAACATATCACATCAAACTCATTTGTTACAAATTGGCGAACCAACGTGTGAGGCGTTTAATTTAATATAAATTAAATTATAATTTATAGACAAACAAACAAAAATAAACAAAATGAGGAAGCGAGAAGTATCACGCAAAAGAGCGGCCGAAGCCGAGAAAGTAGACGAATTAAACATGGAAGACAAAGAAGCGACACCGGTTGAGGAAGTAGAAATTATAACAAGGAAGGATCCGGAGAAACAACCAGAAGAAACCAAACAAACGGAAGGCGAGAAGATGCAAGAAATGTTCAAACGTATGATGGAGTTAATGCAGGAAACTGGTAAGGAACTAACGGACGAAATGAAGGACAATAAACAGTCTATGGAAGAAAAGATGGAGGAAATAAGCCGAAAAACGGAGGAGAGTAATAAGAGAATGGAAGAATTAAATGAGAACAGTAATAAGAACTTAGAAAAATTGAAGGAAGAATTAAAAACGGACAATAAACAATCTACGGAGGAGTTGAGCCGAAAATTGGGAGAGACTGAGAAGAAAATTGAAGAAAAATGGGAGAATTGAAAGAGAATAGCAAGAAAATGGAGGAGAAAATAGACGCAAATAATAAAGCATTGAGGGAAGAATTGAAGGGAAATTACCAAGAGACTATGAAAAAATTGGATGAACACAAAGAGTCATTAAAAGAAGAGTGGAATAACAAGATGGAAATCAATAACCGGCAATTGCAGGAAGAATGGGACAAGAAGCTGGAAGAACCGGTGACTGAAATTAAAAGTGTAGAATCCGAGACCAAGGAAAAGTGTGAGCGGATGAACCAAGAGATACTGAGCGTCCGGGAAGAAACAAATGGACGAGTTGAAAATATAAGAACCAACCAAGCAGTGATGGGAGAAAGATTAGAAGGTATGAGTACTAGTCTCAATCGAGTACAAGACCAAACAACTGCACATAGAGATGAAATTAATTCCCTAAAAAACAGGCAATGTACCGGTGCCCATACAACATGCGAGGAAAATCGAGAAGTTATCGACTTCCAAAATTATAGAAGAAACCCCATGCTATTCTTAGAACGAGTAGAAGAGAAAATAGCCAAAACCGGAGAGGACAGATGGTTTGTGATCAGGAGCATGCTGGACGAAATGTTCCGAAAGGTCTATGACAATTGGTGGACGGCGATGCGGCCAAGTATACAAAACTTCCAAGAATTTAAAAAACAATTCAAATCTAAATATTGGTCTGATGCCACGCAACACATGATAAGAAGTGCCATAGGATTGGGCCGATATGACCTGCACGGCAAGCAAACTCCAACCGCATATTTTCTTGGAAAAATAAATATAGCCAGACATTTAGAACCTGCAATTCCTACAGAATGTTTAGTGAGGCTATTAGCTTACCACTATGGTGGAGAAATTACAAGAGGCCGAATAAACGGACGCATACAAACCATCGAGGAGATGTCAACATTATTAGCGGAGATGGAACAAGGGAAGAACTTCCTCCAGTACAGACGAAGGAACGATGAAATAAATAGAAATAGTGGTCGCCGCGACGCCCAATATGAAAACAACGGGCAACGACCGAACAATAGTTACAACAACAACGGTAACCACTATCAACGCGGTTACCAAAACCACAATAACACTAACAACTATCCACGAAATAATGCGGCAAATAATAACAATAACAACAACCACTATTACCGTAGCCCTCCTACAAATAATAACAATAATGGATACCAGCGTGCCAATGACAGAGACCACCAGTACCAGAACAACCGAGGTTATAACAACAACTACGATAACCAATACAGGCATAATAATAACGGCAATAATAACAATCAAAATCAAACACATCGAAGACAAGTGAATTATGTAAGCATTGACGATAGAGATGTGGGAAGACGTTGGTACCAGGGACGAGCAAATTATAATGGGAACCGTGGAAGAAGTTTTCAGGAGGAGAGTAACCAGCACTACCGTGATGAACATCGGCGAAGTAGGAGCTGCGATGACAACCGGAATAACCAAAACTCAGTGACGTTCGATAATAACGCCATTGAGGTACAAGAGTCACAGAGTAGAGACAGACCCAATCAATCAGACAACAGGACTGAGGAGATCAGCCCTGATTTAAACGGACCGCGGCAGTGAAAATCCATCAGGTCCCATCACTGAACCGACATGACTGACGATACATTGACGATAGTGCACAATCACTTCTTAAAAAATGTGAGAGAAGAACTACTGAACGAAGACACGATAACGCACAATAGTTCGAATAATGAGATCGTTTATATCATCGCCCAAGTGAATGGACTAGAGACAAGATGCATGATAGATACGGGCGCAAACGTGTCGTTAATCGACAACAATGAATACATCAAAATTCAAAAATATAGTAAGGCCATCTTACCAACTTTACCAATTCAAAATATAATTTTAATCGGAGCCACTGGAAGGCAAAACAAGTCAATAAGAAAACAGGTATCATTAACAGTGACCAGCAGAAATGTAGCTATACCTATGATTTTTCTAATAGCTAGTAATCTACCATTTAATCTACTAATAGGCTGTGATATTTTGAGAAAATACTCAGCAATAATTGACATGAGACAGGCCATAGTGTCGTTAAAAGTGGATAATATAGAATGGACAGCAAAATTAGTAGAAAATAAAAATGTACCTTCATGCAATAGTATAAGAAAATTCAATAATAATCAAGATGAGTCATGGAATGTAAGAAGGGAATACTTTGGGAGTGAAGACAGTTTATGGTTGGAAAAATTAGAAGAGATCTGACAATTTCGGTCAGAACAAAATGAATGTAATTTAACTACACAACAAATAGAAAAGTTAATATCAATATATAGTAAATACCGCTATGTTTTCTCTGATATACCTGGCAAAGTAAAAGATTATCAATTTACACTACAATTCAAGGAGCCTGTAAATTTTAATAAAAAATCATATCCCGTTGCTTATGCATTAAAAGAAGCAGTGAGGACTGAACTAGACAAAATGATAGCAGAAGACATTATTGAGTATAGCTGTTCCCCATATACCAGTCCGTTAATAGCCGTTCCCAAGAAAGATGGCAAAGTACGACTCTGTTTGGATGCTAGAGAGATTAATAAGATCATAGTTAATGACAGAACATCTCCCGGAGAGATTGAGGAGATATTGAAAAAATTCAATGGCATACAATTTATCAGCACCTGGGATACGGTTTGTGGGTATTGGCAGGTGGAGTTACACCCAGATAGTCGAAAGTACGTCGCCTTTATTTTCGAAGGAAGGAACTACCAGTTCAAGAGACTACCGTTTGGACTGGTAAACTCAGTAGCTGTATTCGTAAGATGTATGGACCAGGTGTTGGGTCCAGATACTATTCCATATACCACAGTCTATGTTGATGACTTGTTGATTACTTCAGTGAATTGGGAAGACCATTGTGACAGAGTAGGACAAGTATTACAAAAACTATCAGACAATAACGTTACCCTAAAACTTCAAAAATCCAAGCTTATCGCCAGTGAAGTCCAATTCCTGGGTTTTAACTTAACAAGACAAGGAATAACACCATCCAATGAAAAAATTGAAGCTATCCAGAAGTTTCCAAGTCCTAAAAATAAAAAGCAACTTCAATCATTTCTGGGACTTTGCAATTATTATAGGAAGTTTCAGAGAAATTATTCTGAAATGACAGCAAAGTTTTCTCCACAATTATCCTCTAAGAACAAATGGTCCTGGGGACAGGAACAAGACAATTTATTCCAAATGATCAAGAATAATTTCCTAAGTTCAGTTGTATTAAAACATCCTAATTTCAATCAACCTTTCTTTATGAACTGTGATGCCAGTGATATAAGTTTAGGATCTGTATTATATCAAGAAGATATTGAGGGAGAACATCAGGTGGTGAGTTTTGCAAGCAGAATACTTAATGGATGTCAACGCAATTATAGTGTAACGGAAAAGGAGTTATTAAGCGTTGTATTCGCTTGTGGGAAATTCAGAACCTACATTCTTGGATACCCGATAACTGTGAGGAGCGATCATACGTCAATATCTTTCCTAAAAAATTGCAAAATTAACCATGGGAGATTGACAAGGTGGATACTCGCACTACAGGAGTACCATATAAATTGGGAGTATGTTCCAGGAAAACAGAATATTGCTGCAGATATATTGTCCCGGATTAACATAGAACAACAAACTTTTGAAGGGGAGAAAGAAACAATCATCAAGGTATATACTATAATAAAAAACAAATCAGATTTGGAAAACATCATGAAATCAATTGCACAACAACAAACAGAGGATATAAAAATCAACAATTTTAGACAAAGACTGATCCAACAGGATGAAAAAATTACTGCATGTTACTGTCTACATGAAGACGTATTATTTTACAAACCAAATAATAACCAAGGATCATGGAAGGTGGTGATACCTAAAGCGTTAGAAACAGAATTGATACTGGACTACCATAGTCGATATGGGCATATGGGTGCATTAAAAGTAATGAAGGCACTTGAGGAACACACTTACATTAAGAATATCAACAGAAGAGTTAGAGAATGTATTCGGCAGTGTCACATCTGTCAATTGGCAAAATGCAATAACGAAAAAACAGAAGGAATTATGCAACCTATTACATCAACTGGTAAATTAGAGAGAGTATTTTTAGATGTGTGTGGACCGTTACCTCGTAGTGGAGGGAGAAAACAGTATAAATTTATTATAATCATGTTCGACCATTACTCCAAATTTACAAAACTATACCCCATTAATCGGGCAACTACAAAAAAGATTCTGCAAATAGTGATCCAACAATACATACCAGAGTTAGGAGCTCCAAGATCAATTATTACCGATCACGGAACTCAGTTTCGAGGAAGGGTTTGGAAGGAGACTTTGTTAGACTTAGGTGTCAAGACATAAAACATCTGTCTATCACCCAAATAGCAACCCGGCGGAAAGAGTACTGAGGGAGGTCGGCCGTATACTCAGGACATATTGTTTTGATAAACACCAGAAGTGGAGTGACTACATTACACAAACAGAGAGCTTTATCAACTTAGCTTACCATGAAGCAATACAAGATAATCCATATACCATAATGCATGAAAGACTACCACCCCGAGAAATTAGTGAAATAATCAACTTCCCAAACAACCCAGCTTACCAGTTCGACAATGTGAGATTCCACAGCAAACTGAATGAACAAGTGGAGAAAAGAAGGAAAAAATACAAAATAATTCAGCAGAAAATGATCCAGTACAAGATTGGAGACAAAGTATTGTTAAAAAACCGCGAATTGCCAAGTTCTAAGGAAGGAATAGCAAAAAAGCTATTATTACTGTATAATGGACCATATGTTGTTATAAAAAACAATAACAATAATACTTATGTCATTAGTGATGTGGAAACAAAAAATATTAAGGGGACATACAACCAAGTTTCCTTAAAAATGTATTATGAACCTAATAAACAAAGTTGAATATACCACAAAATTCTAAAAATATAGTAAGATCAACTTACAACTAATTATTTATGAGAATTAATATGGAATTGAAGAATTTATTGTTAGAAAACCACAAAATTCCAAACAAATAGTAAGATCAACTTACAACTAATTATTTTAATAATATATATATATACTTTCACTTTTGAACTTACTATTGTCACTTCCCAAACGTTTCAAGATGTTGTTTCTCTTCTTCAGTGGGTTGAGTACTAACTGTCGATTACAGAATAACCATTACGGAATGGAGTGTGTGGTGGGGGTTGATGGTGGGAAGGGGTTGGCGCTGAGGTTCGAATTATGTGTGTCAAATAATGTATGTGATTTGTAATGTATCTGTTCATTTAATATGTTGTTTGGTTGTAGTGTGTGATATCTGTATATTTCAAATTGTTCAGCTGTGTTTAGTTTTCTACTTTTTGGTAAGTAGTGTAATATTTCCATGTTGTGTTCTATGTTTGTGTAGCTGTGGTTTTCGTTATGTAAATGTGTGGCAAATGTGGAATGTATGTAGTTTGTGGTGAGGGCTTTTAAATGTTCAGAAAACCTGGAAGAAAAAGATCTTCCCGTTTGGCCGATGTAGAATTGTTGACAATCATTGCAATTTAATTTGTAAACCCCTGTTTTGCTGTATGTGTCAATGTCTTTGTTAGTATTGTTTATGTGTTTTCTAATGGTGTTGTTGGTTCTGTAAGCTACTTTATAATTTTGTTTCCTAAATGTGTTTGCAATTTTATGTGTAGTGGAATTGTAGTATGTAAGTGTTATGTATTTACTGGGTTGTGTGCTGTTGGTCAGATGTGTTTTACTTTTTGTGTTGAGGATTCGTTTATGTAGTTTATTTATTAATTCAGGGTTGTATCCGTTTTTGACTGCTATGTATTTAATTGTGTTTAATTCATCTTGGTGGTCATGTGTGTTTAGGGGTATTGACGTGAGCCTATGGAGCATGTAGTTGAAAGCTGCATGTTTGTGTTGAGTTGGGTGGTTGGATGTGTTGTGTATGACCATGTCTGATGTGGTGGGTTTTCTGTATATTTTGTATGTGTGTGTGTTGTTTGTTTTGGTGATTGTAAGGTCTAAAAAGTTTATGCTGTTGTTTAATTCTATTGCAAGTGTGAATTTTAATTTATGGTGTAAAGTGTTAATGTATTTATGGAAATTTTCTATTTGTCTTTTGTTGCCGTTGTAAAGGAGTAAAATGTCGTCGACATACCTGTGCCAATATATTATTTTATCGGTGTATTTGTTGTTGTTCAGTATGTGTTTCTGTTCTATGGTGTGTATGAATATTTCTGCTAGTATACCTGATATAGGGGAGCCCATGGGTAGTCCATCTGTTTGTGTGTAATACATGCTATTGTGTGCGAAATAATTTTGATCTGTGATAATTTTAGTTAGATGGATGATCTCGTTTATGTGTGTTTCGGGTGTGTTATTTATTTTTAGTAATTGTTCTAATGTAATTATGGTTTCTTTTATGGGAACATTGGTGTATAGGTTGTAATAAATTTGATTAAATGGTAATATTGTTATTGATGATAAGAGGTTGTGAAGTATGAGACTCTGATGTAATCAAGCCCCACTGTTTGGGCTAGCCAATTTGTAATAAAATATAATAATATGATGAGTCTGTATGTTCTTAAATTGGTGTGGCTCTCGACGTCTTACTGGCCTGAAACACTTCCTTAAGTTTCCCAGCTGGTCGAGTCTCAATGGTAGCAAGACCGGTCGAGTAGCGTAATGTTGATGAAGAAATATGTGTTCAGCTTCACCGAAAGTTTCAAAACAAAAATTATTGTTTTGAAGAAAAAAAAAATTAAAAAAAAAATTGTTTATAAAAAAAATAATTAAAAAAAATTTTCTTTTTTATTAATTAATTAATTATAATCAATTAATTAATCTAGGGCTGTGAAGTTTTAAAAAGTGTAATGCTCTTCTGGAAAATTTTATTAAAGTTTTGGTATATTTTAAATAAACTATCACCACTCATAAGATTGTCTTCAAACCAATCGGTACTTGTTTACCTTTTTTTTTATTTTTTTTTTTTTTAGGTTATCTTCACTTATAGGTGGTAAAGTCCTGATAGATTATTAATTATAATTATATTAGTGATAACTAGTAATATTTATGAAATGAAGAACTATTTAGTGTTGAAGAATATTAATGTTTTATTAATTAATAGCAATTTGACTCTTTATCGATTATTATCGACTCTCAGGATATCGAAAAAGTTACAAAGTATATTATATAAAAATTATACAAGGTTCTTTAAACAGCCAATTATTATCAAAGTCAGAGAAATCGGGCTAATATTTAAAAAGTATAACGTTACATCAAATTAATAATTATTACTAAACACAGACATTGAATAATAATTTGAAAATAAAATAATTGTTTTCACCAACAGCTGGGTTGAACTAGGAGGCGTTGCCCTGGCGATGACGACCAATATTGCAAATGGCTGCCGTGAAGTTAGTAAAATGTCATTCGTTCCTGCTGCGTTCCAAATAATGTATTTTCTGGCAGTATTCCTGTTCTCGTGTCTGCAAATCTCTTGTTAAATGTTGGGTAGTGACTGGTGTAATGTTTCTGGGTTGTATTTAGTATATCCGTGTAATTATAAGTTCAATCACTTTTCCCGATACCGACACTAATACTTGGTTAATGTGTTATACAGTTTTCTGGTGTTTTGTGGTGTTTTTCGGAGTAGAAATGTATTGTTTAGTGTTAATTAGTGTTTCTTGATTGTTTTTGTCACAATGTATATGTTCTGGAAGGATTTTATAAATCACTCTCGATTTCACAAAAACGTACTCTTCACCGCTCAACTTTACCGTTATAAGATAGGTTAGATCGTCACAAAACTCTCGTCATGTTAACCATTCGAATACCAATAATCAACTAACTGTTTCCTCCAGTTTCAATTAAACTCTTAGCCAATATAATATTATTCTTAACATTGTTCAAATATATTTTCATATCCTGTGCACACTTTAATATTTCACTATATAAATACCTAAACTTGGGTTATTTATCAATTTTATTCACTAGATGTTATTTAAATTAATCTTTCAGTTCATTCAGCTTATTTTCAGATTAAATAATGCCGTTTTATAGTGTTTTCTGTCCAAAAAATAGTAATTTACTTTCAGTTTGGTATACTCTGAAAAGTCAAAACATACTTCCTGTCATTATGTAAATTCAGCCATTTTATCAGTTATATTTAATATTAATAATCCTATATTGTATTAAAAGGTTCATATTCCCTTATTTTCTGGTAATTAATTGAATTAGTTGTATTCTGAAACATTATTCTGGAATATATGACTCCCATGTCTAAATTTCTGAGTTTAGTCACTTTCATTTTTATTTATAATTCTGAATATAATTTATTAAAATCTTTCTAAATGGTATGTGCAATTATATGGCTTGATCTCAAGTTTATTTTGTCTAAACCCCTTTTGTTTATTTGCATTTAAATGAGCAATTTCTCTGTTTTGATGAAGTTTGGTTTCCATTCTTTTGGCCTATGATTTTTTAACAATTTTTCTTACAAAATATTTTACAAACAATATATGATGTGTGATACCCTCTCTGACTTTTACAAATAGTATTATAAATTAAACATGTTTTCAAATTACACAATAACAATTAGTATTGGTTACAATACAAATAATAGTTCAACAAATAAAGAATATTTTTTTTAAATAAATGGTTGTCTTCAAGTCGGACATTTTACAACAAAATCCTTATTTCTAACATGGAAATATGGTTTACAAAAAAGGTTTTTTACTAACTAACATCTTAATTACTCTCTACTATTTACAAGTAGTAACTATTTTTATAGTTCTGATGTTAGTTGTATCAGACCCAAACAAATGGCCTTATATCTAAAACATTTTTAAACATTCTTATACTATATACATAAAAACCTTATATTTATATTCTTATTTCTAACTATTATTATAAGTAGGATTCTACAGTTTTTATACCGTCTTTTACACATTGTCTTTGGGGAATTGTACCCTGTCATTAATAAATAAATAGTATGAATTGTTCGAAAAGTATTATGAAATCTGTTTTTCTTTTTGCATATAAAACAAAATGTTATTTTAAACAGATTTATGTCTTATAAACAACATATTGTCACAGTACACATTTCAAGTCATTGAAAATTGCATATTTCATTGCATTCAATGTTTGTGATTGCCAAGAATGAAACACAAGGTTCATTTTTTATAATACCCAAAACTATCACTGGTTCACTTTGCACTCTTATATTATGTTAATGCTAAATGGTCGTATAGTCTTATTAACATAATAAATTGGTTAGCGTTTTTTCAATGGAGATTTGTTCCATGGGTACTATATTATTGTTTCATCTTAGTTCACAGGAAACTTTTACTTTATACACTTCTCTCTCTTAAATTTATATACATGTGGTTTTTATTTCGTTATACTTTTGTTTTTAGATATTTATTTTGGGGATATAGGGATTTGGGTGTCTTTTATAAGAGCATGACATCTTCTTCAGGATGCTGCCTTCTTCTTCTTTCATCAGTCTTCTTTTTCTCCTGCCTTCTGGGACTGGTATCTTCTCCATCTTCTTCTTGATGCCATCAGGTTTCTTGGGATCTTCTCCATCTTCTTCTTTATTTCAGAAATACACCACCTGTATTGTTTGATCTTGGCTTATTTTAGGGTTTCTCTTCTATTTATTCTTCCTCGTTGTGGGTTTGGTCATATTCAGTACTGCTTTGTTATTTACTTTTTTACCTTCCTGGGTTATACCTTGAAAACCTTTGGTTATGAGACTGGTCTTGGATGACTCATCACTAGTAACTCCTTTTATTTGAACTTGTATTTTCTTTATAATAATGATTTCTTTCCACAGTTGCTATGAATTAATCTATTTATATTAAACTTAATGCTTTCTTCCAAATTTAAACATTATAACTTCATTATTCTAATAATCAATTGCCATTCAATATTATGCTTATATCTGTCACGTTACAAGGTTTGTTATGTCGAATGAAGCGAGTGTGGAATTGTGGGGAATGTGTACATGTTGAGTTTTATTCACTAGATCTATATTATTTTTGACAGTGGTGTTGTTTGTTAAATTTATGCTATTTCTGATCAATTTATCTAAATGTCTAGCTATTTTGTGTGCAGGTGCTTGTGTGTTGTTTATAAGTGGTCTGATGGGAATGTTGGGTTTGTGTAATTTCGGTAGTGGATTTAGTGTAGGGGCTTTTGGTTTAATTTGTTTTAGATATTTGATGTTGTCAGGTGATACTATGTGTTTTGTGTTATTTAGGGTTTTGTTTATTTGTTTGTGATATTTAGGGGTGGGGTCTTTATTTAATTTAGTGATGTTGTTTTCCTTAAAAAATGTTTCAATTTTGTTATTTAAAGCCTGTTTTTCTATTATGACATTAATATTACCTTTGTCTGCTTTAAGTATTGTTAGGTTGTGTTCCTGTAATTTGTGTTTTATGTTTTTTAGTGTTTGGATTTCATTATTGTGTTGTTTATTTTCGTATTGTTGTGTGTGTTGTAATTTACGCTTTATTTCATAACGTATTGTATCATGGTCTTGGTTTAGTGTGTGTTGTATGGCTGTTTCAGCGTCTAGGACTATGTCACGTGTATGTTTACTATTACCGTTATTATTTGTATTGGTACCTAAATTGTGTTTTAGACCTTTATCTATGAGGTTTATTTCTGCGTTAGTGAAATTGGTAGTCGTATTTACAGTGCGTGTGTGAAATTTATGTGTCGGTGTTGGGACAGTTACGGTCCTGCGTGTTAATATGTTATTGATTTTTCTGTTATTGATTTTTCTGTATCTAGTGAATAAAACTCAACATGTACACATTCCCCACAATTCCACACTCGCTTCATTCGACATAACAAACCTATACACCAATGTTCCCATAAAAGAAACCATAATTACATTAGAACAATTACTAAAAATAAATAACACACCCGAAACACACATAAACGAGATCATCCATCTAACTAAAATTATCACAGATCAAAATTATTTCGCACACAATAGCATGTATTACACACAAACAGATGGACTACCCATGGGCTCCCCTATATCAGGTATACTAGCAGAAATATTCATACACACCATAGAACAGAAACACATACTGAACAACAACAAATACACCGATAAAATAATATATTGGCACAGGTATGTCGACGACATTTTACTCCTTTACAACGGCAACAAAAGACAAATAGAAAATTTCCATAAATACATTAACACTTTACACCATAAATTAAAATTCACACTTGCAATAGAATTAAACAACAGCATAAACTTTTTAGACCTTACAATCACCAAAACAAACAACACACACACATACAAAATATACAGAAAACCCACCACATCAGACATGGTCATACACAACACATCCAACCACCCAACTCAACACAAACATGCAGCTTTCAACTACATGCTCCATAGGCTCACGTCAATACCCCTAAACACACATGACCACCAAGATGAATTAAACACAATTAAATACATAGCAGTCAAAAACGGATACAACCCTGAATTAATAAATAAACTACATAAACGAATCCTCAACACAAAAAGTAAAACACATCTGACCAACAGCACACAACCCAGTAAATACATAACACTTACATACTACAATTCCAATACACATAAAATTGCAAACACATTTAGGAAACAAAATTATAAAGTAGCTTACAGAACCAACAACACCATTAGAAAACACATAAACAATACTAACAAAGACATTGACACATACAGCAAAACAGGGGTTTACAAATTAAATTGCAATGATTGTCAACAATTCTACATCGGCCAAACGGGAAGATCTTTTTCTTCCAGGTTTTCTGAACATTTAAAAGCCCTCACCACAAACTACATACATTCCACATTTGCCACACATTTACATAACGAAAACCACAGCTACACAAACATAGAACACAACATGGAAATATTACACTACTTACCAAAAAGTAGAAAACTAAACACAGCTGAACAATTTGAAATATACAGATATCACACACTACAACCAAACAACATATTAAATGAACAGATACATTACAAATCACATACACTATTTGACACACATAATTCGAACCTCAGCACCAACCCCTTCCCACCATCAACCCCCACCACACACTCCATTCCGTAACGGTTATTCTATAATCGACAGTTAGTACTCAACCCACTGAAGAAGAGAAACATCTTGAAACGTTTGGGAAGTGACAATAGTAAGTTCAAAAGTGAAAGTATATATATATATTATTAAATTAATAAGTGAACGAAGAGGATGCAACAACAAGATAACTAATTATTTATGAGAATTAATATGGAATTGAAGAATTTATGATTATAAAACCACCAAAATTCCAAAGAAATAGTAAGATCAACTTACAACTAATTATTTATGAGAATTAATATGGAATTGAAGAATTTATTATTAGAATACCACCAAATTCTAAAGACTAGTAAGATCAACTTACAACTAATTATTTATGAGAATTAATTTGGAATTGAAGAATTTATTATTAGAATACCACAAAATTATTAAAAAAAAAATAGTAAGATCGACTTACAACTAATTATTTATGAGAATTAATATGGAATTGAAGAATTTATTGTTAGAAAACCACAAAATTCCAAACAAATAGTAAGATCAACTTACAACTAATTATTTATGAGAATTAATATGGAATTGAAGAATTTATGATTATAATACCACAAAATTCTAAAGAAATAGTAAGAACAACTTACAACTAATTATTTATGAGAATTAATATGGAATTGAAGAATTTATTATTATAATACCTCAAAATTCAAAGAATATAGTAAGCTCATCTTACCAACTTTGATAATCCAGAATATAATTTTAAATGAAGCCAAATAAACAAATTTGAATATCTCAGAATTCAGATAAATAGTAAGGACAACTTACAGTACAGTTTGATAATGTTATTATGAATCAAGCGGATAAACAACTGGGAATAAATTTCCAAATTCTAAACAAAATAAGCACCTCTTATTAAATATAATTATGAACTTATTATTGGAATATAAAAGAAAGATGCAACATCCATAAATCAGAAGAAACCATAGTGCTATAAAACGAATAAGAAAGGACAAATGTAGACAGTCGACGATGGAAATAAGACAAGACTAGAAACGAATTTACTACAAATAACCTATCATGATTGTGAGAGAATTAACAACAACTAAAGATGCAAATACTTGTTATGTTTTAATTGAATGAAAATAGTGAATGAAAAATGAAGATTAAGGAGTACTGATAAAGAAGGAAAGAAGATAATACCAATTGAAAATAAGAAATGTTATTAATATCGCCACAAGAAAATAAACATCTGAAAGAATCAATGGAAAGAAATACTTAGATCTGAGAAGTTAAACTGAGTGAACAATCCCAAGAATATATTATATTATTTTTATTTGATTTAGTCGTGAATAGACTAGTGATTATTAAAGGTGATTGACTGACGAGATAGCTCCAGCAATCGATATTATTGATGTATTATGTATTATAAGGACAGCGGGGTATTAGGTCAAGAGAGCCCCCCGACTGATTCCAGAATATATGGTGATTAATTTGTTAGGGAAGTAACATGTTCTAGGGATAGAACACTTATAATTAAAGACAAGTATACCAGATCATAATAAGAATAACAAATGATAATGTGAAAGATAAGATAATTGATAATTTCAACAAAAACAATATTTTATTAAAATGATCAAATTTGGTGGCAGGGTAGTATGTAACATTACATTTGGAACAACTTAATATCGTACCTGATTTAATGAAGACTTTGGATGAGAAGCTAAACAAGAAGAACATTATCTTCCAAGATGATAGTGAAGAGGAACGACTAACCATTTTAGACTGACTAGTAAGACAACTGACCATACCCAAATTAATGATTTAGGCTAAGTGATGCAAAATACCTTCAACCCCAATTATGACATGAACTTTCAATAATGACCAAATAAATAATTATAAAGACAGACGGCTTATGAACCAGTGCTATAAAGAAACAAATGGTTTCATTCAAAGTATCATAATATCAAGATAATCAAAATACAAATTGAGGGATAATAGGCCCAAACATGTAATACTATGTAAAAGAAATATTAGTAAATGATTAAGTTAATTGATGTAATGAAAATATAAACAAACCTTATTATAGATACATGAACCATACAACTAATTGTAACAAATAGTGTTCATAAGATTGTCCAGAAAACAACAAATAATAACTTGTTCACAATAACATTTTTATAACAAGAGTGAAGTCCTTTTAATGACAATAAAATGTAAAACCCTATAAAACCCAATAAGTATGTTTATAAATACAACCTATTAAGTGTCAAGTGAATAGGGTAAACGACAAACATAGTGACAAGTAATGTGAAGCATAACATAGACAGTGTCAGAGTAATTAATGAATTAACTGACAAAAGACTAATTAATTAGTGCAGAATTTATTTTATAAAAATGTGCATGTTATTATGTTTTAGCACATTGTTTTATTACCATGGTATTTGTGTTGTTTTTTGTATGTAGCAGGTGAAACAGTTGTTTTAAAAGAATATCAATTAAATGATATTAATTTCATTTTTTTATGTTAACAAATATAACCATAGAACTGGTGTTAAACAGTGATAAATTGATTGGCAAAGCAGAATAGACTATAAAAAGATGTTATTGTTAAGTGTCAAACAATTGTACAGTTTGAGTAAAAAAACAGTTTATTTGTGCAAAGGTTCAGTAAAATCATAGCCATGTGGGCATGAATTTAAACTAATAGAATAGTATATCTTTTGTTTTGTTAAAATAATGTTATGTGTTAAACAGTTTTTATTGATTGTTAAAAGATAATTTAACTGTTAAAGGTTTTAAACATGGTGATGAAAATAACACCAGTACATAGGCCAGGTGAAACCAACTTTTGTAAATTTCAGATAACAATGTTAGGGATTTTATAAAACAAATGTGGAAGGATAAATATATTTATAGTTAATAGTGTACACAACGAATATAGAAACAAAATAATACATATCAAGTTATTTAAGAAAATTTCAAATAACAAAATTGTAACATCTGTAGTTCTTAAGTAAAAGTAGGCATGTTTAGTGTCTAAATGTAACAAATGTAAAGATCAAAATAATGCTGATAATGGTTTTAAATTCCCATTCAGTACAGAAAAGTTATGTTAATTTAAAGGTTTTGAACAAATTTAGATTCTGAAATAATGAAAGTATATGACAATGTATATCCGAATCAACAACCAGATTCCAAGTTTACCCTTAGCAACCAGAAATTTCAGATAAATAAAATGAGACTTCTTTGACAACGATCTTAGCGGATAGACGCGTTTGTAAAACGTCCTACATAATATAGAATAAACAGTGAAAAAACGATACAAACATATTAATACTTAGAGGTACATAACATGAACTTTTTATACCAAGAGAAGAACAACCATTATATGAAATAGAAGACCCAAGAACCAGGGAGAAGATCTGAAGTGGACGAGGGCCCTGTATTCGACAAGAACCATACAAAGAAGAGGATTTGGTGATTTTGACATCTTATTATATTGTGCATCAACACCCACATTTGTATACACGACTTTTTAAATACTAATCAACTAAAATTACAGACACCATATCACACCAACACTAAGAACACTCACTAATAACACGATTTGAGATTGACACCTTTTCAAACACCACAAGAACCTTTGATTTACATAATAATTATTATACGCCTAAACTGGACATAACCTATCAGAACTGGTAACCACTATCCGACTGCCTGTGTGCACGTTACACTCTAACATTGTAATATCCTTTAATTGTAAAACTTGTATTTTGATTTATAGAATAATATTTTGTTTAAATGTAATCCCCGAACCATATACGCCCTGAGATACTTTATTATTAATAGAAACATTAACGAAAGCATTCATTTGGTCTGAAAAAAATACTGAATGTTGGCTACTACTGCCAACTGGTAAAAAGAAGACGTATAATTTGCGCCACAATTGTGATTGTCATAATCAAATTTAAGAACAATTAACCAGTGTTTTTCTGAATAAAGGATTCCTATAAGGATATATGTTTGATGTTATATTTGTGTCGTTATTATTGCTGTTCCATTTAGGAAATAAATTCACAAATTACAGCGGACACCTCGATAGTTGGCAACGTTGAGTGACGTCACGGAAACGAGCGGTATAGTGGGAGCAAGCGGCAAATTACAAAACCATTCGCCGTTCAACATAACATATTAATAATTACAATCCAGTGCGAGTTAGTCGCTACATTATTTATTTGTTACAAATTAACACTTCCTACGGGCGGTGTATGTAATTCAAGTGCACACAACATAAAATACAAGTAACCTATTCCTAATAACATTGTACGTAACGAATAATTTGGTTACAAATTGACGAATACAACGTGGAGTTTGGTCAAACCACGAAACCTACGATAAACTTTATTGATCAACATATCACATCAAACTCATTCGTTACAATGCGTACGCATGCACACACACACACACACACGTGAGAGTGCATGCATGTGTGAACGTATGTGTTTTGTGCAATTCTTTTATATTTTTATGAATAAATTATATTCTAGGGTAGAGTGTTGACTTATCACTTAATTAACATAAATTAGTGTAGTTATTTTGTCATTCAGGTTCATGTACTACAAATCTTCTCCTTTATTACAGTTTTCTTACTGTTATTAAAAGTATTTTGACTAGAAAAATACTATTTATTGTAATGCAAGATAACTTTAAATGGAAATTTATTGTAGGATTTATTTTTCCAATGTTCTGCTAACAAACTCTGGTTATTTGTTGTCCATATTAATTTGACACAGATATTTTTATAAAAAATGTTACAATACTCTGTGATTCAAGAATTATACTTGGAGTTGTTGTGGAACTTGTAATGACTACATTTCATGCTAATAACTAGACACAAGTGTAATAATGAACACCTTGATAACAGTTGGTAATACAGTGCACACCAAGATCATTCGCTAATCAAGAATTTTTTCTCACTACATTTTATAAAAGATAATGGCAGGGTAAATATTTATTTTATAGTCTGGAAGGCACTACAACAGTTTACTTGATTATTCTATGAGCTTCTATAACATTCTAGAAGATGATTGTTTATATTGTAGATGCTTAAACATTCTGTTGTTTGTACATATCACTGTGTGATGATTCATCAACAGCATGCTTCAAGTAAACATGTTCTTTTGTCTCCATAACGTTATGTATACTCAGTCACTCTTTAACATAAATAAATGTCCATTTAATGAATTTTTCTGTTTTACAGTTATTCTTTATAGTGAATTTGTTAACTAACACACTCTTTATACACATTTATTTTTATATATTTTTTCTTTTACTACTATAAGGTAAACACGTGTACTTACCATTTCAATGTATATGTTAGCACGTGCGTCCTTTCTCCTGTAAATATCTCTTTAAGGGGCCAGGGTTCAATCTCGGCGAGATTCAGATACAAAAAGGTGATAGAAATGATAACACTGATTCTCAATTGAGTGTAATCACTAGGTTTTAATTGCCAGAATAAAATAAACATATATATTGAGTGATACCCAAAATGGCGTCACATACAATTGCCAAAACAAAATGGTGGTTACATTTCCTCAAACCCTATTCAGTCATAGTTACTTTGTATTATAGTGAATCTTGTTACTATTTTTTATATTTACGTCTGGCTGCAGCTCTGATAACACAAGATTAATTATATGCTGATATGCTACACAAACCAATGCCCTCTTTAGTCATGATCATGGCCATGCGTTCATTCACTCATACGCTCACTCACTCTCACTATTGCAAATACATTTATCAAATTTATCTTTATTTGAGCTCATTAATATGTAAAATAGGTGATAATTGTTTGACTTCTCTGTAAATGGACCAAAGTTGCTCCCTCGCTGGTGTTAGATGTGATGCAGTAGTATGGCAGGTGGTCGCCTCATATTTATCGTTTATCTGTCTGTGTGCACTGATTCTACATTTGATGTTTGACTGTTTTATTATTAATTGAGTCTTTTACAACTCCACTGTCACATTTTTAATTATAGATAATAACTTTCTTAAATCATTTGTTGAAAACTGAATCGACAGCGATACATCGCTGCTGACCCTTTGGTGTGCTGTGCTGAACTGAGAACGAGGAATATGCAAATTTTTGTATGTGTTAGTGCATTTGACGTCACCGTCTTTTGTTTTTCACGACCAACGCCTAGTTCATACGTTGTGGTTCCAGCGTCATTGTCTTTTATTCATGATGACACAGCTTTATAAACCAATCATAATTGTTATTAATAGTCCATCATCATATACACCGCCATTATCTCCACTTGCTTTTGCTCGTCCACCGGTGACCTTGGCATTGTGCTACTCTCACTGAATATGCGTTGTTCCTTTTTACAGAGGGACAATGGACCTAACCATTCTTTAGTTAACTGTGATACAATAAAACATTATAAAATAACCTCAAATCACATAATTAAGGCATTGGGCCTTTATGTACTGTTACAAATTATATACAGATACAAGCAGTTTTATATAGTGATTTACTTCTATCTTGGAAGGATATATACCAACTCCATATCTAAATTTCACACCTTCTCTTAGCCATCATATTATAGTGCAAATTTAAGCAAAAATAAAACTAAAAATTATTTATTCCTGATCGTATTTTGAAGACAATATAAAATTTAAATGTTCTGTAACTTCATCGACACAATCAACTGCAAACGCAGGAACTTTAGTAAGTACTGACTATAAAAATATGACGTGTGTTTTAAGTTCCATGTTTGCAGTTTTTACCATACCTTTCTCCTTACTTCCTGGATGAAGTGAACAAACAGTTTGGCAGTGTTGAAGAATAGGGATTTTTAACAATATATGATTTAATTAGGGTGTCTTCCAGGTCTGAAGTCCAAGGACCCTGCTTGCAGGCAAGATGCAATTAACATCATGTTGCCAGTGTGAAAAATAGTATGTATGCTAGGTGAAGGGTACAGCCCATGTTATTGAGACAGTTTTGCCTTAAGTCACTGTGGCTTAGAGCTCCAGTTGTAAGAGTGCAGACATTTATAGCAACTCTTATCAGTTTTGCAGACATTACATTTGTTAATCTATTGTACATACAATGTTGTAATATTTAAAGTGTAGTGGTATTATCAAATGTTAGCTTAAAATTTCTTCATATTATTTCATATTAAATGATAATTTATTGTATAGCTGTTAATAAGTTTTTGCATAATACGAACATTTTTACATAATTTTTACAATTTCTACATAAAATGTGTAATTGTAAATATAACTGAATTTTAATCTCTTTGAAGACATTATTGAGTATTGTACAGTTAAAAACAATACATTATTGCACTTTAAAAAAATTAATTTTATAAATTGTCACCGGACAAAAGGCTTGCCGCATGACAAATGACGTCAATCGTACACTCTAGTGTTTTTGGTGGCCCTAAAAAGGATCATGTGGCGAGAATGCTGGTATTGGTCGTGCCGCGCTGAGATATTCGGCGGCTGTGCCCGCTGATCATGGCGTACTGCAGTCCTCCTCTTCTTTCGGCATTGGTTGTAGAGTCGACTGCCGGCCCAGCGACGTCCATCGCTGGCGCGGAACGGGAGTGCGAAGACGCAAGAACGGCGGGGGTTCTATTCTTCGGCTGACTCCGCCTCGATGTCGTCTGAGAGAGGAGAGGAAATGAAGTGCGTCCGATGGCGTGGCGATGAAGAGTGCGCCAAATTTTTCTGCTGGCCCGGGTTTTATGCACTAACCAGGATCACTGATTGGCTCGCTGTGTCCGCCACTGGTAATGGAGAGCAGATGTTCGCATACCGCTGCCGTCACAAAATGTATGAACTTATAAATGAATAAGTGGATAAAAAGTAGTCATTACAATTTTGGTACACAGTGGAGATTTACTATTTCTCCACATCATGTTTTGTGCACTTCAGATAGTATATACTGGCTTTTATACACATGTTCATGACCTTTACGCAGTTGCTTTAAATGCAACACAGCATTCCATGCATTCATGAATTTTATTTGTAATATTAACATTTGTCTTAATATTTCAGTATAGGGTCTTAATAATCCATATCAAATCAACCAATGATGGTTGCTATCAAAATTTATTTATTTATCATTTTTTTACACAAAGTTTTACTATATTCAGAGAGTTGAAAACAAGCATTCATTCATTTTTTAGATCTTCAATTTTTTTTTGAGCGGCCATTTTGTATAGGTGCGTTAGCCTATTTCACACTTTACAAAGGTTTGCTGTAAACTCTGTAGCTCGTTTACTTTTGAAGATATTGATTTCAAACAAAAACCATTTTAAAGAAAATTAAATGTTCAACATTTTATGTCTAGTGCACATTTAAGCCTACTGCACTACAAATACCTTAAAAAAATTGTTGAAAGTTAAAGTTTTAAAAATTCAAATTGTCATTTTTGAAATTAAAAATTTTAAAGAAAAACCTAAGACTCTCCTTTATTTTTTTTTCTAGATATAGGTTCCATAGTATACTACTTCCTGAAAACGTTTGATACCTGAGAGTCTCATCCTTTTTTCTTTATGGGTCTTCAAACATTGCGATTTTTCTAAAATCGGCTATATTCAACCTGAAATATCTCAGAAGGGACACACTTGAAAAATCTCAAATTTTCACAAAACAATCTTTATTTGTGTAATAACAAGTGGTTAAAATTTGATCACTGAGACTTTACTAGTTTTTGAGTTATAACTTTTTTTTAAGTACTGAAATCACAAGAAGTGGTGTGATGTGCAAATATTATAAAAACTGTGTTGTAAATCTAAGTAATACATTAGTAACATTATCCTAGTATATTTTTTTATTTATACAGTTCACACATTAAGCAAAAAACACAAACAACTATTAAACCTTCTTTTTTTTATCTTCTTAAAATGTAATTGACGAAAAAAGTTGACTGATTTCTGTACATAGTTTTTCGCTGATATTGAAGCTTCGACCTGTAGCAGTTGTGAACTCTATTAGTGTTAGTTTCCTTAGGACCTTACTAATTGGCAGCCAACAGCCAAACTTTGTCATCTTTAGAGATTTGGAAAGAAGTTCTGGGGCCATGTGGATGAAAAAAGTGAATAAAAAGATCGTTGTTTTCCTCACTTGTTTCTTCAATTATCCTCTTCCACCAGTTCTTGTCATAAATGCAAGCTACCGTATCTTGTATTTTCAATGAAAATATACTTTCTTCTGGAATTTCTGTAGTGCTGCAATCAGTAAACTCTCCTGACTGTGAGTATATATAACATATGATTTTTGTTTGAGTTAGAGGTACAAATCTATGAAATGACCTTGTCTGTGGAATTTGCATACAAAAATCAAATCTCCTCTGTAATTTCATGCTGTTTGATTCCACTTTTTCTGATGGTACATAAATAAAATGGATGTCTGATACATTCTCAAGGCAAAACCTGTACATTTCCTCAGCTGTTAAATGTGGTACCACCAATTCCTTCACAGGTGTTTTTCCCATGTGAGGAAGCAAAAAAATCCACTCAACATCAAGACCAAAGTCAGTTTTCTAGTGACAAATGTTAGTAAAGTCTTTTTTATTCTTGTATTGGCTGCTGGCACCATCACTAAAGTACACAATTTTTTTACTGCTGGTGCTACTTTCTTAACTTCTTCAGCTAAGTATTTTTGGAAAGTGTGTACAGCAGCAGTATTGTGGTCCAAGTGGTCACTGTCACACATAAACTTTACTACTTACACACTGAGACTTTACTAGTTTTTCAGTTACTTTTTTTTTTTTTAATATGGTGAAATTCGGTATATTAGCAACTAAACGTATGGTTCATTCTAACAACTAAACTATATGTTAGGTATTAAAACAACAATAAAAGGACTTTCAGTTCAATTGTTCCTGTTGTTTTATTGTAATAATATTTTACTGGGACAAACTAATTCTTAATCATGTTTTTAAGGAAATAATTTTTAAAAAATAAACGCTGTTTTGTCGTATTTAGTTTTTGAGCTTATGCAATTTATAAAGTAGTCTCCTATTTAGCGTACTGTTTAACCAAAATTCAAAAGAATACAAAAAAAAATCATTTTTTTTACTCTCTGGGAGTTGAGCAATACACATTCCACTCAAGTCTCAACTTGTAGCTCAACCAGTAGGTACTGTAGCTGCCAATGCATTCAAGTCTGACTTGTAGACTCCCCACCATCCAACCAACTACTGCATTAGTGACCATTGTGAAAGCAGTAGAAGGAGCAAAACTGAACACAGATTACAAAGATTTAATAGATTTGCTGGTTTTTGACTCTCAAAATAGTGACTGTATGCTTGATGAATGTCAGTTCTGTCCAGGAAAGGATTTCCTCCTTGAACGTTTAGGCAGTGAAACTGATGATTTTCCTGATGATGTCACTTTTAAACAATGGGTTAGTACCGATCGAGCAGAGCTTATCACTTGGTTCATGCCAATTGACGAATTTCTCCAGGACTTAATTGAAAAATTGTTAGCATTGAAAAAACATCACTTCACTTCTAAAGCTCAGTCTAATTACTTAAAATAACTGAAAGAAAACTTATCAGAAGATGTTTGTATAACTCTATGTGATTTTGCTGAGAATTTCACTTTCGTGATACAAGACGAAATTCAGAGTTTTCATTGGTCCAATATTCAAGCAACATTACACCCTTATGTGTTTTATTATAAGAAAAATGATGATGATAAGATTTGCTGCAAGAGTTTATGTGTGATCAGTGACAACTTGGACCACAATACTGCTGCTGTACACACTTTTCAAAAATACTTAGCTGAAGACGTTAAGAAAGTAGCACCAGCAGTAAAAAAATTGTGTACTTTAGTGATGGTGCCAGCAGCCAATACAAGAATAAAAAAGACTTTACCAACATTTGTCACTAGAAAACTGACTTTGGTCTTGATGTTGAGTGGATTTTTTTGCTTCCTCACATGGGAAAAAACACCTGTGACGGAATTGGTGGTATCACATTTAACAGCTGAGGAAATGTACAGGTTTTGCCTTGAGAATGTATCAGACATCCATTTTATTTATGTACGCAAATTCCACAGACAAGGTCATTTCATAGATTTGTACCTCTAACTCAAACAAAAATCATATGTTATATATACTCACAGTCAGGAGAGTTTACTGATTGCAGCACTACAGAAATTCCAGAAGAAAGTATATTTTCATTGAAAATACAAGATACGGTAGCTTGCATTTATGACAAGAACTGGTGGAACAGGATAATTGAAGAAACAAGTGAGGAAAACAACGATCTTTTTATTCACTTTTTTCGTCCACATGGCCCCAGAACTTCTTTCCAAATCTCTAAAGATGACAAAGTTTGGCTGTTGGCTGCCAATTAGTAAGGTCCTAAGGAAACTAACACTAATAGAGTTCACAACTGCTACAGGTCGAAGCTTCAATATCAGCGAAAAACTATGTACAGAAATCAGTCAACTTTTTTCGTCAATTACATTTTAAGAAGATAAAAAAAGAAGGTTTAATAGTATAGTTGTTTGTGTTTTTTTGCTTAAAGTGTGAACTGTATAAATAAAAAAATATACTAGGATAATGTTACTAATGTATTACTTAGATTTACAACACAGTTTTGCACATCACACCACTTCTTGTGATTTCAGTACTTAAAAAAAGTTATAACTCAAAAACTATACGCTGTCCAGGCAGTGAAGGCGGCTAGAGGATTAGGAGACCCTTGGCTCACGCACGCACACTGGCAGGCCGCCTAACAATAGACAGGGGCCGGCACTTGACCTGCGCTGCTGTCTTTTTAAATGCAGTTTACTATAATAAATTAAATTTTGTTATTCTGCTTAATCTTATAGTTTTGGTCGTTCCATTTAATTCAGACTGTGATTTCATTTAAAATAAGTCCAAACACGAAGTTTATACGACGATTTTCAAATGTTTTACTCTTATTTGTTTATTTTGAAATATTGTGATTGCTGAACTTCTGAGAATTATTTACGCGACTGTTATTAAAAACTAAGATTCTGATCATTTAATTTACTTTTCAACTATTTTTCTGAGACACTCCCTTTGGATGCCAGAAGCCGGTTAAATGGCCCTATGGTTCATTGTTGGAACTGCTAGCGGCCGATTAAATCGGCCCGTCAAATGACACTGAGAACTGCCAGCGGCCGATCTCGCTGGCTTTTTGTATATTCATCGTAGCGACCAGCATGACAGATGATCAATCGTTTGCCTTTACTCAGAGGGCCGCCGAGAATTCCTTGGATAGTGCCATCAGTCCAACCAGTGTCCTTTCTCGTGTTTTCATTGATCCAGGTCTCCTCCAAAAATATAGTGTTTTTAATATTTACTTCACGCATCTTTCTTAAGAAATGACACCTTAACAGGGCCACTGACGGCTTTTCCATGAGGATTTTTCTGCTGCTAATTTTCTTGTACTGAAATCCCATGTCTGATAATAGCGAGCTCAGTGAAAATTTTCCTCCCATATACAGTCCAGCTTCTTGAAGTGACACACAAAGTTGTCTGAGGGTAGGCGCTTCTTTTCGAGCATAGTAGCTCAATATGTGACGTCGAATAGCTCCTTTGTCGAAGTCATCCATGTCTGTTACTGGCCGCTTTCTCTTCAAATTTTTCTTCCGAGGAGTATGAATAATAATATTTTCCCTCTTGGTGCTGTTTAAGGTGTTATCTTGTTGATCGTCCTCAGCTGTGATTAAATCAATATCTTCAATTACACAGGGATCTTCTTGATTTTCCAAACTTTTTTTAATCTCTGCGTTAATACGTTGTATTGTTCTCAACGAAATGCCACAAGCATCTGCTGTTCTCTGCATTACTTTCTTAGTATTAAGTAAAGGACCTCCGTTATTCTTCTCTTTCTCAAAATAGAACAGAACAGAAGCAATCATTGTTCTGCATTGAGTATGTAAAACTTGGCGTTTTTTATAAGGACTCATAATCACAAATCAACTATACACTAACCACAAATGAACTGATTCACTCACAATATATGCGACAGATCTGCTCTCTGACAAGACTTGCTGGTCTCACTACCCCATGTAAGCTATTTAACGACTAATCAGCGGGTAATCAGTGACTCACTCGGGGTACCCGGTACACGAGCAATGACCTCTGCTGTTTGTTGGTTTGAGGGTGAATCACCCTCTCTATCTGGAAAAATGACTATAGCGACCAAGTGTAAACTAAGTAAGGAAGGGACGTCTCTCTTGCATGTTACTGAAATCTGTAATACCGGTAATTATTTTCCAAATTACGGGATACAATAATACACATTTAATTTCTGACGCGCTACCTCGTCCGCTCAAGTTATAGTTAAAGTTTAATAATATGGACAGTAATTTTTTAATATATTTGCATAGATACATATCACATTTCATTTTGTGTGTCTGTAAAACAATAATATATAATATTTTTATAATAAATAACATTTTTAAAAGTTCGTGCTAGTAAAAAGACAAACAATTATTTCGATTACGTATAACTATTATTTCATATATTGTTTATTTGAAATAAAAATATGAGGTTTGAAAATAATCTTTATATCTATATATTAAAATCTGTTACATATGTTGATTAATTTTTTCAGTATTATAACAATAAAGAGGTGGGTCGTCAATCTGCTCTTTATCGAGTATCACAATTGGTGAATCGGAAAAAAAAATTAAAGGGAGTGTCGGTGAATCGGAAGTTAAAAAAAATAAATAAAATAAAATAAAATGGCCAAGGCGAGATTTTAAGATTCTCGTAATTTCGAGGTCAAGTTCTAAAATCAAAAATCAATTTGTAAAAATATTTCATATTAAAGGGAGTGTCACAGAAAAATAGTTGAAAAATAAATAAGATGATCAGTAACTTAGTTTTTAATAATCATCATTTTTAACAAATAATAGTAGCTTAGATGGTGTTCTAAAATTTAACAATAACAATAGTTCAAAATAAACAAATAAATGTAAAACATTTGAATATCGCCATAAAAACTTCGTGTTTGGACTTATTTTAAATGAAATTACAGTCTGAATTCAATGGAACAATCAAAATTAAAAGTTTAAGCACGACAATAAAATTTAATTTATTCTAGTGGACTGTAACTAAAAAGACAGCAGCGCAGGCCAAAGCCCTGTCCCTGTCTATTGTTAGGCGGCCTGTCAGTGTGTGTGTGTGTGTGTGTGTGTGTGTGAGTGAGGGTCTCCTAATCCTCTAGCCGCCTTCACTGCCTGGACAGCGTATAGTAAAGTCTCCGTGATCAAATTTTAACCACTTGTTATTACACAAATAAAGATTGTTTTGTGAAAATTTGAGATTTTTCAAGTGTGTCCCTTCTGAGATATTTCAGGTTGAATATAGCCGATTTTAGAAAAATCGCAATGTTTGAAGACCCATAAAGAAAAAAGGATGAGACTCTCAGGTATCAAACTTTTTCAGGAAGTAGTATACTATGGAGCCTATATCTAGAAAAAAAAAATAAAGGTGTGTCTTAGGTTTTTCTTTAAAATTTTTAATTTCAAAAATGACAATTTGCGTTTTTAAAACTTTAACTTTCAACAATTTTCTTAAGGTATTTGTAGTGCAGTAGGCTTAAATGTGCACTGGACATTAGGGTGGGTCGAAAAAATATTATTATTTTTTTTTCAAACGCTATAGTGCTTAAAAGTGTCCTGTGACATGTAGAAAGAAAATGACATAAAGAAAAAAAATATCGGTTGATATCTTCCGTTCGCGCATCACTGCTAAAGTTTGTAAAAATTGACAAAATCAGATATTTTTCAAACATTTTTTTTACAATTACCATAATTATTTTAAAAATGCTATAGCGCGTTTTGTTTAGTTAAGGGTCCCAATAGTATATTTCAGCAAAGAAATAGTTGATATTTTAGTATTAACCGTTCGCGCAGTAGGCTCAAAAATCGCCTGGTTGAGGCTATTTTACCGCTCGCCGCAGTTCACGTCCGGCCGCCGCGCCCCACTCCTGTACCTCTTTCGACTGAATTTTACTTGTTACAACCTGTGTGTGTTTTGTGCCCCTGAGTTCAATCTGCCACTGGCATTAGAGCGTTGTTTTAGTGACGTTATCGTACTGTAGTGCATTTTCGAACTTAAGTGCGGTTGTGTTTTCGTGGTTTTGTGATGATGATGAGTGATTGCTAATATAATGACTACTTCAAAAGTTAGCATAATAACTAGAAAAGATTTTGAATGTTCTATATTTGGTAATCCAAGAGATTTATTATGAAATAGGCTACCAACGCATGAAGATGTTCTCCGCCGGTGCTTTCAAGAGAGATTTAACTTATCATGTGAAACTAATAATAAGAGGGTAAGTTTCTCAAAAGTTGCCGCTATAGTAGCAAATAAAGTTAAGTGTTTGTACGACAAATCATCCATCCCAACTGTGACTGAGTACAGAGTAGTTCAGCTTATTAATGCTTACCATGATTCATATTATAAGCTCAGAAAGTCATACTGCCGTGACAAAGATAAAACAACATACAAAGAAAAAATTGTGCAGTTTAAGATAAACGCATCCTCCCTGTTTGACATTGCCGCATGTAAATTTATTATCAATATAGAATGAACATGCAAAAAAACTCCAGACGCATGTAAATGTTCATTATCCATTGACTGTATTTGTGAAAAAGGAAAGAAAATTCCTGTAATAGAGTTACGATTTATGTTTATGCAAAGGAAATATGGATTAGGGAAAATTGGCCCACTGGACCTAAAGGAAACTCAAAGAAATAAGGAAAAACTAAAGCGAAAAATGCGATATATTCCACAAATCGAGTCCTTAGCGTCAAATGAACAACAGGAAGTCACCTTAAACATGGAAGATTCAGATTTGAAGCATTCAAATCGTCCACCTAATATTTCTGAGGATGACGATTCTGATTCTGAATTTGAACCAGAACCTAGTACATCATCTGCGAAACCACAGTGGCAAATGTGAATCAAATTAAAAGCCACAGCTTTAAATAGTGATCGCTATAGTGTGTCTGATCGCGCAACTGCTGCCATCACTTCGAGTGTACTACAAGACATAGGTTTAATTACGGAATCAGATACTTCACACGTAGTGGACAAATGTAAAATTCGAAGGGAGAAAAGCTTAGTTAGAACTGGTTTGCAAAGTAAAGACAACAGAAATCTATGGCCTTTATTTTGATGGCAGAAAGGATGATACATTATTTGTAGAAAAATTTAACGCAAAGCACTTTCGAAGGAGCAAAAAAGAAGAACATTATTCATTAATTAGTGAATTGGGATCAAATTATATAGGTCATGTTTCTCCCAGTACCAGTTCAGCTTCTGACATAGCTATCAGTATAATATCTTATATTTCACAGATTGGATTATCTCTTGACAAACTAGAAGTGATCGGATGTGACGACACTGCAACCAACACTGGATGGAAAAATTGCGTAATTCGTCAAATTGAATTACATGTGGGAAGACCTCTACAATGGAGTGTGTGTCTTCTACATTTTAATGAACTACCGTTCCGCCATTTGTTCTTTTTCTGGGCCTATTGGGTCACAATTAACTGGTTGTGAAAAACTACGTGAACTGCGGCGGGCGGTAAAATAGCCTCAACCAGGCGATTTTCGAGCCTACTGCGCGAACGGTTAATACTAAAATATCATTTATTTCTTTGCTGAAATATACTATTGGGGCCCTCAACTAAACAAAACGCGCTGTAGCATTTTTAAAATAATTATGGTAATTGTAAAAAAAAATTTCAAAAATATCTGATTTTGTCAATTTTTACAAACTTTAGCGGTGATGCGCGAACGGAAGATATCAACCGATATTTTTTTTCTTTATGTAATTTTCTTTCTACATACCACAGGACACTTTTAAGCACTATAGCGTTCGAAAAAAAAATAATTATTTTTTTCGACCCACCCTACTGGACATAAAATGTTGAACATTTATTCTCTTCAAAATGGTTTTTGTTTGAAATCAATACCTTCAAAAATAAAGGAGCTACAGAGTTTACCGCAAACCTTTGTAAAGTGCAAAATAGGCTAACACACCTATACAAAATGGCTGCTCAACAAAAAACCTAACATCTAAAAAATGAATGAATGCTTGTTTTCTACTCTCTGAATATAGTACAACTTTGTGTAAAAAAATTAAAATATAATAAATTTTGTCAGCAACCTTTTAATCTGAAATTGGGTGATTTCAAATGGATTGACCCTATAATAATTCCTATAATTGTGGAATACTATGTCCATCACTTTCTGATTTAAAACTTGTGTGATCTTTTTTCTTTCTGACCATTACAAATTTGTACGTTTCAATTAATAGCACTAAATCTGCGTGCGCGCGCAAACACACACACACACTTTGTTTTGAGAAATTACCATATTTGTACTTTCTGTACAGTTGTTTAAATATATGTAATTGGATTTCTATGCCCTAAAACTTTTAATTTAGAGCATATTTTTTTCAAATAATATTTGAAATTCATTAAACTCAAAGGCAGTTTATGCTTTTACTTGTGTACTATTATCAGCTTTCATGTACACAGTTTTCTATATGTCTACCATTTATGTGACTATTATACCTACTTTCTCTAATGTCATGTTAGAGTCTTGTAATTAAATTTCTTTTAAATGTTTTAATAGGAGATCAGATTTTAAAATCTCTTTCAGGATTTTTTTCCTTTTGGAAGAAGACTTTTATTACTTGATTTCCATTTTGTGAACAGAATAGTCCAGTAGCAATCTATTAAAAACTCTCCCGTCCATTCTCCACTACATAATAATGAAAAGAGTAAATCATTTTATTTTTTGCATTGTTCAATGCAGTCTGTAGATAACGCCAGTCATTTAGCAAATAAAGTATAACATTTTTCAAATTATCTTTAAAAACAAGAAAAATGGCTTTATAGAAAGAGTTCTCATGACTATCTTTGTCAGTCAGTGTTGAGTTAGATGATATAAGAAGTTTTATAAATAAGTGTATTTACGATCATGACATTTGAAAAACATAATCATGGATATTTTAATATATCTGGTGTTGGTTGCATTTAGTCTCAGTTGTGTTTTGCTGGATGTGACTAGATGTGTAAGGACAGCTAACTGCAGATAATTCAGAGACTATATGTCATATAAATTTTCTTTAGTTTTGATTCTTCTTAATAAACATATGACTTTCTAGTGATTTTACATCACTGTATAAGAATTCAAGTCAGTGCACAGTGTTCATTAAAAATAGTGAAATCTCTAGTAGTAATATATTATTTTAGTGTTTTAATATAGCAAATGTTTATCATCTAGTTATAGTTTTTTAGAGAATAGCAACACTTATGGTGTAGATTATTGTTTTTTTTTTATGTTATTGATAATAGGAATGCATACTGTGATTCTTTTTTACTGTCATGAAGACTATACCCAAGGAAGCTAAAGTAATTTATTATTATTTTATTTTTTAGTGCAAATTCATTGTCTGCAGCAGTAGAAGAGTATACAAAATTACGAGTGGAGATAAATCAACGATTTGAAGAAATTAAGAGAAGGAGGGAAGAAATAAGGAAATCGTTAGAAAAATATAAAAAAAACAAGGCTGAAAAGTTTAAGAAGCTCAGTAGAAAAACTCATAGAGGGCAACCAAAAATGAAAGAAAAAATGGAGTTGCTATTAGGAAAGATTGAAAAAGTTGTAAGCAATGATTGATATTCTCTGAAATAAAATTGTTTTTAATCTCCCCTCTCTATGTAATTGATAATTGTCTGGTTTTTCCTTTGTGTTAACTGTCTACATTGTTTATCAAACTCTGACCACCCAAGCTTGGGTGTCATCATGCCCCTCCCCTAGCTCAAGATTTTCTTAGCCCACCCTTGCTTCCCACCCCCAAATTGGAGCTGCAATAGTACGTAGTGTGTTAAAGGTCAATGTATACAGTGAGGAATTTTTACAGGTATAAATATTGTACTGTTAGGAATTTAATGTTATTAACAAAAATGTGTTTCCTAAAATAGTGAATGATGTTAAACAGCTTTACACCTTCAAAATGTGATGCAGAAATGAGCGAAATTGATGATGTAGCAAAACAAAGTAACTTATTGGCAAGCCTATAATATCTCGTTTCTGAAATTTGAAGTAACGTAAATACTCATGTCCATTTTATTTTTGTTTCTCATTGTGATAAGATTATGTATGTAGTGCCCTCTGTTAATTAGTTTTAGTACTTAGTTTAGTGGTGAAGGATAAAAGAATTGTACTTAAAATAAGTGTAAAGAAATAATTTTCAGTCATCATAAGGAGATTCAGTAGTAATGCATAAATGAATAACTTTCCACTTTGTTTTACAATAAGTTGTGTTGTAAGATGTAATAAATATGTATATGTACAAGGGGTGGCTGAAATGTAATACACACTGGAACATAATGGGAGAATAAAATGTTACACAGAGTGACAGGTGCTGCCATCTTGTAGTTTCATTCCCTTAATACTAACATTCCAAAACTCGTTGACCCGTGCCCTATCATTTTCTATCAGTCATCATTGTTGTGGAGTCGACACACCTGCTACATCAATGCATATAAAACAACATGCAGTAATTGAATTTTTAACAGCAGAAAAAGTGAACGCTAGTGATATTCATCATTGTCTAAAAGCCATTTTATGGTAATGAAACTGTTGATCTAAGTACTGTGAGTAGGTGGGCAATAAAATATCGTGCATCAGAAGCTGGTAAAGCGAATATTAAGGATGAATCTTGCAGTGGTCGACCAGTTTCTTTGACTGATGAGAAGCACCAAAAGGAGGTGGAGAAATTGATTCAAAATGAACTACCGTAAAATCTGTTCACAGTGGGTGCTATGCACACTCACAGAAATGAACAACCAACAATGAAAGGAATGTTGTGAACAGCTTCTGAAACGTTATTGTGACAAGGGAGATGACTTCCTTTCTAATATTGTGATGGGAGATGAAACTTGGGTCCATCATTACGACCCAGAAGTCCATCATCAAAAAAATTCAAAACAACCCTCTGCAAAAAAATATTCTCTTGACAGTGAGATTTCAAACACAAATATATGACTGACTACCTGGAAGCTGGGTTGACTGTAAATTCTGTATGATACATAGAGACATTAAAAGACGTGTCTTGTGTTCGACAATCCACGGAGCTGATAATTCTGCAACAAGACAATGCTCGGCCACACACATCGCATGCAACCGCCAAGTTTCTTATGAAGTTGAAATTTGAACTTATTCCACACCTTCCATACTCACCAGATTTGGGGCTCTGTGATTTTCACTTCTTTCTACAATTAAAGAGGGATATTAAGGATATTCATTTCACCACGGATGATGAACTAAAGGGGTGCAGTGAGGTCATGGATCAAGGAAAGACCGCTAGTATTCTTCATTGACAGAATGAGAAAACTGGTTCACCATTGGGAGTATTAAGTTTAAATTACTGCACGTTAAAATATTAAAGTTTAATTAAAATATTCAAATGGGAAATAGTTGACTGGCAGTCACGAAATTTGTGGAACTTATTTGCATTCCAGTAGGCCTACTTTGTGAAAAATTTCTATTGTCAGATAAGCAGTATAGCAATACTAAAACTGCCTTATATGCTTAAAACTGTAAGAAATTATTTCAAATTCAAGATACATGGACATTACCGAATAATTAATTTTTATGGCAATATATGTTTGCTAGTGTTGAACAAAATGCAGAAAAACAAAAAGGATTAGGTACGGTTACTGTGACAATTTAGTTGTATAAATTAGTGTGCATATAACCACGCTAAAATCTTCACCAGACTGCATAAAAACCACATGTAGACGGAAGACTACCAAGTAGTAAGGACACCTACATATTCGTATTTTCCAAACATAGATTAGCATTTTTGACATACTTAAACACAATATTGTAAGCAACAGTATATTATTTAGCAGTACCTCTTATTTCATTTATATTTACTAGCTTCTTACCAAACAAATGTGGTATAAGTGGAGTTAATATTCAATTTATTTGATTTATATTCGATATGAAGTAGGCTATTGTGGCATTACTGACTTTTCCACCACAACAGGAATAATTTTTCAGAACCCCCAAAATTTTGCAAGAGTGTTATACTTTCCTTGCTTAATTTTTGCCTCAACACTTCAACTTTGCAAAATATATGATTTTTGGTAGGTATCAGCTTAAAAGTCAGTGCTCCTGAGGTACGTGACGACTCACAAGTGAGCCTAAGACATTGCCATAGTTATCCTATTTGTTTCAAATGTAAATGAAAATTAATTGAAAATACTAGCGGAAAAAGTGTATAAAGTGAAATGTAAGTGCAATAAACAGTTTATAAAGGTTGCACACATGAATGCACACAGAGACTGGACAAAAAGCGCGTATTATATAGGGTAGCGTAAGAAGTGGGAACGTTTAATGGGGTTTTACTGTAGTTAAACAAATTTATTATTCATTTAAAAAACCATTGTGTGCAAAAATAGTGTACAAGAATAAGAAAGGTTACAAAAGTAAAGTTAATTATTTAAATTTTGTTTGGTTTAGAATTAGTTTACAAAAATCAAATGCATGCAAAAACCAAAAGGATAAATTTAATGTACAAGGGAGGTTCAAATGAAAACTTTAATTATTTTTTATATGAAATTTTATTAAATAAGTATAATTATGTCACTACCGACTCGGAACACAAAGTTTTTTATTGGGAAAAATGTAAAAGTTTTACCTTCATCTAATGAAGCTTATAATAAGCGAAAAAACTGGTTCAGGCTATAAGGTAAAACTTTTATGTTTTTACCAATAAAAAACTTTGCGTTCCAAGTCGGTAGTGACATAATTATATTTATTTAATCAATGGATATGTCATGGACAACGAAATCCAGAAATCTTATTAAATACAGAAGAAATATAAGTACCTAATTTCTCAATGTAGTCCCCAATGATGTGCAATGCACGTTTTCCAGTGCTTCGGAAGTGCATGAATACTCTTACAAAGAAATCTTTTGGTTGGGACTTTAGCCACTCGTGCTCCGTGTTTTACACCTTTTCATCGGATCGGAATTGCTTGCCTCCTATCACCTCTTTGAGCGGTCTGAAGACGTGAAAATCACGGGGGGCAAGGTCTGGTGAATAGGGCGGGTGTGTAAGACATTCAAATTTCATATCCTGGATCGTGAACGGGCAGTATAGGGTTGGGCATTATCATGTGCGTTTTACACGTCTTCATCGGATCGGAAATGCTTGCCTCCCATCGCCTCTTTGAGTGGTCGAAGATATGAAAATCACTGGGGGCAAGGTCTGGTGAATAGGGCGGGCGTGTAAGACATTCAAATTTCATATCCTGGATTGTGGCAACAGTTGGAACAGGCAGTATGGGGTCGGGCATTGTCAGGAAGGAGCAAAACACCTGAAGTAAGAAGTCCACGTTGTTTACTCATGATCGCAGGGCGAAGTTGATTCTTGAGCAGATCTCCATACGTAACACTGGTCACTGTTGCTCCCTTGTCCCTTGTCCATGTAGTGTTCCAAAATTACCCCTATTTCATCCCAAAAGAGACAGCATGACTTTTTCTGCTGATGGTTGGGTGCGGTTTTGGCGATGAGATATGGTGGCATTCCTTGCTCGTTCTCTTGGTTTCAGTTTGGCAATACCCAGGTTTCATCTCCTGTAACAGTTCTTCCTGGGAATCCATCACCTTCAATCTGTAAACGACCCAAAAGTTCCTCACAGACATCAACATGACGATCTTTCAATTATACAGTCAACTGACGTGGCACCCATCTTGCAGACACTTTACTGAAATGCAGGACATCGTGGACAATATGGTGTGCTGAACCAACACTAATATCCATAGTGGTGGCTATTTCCTTTTTACAGTTACACATCAATTTTCCTTGATAATGTCTTCCACTGCAGCGATGTTTGCTGACGTCACTACTCGGTATGCCTGGCCTGGTCATGAGGCGTCCTTCACAGACGTTTTGCCATTTTTAAACTTCCTACACCACTCGTACACCTGTTGCAGGGAAGACATGAATCACCATACTGCACTTTCATTCTGTGATGGATTTCACACTTTCACTAATCAAATTTTAAGTTTAATTAGTCAAGACTACGGAGACTTTTCAATGTAAACTCTGACATTTGAATGGTATATGTTGTCATGATTCAGTCAGAAAACCTTTTATATCTACAGATTTATTTATGCAGTTAGCAGCTGTATGATAGATTGCAGCTGTTGGATGCAGAAATTAAAAAATCTTAAGAAAATCTTGTTTACAAGCCATGACATTTAGTGTAGTAATTCAAAATTTACCTGCTCTTCTTAAAGCAGTGTACAACTTAAAGTTATATATTACAACAAATTTAGTATATAATTTAAATTTGTGGAGCCCCACGATCTTGGAGCGCCATTTTTATACAACGATACAATGTTATTAAATGTAAGCGTGTCGTGCCACACGTCAAGGGCGACAAAAAAATTTATCAAGTTATATATTCTGTGCAATTTAATTGGTACATTAATTGAACTCATACACTTTATATAACATTACTAACAACATGTACGTGTATTTGGGGTTCAGGTGTAAATATAATAAGAGTATTTTTATTATCAATATTAAAAACTCATATTTATTATTTTTTCATTATTAAAATTATTCATAAACATCGTTAATTTGTCGGTCACGATATTGCTCATTATTTAATGTTTATATCTTACGATATGCAATATTACACATATTTAAAAAATTCTTGTATCTAAACATGTTAATCTTATATCTAAAAATGTTTATCTTATATCTAAACATGTTAAATAATTTTTATTAATTTATTATAAAATCAAAACATTCTTATATTGAAATAAATTGTCTTATCTCAGATCTGACCTCTACTCGCTCAGTCTATACCAATGTTTTGACTTCAATTTAACTTTATATTAATTTCTTGTAGACTGGCTTTTGTTTTAATATTCAACTTTAAATTAATCTTTCTATACTTCAAATATCTAATTACTTTACCATTTATTTTGATAATAAACTCTAATCTCTTTACTTTAAATTCTCTTTCATTTATTACTGCCTTTATGTATATGCGATCGCTCATTCTTACGACTAAACATTTATTTACATTTTAACATATTATTACTAAATATAAACTTTCTCTGTTTCAATTTACTGTCTTTTGAAATCGTCTTTATGAGCTCTTTTATTTTTATAAATCACTTCAAAATGCATTAAGCATGTCACCTCGATTTCTGATGATCTTACGACTGTTGTCCGGGGTTCCAGCGTTGTCTAGAGTTAATTTTCCATTCCTCTTGTCCTGGCGTGGTCCTGGATACGTCTAGGGTCCAGCGTCGATCTACGGCAGCTTCCCTGGATACGTCTAGATGTCCAGCGTCGATCTACGGCAGCTTCCCTGGATACGTCTAGATGTCCAGCGTCGATCCACAGCATATTTCATGGATATACTCTTGATAGACTAACTATTGCTGTATTTACTTTTCCCGTAATATTGTTGTGACTTAAATAAATGTCATTTCGTTTGTTACTGCGACTTGTAATAGGATAAAAAATATAAACTGTTTTGCCGACGGACAGCATGTCCGGCTGCAACTGAGTCTTGAAATGAAGAGAAGGGTTTTTGGTCGAACCCTTAATTTATACCCTCTCGAGATTCCGCGCTGGTCGGCTCCAAAATCGTCCTGTCGATACCTGCATATCTCGTGACAGCCCCCACTACCGAACCTTTTCATCTATTTGCAATTATTAGCAAATAGCACTGTTTTGCACAGAATCGAGATAGCACAAATCGTAGCTACTTTGATTAATCACTCACTGTATTAATTTGAGCGTCTTAGGGTAATTGGCGTATTTTTTAGCACGTTTATTTTGCACTGTCTTCGCATTACGTGTTCTATTAACGTCATCTTTTCACTGGGGATAACTATAATTTTTACCCACACTTTGGTGTGTTTGGTTTGATCATACATTAATTAGTTTTTTCACAGTGAATTAAAACAATTATTTTATTAATTACTTGGGGCGGGTTGCTGAGTTTCCTGTCTATGCCTGATTCACTCACACACACAAGATACACGTGTAACACACATACAATTGAGCAGGTGTTCACTGCGTGTCGGAACAGGTTAATTGCTACCCTAATCTAACAATGAAATATTTCTGCAATCTCAGACTTGTCCATTTACCCGTAACTTATACAAAATTTACATTTATTTAAATTAATGCCTAATACAGCTATGGCTGTATCGTTGCATTATTCCTCTGCCTGAGAGAAATACAATCATGTTATATTAACTTAACTTAAGTTTACATTGTTAAACAAACACATAATAATGAGTAAGTCAGCCTAACGTTCACCGTGGTGGTATGTAATATTTACCCCCCGTTACACAGCTGATCGATCCGTTGACCTTGTCCTGCTTCAGTGGCCTTGTCCCACTTTTACTCTCTCTTCTCATTATTTATACGTAGAATTTCTTGAATGATGTCACATGATATTTGCCAATGTCATTATCCTTTCTCTCATCGTATATGATGAATGTGTGTCTTCCTACGCGTTGTTTCAACGTATAAAGTCCGTTGTATAATCGGAAAAATTTCTTTGCTGTGTTGTCACTGCGTTTTCCTACAGGATTAGCTTTCAGCAGAATTTGTTCTCCTACATCAAATCGTTGTAATTTATGTGTTCTATTGTATTTTTCTATCCTCTTGTTACCTTGTTCTATGATGCGTTGTTTAGCATACTCAACCTTTACACTTAATGGAATAGGTACGTTTTGATTCTCTGGCTTGCTTATATATTTGGTCCAGAATCTGACAGGTTTCTTGTCTTCTCTAGCTCGATTGGTGTATAACTCGTTGCTTCGCTATAATTTTCATTTATTGCTTTCTCAAAGAAAGGTAAGTACTCTGCCCATTTGTTGTGTTGAGCATGACAGTAGATTCGTAGATATTTACCTAACTCTTTATTTACTCTTTCCGCCAGATTTCCCTGTGGGTGTCGTACTGATGTGAGTACAGGTTGGATTCCATTTTCACGAAGAGTTCTCTCCCCTACTTCGCTTTGGAACTGTACTCCTTGATCGCTAAGTACCTTCTTCATTTTACCATATGCAGGGATGTATTTCTGCAAGAGTATTTTTAAAACAACTTTAGTTGTGGGTCGCATAATTGGATACATATGGACGGCTTTGGAAAATACATCTATACAAACAAGTATGTGTTTCACCCCCCCCGACTTGATCTCTGGAGTGGTCCAAGAAAATCCACTGCAATTAGCTCTCCTTTTCGGTCCTTTTGAATACTCTGCATTTCCAAATAGGTATGTAGATTCGGTCCTTAATTTTACATTATCTTACTTATACATTCTTACCTTCGCTTCTAATCTTCCTTAACTCTTTTCTTAACATGACATTACTTTATGTTACTTAACTTTTCTTATATTACTTATACAATACATAAACATTCATTTCCTTTTATTACATTTCTTTAACCTTACCTTTCTGATCGCTACTACTTTCCTGAAATACACTTCTGTAACAGAATACTCTTTTAGCTTTGTAGTGTGTCGCATGATCGGTTACAGAGGAACTGTCTTGGGAAACAACGATATTTTTCTCGAAGTCCTTAGTCCTAAGTAGTCTCTGCCCTTTTGACTTTTCACTCTCGCTTTCTTCTGTGTCCTTGTATCTCCATTAAGTGTTCGCTTGATCAGCCGTTCTGACAATTATACCCATTATTTTCCATTCCTAACCCTTTCTTCATATTAATAACAACATTAACATCTTTTACCATTACTGTCTTAAATATTTCTCTACACTATCATTCCTTACCATTAATAATACATTTCTTAATTAACCCTTTAAAATAATATTCCTTACATTTTGTAACGGTCCAAAATATGGCGTATTTTATTTTATTTCATTTTCGGGGTTTCTTAAAAATATATTGTAAAATTTAATTCCATTGTAACAGACCCCGTGTATAGAACAGTGTTGAAACGCAGCAGCAACGCAATATAACGTTGTGAAATCAGTACCGAGGTATGCAGCAAGCCCTCAGTTCCAAGAACTCTGTTTCTGTGTGACAGCGCGCACGCACGTGTCAAGTGAATATACGCTCGGACTGACGCGGTCAGGAAACGCCAAGATGGTGAAAAAATATATTTTCTGTTTCGTCTCCTTGACTGAGCTGGAGGAAATGTAGCTAAGTCACCGCCCCTTTTGGTGACATCAAGCCAGAAGTGTCTAAATATCGTCGGCACACACTACAGAAAAGACCACTATATATCATGCACATGGTCGCTCAACCGCAACAAATCAACTATGAACGTCGACAAAATTCGTTGGCCATGGACATAACTTCCTCCCGCTTGCGAGAGATGATATACGCAGTCCACGTTACGGAGCCCACGAGCAACAGAGTTCACGTACAGACGTAGTTGCGACGCTCGGCCCCGGTCGGTTTGAACTGTTTTAATAATGAATAATGCCACGTAATAATGCCGTAATACCGACCGGGACCCAAGAAAGTAATAAATGTAGCACAGTGAGTGTATAGGAAACAATTGTGAATGGGAAATAGTGAGTAACGGGCATTGGGAGAGCGGAACGATAACCATGTGTTTGGCCGGCATTACGGTAGTGCGGTTTCTCGATCTAAACTGAAATTATAAAAATGTCAAGGGGTAAATAAGTATTTTGTGTGTCTGTGAGAGTGAGTGAAAGGCAGGCTGGGATATCTACAATATAGTAAGTAATATTAGTTAAGTATATAACAATAAGATGTATAAACAAGAGTCACATAAAATTTGAAAACATGTAAGAAAATTTATTTGGAAAACCAACATTTAAAATGGCAAGATTTGATCATTAAACAATCATAATTTCTCTTCATAAAATGTGTAGTGTAAGTCATTTCACTAACCTATGAAACACATGTTTGCGTCTGATGTTCGTGTGATCGGATTTCTGGACTCAGATAAAGAAGTATTGGGGTTGACACAGTAGTTATGGAGAATATATGTAGAGTATTGAGTGATATATTGATGTTTATAATTGATGTTGTTATTTTGTTGTAGTTGAAGTGAGGTAAGAAGAGTGAGATTTTGGGGATGGCAATTTTGTAATAGGGGGTAGTGTAATGTGAGAGTCCGCAGCAATGGTTGGGACGGGAAGGGACCGATTTAGTGGGAAGGGGTTGCCTTAGGTAGAATCCAGGAACCAACATAATGGGAAATGAGCTTTTTGGGGGGGGGAACACTTATCCTAAGTACAAAGGGTTAGAGAGTATTTTTTTTATATATATAGAGAGAAGGTGGCGAATTGAGTTTAATGATAAGTTGGGTTTAGAGTGTTTTGATAGATATTTTGATAGAGATGGGTGTCATGTTAGTTAAAGTTGATGAGTATTAGAGTCAAAGGGGTAGAGATTATAAATGTAGGCCTACCAAATGGTAAATTAAATTGTTATGAGTATTTAAATCACCCAAAGTAATGGAGAAAAAGACTGTCAAATAAAGAAAGAGATTTATAACAAGAATATAAAATGTTTAATGGAAACCAGTGACAAATTTTGATAGAATTTGGAAATATAAAGTCAGAAAGTGTTTGTTTTAAATGATTTGAATGTCAATTTGATTATTATTTATAATAATATTTTGTTATTTTAAATGTTTTATGTTATTATGTTTTGTGTTTTAAGAGAGAATTTTACAGATGGTAAGTGTATTTTCAGACATAATTGGTACATAAGGTATGTAGGTCAAGGTTGTGGACTTGACCTAGTTTTGATCAGCTGATAGTGAGGTCATATAAGTTAATAGTAAGGAAGTTAATTCAACTTTTGGTTTTTGATCAATTTAAACAAATTTTAAATGATTTCAATATGAAAAGAAAAATATTTTAAGAAATTTAAATTTTTTTTAAATTTTAAAATTTTTTGGAAAATATTTTGAAAAAAAAAAAATTTCTTGATTTTGCGCCTGCCAGCTAATGGATGATTTTAAACTTTGATTATTTTATTGTTGGTGTTCTAACCATGTTTATTATTATTGAATTATTTTGTATTGAATTGTATTGTTAGACTCTAGGTGTAATCACATGTTAGGTTAAGGATGTTGTTAGGTTAATTGTAAGAAATGTTTAAATTTATTTATTTTAAATAACAGAAAAAAACCAATGAAGAGAATAATTCAAAAGAGATACAAAATTTGTGATTTGATTTTAAATGAAAACGACCAAGGAGTTGTAATTTAAATGAATTTTTAAAGAATTTTTCAATTTTCAGTAGGTAATGTGAGTGTGTGTGAGCCCAGTATCTGCTAAAGGCAGCCCAGCTTGCATATAAGGGGAAACATATTGGTGGAGGATCTGGCATAATCTAAGCCAGGGATTGAGGATTTTTCGGGGTAGCATGATAGAAGGCGAGGTGCGCTGAGGTGCGTGTCTGTTCGATTTTTCGGTGTTGGGATCTCGCACAGAGAAGTCCAGTGATCTCGTTCAGATACGTCCATAGTCGCCAAGCCAGGGGGGTCGTTTACCCATGCAGAGTAAGAACAAAAGGGGGTTGTTGGCACCAGTTCCTCACCGGTCCTCTTAGGGGTTTTATCAATGAGATTTCTTCTGTTTTGGACAGAAGACTTCTCATTGAGGGGGTATTGTAACGGTCCAAAATATGGGGTATTTTATTTTATTTCATTTTCGGGGTTTCTTAAAAATATATTGTAAAATTTAATTCCATTGTAACAGACCCCGTGTATAGAACAGTGTTGAAACGCAGCAGCAACGCAATATAACGTTGTGAAATCAGTACTGAGGTATGCAGCAAGCCCTCAGTTCCAAGAACTCTGTTTCTGTGTGACAGCGCGCACGCACGCGTCAAGTGAATATACGCTCGGACTGACGCGGTCAGGAAACGCCAAGATGGTGAAAAAATATATTTTCTGTTTCGTCTCCTTGACTGAGCTGGAGGAAATGTAGCTAAGTCACCGCCCCTTTTGGTGACATCAAGCCAGAAGTGCCTAAATATCGTCAGCACACACTACAGAAAAGACCACTATATATCATGCACATGGTCGCTCAACTGCAACAAATCAACTATGAACGTCGACAAAATTCGTTGGCCGTGGACATCAACTTCCTCCCGCTTGCGAGAGACGATATACGCAGTCCACGTTACGGAGCCCACGAGCAACAGAGTTCACGTACAGACGTAGTTGCGACGCTCGGCCCCGGTCGGTTTGAACTGTTTTAATAATGAATAATGCCACGTAATAACGCCGTAATACTGACCGGGACCCAAGAAAGTAATAAATGTAGCACAGTGAGTGTATAGGAAACAATTGTGAATGGGAAATAGTGAGTAACGGGCATTGGGAGAGCGGAACGATAACCACGTGTTTGGCCGGCATTACGGTAGTGCGGTTTCTCGATCTAAACTGAAATTATAAAAATGTCAAGGGGTAAATAAGTATTTTGTGTGTCTGTGAGAGTGAGTGAAAGGCAGGCTGGGATATCTACAATATAGTAAATAATATTAGTTAAGTATATAACAATAAGATGAATAAACAAGAGTCACACAAAATTTGAAAACATGTAAGAAAATTTATTTGGAAAACCAACATTTAAAATGGCAAGATTTGATCATTAAACAATCATAATTTCTCTTCTTAAAATGTGTAGTGTAAGTAATTTCACTAACCTATGAAACACATGTTTGCGTCTGATGTTCGTGCGATCGGATTTCTGGACCCAGATAAAGAAAGAACCTTTACAGGTAGGTGAAAATAAATTATATTTTTGTATTTTATATATTTAAATTGTATATGAACATAACAATTTAGCATAACACTCCTTATTATTTAATTCCTTATTTCTTTTCACTAATATTTCTTTTTATTTGCTATCATATCCTTAATAAATAACATTTCTTAATTATACTCTCTTATCTTATTATTAATAATTAATAGTAATATTATTTTTCTCATTTAAAAATAATTATTTATTTTCATTTGCCTTGAGTTCTGAGTTGCAGTGTTGTTAGATCTGACACCCCTCTTATAACCATTGTTTGTTGCACACAGGAAATTCATTGTACTCACCGTGTAAACAACGTCCGCATTCCATTCTATTGCTGCGACATCCGTTTTGATCGTATAAGTCACCTATTTGTCGCTGCATTGAATTGTTGCTGCCTGTATCGCGTGATCCACTTGTCTATAGGGTGAAAACTTTATTCTCCCTCTCTTTCTCTCGTTCTCTCCACGTTGCTGCTCTTGATGAACGCATTTCTTAATAGTTCGTATGCGTTTTACATTGGAACATTCTTTTGTGCGTCGTTTATGATGATATTCATCGTAATTACTATACTTACAGTTATAATTATCGTTCACTTTATATTTCTTGTGTGTATACCTACCGTCATATTTACTACAATTTTGTGTAGTGTTTCGTATAGATAATTTACTACGTTTCTCGTTAGGTCTACAGTGATATTTTTCTCCGTGAGTGTGGTGCCTTAAATGTTTCACCTGTGTCATCTTATGTGACTTACTAGTGTGTGTCTCACAGTTGGGATATCGCTATTAATAAGGTACGTTTTATTAACCTTTATTTGCTTCTCTTACTTAATGTTAATTACTTTTTTATATTTATCGTTAGTAATCACAAACGTATTTTCAACTAGTATGAATTCTTCACATATTAGCTCCGTTTGTTTATCAATTATTCCACAGACATTTTCTGCGATCGTGTCAATATGTAAGTTAGTACCAACAATTTTTTCTGTTAATTCTTCTAAACTCTCCGTAATTTTTATGGTGTCCTGTTTAAAATTTTCAGTGTTGTTCAAGTTTATTTTCTAAACTTTCTGTTTGGTTCTTATTAAATTCTTTTAATTCATCTATTCTAGCATTTAAACTTTCTGTCTGTTTTGTGCTTAATTCATCGACCCAGGCACGCATCATTGTCTGAAATGCCTCCATGTCTAAATTTCCTGGAGTCGTCATGTTGAATTATTTTGTATTTAAATATTTATTTATAATTTATGATTATTAGTGAACCGTATGCAAGCTTTTATTTATTTATTGTTGAACTGTTATTATTTATTTATTTGTATTTACTCATGTTACACTTACACCTGTTTATTTTGTTGAGCGCCAGTTGTGTTTTAGTACACAACAATTAACATAACATACAGTTAATGTTTACTATAAATAATTATTACATATAATATTAGTTATATCATATAACTCATCAAACATTGGTAATCATAGAGCATACATTAATTATTAAATGTAGGCGTTTCGCGCCCCACTTTGGGCGCCATTTTATACAACAAATTTATTATATAATTTAAATTTGTGGAGCCCCACAATCTTGGAGTGCCATTTTTATACAACAACACAATGTTATTAAATGTAAGCGTGTCGTGCCACACGTCAAGGGCGACAAAAAATGTATCAAGTTATATATTCTGTGCAATTTAATTGGTACATTAATTGAACTCATACTCTTTATATAACATTACTAACAACATGTACGTGTATTTGGGGTTCAGGTGTAAATATAATAAGAGTATTTTTATTATCAATATTAAAAACTCATATTTATTATTTTTTCATTATTAAAATTATTCATAAACATCATTAATTTGTCGGTCACGATATTGCTCATTATTTAATGTTTATATCTTACGATATGCAATATTACACATATTTAAAAAATTCTTATATCTAAACATGTTAATCTTATATCTAAACATGTTAAATAATTTTTATTAATTTATTATAAAATCAAAACATTCTTATATTGAAATAAATTGTCTTATCTCAGATCTGACCTCTACTCGCTCAGTCTATACCAATGTTTTGACTTCAATTTAACTTTATATTAATTTCTTGTAGACTGGCTTTTGTTTTAATATTCAACTTTAAATTAATCTTTCTATACTTCAAATATCTAATTACTTTACTATTTATTTTGATAATAAACTCTAATCTTTTTACTTTAAATTCTCTTTCATTTATTACTGCTTTTATGTATATGCGATCGCTCATTCTTACGACTAAACATTTATTTACATTTTAACATATTATTACTAAATATAAACTTTCTCTGTTTCAATTTACTGTCTTTTGAAATCGTCTTTATGAGCTCTTTTATTTTTATAAATCATTTCAAAATGCATTAAGCATGTCACCTCGATTTCTGATGATCTTACGACTGTTGTCCGGGGTTCCAGCGTTGTCTAGAGTTAATTTTCCATTCCTCTTGTCCTGGCGTGGTCCTGGGTACGTCTAGGGTCCAGCGTCGATCTATGGCAGCTTCCCTGGATACGTCTAGATGTCCAGCGTCGATCTACGGCAGCTTCCCTGGATACGTCTAGATGTCCAGCGTCGATCCACAGCATATTTCATGGATATACTCTTGATAGACTAACTATTGCTGTATTTACTTTTCCCGTAATATTGTCGTGACTTAAATAAATGTCATTTCGTTTGTTACTGCGACTTGTAATAGGATAAAAAATATAAACTGTTTTGCCGACGGACAGCATGTCCGGCTGCAACTGAGTCTTGAAATGAAGAGAAGGGTTTTTGGTCGAACCCTTAATTTATACCCTCTCGAGATTCCGCGCTGGTCGGCTCCAAAATCGTCCTGTCGATACCTGCGTATCTCGTGACAGCCCCCACTACCGAACCTTTTCATCTATTTGCAATTATTAGCAAATAGCACTGTTTTGCACAGAATTGAGATAGCACAAATCGTAGCTACTTTGATTAATCACTCACTGTATTAATTTGAGCATCTTAGGGTAATTGGCGTATTTTTTAGCACGTTTATTTTGCACTGTCTTCGCATTACGTGTTCTATTAACATCATCTTTTCACTGGGGATAACTATAATTTTTACCCACACTTTGGTGCCATTGGTTCGATCATACATTAATTAGTTTTCTCACAGTGAATTAAAACAATTATTTTATTAATTACTTGGGGTGGATTGCTGAGTTTCCTGTCTATGCCTGATTCACTCACACACACAAGATACACGGGTAACACACATACAATTGAGCAGGTGTTCACTGCGTGTCGGAACAGGTTAATTGCTACCCTAATCTAACAATGAAATATTCTGCAATCTCAGACTTGTCCATTTACCCGTAACTTATACAAATTATACAAAATTTACATTTATTTAAATTAATTCCTAATACAGCTATGGCTGTATTGTTGCAATATATATATATATATGTATATATATATATTGTTACAACACAAATAAGCCAACCCAGTACCAGGGATAAAAACTATAATTATAAAAGTAAATATACTTCATATCAAATAAAATGATTAAAAATAAATAAAATAAAAAGACAATGACACGACAAACGACGACATTATCCAACCCAAGTGATTGACCAAACAAACAGGAACTAACAAAAGAAGAAGGGAACCACGAAAAATACTCAAAGAAAAAGGTGATTAACCAAACAAATAGGAACTAACAAAAGAAGGAAAGAAACCAGAACCAAAGAAGAATAATGACAATTAAAGGGAGTGAACGAATTCCTACAACAAAATGAAATTAAACCAGACGGGAAGAGGAGAACCGAGTCAAAATGAAGACAATCGAAAATGAAGAAGGTGAAGAAGAAGAGGAAGAATGAAGAGGAAACGAAGTGAAACCGAGAAATAAGAGACACCACATGTAAAAGGGAGAAATGGTATACTCAGAGATAGCATATTGTAAATAAACCCCAATAATTATCCACTAATGGAAATAAATATTGTTGTAAATGAGATAATTTATATACCTGTTTTAAACAAAAAACGGTAAAAAAATAACAGTAAAGAAAAGTACACTAACCCAAATATTAAAGTTAGATATAGTGAAGTATATATAACAAAATGTCATTAATAATAGGTATAATTTTATAATGAAAGAAATAGTGAGAAAGAGAAAGAGAAATAATTATAGGGATTACCCACTAAAGAGCACTTAGTATAAACAGTGAAAAAGTGCAATAGTGTAGTGATAAAGAAGGTACGCTAATTAAATTATAATTAACTATAGATAATTTAATAGTGAAGGTGATGTATAAATGGGAATAGTGTTAGATATAGAATATAAATATTATGAAAAATAGTGAATGATAAAGAAAATAAACACTTAATAAATCTATAAAGAACACTAAAGGTTTAAACAGTGAAAAAATAGTGAATAAGTATGTTGTGAAAAATAGTATTAAGTATAAACTATAAAGTAAGATGTATTAAACACTGAAAAGTGATAATCACAATAATAATTAAAACAAAAAATATTATAAATAAGTTTAGAAATATGTAATCATATTTAAAAGGGAGAATCCCAGGAAAGAGTAAATTGAAAGTATTAACATGGAATGGAGAAAGGAAGTAGTAATAAATTAAGAATTTAAATATGCAATTAATAAACACCCGATGTTAGAAGGGAAAACAAATTTAATAAGTTTGAAGGAAGTGATGATGTTTCTCACTCAAAATAATAGCAAAAGAATGAAATGAATGTTAAACCAACAGTAACTAATAACTTATAAAAAATTGTTCGTTTTAATGTTATGAATAGGATATGGCTGAAAGAAACTTGCAGTCCATAGGCCTAATTGTTATGTTTTAAATATTAAGATAGAAAAAACAATATTGACATGTAATCAGAACACAAACAGACTCAAAACGCAACACAAACAATTATAATAACAAAGTAAAGCCCATCAGGCTGAAATGAAATGTAATTTAAATCAAATAAGTAAAATACCATAATGGCTACTTAGGTCTATGAAAATGCCTAACTGTCAAAGACACACACAAATATCAATTATAACAAATTACCAAGGAAATTTACAAATCTAAGGCAAGTAACTAGCCAGTAATTATATATAAATCATTTTAAAAGAGAAATGTTACTATAAAGGTTTAAATTGAAAAAGATATATAATTATCAGATGTCAACATAATTAGACAAAAGTTAATATATAATAGAATATGACCTTATGAGGTATTGTTTTAATCTTTGAAAGGAAATAAATACAATAGTGGTATTATTTATTACCCAGAAGGGATGACAGAAGCATAAAATCAATCAGAAAATATATAATAAATTTGAATAAAAATTTCAAATATCTTAACAATGCTTTTAATCGAGGCCTTAACCAATCAAAGGGTTACTGTTACCATAGAAACAGGCCGTTGGTTACTAATTTTCCGTTAAATTTATATACTTGGAAAAATGATGCTTAAGTAAGAGGTATGCAAGATTGAGATGACCAAAATTTTTCTTTAAAAAGTTCAAAAAATGTTTAGAAGTCGACAGCAAGAACCAATGACGAGGAGATGAAGACCTTCAAATATTAACAGATGTACAGGAACCAAATAAACAAAATTAAATAGCAAAAATTCCCAAGACAAAATAGAAGAAGATGCCGGCAGCCTAAAACACACCAAAATTGATGAATTTCCATTAACCCAGAACTACGACATATCGCAAACTTCTGAACTGTTAAGTATCAATCAAATACTATAATCCCCGGAGTAAAAGCACCTTAAATATTTCTCAAATCAATCAAAAATTCTCACTATCAAAATTAATTTTCTTTCAAGGATTTAATGATAATAAACTTACGTAAAACAATTGTTAACTTAGAAATAACCTCGCATTAGTGTGCGAAATTTGTAACAACTAATACGACACTACCGAACAATTTGTAAACACACTTTATACCATTTAAGTACGGATAAGGTACGGTAGTGTACTTTTTTAATGTAACCAGCTTTTATGTTTTATTTATAATCCAAAGAACCCCAGATTTTGAACCAGTTAATATATTGTGTACAAACAGAAGCCATGTCGGCATCAGTATAGTTCATTTCAAAATCAATTTCGCCAACCTAGAGACATATGTTTCATGTTCTAAGCCGGAGCAATTTTATTGGAAAATAATTTATAATACTTTTGTCACATTGATTAATGGCCAAATCATAATTAAAATTACAGTACAGAGTATTACCATTGTTTTATTTCGTAGGAAGTTGTATAATATATGTGTGTGTTAGCAATTCCCCTGAGTAACCAACTAGCGCTCTTGCCAAGTGAGCAATACAACAAGCTGTACAGCGGCGGGAATCATTTGAACACTCCAGCTGTCAACGCTGACAACACCAATATAACTAATAAATTCACAAATTTAATTGTTTTAAAATAAACAATTTGGCGCCACCCGGGATTCGCAACCCCTATGAATAAACAGGTAGGTTGTACTGATAATTGAGACCACGCTACAGACTTCAGTAGTAACAACTATTAATGTAACGACCGGTGTGAGGCGAACACACCACACTAACACTTTCTACACATAAAAAACAAGTGTACACATTTTACAGATACGACCAGAACTTAACATAACAGATTGGCGACCAACATAGTGAGGCTAGAAAGAACGACTAGCGGCGGTTATGAATAGACATAGTATGGTTACAAGACTCAAAAGTAAGGAAGCATCAAACCAAGAAGAAATGGAAGAACTTGAGGAGATGATTGGAGGATTGTTTGAAGAGGATCCCCAGGGGGACCAACCAGAAAATCCAAACCTACCAGAAGCAGAAATTGAAGTAATAGTTGATGTCCAACCAGTCAAACCAGCCCAAACAACGGATGCCAATTTCCAAGAAATGATGAGGATTATGGTGGAACAATTAAACAGAAACCAAGAGAAAACAAATGAAAATTTTAAGAAACAAGAGCAAAAAATCAATAATAAAATGGAACAAAACAAGGAAGAATTGAATAAAAAATTAGAATCATTAAGGAGAGAAGACAGGGAGTTCTTGAATGACAAACTGGACCGAAACAGTGAAGAATTGAAGAAGCAAATCAAGGAGAACATGGAACTTCTAAATAATAAAATGGAGAGCAACCATGAGGTCCTGAAGAGAAGTCAGGAGACGTTGGAAAAGAAGAGTGAAGAGCTGAAGAAACAGATCAAGAAGGATCTGGAAATAGTGAATAAGAAGATTGAGAATAGTAATGATACGCTCCAACAAAAATTGAAGGAAGAAAGTGAGAAAAACAGAGAAGAATTAAGGTTCATAGTAATAGGATTTCGTGAAGAAATCGAGCAGACGAAAACGGGGATGAACAAGAGATGGGAAGAAATAAGCTACCCAGTAGATCAACTTAATGAAACTGTAAATAATGGTTTCACACAATTGAATGAAACACTAGACACCATTTCTGAAGGTAGTAAGGAGATGGAAACTGTAGAAGAAACAAGTGTATTGTTTTCTGAAAATAAAGATAACAATGACACCAAGAAAGTTAAGCACATAAAAACCAACCGTAGAAGAGTAAAGAAGAATCGGATAATTAAGAAGAATAAGAAAACAGAGGAAATGGGGAAAGTATATAAAAAGAAACTAATAAAAATCAGAGAAGAATTAGAGATGATGAAGAACGGACTCATTGATGTGTTTAATTTACCCCTTACTGACCAAAGCAAACGCATGAAATATAAAGATTGTAGGAGGACCTCAAAAGCAATTGTATAGAGAATTCACAACAAACTAGAGGAGGAAAACTTCAGCAAATCGATACGTAAATGGAAAATACAAGAAATAGAAAGGACCCACAACAAAATAATGTGTCACAAATTACGAAGGTCTCTGAAACACAGGAATCCACCAGCATTGGAAATGCAAAATAAAAAATTAATGGTGACATTAACAAGGGGATTACCATTAACTCCTTTAATTAATAAACCACATCATAAAGTGAACAATGTAGGCATGGATACAAGGGAACAAATGGTATTTTAAGAAGTGCTGTACCAAGTAGCAGAGAAATATTTCATAAGGACGGAGACAGTAATACATACAAGAGCGGTCCGAATACCAAGGGAAGAGAATGCAGAAAAAATACTACAGGTAAACAGTGTTGTAGGAGCGAGATCCGGAAGTAACCAGCCAGAAGAAGAAAACTTATGACTGGATACCTTTCAGTAATGACCCAGCGGAGAATTTTCGCATAGCATATAACAAGCGAAACCCGCCAGAATGTTGGATTCCATCAAGAAGTATTGGGAACCAACCAAACACCTCTCAGGGAGGAAGGCAGGTCATCGATGAAGAAGAAGAAACGGCCGATCAATGGAACGCATAATAAACCATAATTTATAAATAACAAATTTAAAAATTATCCAGAATAAATGTAGAAGATCAAACATTTGAAGGAGTAGAGGAGAAAGTCAACAAAGAGTGAAATATACAAGAGAAGGCAATAACAAGGAAAGAAAAGGAGATTAACTTACAAAAAAGTATAAATAACAAGGGCCGGTATATAGCACAATATATGCCCATATATCATCACAAAAGATAATGGTAATAATACTTACCAAATAAGTAATATAAACACAAGAAAAATAAAGGGAGTTTACAACCAAGCTTCAATAAAAAGGTTTTATGAAGAAGAATAAATAACTAGAAATGAAATAAACAAATTTCAAAATTCAAAAAGTTTGGAAGAGCAACTTACTACTCTATTTAGATGATATATGCGGAATAGAAAAAATTAAAATAAATGAATAAAAAATATAAAAAAAAGGGAATAAGTTACACAAATTCCTACCAAGTAAAATCAACTTAAAGTCTATTAAAGTTGAGATATGAAGTATAAAATAAAAAAGTACAATAATAAGGAATTAGTTACACAAATTCCTATCAAAAAGTAAGAATCACAAACTTACGATAATATGTAAACAAAAAGTAACTAAAAAGGAATAAGCTACGAACATTCCTATAAAGTAAGAAAACTAACTTACAAAAAACTATCAAAAATGATATTTAATACAAATTAAAATAAACAAAAGCAAATCAAGCAAAACTGCTAAGATAAATACCTGAAATTATAATGAATCAAAAGTATTCAAAGAAAAAAAAAAATCTGAACTGGTACAAGGAAAAAGAGAAGTTATGTATAAGACAAATATACAAAAAAATGGCTAAAGCAGAATATTGCTAAACAAACAAGAAAAAGAATAAAAATGTCTAAGATAATTAAAATGATCACAAGAAGGATAGAAAAACAACCTAATGAAAAGTTAGATATAATGAAATTAACATATGAATAAATAAAAAACAACTGTATGAGTAAATGACAGTATATAGCAAAGGTATAGCAGAAGGAAGAATGAGTAAAAGGCCAAAGTGATCTAAAAACAAACCACAAGGTGGACAATCCCAAAATATATTATTATTATTATTAATAATTTAAGTCACAAGTTGACAAAAAAGGTATTTAAGATTGACTGTTGAAAAGTCCAGCAATCAAATTAAACTGAGCAGAGATGATGTTCCTCAGGTCTCAGAAAAAAAATGAGTAGTAATGGAGAGAAACCAGCTACTAAAAGTTAGGGGAAAAAATTGTGTATAAGGGAGAACACACTAATGGAAATAAATAAAAACAGATTCAAATAAAATGGAATGAATCAGGTAAGAAGAGAAATATAGAATGGAGAAACAAATGAAAGAGAATAGGAAAAAGATTATATACAACTGATAATTTCATAAAAACCTATGCTAGTGTTTTATTAAAATTATCAATTTTGAAGGAGAGGCATTATGTTACAACACAAATAACCCAACCCAGTACCAGGGATAAAAACTATAATTATAAAAGTAAATATACTTCATATCAAATAAAATGATTAAAAATAAATATAATAAAAAGACAATGACACGACAAACGACGACATTATCCAACCCAAGTGATTGACCAAACAAACAGGAACTAACAAAAGAAGAAGGGAACCACGAAAAATACTCAAAGAAAAAGGTGATTAACCAAACAAATAGGAACTAACAAAAGAAGGGAAGAAACCAGAACCAAAGAAGAATAAAGACAATTAAAGGGAGTGAACGAATTCCTACAACAAAATGAAATTAAACCAGACGAGAAGAGGAGAACCGAGTCAAAATGAAGACAATCGAAAATGAAGAAGGTGAAGAAGAAGAGGAAGAATGAAGAGGAAACGAAGTGAAACCGAGAAATAAGAGACACCACATGTAAAAGGGAGAAATGGTATACTCAAAGATAGCATATTGTAAATAAACCCCAATAATTATCCACTAATGGAAATAAATATTGTTGTAAATGAGATAATTTATATACCTGTTTTAAACAAAAATCAGTAAAAAAATAACTTGGTAAAGAAAAGTACACTAACCCAAATATTAAAGTTAGATATAGTGAAGTATATATAACAAAATGTCATTAATAATAGGTATAATTTTATAATGAAAGAAATAGTGAGAAAGAGAAAGAGAAATAATTATAGGGATTACCCACTAAAGAGCACTCAGTATAAACAGTGAAAAAGTGCAATACTGTAGTGATAAAGAAGGTACGCTAATTAAATTATAATTAACTATAGATAATTTAATAGTGAAGGTGATGTATAAATGGGAATAGTGTAAGATATAAAATATAAATATTATGAAAAATAGTGAATGATAAAGAAAATAAACACTTAATAAATCTATAAAGAACACTAAAGGTTTAAACAGTGAAAAAAATAGTGAATAAGTATGTTGTGAAAAATAGTATTAAGTATAAACTATAAAGTAAGATGTATTGAACACTGGAAAGTGATAATCACAATAATAATTAAAACAAAAAATATAAATAAGTTTAGAAATATGTAATCATATTTAAAAGGGAGAATCCCAGGAAAGAGTAAATTGAAAGTATTAACATGGAATGGAGAAAGGAAGTAGTAATAAGTTAAGAATTTAAATATGCAATTAATAAACACCCGATGTTAGAAGGGAAAACAAATTTAATAAGTTTGAAGGAAGTGATGATGTTTCTCACTCAAAATAATAGCAAAAGAATGAAATGAATGTTAAACCAACAGTAACTAATAACTTATAAAGAATTGTTCGTTTTAATGTTATGAATAGGATATGGCTGAAAGAAACTTGCAGTCCATAGGCCTAATTGTTATGTTTTAAATATTAAGATAGAAAAAACAATATTGACATGTAATCAGAACACAAACAGACTCAAAACGCAACACAAACAATTATAATAACAAAGTAAAGCCCATCAGGCTGAAATGAAATGTAATTTAAATCAAATAAGTAAAATACCATAATGGCTACTTAGGTCTATGAAAATGCCTAACTGTCAGACACACACAAATATCAATTATAACAAATTACCAAGGAAATTTACAAATCTAAGGCAAGTAACTAGCCAGTAATTATATATAAATCATTTTAAAAGAGAAATGTTACTATAAAGGTTTAAATTGAAAAAGATATATAATTATCAGATGTCAACATAATTAGACAAAAGTTAATATATAATAGAATATGACCTTATGAGGTATTGTTTTAATCTTTGAAAGGAAATAAATACAATAGTGATATTATTTATTACCCAGAAGGGATGACAGAAGCATAAAATCAATCAGAAAATATATAATAAATTTGAATAAAAATTTCAAATATCTTAACAATGCTTTTAATCGAGGCCTTAACCAATCAAAGGGTTTCTGTTACCATAGAAACGGGCCGTTGGTTACTAATTTTCCATTAAATTTATATACTTGGAAAAATGACGCTTAAGTAAGAGGTATGCAAGATTGAGATGACCAAAATTTTACTTTAAAAAGTTCAAAAAACGTTTAGAAGTCGACAGCAAGAACCAATGACGAGGAGATGAAGAGCTTCAAATATTAACAGATGTCCAGGAACCAAATAAACAAAATTAAATAGCAAAAATTCCCAAGACAAAATAGAAGAAGATGCCAGCAGCCTAAAACATACCAAAATTGATGAATTTCCATTAACCCAGAACTACGACATATCGCAAACTTCTGAACTGTTAAGTATCAATCAAATACTATAATCCCCGGAGAAAAAGCACCTTAAATATTTCTCAAATCAATCAAAAATTCTCACTATCAAATAAAATTAATTTTCTTTCAAGGATTGAATGATAATAAACTACGTAAAACAATTGTTAACTTAGAAATAACCTCGCATTAGTGTGCGAAATTTGTAACAACTAATACGACACTACCGAAAAATTTGTAAACACACTATACCATTTAAGTACGGATAAGGTATGGTAGTGTACTTTTTTTAATGTAACCAGCTTTTATGTTTTATTTATAATCCAAAGAACCCCAGATTTTGAACCAGTTAATATATTGTGTACAAACAGAAGCCATGTCGGCATCAGTATAGTTCAATTCAAAATCAGTTTCGCCAACCTAGAGATATATGTTTCATGTTCTAAGCCAGAGCAATTTTATTGGAAAATAATTTATAATACTTTTGTAACATTGATTAATGACCACATCATAATTAAAATTACAGTACAGAGTATAACCATTGTTTTATTTCGTAGGAAGTTGTATAATATATGTGTGTGTTAGCAATTCCACTGAGTAACCAACTAGCGCTCTTGCCAAGTGGGCAATACAACAAGCTCTACAGCGGCGGGAATCATTTGAACGCTCCAGCTGTCAACGCTGACAACACCAATATAACTAATAAATTCACAAATTTAATTGTTTTAAAATAAACAATTTGGCGCCACCCGGGATTCGCAACCCCTATGAATAAACAGGTAGGTTGTACTGATAACTGAGACCATGCTACAGACTTCAGTAGTAACAACTATTAATGTAACGACCGGTGTGAGGCGAACACACCACACTAACACTTTCTACACATAAAAAACAAGTGTACACATTTTACAGATACGACCAGAACTTAACGTTACTATATATATATATATTGCAACACATCTTTTTATGATTTCTTTCATTATGGATTATGAGTTTTACATGGACCTGGTTAGGGTATACCATGTAAAACTTACCTGCAGTATATGGTACTTTTCTGCTTTGCCGGCTATTAGGTGTGGGATTTGGGCTTATAGGTATCAGGTAACGAGTTGGGACGATGTGTTTTCAAAAGAATTATTTTAGGAAGCTGAGTTGTATAAATTGTGAATAAATGAAAACTACCTTTTTAGTCTATCATTCCAATGATTATAATTGTCACCCTCAAGGTGCTTATCTTTAAACAAATCATAATAATAATAATAATAATAATTTCAAATATTTAACACAATTTACGGCGGGTTCCACCAATTATATATTCTTTCTTGAATATTACTTTACACATATTTTCTCTAGTGATATATTGTTATAATGCTTACGTCTAACAATCACATATTAAAATCATATATCTTAGTACATAATTTATAAGTTCCTGAAAATAAGACATACAATACACAGTATATACAGAAAACATATAACATGGAAATATACACACATATATGGGCAGTTTCACACTGTCTGCCTGTAATTATAATTCATTTATAAAAATCATTTTGTTATATTGAATTTAATTATTTAATAAAATGGAAATACTGAATTGATTTCATTCTATGAAATCCGTAACCCTGTTCTTTATACATGAGAAAATAAAATACGAACTTTTTAAATGAATATAACAAGGGTTATATTTATCGTTATCTCTATGGTAATTATTATTAATCTAAACATTTTTATTAAGGGTAACTCCCTTTTAATTATTCTACTCTTCAGCCTGCTTGGCTATCAACAATAATTAATATGAAACAATAAAATTTGTGACATCTAATATCTTGATAACACTCTTAGAGCTTCTCTGCACTCTCCCTTAATTTATCACATTTAATTTATAAAATATAATTCTTTATACAGTGCACAATCTCATGAAAACATTTGCTCAGAGTCTTTCTGCACTCTTATTAACATATTATTATAATAATCACACATTATCTAAATGTTCTGTCTTTTTGAATAAATGTCTCTATATGATATACAGTACAACATTTAAAAGTGTCTTTAGGCTTTAGTCATACCGCCTATATAAAAAAAAGTTTATCAATTATTTAAAACTGTTCAATTTCGCTTATAGCGGCTTTTCATTTACTTGTTGTGTTTTACAACATTATTATGAACCCTGAACCATATCAGGTCACCTGTTTTATGATTTCATGTTACACAGATGTACACGGGTCTCAGGCGTCGGCGTTGAGTACAGCTATTCCTCTCGAAACCTCCGTCAGCGTCGCTTAGCGGTGTATGAACAGCTAGGCTAGGCGTCGTTCCTTTATCGTCATGGACACAGCGTCTCTGGCCTCGGGTATAGTCTGATGTCCGTAGTACGTAGTTGTAGTAACTCAGGTGTCTGCCGGTCTCATTGAAGCGTCTTCTGCAGCGTATCGTTCCGTGTGTACGACTCAACGAATACTTTATGACTGAATGAATGAGTTTCTATCGGCGAATATATCAACAATCCTTTATTTATTTAGGTAACAAAGTTGTTTGTTAGACGTGTCTTGAACACAGTTATTAGCTATGTATACACGCGATCTTTAATTAGCACCGCGAAAGGTGTGAAATAGTAAAACGCTTATAGTTCACGACACTCTCACTATATCGTTATGTGTTTGGTGTCTAAATAAAGCTACATTTCCGCACTATTCACTGGTCAACCTAGTTCTTCTTAATCTTTTGTCATTTTTTTATTATTTAAGTTTTAAAACACTTCTGACATGTGCCGACAAAATTATACATATTTTTGCAGGTGGACTGTTATCTGTTTTGTTTGCTATATAAAATCTTATCTGTACCCTTCTAAATGTACAATTGTAGCAGATAACGCTTATTATGCGTACTCCAGTTAGAACGATAAACATTGATAACAATGTTTCGTTATAATATATATACCACGCTATGAGCGCCTGTAAGGACATAGAAATTTTGCATGACTGAGCGGCCAAGGGCACCCCCATATTTTTATGTATTATATAACATTTTCTTGGCTTTTTTTTTTTATTGCGCACTATAATTTCAACTCTCTTGAATCTATATATACTCAAATAAATTTTATATAAAGTTATATTAAGATATATAAATTAAGCGTTAAAGCGGTCACTATTAACTAACCTATGCCACACTTACATCAGCGCTGCGTAACAGTCATTCAAATGTACTGTCTGCTTCGCGCTAGGGCACACTGTACTAAATTCGCGCGGTCTTAGAGTTTTCTTACGTTGCCAACAAAAACGTGAGTCTTCGGTAGACGATATACAATTGTGTATTTGAATATAGGAAAATATTTAACTGTGTTCAGTTAACTTACGTGTAAAAGTACACTTATAAACTAAGTGTGTAACATTAAATATTAGCAAAAAAACGTTGTTGTAACAGCATTATACTACATTGATAAATTTAATTGGATGATTGAAATTTTAATTATGTTAAGCTCTGAAATAATAAAACAAACATATTTAAAAAATAGTACTTGTTTCCAATTTTTTATTGATATTGTAACACAACAAAATGTTACATAACCTAGACATTCACCAGAAGGGTAAATAAGTACACTGAAATAATAAAAGTGAGTAATTTAGGATGAAGGTAGCAAAGAAGAGAAGGACCAACAAAGAAGAAGAAGGATCCCAAGAAGCAGTGAGGAATACACTGCATGACACCACAACAAATACTATGACTGACTCTAACTAATGGACATGCCAAGTTCACTATAAGCTGTCAAACAAGCCAGCCAATGACATGAATATAATGTCATGTGTCAGATAAAACAATTAAATAACGACGAAAATAATGTAATATCTGTAACAGCATTTTAGCTGAAAGTAAATGAACCATGACCAGTAAATGACAAAGCCTATGACTAGATTAGCTATGGCCACAATGTAAATTAAAACTAGTATTACAAACCCAGACGTAATATTAATGAGTAAAAGTAGATATAAAAGGAAACCTTATATGGAGGAGTAACTTCCTTATTATACTAAATGTAAATAGTAACAAGTATTAAAGCATAAACGTATGCTAAAAAACATGTCTAGACCATGCCTAAATAAACGTTTGTCAGTAAATTTATGAGGAAAAAGGACTCCTAGTGAACATAAAATTTACTGAACAATCAATGTAACTAAAGATAATGTGAAATACCACCACTCAATTATTAATGGATAACATTAAGTTGAGTAGGCCAAACGAAATGTAATTAGGAATAAGGATTTTCGATAATAATGTATCGCCTTAATTTTGTTAAGATTTAATATTGTACAGTTATAAATAGCTATTAAGTATAATCACAGATGTGTTAGTGTTCAAACAAAGACGTTATAAAGAAAACGCGATGTGAAACACTAAATGTCAAAAGATAGGGAATGCTCGCATTATGCATCGCTAGCAGACGACAGTGAGAAACAATGTTTCTAAACATTCTTTATGAGCATTGTCAAAGAAAACGAGGTTAAAACCTGTGTTAAGCCACATCAAATTGAAGCCCATAAACTAAACTTTAATTTGATGGTAATAACCTCGCGATCGAAACTATAATAAGTGCGTAGTGCGCGTTAGCGTCATTTATTGTTAAAAAGTGAGAAATTGGTTGGGTAAAACCAACAACAACGACAGTTGTCAACAGCGTTCGCTGGACGGCGGTTAAAAAACAATACGTCATTTTGTAACGGTTATCAGAACCAATCAGAAGAGAGATTATTAAACGATCTTACCGCCTAAGCCCTATGAAGCGAGGGGGTATATAATCAAAAACGGAGAGAATTCGTTACACTTTTTGTCATCACATCGAGCGAGACAGTTGTCGCTCGTCCTCGCAATATTTTTTAATAACTGAAATTAGTACAACAATAGTAAACCGTTTAAAATTTTCTTCAAGACATTCAACGATACTGCAATTTACTACAAGGAAGTGCTTCGAAAGTAAAGTGATATTTTAATTTGTGCGTGATTTTAGAACGAGAGAGAGTTTTTTAATCAGTATTTAACATAGCCCAGATTTTGTTAGAAGAGGGCCAACTCTCCGTTCATAGTTCGTGTGAAGTGTAACTGGTCATTATAATCCGATCACTGGAATGTTTTTTAATAAATTTTAATCTTATCTTGTTGTTGCATCCTCTTCGTTCACTTTACCAATCTTACATTATATATATACTTTCACTTATGAACTTACCTTTGTCACTTCCCAAACGTTTCAAGATGTTGTTTCTCTTCTTCAGTGGGTTTAGTACTAACTGTCGATTACAGAATAACCGTTACGGAATGGAGTGTGTGGTGGGGGTTGATGGTGGGAAGGGATTGGCGCTGAGGTTCGAATTATGTGTGTGGATCGGTGTGTCGAATAGTGTATGTGATTTGTAATGTATCTGTTCATTTAATATGTTGTTTGGTTGTAGTGTGTGATATCTGTATATTTCAAATTGTTCAGCTGTGTTTAGTTTTCTACTTTTAGGTAAGTAGTGTAATATTTCCATGTTGTGTTCTATGTTTGTGTAACTGTGGTTTTCGTTATGTAAATGTGTGGCAAATGTGGAATGTATGTAGTTTGTGGTGAGGGCTTTTAAATGTTCAGAAAACCTGGAAGAAAAAGATCTTCCCGTCTGGCCGATGTAGAATTGTGGGCAATCATTACAATTTAATTTATAAACCCTGTTTTTTTGTATGTGTCAATGTCTTTGTTAGTATTGTTTAGGTGTTTTCTAATGGTGTTGTTGGTTCTGTAGGCTACTTTATAATTTTGTTTCCTAAATGTGTTTGCAATTTTATGTGTATTGGAATTGTAGTATGTAAGTGTTATGTATTTACTGGGTTGTTGCTGTTGGTCAGATGTGTTTTACTTTTTGTGTTGAGGATTCGTTTGTGTAGTTTATTTATTAATTCGGGGGTGTAACCGTTTTTGACTGCTATGTATTTAATTGTGTTTAATTCATCTTGGTAGTCATGTGTGTTTAGGGGTATTGACGTGAGCCTATGGAGCATGTAGTTGAAAGCTGCATGTTTGTGTTGAGTTGGGTGGTTGGATGTATTGTGTATGACCATGTCTGATGTGGCGGGTTTTCTGTATATTTTGTATGTGTGTGTGTTGTTTGTTTTGGTGATTGTAAGGTCTAAAAAGTTTATGCTATTATTTAATTCTATTTCAAGTGTGAATTTTAATTTATGCTGTATAGTGTTAATGTATTTGTGGAAATTTTCTATTTGTCTTTTGTTGCCGTTGTAAAGGAGTAAAATGTCGTCGACATACCTGTGCCAATATATTATTTTATCGGTGTATTTGTTGTTGTTCAGTATGTGTTTCTGTTCTATGGTGTGTATGAATATTTCTGCTAGTATACCTGATATAGGGGAGCCCATGGGTAGTCCATCTGTTTGTGTGTAATACATGCTATTGTGTGCGAAATAATTTTGATCTGTGATAATTTTAGTTAGATGGATGATCTCGTTTATGTGTGTTTCGGGTGTGTTATTTATTTTTAGTAATTGTTCTAATGTAATTATGGTTTTTTTATGGGAACATTGGTGTACAGGTTTGTTATGTCGAATGAAGCAAGTGTGGAATTGTGGGGAATGTGTACATGTTGAGTTTTATTCACTAGATCTAAGTTATTTTTGACATTGGTGTTGTTTGTTAAATTTATGCTATTTCTGATCAATTTATCTAAATGTCTTGCTATTTTGTGTGCAGGTGCTTGTGTGTTGTTTATAAGTGGTCTGATGGGAATATTGGGTTTGTGTAATTTCGGTAGTGCATTTAGTGTAGGGGCTTTTGGTTTAATTTGTTTTAGATATTTGATGTTGTCAGATGATACTATGTGTTTTGTGTTATTTAGGGTTTTGTTTATTTGTTTGTGATATTTAGGGGTGGGGTCTTTATTTAATTTAGTGATGTTGTTTTCATTAAAAAATGTTTCAATTTTGTTATTTAAAGCCTGTTTTTCTATTATGACATTTATATTACCTTTGTCTGCTTTAAGTATGGTTAGGTTGTGTTCATATAATTTATGTTTTATGTTTTTTAGTGTTTGGAATTCATTATTGTGTTGTTTATTTTCGTATTGTTGTGTGTGTTATAATTTACGCTTTATTTCATAACGAATGGTATCATGGTCTTGGTTTAGTGTGTGTTGTATGGCGGTTTCAGCGTCTAGGACTATGTCACGTGTATGTTTACTATTAACGTTATTAGTTGTATTGATACCTAAATTGTGTTTTAGACCTTTATCTAAGAGGTTTATTTCTGCGTTAGTGAAATTGGTTGTCGTTATATTTACAGTACGTGTGTGAAATTTATGTTTCGGTGTAGGGACAGTTACGTTCCTGCGTGCTAATAGGTTATTAATTTTTCTGTTATGTACTTCCTGTATTTTTATTTGGATTTTTTCTATGATATTTCGTGTATGTTGTATTATGTGTTCAAATTCATTTAAAAGCCCTCACCACAAACTACATACATTCCACATTTGCCACACATTTACATAACGAAAACCACAGTTACACAAACATAGAACACAACATGGAAATATTACACTACTTACCTAAAAGTAGAAAACTAAACACAGCTGAACAATTTGAAATATACAGATATCACACACTACAACCAAACAACATATTAAATGAACAGATACATTACAAATCACATACACTATTCGACACACTGATCCACACACATAATTCGAACCTCAGCGCCAATCCCTTCCCACCATCAACCCCCACCACACACTCCATTCCGTAATGGTTATTCTGTAATCGACAGTTAGTACTAAACCCACTGAAGAAGAGAAACAACATCTTGAAACGTTTGGGAAGTGACAAAAGTAAGTTCATAAGTGAAAGTATATATATATAATGTAAACTTTTAATCTATTCGATTAAAAAAAAAAAAAGGTAACACTGTGACAATTTATTTTATTTCTCTGCTTGCACTGATCATTATTTACCGCCAAGCTGTACTGACGCAAGAACTACTAAACTTTCCATCATATACACAGTTTCAATTTACTTAGCGGATTTGTCAATCCAATGTAAGATTTTGTATTAGTACTAAGGGTTAAAAATATATGTTAGTAAATAAGTCAGCATAACAAACGCTCACATGAAAAATAGTTACGAGTTTTAGAAAGAGGCCAAGCTATTAATTATTATCATTAATGTCTGTCAAGGCATGAGATAACTCTTTTTTGTATTTCAAAGAGCGTACCCGTGAGGTATATTATATAATTAAGAAGTCAAATTGTTAATAGGTAAAAGAGTTTATTGTTCTAACTGAGCTAGACCATATTGTAAACGGACCAAGTAATTTCAGATTTATATTAATGTATCAATTGTGCTTTAATTGTTGATTTTATTTTCAAAGGGTAAAATAAACCCAGATTTTATTCAGCATAAACCTGGATCATAATTATTTCATATAGTTAATTGATAATTAACGTTGAGTACAGGGAGATAACTCAGAGTAGAGATTCTACTATATTCGATTTTAATTATAGTGAAACATAAAGCATTTAAACAAAATTTAAAGTGAATTTATCAATTCTAAATTTTATTAATTGGTTTTTCATGGGAATTTTCCTAAAATAAACCCATGTGGCGCCCTTATCATAAACAAGGAGTGTTATAACCTTGTTGAAAAAGCAAGCTGGTATTAAGCGCATCTTGACAGCTTATATTTTTGGTAAGTGAACTTCAGAATTTCCAGTATCACGAACAGGTACGTGAAAGTGTGTATTATTATAAATTGTTTGTCCAGACGAGACTTAACGTTATGTACACTGACGACACTTAACCGAGAAGAGGAGTTCCGCTGCAAGATAGACGCTACGGCTACATTCATCCACCGACCAGCGATTAACTTATCATTCACTATAATTATCAAACTTTACTAAATAAACAATATTTATCCATTATTACTAAGGATTGTTACTGCAAATATTTTATTTTAAAAAGAGAGTTTATTTTGAGTTGTAACTTATTATTCATTATAATCGATTTATAACGTTAATTTTAAATACTAAATATAATTAAAGTAGACCCAGGCAAAAGGTTTTTTCACAAATTGGCGACCAGCAACGTGAGGCTTGAAAAATATTAAACCGATAAATTTTTAATATTAAAATTAAGCCCGGCAAATACAAGAGAACAATCATGCCACATACACACAGACACGACACTAGATACAAGGCCAGCCGAGGAGAAGATATACAAACAGATACAGAAATAAATATAGACATACTAGAGACGCAACCAACGTCCGAAATGGAAGTCTCGACAAATAATAATGTAGAAACCCAACCAGAAGGAACGCCTCCTGCAGAACCGGAAGTGGAAGTAATGGTCGGCGACCGACTAGACAAACCGACCGAAGAGACAAGATGGGATAGCCTGATGAGGATGATGATGGAGCAATTCGGACAAGCAAGGGAAACTTCAAGGAAAGACATAGAGTCATTAAAAGAAGATCTACATACAAAATTAGACGACAATAATAAGAACATCGAGTCATTGAAGGAAGATAGTCGCGACCTGAATAAGAAAATGGATGACAGCCAGAAGAATAATGAATTATTAAATAAGAATTTGGAGTCATTGAAGGAAGACCTGAATAAAAAAATAGACGACAACAACAAAGCATTGAAAGAAGATTTGAATACAAAATTAGATGATATCAGCAAGAAGATGGAAGAAAATATTGAGAAAATTAACACCAAGGTAGACACGGAAATAACAGTCGTAAGAAGAGAGATTGCGGAAGTATACGAGAGATGTGAAAAACATGGTCAAGACTTAAAACGGACCAGAGAAGAGGTCGATGAGAGAATCGACAACGTCGAAGAAATAAATGAAGCCCGAATCGAATCACTAAAGAAGATGAGCCAAGACGAGGACAAACCAGCAATAGAAGAAGTACCCAATGATGAAACCATGGAAGAATTAAGTCTACAATCCGAAGACACGGGTATACAAACCGAGGATGAAGAAGACTCGAAAGCATTGGTGCCTGAGGATACACACCACAGGAATGAAGACAATATTCAGCACCAAGAAGCCATCATTAAAAAGATGAAGAACAAGATAATTAAGAAAACGGGAGAGAAGGAGACGAAAATAAAAAGAATAATATGCCCAAAGAAAACAAGAATTACACGGGAAATATTAGAGATGACCAGGAGTGGATTAATTAACTTCGTGGACAACCCAATTATTCGTCATAGAGCAAGAATCAACGGTAAGAAGGGTGAACAGAACTTCATAAAAATATTAAAAGTAAATCATCATAAAACCGTGGATAAAAACTTAAATGAGAATACACTTAAATCAAATATGCCAACAAGTGAAAGACACCAGACAAGGTTAGTTAACTCCTTAATGGATAACCGACCATTAAAATATTTAATTAATGATCCAGATGACAGGACGATTAAAACAATATTACATACTAGTGACCATGTTATGACGGAGAAGGTTATAAACAATGAGGTATTTAAAGTGAATACTCCTAGAAGAAGGATGCATTGCAGGAAGAAGGAAACCTACCAGAAACAAATGGACCGGATCATTGAGGGATACGCCCAAGCAATCAGAAAACTGCGGAAGGAAAAGAACCAGTCGACAGAGAACTCCAGCCAGAAGACAGGAGACAACAAACCAGAGTTAGAAGAGACACCAGAAGTTAATTATAACAAAAACCAGGAGAACACCAGACACCTGGGTAACAGGGATGATGAGGAGAAGAAGACGAAAGGACATGAGGGAGCTGAAGATTTGGTCACGGCAAAATGGAAGAGCCGAATGATAGTGAGGTACGCGACAGGGGCAGAAAGAAGCCTGAACATAAAAATGATCCAAACGACAAACACACCGAATATGAGTTACTATGGCTAAACAGTAGAAACCATCAGCCACGGAAGAAAAAGGACAGATATCAAAGATAACCGAGAGAGGCTACCAAAAGTTAATTGAATAAAAAAACAATCCGAACTATGTAAAACTATTTAAAGAATATAAAAAAGTATTATGTATAAGGAAATTTATTATAAAAGGTATTGTAAGATTTAAATATCATAATATATGTCGTACTATAAACAGCTATCAAAAATGGATCTATACGTAATTGACCCATAATGAACCCAATAGAATGGTGAAGCACAAGAGAACCCCATATATAGACTATTGAATGAACTTATTATAATATAAGAGTGAACTATTTTATCATACTGTGATTATAACAAGAGTGTTTATTATATTAGAAGTACTAAAAGCGTCTACCATGGAAATGTTAAATAAGTGATAAAGAAAAATATTTATCATATTAAATGTATTGAAAATATCTAATTGCATATAACAAAAGTGTTTATCATGAAGAAGAATGTGTATCATATCAGGTATACTAAAAATGTTTATCATATTAAATGATAAAGAAAAATGTTTATTATATTGTATGAAACAAAAATGATTATTATATGTTGTATCTAACAAAAATGTATGTTAAATAATAATACAATGTTACTCTGACTCTTCAAAGGATTAATTTCATAAATGAAATTTAAACATCCAGAATAAAAGTGAACAATCAAACCTTTGAAGGAGTAGAGAAGAAAAACAACAAAGTGTCGAATATTGAAAGGAGATGGATTAAACAAGGAATGGGAATAATTAATTAAGTGATAAATAAAAATGTTTATCATATTGTATAATAAAGAGAAACGTCTATTTATAAATAGCAAAAATGTTTATTGTGTATTGAATGTAATAAGAATGATTATTATATATTGTATCTAACAAAAATGTATGTCAAAATAATAATATAATGTTACTCTGACTCTTCAAATGATTAATTTCAATAAATGAAATTTAAATGTTTAGAATAAATGTTAAAAAATCAAACATTTGAAGGAGCAGAGGAGAAAAACAACAAAGTGTCGCATATTGAAAAGAGAGGGAATAAACAAGGGATGAGAAAGAATATTAAATGGAAAGGAAAAATGTGTATCGTATAGCATATACCAAGACTGTTTATCATATTAAGTGAATGATAAACGAGAATGATTATCATATTATATAAAAAAGAAAAATGTCTATTTATGTATAACTAAAATGTTTATCATAATACTACTATTATTGAGGAACAAGAATGTTAATTGAACGATAAAGAAAAATGTGTATCGTATAGCATATACCAAGACTGTTTATCATATTAAGTGAATGATAAACGAGAATGATTATCATATTGTATAAAAAAGAAAAATATCTATTTATGTATAACTAAAATGTTTATCATAATACTACTATTATTGAGGAACAAGAATGTTAATTGAACGATAAAGAAAAATGTCTAGTTGTATATACCAAACATGTATATCAAATTGTATCTAACAAAAATGTTTATTATATGAATATTGTAAACCCTGGTAATCCAGGATGATAATGAACCAAATGTTAAAAAACCCTATATACAAGCAATGTTAAGAGTGAAGTATTATGAACTCAAGAAGAATTTAAAGAACAACTGCATAATTATATAGTGATAAAGCTAAGTGTGTGATTTAAGAATATTAAGATAAACAAAACAACTTACAAACTAGTATAGAAAAATAACAACAAGGCTAATAAATAACATAGCCAATATGTCAAGTTAGAGTTAAAATGACCTGTGAAGAGAAGTGTAATAGCTAAAATGATAGAGCATGAAAAGTGATAACAAGGAAACCTCTAATACCTTGAATGTTATGTTGAATAAGACATCATATTCTTATATTATTGAAAAAATGAATGATATGTTATATTTTATGTGTTGTGATAGTGCAACTGTTGCTACGTGCAATTTTTTATTGTCCCAGACAGAGATGAGGATTCCTCTGATTCTGAGGATGTGTAGATGAGGAACGGCGGAGTATGGAAGCCAAATAGAGCCCCTCTGATTCCGAACCCATTACAAATGTTAGGGAAATAAATAGTAATATATCAAGGATTATAAATCAGACACTGTGAGGTAAAAATGAAAGAACAATAGAGTTTATCACGAGAATCAAGATGTGTTTAATGATAAAGAAAAATGTATTATTGTAAAACAGGAAATTGTTAGTTTAAGAAATAAAACATGTTATAACTAAATGACTAAGAATATAAGAAACTTGAAAGATACTAGTAAGCTAAAAAATAATACTAGCAAAGAACTCAATCTAGTACAACACACCAACAAACTATTAAACTCAATGCAGAAAAGAAGCAGTAATAGTATAATAAAACCAAACTAAAATGATAATTTCTTCAAATGTAAAATTTCTCTCAAATTATCAATTTTGAGAGGGGAGTATATGTAACACAACAAAATGTTACATAACCTAGACATTCACCAGAAGGGTAAATAAGTACACTGAAATAATAAAAGTGAATAATTTAGGATGAAGGTAGCAAAGAAGAGAAGGACCAACAAAGAAGAAAGAAGAAGAAGGATCCCAAGAAGCAGTGAGGAATACACTGCATGACACCACAACAAATACTATGACTGACTCTAACTAATGGACATGCCAAGTTCACTATAAGCTGTCAAACAAGCCAGCCAATGACATGAATATAATGTCATGTGTCAGATAAAACAATTAAATAATGACGAAAATAATGTAATATCTGTAACAGCATTTTAGCTGAAAGTAAATGAACCATGACCAGTAAATGACAAAGCCTATGACTAGATTAGCTATGGCCACAATGTAAATTAAAACTAGTATTACAAACCCAGACGTAATATTAATGAGTAAAAGTAGATATAAAAGGAAACCTTATATGGAGGAGTAACTTCCTTATTATACTAAATGTAAATAGTAACAAGTATTAAAGCATAAACGTATGCTAAAAAACATGTCTAGACCATGCCTAAATAAACGTTTGTCAGTAAATTTATGAGGAAAAAGGACTCCTAGTGAACATAAAATTTACTGAACAATCAATGTAACTAAAGATAATGTGAAATACCACCACTCAATTATTAATGGATAACATTAAGTTGAGTAGGCCAAACGAAATGTAATTAGGAATAAGGATTTTCGATAATAATGTATCGCCTTAATTTTGTTAAGATTTAATATTGTACAGTTATAAATAGCTATTAAGTATAATCACAGATGTGTTAGTGTTCAAACAAAGACGTTATAAAGAAAACGCGATGTGAAACACTAAATGTCAAAAGATAGGGAATGCTCGCATTATGCATCGCTAGCAGACGACAGTGAGAAACCATGTTTCTAAACATTCTTTATGAGCATTGTCAAAGCAAACGAGGTTAAAACCTGTGTTAAGCCACATCAAATTGAAGCTCATAAACTAAACTTTAATTTGATGGTAATAACCTCGCGATCGAAACTATAATAAGTGCGTAGTGCGCGATAGCATCATTTATTGTTAAAAAGTGAGAAATTGGTTGGGTAAAACCAACAACAACGACAGTTGTCAACAGCGTTCGCCGGACGGCGGTTAAAAAACAATACGTCATTTTGTAACGGTTATCAGAACCAATCGGAAGAGAGATTATTAAACGATCTTACCGCCTAAGCCCTATGAAGCGAGGGGGTATATAATCAAAAACGGAGAGAATTCGTTACACTTTTTGTCATCACATCGAGCGAGACAGTTGTCGCTCGTCCTCGCAATATTTTTTAATAACTGAAATTAGTACAACAATAGTAAACCGTTTAAAATTTTCTTCAAGACATTCAACGATACTGCACTTTACTACAAGGAAGTGCTTCGAAAGTAAAGTGATATTTTAATTTGTGCGTGATTTTAGAACGAGAGAGAGAGAGAGTTTTTTAATCAGTATTTAACATAGCCGAGATTTTGTTAAAAGAGAGGGCCAACTCTCCGTTCATAGTTCGTGTGAAGTGTAATTAACCAGTGGTCATTATAACCTGATCACTGGAGTGTTTTTAATAAATTTTAATCTATTTGATTAAAATAAAAAAAGGTAACACTGTGACAATTCATTTTATTTATCTGCTTGCACTGATCATTATTTACCACAAAGCTGTACTGACGCAAGAACAACTAAACTTTCAATCATATACACAGTTTCAATTTACTTAGCGGATTTGTCAATCCAATGTAAGATTTTGTATTAGTACTAAGGGTTACAAATATATGTTAGTAAATAAGTCAGCGTAACAAACGCTTACCTGAAAAATAGTTACGAGTTTTGAAAAGAGGCCAAGTTATTAATTATTGTCATTAACGTCTGTCAAGGCATAGGATAGTTCTTTTTTGTATTTCAAAGAGCCTACCCGTGAGGTATATTATATAATCAAAAGTCAAATTGTTAATAGATATAAGAATTTATTGTTCTAACTGAGCTAGACCGTATTGTAAACGGACCAAGTAATTTCAGATTTATATTAATGTATCAATTGTACTTTAATTGTTGATTTTATTTTCAAAGGGTAAAATAAACCCAGATTTTATTTAGCATAAACCTGGATCATAATTATTTCATATGGTTAATTGATATTTAACGTTGAGTACAGGTAGTAACTCAGAATAGATATTCTACTATATTCGATTTTAATTGTAGTGAAACATAAAGCATTTAAACAAAATTTAAAGTGAATTTATCAATTCTAAATTTTATTAATTGGTTTTTCATGGGAATTTTCCTAAAATAAACCCATGTGGCGCCCTTATCGTAAACAAGGAGTGTTATAACCTTGTTGATAAAGCAAGCTGGTATTAAGCGCATCTTGACAGCTTATATTTTTGGTAAGTGAACTTCAGAACTTCCAGTATCACGAACAGGTACGTGAAAGTATATATTATTATAAATTGTTTGTCCAGACGAGACTTAACGTTACGTACACTGACGACACAACCGAGAAGAGGAGTTCTGCTGCAAGATAGACGCTACGGCTACATTCATCCACCGACCAGCGAGTAACTGATTATTCACTATAATTATCCAACTTTACTAAATAAACAATATTTATCCATTATTACTAAGGATTATTATTGCAAATATTTTATTTTAAAAAGAGAGTTTATTTTGAGTTGTAACTTATTATTCATTATAATCGATTTATAACGTTAATTTTAAATACTAAATATAATTAAAGTAGACCCAGGCAAAAGGTTTTTTCACAATATTCAAATTTTACGTAGTCGAAAAAGTATAATAATTAACAAAAACAAGCCCCAAAGACTGTTGAAATTAAGGTCATAAAGAATATATTTACATATAAGCATTTGTATAAAAACATGTAACAACCTGTGCGGTTTGTATGCCTAATTTCAACATAATTTAAATACGTATAATTTCAGCTGGCATAATGGTTAACTCAGAGAAAGAGAAAAGAGGGGAGAAAGAGAATAATAATTTGTCAGGGACAGAGTGACTGTATGTGTATATGTTTGGGCGCGCGCGCGCGCGCGCGTTTAGGCTATGTGTTTTACAAGCACCGCGTATGTTTATGATACTTATTGCAGTTTTAGTTCACACACATTCCGTCAGAAATCGGGCAACTTTTTTTACGCTCACGTAACGTGTCTGTATTTACGTTTTTGCTTATACTATTAAACTTATTGTAATACCTGTTAACTTCTTAAGAAAATTATGTTACATCAATTTTATTTCGCAGTATAATCTGCTCAACTAAATATCACGTCATGGACAACGAAATCCAAGAATAATCTGCTCAAGTAGAGAATTCGTTTTTGAACAATGAGATTTAAATTTTTTTCTTTTATGAATTTGCTAACTGCTATAATTTTTTTATTGTTCGACTAAGCTTTTCGTCATTACTGACATCTTCAGGTCTTAAACAACGTCTATCAACTGTACGTTGTAGGCTTTTATACTTTAGGCCCCTCCCCTTATGTCATCGCCCCTCCAATTGGTTCTACCTGCTACCGCTCTTCACGGGAACTTTGTCTACCTTTTTCCGTTCGGCATTTTTCTAACGTCCGTCAAATTGTTTTAAGAATCTCCCGTTATTGGGTTTGGTGAAAAGAGTTTGGTGAAAAATACATAGAAAAGAAAATAAGAAAAATGGAAGAGAGATTAAATAAGAAACTCAGGGAATTAATAGAAGGAACAGGAAATAAAAATAAAGAAAAAGATAAAGAAATAAAATTTGCTGAAAAAGTATTAAATTTAACAGAAACAAAAACAAAGTTTACAGAAAATGAACATAAATTATTAGGGAAAAGTTTAAAATGTGCAACAAAAACAAACATAGATAAAGAAAATACAATAATAGAATGTGAAGAAATAATCGATAAAATAAAAAATGTAGAAACTAAAAAACAATTAAGAAGTGAAGTGAAAGAAATAGTAGAAAAAATATGTAAGAAAAACAAAAATGTAAGAAATAAAAACGAAACACAAATAAAAAGAAATACAGTATAAGAGAATTAAAAAAGAAAATCACGGAGAACAATTTGATAGTTATAAAAGCCGATAAAGGTAATACAGCAGTGGTAATGAACAAAAGAGATTATATCGAAAAAGCAGAACAATTTATACAAAAAGGACCATATAAAGAAATAAATATCGGTATGGAGAACCATACATGACTTCCATATTCTAAGATTTATATTTAAAATCATTTTCGAAATGAAATATTACCATAGAAACTACTTCTTTCTACTTACTGCTTCAGCCTTAACCACAGTACTGTGGTCACTAACATATACCACCTCACGTTATCGCACTCGATTTTCACTGATGATGGAAGTCGATGGCATTGCCGAAACGTCTGGCTTTGTAGAAAACATTGGACTACGGCCAAATATCCCGGGAAGGAATTTTAACAAAAACTACTTCTTTGTTGCCGATAACGTTGTACACATATATATAAAAAATATGCATAAAATTAATGGCTTGTATAAGTTAATGATTGATCTCCATTAAGTAGTGCTCAAGTTTCCAAAGTTTTAATATTATGATGTCTGTAATTAAAACATCAGAGCAGGTTTAGTGTGTATGAGGGTACACCGTGGACAAAAATTTTCAACATTTCCTATTGAGCGTTGATTTGAATAAAGCTGTGAATCTACAGTGTACGTTTCACAGAACAAACACGCGGAAAGGAAGGAGCGCTCCGAAGTCACTCATGGACCCTCAGCATCTTGTAGAGGGTTCATTCCCTAAAGACGAAAAGTCTGTCTATGAATCGTTCCTCTGTAAACACGTGCAGTTACACTGCCCAGTGATACACAGGAAGCAAATCGCTATCCACGCTGGACACTTTTTCGGCTTGCATGCGTTATGTTGGTATGGGTTCGGCACTTTCCATTTAAAAACCGTGCAAATGTAAGAAAATAAACATGAATGAGGCCAGAAATAACGCGAATTGTGTGTGTGTGTGTGTGTGTGTGTGTGTGTGTGTGTGTGTTCCCTGCCTTTTAATTGCGGTAGTCATAATAATAAAATGGAAACGTAAACAGTACATAACTGAGAAAAAATACATAAATGAAAAAACTATAATTTTATTGCCTGGCAACAAAATTATTTTATTTTTAACAATTACCATTGTTTGAAAAAGTTTAAATGAATTTTCAAGTACTTTACTCTTGTTAAAACGTAAAAGGTTGCAGGTAAACTACCCCTTCCCCTTAACCGATCTTCACCAAAATCAAAATTCCTTGAGTCCTCTACAATTCAGGGACGTATGCAAAAAATTATTTGATTCTGTTTGAATTTGCGGCAGTTATCGTTTGCCATAGAAAATACGCTTGATAAAAAACGTTGCAGGTAAACTACCCCTTCCCCTTAACCGATCTTCACCAAAAACAATAGGTCTTGAGTACTCTACAAATCAGGGCTGTATGCGAAACATTATTTGATTCTGTTTGAATTTGCGGCTGTTATCGTTTGCCAAAAAAAAAAATTTCCCTTGATAAAAAAAAACCGTTGCAGGTAAACTACCCCTTTCCCTCAACCGATCTTCACCAAAAACAATAGGTCGTGAGTACTCTACAAATCAGGGCTGTATGCAAAAAATTATTTGATTCTGTTTGAATTTGCGGCAGTTATCGTTTGCCATAGAAAAAAAATCTACAGACACACACACAGACACTTTTCGGAAAACGACTTTTTTTCATGTTTTGAGTGTAGTAGAATCAGAATCTGCAATAATCTCGAACACGATTTTTTTTGCCATCACCATACTTCCATTCCTTAAGGAATATGGAAGTAAAATATGATTACACAAGTAAATTTCAAGCACAAACAAAGAAACTGATAAAAAAGACAACATATTTAACAGAATGGCAAAAGAAACAAAAAATAGAACATAATCCTGAAGCTCCAAAATTTAGATGTCAAATTAAGTTACATAAAAAAGAAATGCCATTAAGACCTATAGTATCATTTATAAATTCGCCAACATACAAAATATCAAAAGAAATAAGTAAAAGAATCAAAATGGCATATGAAAAAGAAGAAATCCACAGCATAGAAAATAGTAAAAAGGTAATAGAAAGATTAAAAGAAATTACCATAACAAATAAGACAAAATTAATGTCATTAGATATAAAAGATATGTACACCAACATACCAATAGCAAAAACAGTAGAAATAATAAAGGAAAACAAATTAAGTAATGTAGAATGGAAAAACGAATAATAGAAGGATTAGAATTATGCCTAAGCCAGAACTACTTCAGATTTAATAACAAATTTTACATACAAGAAAATGGATAACCAATGGGATCACCGCTTTCACCATTAATGGCAGAGATATTCATGAATAGCTTTGAAATCAAAATTTTAAAAGATATAGATAAAGAAAGAAGAATTAAAAAATGGATCAGGTATGTAGATGACATACTAATAATTTGGGAAGGTGAAGTAAATGAATTTAAAAAATTTACGGAACAACTAAATAACAGAAAAAAACAATAAAATTTCAAGAAGAAATTGGAGGATTAGAAATTGATTTCCTGGATATCAATATAAAAATTGAAGATAAACTCAAATTCGATATATATATATAGGGAAGAAACATACTCAGATTTAATAATTCCACAAGAATCATATCATCCAGTCAATTATAAAATGGCAGCATTAAATTCATTTTGCTATAGAGCTATAAATTATCTAGAAAATGAAGAACTCAAACAAAAAGAATTAAAGAAAATACAACAAATAGCAAAAAATAATAATTACAACCCTAAAATAATTAATAGAATAGTTAAGAAAATAGAGGAAAATAAAGAAATAGAAAATAACAAAAAAGAAAAAACAAATGAAGAAAAGAAATATAAAGGAGCAATAACATACATAGGATATCAAACAAAAATGTTACAAAAATGTTTCGAAAAATATGAAATACAGATAGGAGTAAAGAAAACGAAAAATGTATTCGAATGTATAAAAAATGATAAAACAGAAGAAATTCCATTAACAGAAAAAAGCGGCGTATACAAATTAAAATGTGGGGAATGTAATAAGATATATCTGGGCGAAACTGGAAGAAAATTTAAAATTAGAATGAATGAACACGCAAAAGGAGAAGGGGTTAGAGTAACGAACTCACTATATGCAAGACATTTCAACGAATCAGGCCATAAATTCATAAATCCCAATGAAAATATGGAAATAATCAAAATAGAAAACAATCCGCAAAAAAGAAAATTAATAGAAGAACTAGAAATACTTAAAGTTAAAAAAGAAGATAAAAATAAATTAATGAATATAAAAGTGGATTTTACAAATGAAGAAATATTTTATTATATATTAAACAATAAACAAAAATAAATTAAAATAATAAGAATAACACACTAAAAACGACGAAATGTAAAAGGTTACAAAAAAATTATAAGTCAAGAATGAAGAAATTAACGGGAGATTCTTAAAACAATTTGACGGACGTTAGAAAAATGCCGAACGGAAAAAGGTAGACAAAGTTCCCGTGAAGAGCGGTAGCAGGTAGAACCAATAGGAGGGGCGATGACATAAGGGGAGGGGCCTAAAGTATAAAAGCCTACAACGTACAGTTGATAGACGTTGTTTAAGACCTGAAGATGTCAGTAATGACGAAAAGCTTAGTCGAACAATAAAAAAATTATAGCAGTTAGCAAATTCATAAAAGAAATAGTAAGGATGGCTGCTAATTTAAACAATACGAAGAATGAGATTTAAAGATAGTAGTAAACAATCAAAATTATAAAAGAATGAAGCATTGACCTCAACAGCGTTATGTCATATAAAAAAAGTTCAGTCTACGTCTCTGATAGATAGATCGTACTGATAGATTGTACGTCTCTTCTGTTTGAATTTGCGGCTGTTATCGTTTGCCAAAAAAAAAAATTTCCCTTGATAAAAAAAAACCGTTGCAGGTAAACTACCCCTTTCCCTCAACCGATCTTCACCAAAAACAATAGGTCGTGAGTACTCTACAAATCAGGGCTGTATGCAAAAAATTATTTGATTCTGTTTGAATTTGCGGCAGTTATCGTTTGCCATAGAAAAAAAATCTACAGACACACACACAGACACTTTTCGGAAAACGACTTTTTTTCATGTTTTGAGTGTAGTAGAATCAGAATCTGCAATAATCTCGAACACGATTTTTTTTGCCATCACCATACTTCCATTCCTTAAGGAATATGGAAGTAAAATATGATTACACAAGTAAATTTCAAGCACAAACAAAGAAACTGATAAAAAAGACAACATATTTAACAGAATGGCAAAAGAAACAAAAAATAGAACATAATCCTGAAGCTCCAAAATTTAGATGTCAAATTAAGTTACATAAAAAAGAAATGCCATTAAGACCTATAGTATCATTTATAAATTCGCCAACATACAAAATATCAAAAGAAATAAGTAAAAGAATCAAAATGGCATATGAAAAAGAAGAAATCCACAGCATAGAAAATAGTAAAAAGGTAATAGAAAGATTAAAAGAAATTACCATAACAAATAAGACAAAATTAATGTCATTAGATATAAAAGATATGTACACCAACATACCAATAGCAAAAACAGTAGAAATAATAAAGGAAAACAAATTAAGTAATGTAGAATGGAAAAACGAATAATAGAAGGATTAGAATTATGCCTAAGCCAGAACTACTTCAGATTTAATAACAAATTTTACATACAAGAAAATGGATAACCAATGGGATCACCGCTTTCACCATTAATGGCAGAGATATTCATGAATAGCTTTGAAATCAAAATTTTAAAAGATATAGATAAAGAAAGAAGAATTAAAAAATGGATCAGGTATGTAGATGACATACTAATAATTTGGGAAGGTGAAGTAAATGAATTTAAAAAATTTACGGAACAACTAAATAACAGAAAAAAACAATAAAATTTCAAGAAGAAATTGGAGGATTAGAAATTGATTTCCTGGATATCAATATAAAAATTGAAGATAAACTCAAATTCGATATATATATATAGGGAAGAAACATACTCAGATTTAATAATTCCACAAGAATCATATCATCCAGTCAATTATAAAATGGCAGCATTAAATTCATTTTGCTATAGAGCTATAAATTATCTAGAAAATGAAGAACTCAAACAAAAAGAATTAAAGAAAATACAACAAATAGCAAAAAATAATAATTACAACCCTAAAATAATTAATAGAATAGTTAAGAAAATAGAGGAAAATAAAGAAATAGAAAATAACAAAAAAGAAAAAACAAATGAAGAAAAGAAATATAAAGGAGCAATAACATACATAGGATATCAAACAAAAATGTTACAAAAATGTTTCGAAAAATATGAAATACAGATAGGAGTAAAGAAAACGAAAAATGTATTCGAATGTATAAAAAATGATAAAACAGAAGAAATTCCATTAACAGAAAAAAGCGGCGTATACAAATTAAAATGTGGGGAATGTAATAAGATATATCTGGGCGAAACTGGAAGAAAATTTAAAATTAGAATGAATGAACACGCAAAAGGAGAAGGGGTTAGAGTAACGAACTCACTATATGCAAGACATTTCAACGAATCAGGCCATAAATTCATAAATCCCAATGAAAATATGGAAATAATCAAAATAGAAAACAATCCGCAAAAAAGAAAATTAATAGAAGAACTAGAAATACTTAAAGTTAAAAAAGAAGATAAAAATAAATTAATGAATATAAAAGTGGATTTTACAAATGAAGAAATATTTTATTATATATTAAACAATAAACAAAAATAAATTAAAATAATAAGAATAACACACTAAAAAACGACGAAATGTAAAAGGTTACAAAAAAATTATAAGTCAAGAATGAAGAAATTAACGGGAGATTCTTAAAACAATTTGACGGACGTTAGAAAAATGCCGAACGGAAAAAGGTAGACAAAGTTCCCGTGAAGAGCGGTAGCAGGTAGAACCAATAGGAGGGGCGATGACATAAGGGGAGGGGCCTAAAGTATAAAAGCCTACAACGTACAGTTGATAGACGTTGTTTAAGACCTGAAGATGTCAGTAATGACGAAAAGCTTAGTCGAACAATAAAAAAATTATAGCAGTTAGCAAATTCATAAAAGAAATAGTAAGGATGGCTGCTAATTTAAACAATACGAAGAATGAGATTTAAAGATAGTAGTAAACAATCAAAATTATAAAAGAATGAAGCATTGACCTCAACAGCGTTATGTCATATAAAAAAAGTTCAGTCTACGTCTCTGATAGATAGATCGTACTGATAGATTGTACGTCTCTGATAATACGCCTCTTTTATTTGCAAATTGGAAAGAAGTGTTGAATATGTAAAATCTTAGAATCATTAAAATTTAATCAACGAATTAAATTTATTAACATATAACTGCTGGTTTACTACCTTTCTATTACAGTTGTATATTTAGCTTTAACTTACATACTGTAAATATTATTTGAGGTGTACTTTAGTTCATAATTTAGAAATGATTATTTTTTATAACAGTAATATAAAAGTTTCTGTACACAATATTGTATTCCATTTTGAGTAGATGCAGTAATGTTTTGGAGTGTAAAAGATCTGAAAAGGAGAAATAGTCGGGAGATACCAATTGGTTTTTAAATATTTTTAAACACCAAAGGAATTTAATCTGTGACAATCATTGTAGTAAAATTAAATTATTTTGTAACAATTAAATTTAGTTATCTGTATTCTTTAATTTACTTGGTACAGGCCTATGTGTACATGTATTGAATTACTATGTGATCGATGACGTAATAGCAAGCGAGGGCCAATTTTATTGTTTACCAGTATCATTTCAAATTAAGAACAACACAGTTCCTTTTCTATCATTTCGACATTCAAAGACGTATGTCATTATGTATTCTTATTTTGAAATGTAGATCTACATTCCAGAATACTTTTAAAGCAGCTAATCCGTGATGAGTGCCTTCTGCTCGATGAGTGCCTTGGTACAACGAACATCGCTAGAACGTAGGTTATTACTGGAATATTTCTTACTTTGTAGAGTTTTAAATACATTTTCTACTTAAACGTTTATGTATTATTCCACATATGCTTTAAAATTTTTGATAAAATTACACCACTTAAACAAGAAGCACTACGATTTTTTGTGTCTAGAGCATTTATCAATTCTTCCAACTTTACGCCTTGTAAACACGGTAGGTATATTTTTACTTTGTTAAACCTGCCTTCGCGAACATTATCTCAGCCGTGAGTCTAAGTCTTTTCCCATTCATTCTTTTACATATTATAACGTATCTACTCGCGTCTCGTCTCTTCGTTCGTATAGTATACCTCTGTAAAATATAACTGTGTCTGAGTGTAAAAATGTGTCTGTGTTTCTTACCACTGCGTCCTCGCACGGCGATGTAATTCACGATGTTTGGGCCGTAGCGAACGTACTGGGAACCAGGTATCGTGGTTCCCGATCTGAGGTTCAAACGTAGTGGATAATCTCCGGGTGGCGCCGAATTGTTTATATAAAACAATTAAAATGGTTTCCTTATCAACGTTCTATTTGAACGAGGCGACGAATTCAATCCGTCCCGCCTTTTCTCAATTTGGTGTCAATCGAGATAGCAGTTGCAGTATTCGCTACTTGCGCGCTAGACGTCGCATCGGAAACCTTCACTATACATTATATTTTTAAACATGCACTTTGCTACTGAAAATAAAACACGATTTAACACACACAGTATAAATTTATTATCAAATTGAAGTTAATATTTTATAGACACAAGTTGTAATTAATGTTTCATATATAATTCTGCACCGGATAATTCTTTATAAGACTCTCTCTCCAGGGTTAACCTATCGACTTTTGAATACAAATAAACAGTATGGCGTTTTATGTCGCTGATCAACAAATATTTCGGTCGATGCTTGTGGGTTGTTTGGATCACGTTAAAAGGTTCAGATGCAGTTACAATATTAAAAATACACAACCTTACAATGTTTTTTCCTTGAGTAGGATTATGTGTAGTGGTAATTGTTTTGTTTGAGTGTCATACAAGATGTTTAAAAGTCGTACATAAATATGAGGTTAGTTCTATAGTTAACAAATTTTCAGTGATATAATTTTACGGTCCAATCCTTGCAAGAGAATAAAAATGATTCCGTGGTATTCAACATACATTGAGAAATATTATAGTGCGTTTATTTTTGGAAGTTGAAATAATTTAACTGATACTTAACAGCATTGCAGTACGGAATTACTCGGGATGTCGAGAAGGAAGGATTATGGCATCAATATTATTCCTGTGTTCTTTATTCAAGCTTCGGCATCTTTTTCAAAGTTGTTTGGACTTATTTAGAAATTTCGTCTTGAATTCAACGTCTTCTCCCTCTGGAAATGGCATTCCGCATCCATCAGACTTCTTTACGATCAATTTCTACACTTCGTTTTACTTTTAAGAGGTTTCAAATATTAAAATGTGTTGTACAGAAAATTCGCATCTGGCTTGCGATAGCGTCACTTTCCAAGTAATTGTATTTAACGGTAATTACCTCGTTAAACGGTCGTTTCCATGGTTACTTCATTGCTCTCATTGGGTGAGCTGAACATAAATTTTGTTATCAATTTTCGAATTCCTTTCAAATCTTCCCATATCTTCGGACTTTCTTCCTCCTCTTATCTTCCTTCTGAGTTATTATCTAAATGCACTGTCATTTATATTTTCTCACAAAGATTATTTTGGTACCCCACAATATTGGGTTTTATCAAGTTTTCTAAGTTTACAATTAATTTCCTACTTACTAATTATATTTCTCTGTTTATATAATTCATTAATTTAATATTTGGTTTTTAATAATACCTACCATTCATACTTGATGAATCAGTCACCTTGGATTTGTCCATTACATGGTGATTTTTGTACAATCAGTAATTGTTTAAGTTTGACCGTTAGGCCTGTTTCACATTTAAGTAGCCATTACTGGATTTTTATGGCTTCATACACAATATATTTCATTTAGTCCTAAATTGTTATTTTGCATTTATAATTAGGTTTAATGTCTCTGGATGTGTTTTAATTTAATCTTTGCTAGTAACAACTGTGTTATTCAATCTTACTTGCTAATTATTTTGCTATTCATTTCCAATACAACATATAACATCTAGGTCTATGGTCTGTGTGACTCTTACAGCCATATCCAATTCATAAATAACAGTTTATACAATTCATTATTTCTTATTTGTTGTTCTGGTGCTAAACAATCTCACCTCTATTGAAGTTTTTTTCATTAAACTCCCCTTATAACATGGGTATTTACTTAATGTTAATACAGACTTATTTTCTAATGCTTTTTGCTCTCCCTTCCATGTTAACACCATCTTATTAACTTTCCTTGTGAATCACACCTTTAAACTTTTACAATACATTTTTAAGTTATAACAATACTATTTCCTAGTCATCACAGTGAATATCACTACTTAGTGTTCATTATTTACTGACTCAATGTTCTATCCTAAATACTATTCATTGTAACTTTGTTAAATGTTATTGTTCACTCTTAAAACTAAAACAAGAGTTATTTTACTAATTCTTTACCTTAGCCTACTCTCCTCTTACTATTTTTATGATAGACATTATTTGTATTTATTTTTCACTAGCACTTTCTTAAATTATTTAGTGTTCATTATAATTTATTTAGTGTTTCTTTAGCATTATATCACTCTAGTATAAATCACTTTCACTAATTCAACTTCCATTTATTTCTCATCATTTTATTCTCTTTCTCTACTCACTATCTATATAACATTATTAATATTGTGTCTTTCTTAGTTAACAAATTACATATATCCCTAACTCTTTTAGTTAGTGTACTTTTATACATTGTTTCATATTACTGGCGGTTTATAATTGTCATTTTATCCATACTAACATTCATTAATAGTTTTGGTTCTTAACCGAATTTCATTGTCTTTATTATTTTGGGTTACATTATTTCTCCCTTCTCTCTCTTTTATCACTTGTCTAGTTTTCTTGATGCGTTTCATCTTGTTTTCTTCCTCATGGGTTTGTTCTTTCTTGGTTTTCATTCTTCTTCTCCTTCCTCCGTCTTGTTTTCTTTATTTTGGTTTCTTAACTGGCCATTCTCTGGGGTTGAGTCAATGTCGTTTTTCTGTCAGTCTATTATTTTAGTTTCTTTATTAATCACTTTCGGTTTATTACTCCTTCTCCTTCCATGTTAACTACCTTTTATTTAATTTTTACTCTCCACATGATTTATTTATTCAAACATAATATCATTTAGCATTTTTTATACATACTTATTGTTATCAAAATTTATCTGAATTTGGTGATGATATATAATGCTCTCCCACCAAAATTGATCATTTTATAAAACGTGATTCTAAGTTTGATGAAATTATCAATTGTATTGTATCATTTTCTTCTTAAACTCTCCTGCTTCTCACTTGATTTTTATGCTTAATTCTGTACCTTTTATTTCCTTTCTCCGGATTCTTTTCCTCGTCATTTTTTCTTATTACGAACTGGCTTATTGATTTTTTATTATAAATTATTCCCTATAAATCTTATTTTCCCTAATTAACTTTACTTTGTAGTTGCAATCGATTCGGATGGGCTCTATTGGCTTACCTAACTCCGTCATTCAAAACTACTCTTATTCTGAGATCAGGGGAACATCATCCCTGCTCAGTAAAATGATTGCTGGACTTATTCGACAGTCAATCTCAATTAATGAATCTTAAATACAGTCATCTCATGACTCAACATAATAATAATAATCATAACATTTGTTGGGAATCTTTTACCTTCATATTTCATTATTGCTCAGTTCGAGTCATATATTTTTTCATCTTTCTTTATAGATACTACTTGATAATACTTGAAGCATTGCTTTTTATTGATACAATTCACATTTTTATTCATTTTTAATTACTTTTTGTTTCATCTCAATTCATATTACAACTCTTAGAATGTTTATTTTATTTGTTTCGTTTTTTGATCATTGGTTATCTTAATCTTACTTCCCATTTCTTTCTAAATAGTAGTGGAAGTTGAGCATTTTGTTTGATATTATTTTTTTTTCATAACTTTTTAAATATCATAGTAAGTTAGTGTTTCTTACTAGTTAGGAATATTTGTAGCTTATTCCTTTATAGTATGTTTTGCTTTTTTGTGCCTCATATTTTGGCTAAAGATTATTGTAACTTAATCTTATTCTGTTAGGAATGTTATGTAACTTCACTCCCTTATTATTAATTTTTATTCAAAGATTATAGTAAGTTATTGTTTCTTACTTTATGTGGATTCTTGGTAATTTTATTTCTCCATTTTTATGATTGGTCTAAAATATTCTCGAAATATCTGTGTAAACTGTCCTTACATAACTTTTTTGAATTTAGAAATTCATTTTTTATATATATTTTTTCATTATTATTTATCAGCAAACTTCATCTGCTTGTATTATTCTTCTTTCTTTTTATTCCAACTAACTTGGTTGGCTTTTTCAACTTGAATTCTTTTCAGTTAAGTTTGACTGTCATAGTATTTTTTAATCGATGCTTGGTTATATACCCCCTTTATTTTCTGGGTGGTGGGGTTGGTTATTTCATATGTGTTGTTGCCCTTGTCTTGTGTGATAGTGTCTTTATTATTTTTATGGCATTACCACCTCACACAATGTTGGGGCCATAACCTTGTGACGTAGTCGTTTGGATCTTCCCTTTCATGCTCATTGACGGGATCATTATTAGGTTCTCGACTGTCCTCTGCCAAAATATGGTTTATCCGATATACTCGAGGTTCTCCGTCATTACTCGCTTGATTATGCGGTAATGCAACACCAGAATTCTCATTGTTATTATTGTTTTGGTTAGCGTTCGGCTCCTGTCAGTTGTTCCTGTCCTCTACGCGGTTCCTGTGATTTTCTTCGAAGGGGGGGCTTCTTGTATCGGGTACCTGGTTAGAGTACGTTCGCCGATAGTTAGATGGGGGATAGTTTCTTCCTGGACTCCGATGTCTTTGGCCCCTCATGTAATTTACCTGTGGCCGGTATCCTGGATGATTGTTATGGTTATTGTTATTGTTTCCAGGGCGATAATTGTTGTTGTAACCATTCGATGGGTAGTTACCCCTGTAGTTGTTCCTGAAGTTGTTATTATTACTGTTTCCATTTCTGTTAAAATTTCTGGGCGCGTTATTGCCCCGTGGGTTCCCTTGATAATTGTTAGGGTTGTTTACCGGTGGCTTATTATCCCCCTGTGGATTTGGTGGTACTTGTCCATCGTTTATTCTATTATTCCTGAAACTGGACACTCTATTTTTTCTGTACTGCCACTCATGCTCATGGCTTTCCAATAAGCTAGCCATGTCTTGGATGGTCTTTACCTGGCTGTACATCCGTGCTTTTTGGATGGCGTCGTCGTAGTGGTAAGATAACTGTATTACCAGACACTCTTCTGGTATACGTGGTTCCAAATTCCTGGCCATGCAGATTTTTCCCAAGAAGTAGGAGGTAAGAGATTGTCCATTTTGATTTTCATACCTTCCATTGCTCAGGTTATTGCGGACCATGTTCTGAGTTGATTCAGACCAGTATTTAGCCTTGAACTGGGTCTTAAATTCTTGAATGTTTTGGATGTCTGGTCTGGTGGCAGTCCACCAGTTGTCATAGGGCTCCTTGAACATTTCGTCCAGCATTCCTCTTATTACTGTCCACCGGGTCTCTCGATTTTTGATGATTAACTCTTCCACCCTCTTCAAGAACTCAATAGGGTTCCTCTTATAATTACGGAAGTTAATAGTATCTCTGTTGTCCGTGTTCATGACATGATTATTGTTACATGGTCGGTCACGCCATGCATCCACTTCTTCCCGTAATGACTCTTCTATTCTGTGCATTTTGTCAATCCTTTGTTGGTTTTTGTCTACTTTGCTGTCTATTTTATTTGAATTGCTGTAAACTCCTTCCATTCGTTCTCCCAAGTCTGTTCGTACAGCTGCTACCTCCTTCTGGTTTTCTTCCCGGACTTGATGTATATCCTGGTCCATCTGGGCACATCTTCTGACTGTTTCTTCCTGACCCTCCTCAATTCTCCTTTTATTCTCTCCTTCGAGATGGTTCATTTTATTGAGTACTTCCTCGCGGACTCCAGAAATATTTTCGTTGGTCTTCTCTAGCTTCTCCAACGCTTCCTCTAATTTGTCATTGATATCCGTAATCTGCTGCTTTGCTTCTTCTCGGTACTCCATTAATTGGTGTGACATCTGCAGCTTCATTTCTTCTTTTTTTTTCTCGTGGTCCTTCAGCTGTTCCCTCAATTCTTCCTTCAATTCTTCGTTTCTTTGCTGAATTTCCTCCACAACCGTTGTTGTAATGTTTCATTATTCTTGTTAATGGTTTGTCTCAATTCTTCCTTCTGTTTCTGAAAATTGTCCTCCTGTTTCTTAAAATTTTCACTTGTTTCTTTCTTCTGTTTCTTAAAATTTTCGTTTGTTTCTTTCTTCATCTGTTTCAAACTCTCCTCATTCTTGTCGAATTTCTCCTCCTGTTTCTTAAAATTTTCACTGGTTTCTTTCTTCATACTGTCTATTTTCTCATTAGTCAGTTTATTATCTTCCTTCATACTATTCATTAAGTCTAATAATTTAATTATGTTGGGGTCTCCTCTAATTTCTCCCTTGTCACACGCCTGTAGTTCCATTTCTTTGTCTTGGGTTGGTTCTGTCGTGGTTATTGTTGTCTCCACTTCTTCAATCGAGGTTCCTTCCTCTTCTTCCCCTCTATTTTCTTCCATTTCCTTCTCCTTCGCCAACTTTTTCGATAAACCTCTTGTGTGCATCTTGATTTCCTTTCGTGACCGCCGCTAGAACTTCGTATCTTCCTTTTTTCAAGCTCCACCGGTTGGTCGCCAATTTATAACGTATCTACTCGCGTCTCGTCTCTTCGTTCGTATACTATACCTCTGTAAAATATAACAGTGTGTCTGAGTGTAAAAATGTGTCTGTGTTTCTTACCACTGCGTCCTCGCACGGCGATGTAATTCACGATGTTTGGGCCGTAGCGAACGTACTGGGGACCAGGTATCGTGGTTCCCGATCTGAGGTTCAAACGTAGTGGATAATCTCCGGGTGGCGCCAAATTGTTTATATAAAACAATTAAAATGGTTTCCTTATCAACGTTCTATTTGAACGAGGCGACGAATTCAATCCGTCCCGCCTTTTCTCAATTTGGTGTCAATCGAGATAGCAGTTGCAGTATTCGCTACTTGCGCGCTAGACGTCGCATCGGAAACCTTCACTATACATTATATTTTTAAACATGCACTTTGCTACTGAAAATAAAACACGATTTAACACACACAGTATAAATTTATTTTCAAATTGAAGTTAATATTTTATAGACACAAGTTGTAATTAATGTTTCATATATAATTCTACACCGGATAATTCTTTATAAGACTCTCTCTTCAGGGTTAACCTATCGACTTTTGAATACAAATAAACAGTATGGCGTTTTATGTCGCCGATCAACAAATATTTCGGTCGATGCTTGTGGGTTGTTTGGATCACGTTAAAAGGTTCAGATGCAGTTACAATATTAAAAATACACAACCTTACAATGTTTTTTCCTTGAGTAGGATTATGTGTAGTGGTAATTGTTTTGTTTGAGTGTCATACAAGATGTTTAAAAGTCGTACATAAATATGAGGTTAGTTCTATAGTTAACAAATTTTCAGTGATATAATTTTACGGTCCCATACTTCCAAGAGAATAAAAATGATTCAGTGGTATTCAACATACATTGAGAAATATTATAGTGCGTTTATTTTTGGAAGTTGAAATAATTTAACTGATACTTAACAGCATTGCAGTACGGAATTACTCGGGATGTCGAGAAGGAAGGATTATGGCATCAATATTATTCCTGTGTTCTTTATTCAAGCTTCGGCATCTTTTTCAAAGTTGTTTGGACTTATTTAGACGTTGAATTCAACGTCTTCTCCCTCTGGAAATGGCATTCCGCATCCATCAGACTTCTTTACGATCAATTTCTACACTTCGTTTTACTTTTAAGAGGTTTCAAATATTAAAATGTGTTGTACAGAAAATTCGCATCTGGCTTGCGATAGCGTCACTTTCCAAGTAATTGTATTTAACGGTAATTACCTCGTTAAACGGTCGTTTCCATGGTTACTTCATTGCTCTCATTGGGTGAGCTGAACATAAATTTTGTTATCAATTTTCGAATTCCTTTCAAATCTTCCCATATCTTCGGACTTTCTTCCTCCTCTTATCTTCCTTCTGAGTTATTATCTAAATGCACTGTCATTTATATTTTCTCACAAAGATTATTTTGGTACCCCACAATATTGGGTTTTATCAAGTTTTCTAAGTTTACAATTAATTTCCTACTTACTAATTATATTTCTCTGTTTATATAATTCATTAATTTAATATTTGGTTTTTAATAATACCTACCATTCATACTTGATGAATCAGTCACCTTGGATTTGTCCATTACATGGTGATTTTTGTACAATCAGTAATTGTTTAAGTTTGACCGTTAGGCCTGTTTCACATTTAAGTACCCATTACTGGATTTTTATGGCTTCATACACAATATATTTCATTTAGTCCTAAATTGTTATTTTGCATTTATAATTAGGTTTAATGTCTCTGGATGTGTTTTAATTTAATCTTTGCTAGTAACAACTGTGTTATTCAATCTTACTTGCTAATTATTTTGCTATTCATTTCCAATACAACATATAACATCTAGGTCTATGGTCTGTGTGACTCTTACAGCCATATCCAATTCATAAATAACAGTTTATACAATTCATTATTTCTTATTTGTTGTTCTGGTGCTAAACAATCTCACCTCTATTGAAGTTTTTTTCATTAAACTCCCCTTATAACATGGGTATTTACTTAATGTTAATACAGACTTATTTTCTAATGCTTTTTGCTCTCCCTTCCATGTTAACACCATCTTATTAACTTTCCTTGTGAATCACACCTTTAAACTTTTACAATACATTTTTAAGTTATAACAATACTATTTCCTAGTCATCACAGTGAATATCACTACTTAGTGTTCATTATTTACTGACTCAATGTTCTATCCTAAATACTATTCATTGTAACTTTGTTAAATGTTATTGTTCACTCTTAAAACTAAAACAAGAGTTATTTTACTAATTCTTTACCTTAGCCTACTCTCCTCTTACTATTTTTATGATAGACATTATTTGTATTTATTTTTCACTAGCACTTTCTTAAATTATTTAGTGTTCATTATAATTTATTTAGTGTTTCTTTAGCATTATATCACTCTAGTATAAATCACTTTCACTAATTCAACTTCCATTTATTTCTCATCATTTTATTCTCTTTCTCTACCCACTATCTATATAACATTATTAATATTGTGTCTTTCTTAGTTAACAAATTACATATATCCCTAACTCTTTTAGTTAGTGTACTTTTATACATTGTTTCATATTACTGGCGGTTTATAATTGTCATTTTATCAATACTAACATTCATTAATAGTTTTGGTTCTTAACCGAATTTCATTGTCTTTATTATTTTGGGTTACATTATTTCTCCCTTCTCTCTTTTTTATCACTTGTCTAGTTTTCTTGATGCGTTTCATCTTGTTTTCTTCCTCATGGGTTTGTTCTTTCTTGGTTTTCATTCTTCTTCTCCTTCCTCCGTCTTGTTTTCTTTATTTTGGTTTCTTAACTGGCCAATCTCTGGGGTTGAGTCAATGTCGTTTTTCTGTCAGTCTATTATTTTAGTTTCTTTATTAATCACTTTCGGTTTATTACTCCTTCTCCTTCCATGTTAACTACCTTTTATTTAATTTTTACTCTCCACATGATTTATTTATTCAAACATAATATCATTTAGCATTTTTTATACATACTTATTGTTATCAAAATTTATCTGAATTTGGTGATGATATATAATGCTCTCCCACCAAAATTGATCATTTTATAAAACGTGATTCTAAGTTTGATGAAATTATCAATTGTATTGTATCATTTTCTTCTTAAACTCTCCTGCTTCTCACTTGATTTTTATGCTTAATTCTGTACCTTTTATTTCCTTTCTCCGGATTCTTTTCCTCGTCATTTTTTCTTATTACGAACTGGCTTATTGATTTTTTATTATAAATTATTCCCTATAAATCTTATTTTCCCTAACTAACTTTACTTTGTAGTTGCAATCGATTCGGATGGGTTCTATTGGCTTACCTAACTCCGTCATTCAAAACTACTCTTATTCTGAGATCAGGGGAACATCATCCCTGCTCAGTAAAATGATTGCTGGACTTATTCGACAGTCAATCTCAATTAATGAATCTTAAATACAGTCATCTCATGACTCAACATAATAATAATAATCATAACATTTGTTGGGAATCTTTTACCTTCATATTTCATTATTGCTCAGTTCGAGTCATATATTTTTTCATCTTTCTTTATAGATACTACTTGATAATACTTGAAGCATTGCTTTTTATTGATACAATTCACATTTTTATTCATTTTTAATTACTTTTTGTTTCATCTCAATTCATATTACAACTCTTAGAATGTTTATTTTATTTGTTTCGTTTTTTGATCATTGGTTATCTTAATCTTACTTCCCATTTCTTTCTAAATAGTAGTGGAAGTTGAGCATTTTGTTTGATATTATTTTTTTTTCATAACTTTTTAAATATCATAGTAAGTTAGTGTTTCTTACTAGTTAGGAATATTTGTAGCTTATTCCTTTATAGTATGTTTTGCTTTTTTGTGCCTCATATTTTGGCTAAAGATTATTGTAACTTAATCTTATTCTGTTAGGAATGTTATGTAACTTCACTCCCTTATTATTAATTTTTATTCAAAGATTATAGTAAGTTATTGTTTCTTACTTTATGTGGATTCTTGGTAATTTTATTTCTCCATTTTTATGATTGGTCTAAAATATTCTCGAAATATCTGTGTAAACTGTCCTTACATAACTTTTTTGAATTTAGAAATTCATTTTTTATATATATTTTTTCATTATTATTTATCAGCAAACTTCATCTGCTTGTATTATTCTTCTTTCTTTTTATTCCAACTAACTTGGTTGGCTTTTTCAACTTGAATTCTTTTCAGTTAAGTTTGACTGTCATAGTATTTTTTAATCGATGCTTGGTTATATACCCCCTTTATTTTCTGGGTGGTGGGGTTGGTTATTTCATATGTGTTGTTGCCCTTGTCTTGTGTGATAGTGTCTTTATTATTTTTATGGCATTACCACCTCACACAATGTTGGGGCCATAACCTTGTGACGTAGTCGTTTGGATCTTCCCTTTCATGCTCATTGACGGGATCATTATTAGGTTCTCGACTGTCCTCTGCCAAAATATGGTTTATCCGATATACTCGAGGTTCTCCGTCATTACTCGCTTGATTATGCGGTAATGCAACACCAGAATTCTCATTGTTATTATTGTTTTGGTTAGCGTTCGGCTCCTGTCAGTTGTTCCTGTCCTCTACGCGGTTCCTGTGATTTTCTTCGAAGGGGGGGCTTCTTGTATCGGGTACCTGGTTAGAGTACGTTCGCCGATAGTTAGATGGGGGATAGTTTCTTCCTGGACTCCGATGTCTTTGGCCCCTCATGTAATTTACCTGTGGCCGGTATCCTGGATGATTGTTATGGTTATTGTTATTGTTTCCAGGGCGATAATTGTTGTTGTAACCATTCGATGGGTAGTTACCCCTGTAGTTGTTCCTGAAGTTGTTATTATTACTGTTTCCATTTCTGTTAAAATTTCTGGGCGCGTTATTGCCCCGTGGGTTCCCTTGATAATTGTTAGGGTTGTTTACCGGTGGCTTATTATCCCCCTGTGGATTTGGTGGTACTTGTCCATCGTTTATTCTATTATTCCTGAAACTGGACACTCTATTTTTTCTGTACTGCCACTCATGCTCATGGCTTTCCAATAAGCTAGCCATGTCTTGGATGGTCTTTACCTGGCTGTACATCCGTGCTTTTTGGATGGCGTCGTCGTAGTGGTAAGATAACTGTATTACCAGACACTCTTCTGGTATACGTGGTTCCAAATTCCTGGCCATGCAGATTTTTCCCAAGAAGTAGGAGGTAAGAGATTGTCCATTTTGATTTTCATACCTTCCATTGCTCAGGTTATTGCGAACCATGTTCTGAGTTGATTCAGACCAGTATTTAGCCTTGAACTGGGTCTTAAATTCTTGAATGTTTTGGATGTCTGGTCTGGTGGCAGTCCACCAGTTGTCATAGGGCTCCTTGAACATTTCGTCCAGCATTCCTCTTATTACTGTCCACCGGGTCTCTCGATTTTTGATGATTAACTCTTCCACCCTCTTCAAGAACTCAATAGGGTTCCTCTTATAATTACGGAAGTTAATAGTATCTCTGTTGTCCGTGTTCATGACATGATTATTGTTACATGGTCGGTCACGCCATGCGTCCACTTCTTCCCGTAATGACTCTTCTATTCTGTGCATTTCGTCAATCCTTTGTTGGTTTTTGTCTACTTTGCTGTCTATTTTATTTGAATTGCTGTAAACTCCTTCCATTCGTTCTCCCAAGTCTGTTCGTACAGCTGCTACCTCCTTCTGGTTTTCTTCCCGGACTTGATGTATATCCTGGTCCATCTGGGCACATCTTCTGACTGTTTCTTCCTGACCCTCCTCAATTCTCCTTTTATTCTCTCCTTCGAGATGGTTCATTTTATTGAGTACTTCCTCGCGGACTCCAGAAATATTTTCGTTGGTCTTCTCTAGCTTCTCCAACGCTTCCTCTAATTTGTCATTGATATCCGTAATCTGCTGCTTTGCTTCTTCTCGGTACTCCATTAATTGGTGTGACATCTGCAGCTTCATTTCTTCTTTATTTTTCTCGTGGTCCTCCTTCAGCTGTTCCCTCAATTCTTCTTTCAATTCTTCGTTTCTTTGCTGAATTTCCTCCACAACCGTTGTTGTAATGTTTCATTATTCTTGTTAATGGTTTGTCTCAATTCTTCCTTCCGTTTCTGAAAATTGTCCTCCTGTTTCTTAAAATTTTCACTTGTTTCTTTCTTCTGTTTCTTAAAATTTTCGTTTGTTTCTTTCTTCATCTGTTTCAAACTCTCCTCATTCTTGTCGAATTTCTCCTCCTGTTTCTTAAAATTTTCACTGGTTTCTTTCTTCATACTGTCTATTTTCTCATTAGTCAGTTTATTATCTTCCTTCATACTATTCATTAAGTCTAATAATTTAATTATGTTGGGGTCTCCTCTAATTTCTCCCTTGTCACACGCCTGTAGTTCCATTTCTTTGTCTTGGGTTGGTTCTGTCGTGGTTATTGTTGTCTCCACTTCTTCAATCGAGGTTCCTTCCTCTTCTTCCCCTCTATTTTCTTCCATTTCCTTCTCCTTCGCCAACTTTTTCGATAAACCTCTTGTGTGCATCTTGATTTCCTTTCGTGACCGCCGCTAGAACTTCGTATCTTCCTTTTTTCAAGCTCCACCGGTTGGTCGCCAATTTATAACGTATCTACTCGCGTCTCGTCTCTTCGTTCGTATACTATACCTCTGTAGAATATAACAGTGTGTCTGAGTGTAAAAATGTGTCTGTGTTTCTTACCACTGCGTCCTCGCACGGCGATGTAATTCACGATGTTTGGGCCGTAGCGAACGTACTGGGGACCAGGTATCGTGGTTCCCGATCTGAGGTTCAAACGTAGTGGATAATCTCCGGGTGGCGCCAAATTGTTTATACAAAACAATTAAAATGGTTTCCTTATCAACGTTCTATTTGAACGAGGCGACGAATTCAATCCGTCCCGCCTTTTCTCAATTTGGTGTCAATCGAGATAGCAGTTGCAGTATTCGCTACTTGCGCGCTAGACGTCGCATCGGAAACCTTCACTATACATTATATTTTTAAACATGCACTTTGCTACTGAAAATAAAACACGATTTAACACACACAGTATAAATTTATTTTCAAATTGAAGTTAATATTTTATAGACACAAGTTGTAATTAATGTTTCATATATAATTCTACACCGGATAATTCTTTATAAGACTCTCTCTTCAGGGTTAACCTATCGACTTTTGAATACAAATAAACAGTATGGCGTTTTATGTCGCCGATCAACAAATATTTCGGTCGATGCTTGTGGGTTGTTTGGATCACGTTAAAAGGTTCAGATGCAGTTACAATATTAAAAATACACAACCTTACAATGTTTTTTCCTTGAGTAGGATTATGTGTAGTGGTAATTGTTTTGTTTGAGTGTCATACAAGATGTTTAAAAGTCGTACATAAATATGAGGTTAGTTCTATAGTTAACAAATTTTCAGTGATATAATTTTACGGTCCCATACTTCCAAGAGAATAAAAATGATTCAGTGGTATTCAACATACATTGAGAAATATTATAGTGCGTTTATTTTTGGAAGTTGAAATAATTTAACTGATACTTAACAGCATTGCAGTACGGAATTACTCGGGATGTCGAGAAGGAAGGATTATGGCATCAATATTATTCCTGTGTTCTTTATTCAAGCTTCGGCATCTTTTTCAAAGTTGTTTGGACTTATTTAGACGTTGAATTCAACGTCTTCTCCCTCTGGAAATGGGATTCCGCATCCATCAGACTTCTTTACGATCAATTTCTACACTTCGTTTTACTTTTAAGATGTTTCAAATATTAAAATGTGTTGTACAGAAAATTCGCATCTGGCTTGCGATAGCGTCACTTTCCAAGTAATTGTATTTAACGGTAATTACCTCGTTAAACGGTCGTTTCCATGGTTACTTCAATGCTCTCATTGGGTGAGCTGAACATAAATTTTGTTATCAATTTTCGAATTCCTTTCAAATCTTCCCATATCTTCGGACTTTCTTCCTCCTCTTATCTTCCTTCTGAGTTATTATCTAAATGCACTGTCATTTATATTTTCTCACAAAGATTATTTTGGTACCCCACAATATTGGGTTTTATCAAGTTTTCTAAGTTTACAATTAATTTCCTACTTACTAATTATATTTCTCTGTTTATATAATTCATTAATTTAATATTTGGTTTTTAATAATACCTACCATTCATACTTGATGAATCAGTCACCTTGGATTTGTCCATTACATGGTGATTTTTGTACAATCAGTAATTGTTTAAGTTTGACCGTTAGGCCTGTTTCACATTTAAGTACCCATTACTGGATTTTTATGGCTTCATACACAATATATTTCATTTAGTCCTAAATTGTTATTTTGCATTTATAATTAGGTTTAATGTCTCTGGATGTGTTTTAATTTAATCTTTGTTAGTAACAACTGTGTTATTCAATCTTACTTGCTAATTATTTTGCTATTCATTTCCAATACAACATATAACATCTAGGTCTATGGTCTGTGTGACTCTTACAGCCATATCCAATTCATAAATAACAGTTTATACAATTCATTATTTCTTATTTGTTGTTCTGGTGCTAAACAATCTCACCTCTATTGAAGTTTTTTTCATTAAACTCCCCTTATAACATGGGTATTTACTTAATGTTAATACAGACTTATTTTCTAATGCTTTTTGCTCTCCCTTCCATGTTAACACCATCTTATTAACTTTCCTTGTGAATCACACCTTTAAACTTTTACAATACATTTTTAAGTTATAACAATACTATTTCCTAGTCATCACAGTGAATATCACTACTTAGTGTTCATTATTTACTGACTCAATGTTCTATCCTAAATACTATTCATTGTAACTTTGTTAAATGTTATTGTTCACTCTTAAAACTAAAACAAGAGTTATTTTACTAATTCTTTACCTTAGCCTACTCTCCTCTTACTATTTTTATGATAGACATTATTTGTATTTATTTTTCACTAGCACTTTCTTAAATTATTTAGTGTTCATTATAATTTATTTAGTGTTTCTTTAGCATTATATCACTCTAGTATAAATCACTTTCACTAATTCAACTTCCATTTATTTCTCATCATTTTATTCTCTTTCTCTACCCACTATCTATATAACATTATTAATATTGTGTCTTTCTTAGTTAAAAAATTACATATATCCCTAACTCTTTTAGTTAGTGTACTTTTATACATTGTTTCATATTACTGGCGGTTTATAATTGTCATTTTATCAATACTAACATTCATTAATAGTTTTGGTTCTTAACCGAATTTCATTGTCTTTATTATTTTGGGTTACATTATTTCTCCCTTCTCTCTTTTTTATCACTTGTCTAGTTTTCTTGATGCGTTTCATCTTGTTTTCTTCCTCATGGGTTTGTTCTTTCTTGGTTTTCATTCTTCTTCTCCTTCCTCCGTCTTGTTTTCTTTATTTTGGTTTCTTAACTGGTTTCTTAACTGGCCAATCTCTGGGGTTGGGTCAATGTCGTTTGTCTGTCAGTCTATTATTTTAGTTTCTTTATTAATCACTTTCGGTTTATTACTCCTTCTCCTTCCATGTTAACTACCTTTTATTTAATTTTTACTCTCCACATGATTTATTTATTCAAACATAATATCATTTAGCATTTTTTATACATACTTATTGTTATCAAAATTTATCTGAATTTGGTGATGATATATAATGCTCTCCCACCAAAATTGATCATTTTATAAAACGTGATTCTAAGTTTGATGAAATTATCAATTGTATTGTATCATTTTCTTCTTAAACTCTCCTGCTTCTCACTTGATTTTTATGCTTAATTCTGTACCTTTTATTTCCTTTCTCCGGATTCTTTTCCTCGTCATTTTTTCTTATTACGAACTGGCTTATTGATTTTTTATTATAAATTATTCCCTATAAATCTTATTTTCCCTAATTAACTTTACTTTGTAGTTGCAATCGATTCGGATGGGCTCTATTGGCTTACCTAACTCCGTCATTCAAAACTACTCTTATTCTGAGATCAGGGGAACATCATCCCTGCTCAGTAAAATGATTGCTGGACTTATTCGACAGTCAATCTCAATTAATGAATCTTAAATACAGTCATCTCATGACTCAACATAATAATAATAATCATAACATTTGTTGGGAATCTTTTACCTTCATATTTCATTATTGCTCAGTTCGAGTCATATATTTTTTCATCTTTCTTTATAGATACTACTTGATAATACTTGAAGCATTGCTTTTTATTGATACAATTCACATTTTTATTCATTTTTAATTACTTTTTGTTTCATCTCAATTCATATTACAACTCTTAGAATGTTTATTTTATTTGTTTCGTTTTTTGATCATTGGTTATCTTAATCTTACTTCCCATTTCTTTCTAAATAGTAGTGGAAGTTGATCATTTTGTTTGATATTATTTTTTTTTCATAACTTTTTAAATATCATAGTAAGTTAGTGTTTCTTACTAGTTAGGAATATTTGTAGCTTATTCCTTTATAGTATGTTTTGCTTTTTTGTGCCTCATATTTTGGCTAAAGATTATTGTAACTTAATCTTATTCTGTTAGGAATGTTATGTAACTTCACTCCCTTATTATTAATTTTTATTCAAAGATTATAGTAAGTTATTGTTTCTTACTTTATGTGGATTCTTGGTAATTTTATTTCTCCATTTTTATGATTGGTCTAAAATATTCTCGAAATATCTGTGTAAACTGTCCTTACATAACTTTTTTGAATTTAGAAATTCATTTTTTATATATATTTTTTCATTATTATTTATCAGCAAACTTCATCTGCTTGTATTATTCTTCTTTCTTTTTATTCCAACTAACTTGGTTGGCTTTTTCAACTTGAATTCTTTTCAGTTAAGTTTGACTGTCATAGTATTTTTTAATCGATTCTTGGTTATATACCCCCTTTATTTTCTGGGTGGTGGGGTTGGTTATTTCATATGTGTTGTTGCCCTTGTCTTGTGTGATAGTGTCTTTATTATTTTTATGGCATTACCACCTCACACAATGTTGGGGCCATAACCTTGTGACGTAGTCGTTTGGATCTTCCCTTTCATGCTCATTGACGGGATCATTATTAGGTTCTCGACTGTCCTCTGCCAAAATATGATTTATCCGATATACTCAAGGTTCTCCGTCATTACTCGCTTGATTATGCGGTAATGCAACACCAGAATTCTCATTGTTATTATTGTTTTGGTTAGCGTTCGGCTCCTGTCAGTTGTTCCTGTCCTCTACGCGGTTCCTGTGATTTTCTTCGAAGGGGGGGCTTCTTGTATCGGGTACCTGGTTAGAGTACGTTCGCCGATAGTTAGATGGGGGATAGTTTCTTCCTGGACTCCGATGTCTTTGGCCCCTCATGTAATTTACCTGTGGCCGGTATCCTGGATGATTGTTATGGTTATTGTTATTGTTTCCAGGGTGATAATTGTTGTTGTAACCATTCGATGGGTAGTTACCCCTGTAGTTGTTCCTGAAGTTGTTATTATTACTGTTTCCATTTCTGTTAAAATTTCTGGGCGCGTTATTGCCCCGTGGGTTCCCTTGATAATTGTTAGGGTTGTTTACCGGTGGCTTATTATCCCCCTGTGGATTTGGTGGTACTTGTCCATCGTTTATTCTATTATTCCTGAAACTGGACACTCTATTTTTTCTGTACTGCCACTCATGCTCATGGCTTTCCAATAAGCTAGCCATGTCTTGGATGGTCTTTACCTGGCTGTACATCCGTGCTTTTTGGATGGCGTCGTCGTAGTGGTAAGATAACTGTATTACCAGACACTCTTCTGGTATACGTGGTTCCAAATTCCTGGCCATGCAGATTTTTCCCAAGAAGTAGGAGGTAAGAGATTGTCCATTTTGATTTTCATACCTTCCATTGCTCAGGTTATTGCGGACCATGTTCTGAGTTGATTCAGACCAGTATTTAGCCTTGAACTGGGTCTTAAATTCTTGAATGTTTTGGATGTCTGGTCTGGTGGCAGTCCACCAGTTGTCATAGGGCTCCTTGAACATTTCGTCCAGCATTCCTCTTATTACTGTCCACCGGGTCTCTCGATTTTTGATGATTAACTCTTCCACCCTCTTCAAGAACTCAATAGGGTTCCTCTTATAATTACGGAAGTTAATAGTATCTCTGTTGTCCGTGTTCATGACATGATTATTGTTACATGGTCGGTCACGCCATGCGTCCACTTCTTCCCGTAATGACTCTTCTATTCTGTGCATTTCGTCAATCCTTTGTTGGTTTTTGTCTACTTTGCTGTCTATTTTATTTGAATTGCTGTAAACTCCTTCCATTCGTTCTCCCAAGTCTGTTCGTATAGCTGCTACCTCCTTCTGGTTTTCTTCCCGGACTTGATGTATATCCTGGTCCATCTGGGCACATCTTCTGAATGTTTCTTCCTGACCCTCCTCAATTCTCCTTTTATTCTCTCCTTCGAGATGGTTCATTTTATTGAGTACTTCCTCGCGGACTCCAGAAATATTTTCGTTGGTCTTCTCTAGCTTCTCCAACGCTTCCTCTAATTTTTCATTGATATCCGTAATCTGCTGCTTTGCTTCTTCTCGGTACTCCATTAATTGGTGTGACATCTGCAGCTTCATTTCTTCTTTATTTTTCTCGTGGTCCTCCTTCAGCTGTTCCCTCAATTCTTCCTTCAATTCTTCGTTTCTTTGCTGAATTTCCTCCACAACCGTTGTTGTAATGTTTCATTATTCTTGTTAATGGTTTGTCTCAATTCTTCCTTCCGTTTCTGAAAATTGTCCTCCTGTTTCTTAAAATTTTCACTTGTTTCTTTCTTCTGTTTCTTAAAATTTTCGTTTGTTTCTTTCTTCATCTGTTTCAAACTCTCCTCATTCTTGTCGAATTTCTCCTCCTGTTTCTTAAAATTTTCACTGGTTTCTTTCTTCATACTGTCTATTTTCTCATTAGTCAGTTTATTATCTTCCTTCATACTATTCATTAAGTCTAATAATTTAATTATGTTGGGGTCTCCTCTAATTTCTCCCTTGTCACACGCCTGTAGTTCCATTTCTTTGTCTTGGGTTGGTTCTGTCGTGGTTATTGTTGTCTCCACTTCTTCAATCGAGGTTCCTTCCTCTTCTTCCCCTCTATTTTCTTCCATTTCCTTCTCCTTCGCCAACTTTTTCGATAAACCTCTTGTGTGCATCTTGATTTCCTTTCGTGACCGCCGCTAGAACTTCGTATCTTCCTTTTTTCAAGCTCCACCGGTTGGTCGCCAATTTATAACGTATCTACTCGCGTCTCGTCTCTTCGTTCGTATACTATACCTCTGTAAAATATAACAGTGTGTCTGAGTGTAAAAATGTGTCTGTGTTTCTTACCACTGCGTCCTCGCACGGCGATGTAATTCACGATGTTTGGGCCGTAGCGAACGTACTGGGGACCAGGTATCGTGGTTCCCGATCTGAGGTTCAAACGTAGTGGATAATCTCCGGGTGGCGCCAAATTGTTTATATAAAACAATTAAAATGGTTTCCTTATCAACGTTCTATTTGAACGAGGCGACGAATTCAATCCGTCCCGCCTTTTCTCAATTTGGTGTCAATCGAGATAGCAGTTGCAGTATTCGCTACTTGCGCGCTAGACGTCGCATCGGAAACCTTCACTATACATTATATTTTTAAACATGCACTTTGCTACTGAAAATAAAACACGATTTAACACACACAGTATAAATTTATTTTCAAATTGAAGTTAATATTTTATAGACACAAGTTGTAATTAATGTTTCATATATAATTCTACACCGGATAATTCTTTATAAGACTCTCTCTTCAGGGTTAACCTATCGACTTTTGAATACAAATAAACAGTATGGCGTTTTATGTCGCCGATCAACAAATATTTCGGTCGATGCTTGTGGGTTGTTTGGATCACGTTAAAAGGTTCAGATGCAGTTACAATATTAAAAATACACAACCTTACAATGTTTTTTCCTTGAGTAGGATTATGTGTAGTGGTAATTGTTTTGTTTGAGTGTCATACAAGATGTTTAAAAGTCGTACATAAATATGAGGTTAGTTCTATAGTTAACAAATTTTCAGTGATATAATTTTACGGTCCCATACTTCCAAGAGAATAAAAATGATTCAGTGGTATTCAACATACATTGAGAAATATTATAGTGCGTTTATTTTTGGAAGTTGAAATAATTTAACTGATACTTAACAGCATTGCAGTACGGAATTACTCGGGATGTCGAGAAGGAAGGATTATGGCATCAATATTATTCCTGTGTTCTTTATTCAAGCTTCGGCATCTTTTTCAAAGTTGTTTGGACTTATTTAGACGTTGAATTCAACGTCTTCTCCCTCTGGAAATGGCATTCCGCATCCATCAGACTTCTTTACGATCAATTTCTACACTTCGTTTTACTTTTAAGATGTTTCAAATATTAAAATGTGTTGTACAGAAAATTTGCATCTGGCTTGCGATAGCGTCACTTTCCAAGTAATTGTATTTAACGGTAATTACCTCGTTAAACGGTCGTTTCCATGGTTACTTCATTGCTCTCATTGGGTGAGCTGAACATAAATTTTGTTATCAATTTTCGAATTCCTTTCAAATCTTCCCATATCTTCGGACTTTCTTCCTCCTCTTATCTTCCTTCTGAGTTATTATCTAAATGCACTGTCATTTATATTTTCTCACAAAGATTATTTTGGTACCCCACAATATTGGGTTTTAGCAAGTTTTCTAAGTTTACAATTTATTTCCTACTTACTAATTATATTTCTCTGTTTATATAATTCATTAATTTAATATTTGGTTTTTAATAATACCTACCATTCATACTTGATGAATCAGTCACCTTGGATTTGTCCATTACATGGTGATTTTTGTACAATCAGTAATTGTTTAAGTTTGACCGTTAGGCCTGTTTCACATTTAAGTAGCCATTACTGGATTTTTATGGCTTCATACACAATATATTTCATTTAGTCCTAAATTGTTATTTTGCATTTATAATTAGGTTTAATGTCTCTGGATGTGTTTTAATTTAATCTTTGTTAGTAACAACTGTGTTATTCAATCTTACTTGCTAATTATTTTGCTATTCATTTCCAATACAACATATAACATCTAGGTCTATGGTCTGTGTGACTCTTACAGCCATATCCAATTCATAAATAACAGTTTATACAATTCATTATTTCTTATTTGTTGTTCTGGTGCTAAACAATCTCACCTCTATTGAAGTTTTTTTCATTAAACTCCCCTTATAACATGGGTATTTACTTAATGTTAATACAGACTTATTTTCTAATGCTTTTTGCTCTCCCTTCCATGTTAACACCATCTTATTAACTTTCCTTGTGAATCACACCTTTAAACTTTTACAATACATTTTTAAGTTATAACAATACTATTTCCTAGTCATCACAGTGAATATCACTACTTAGTGTTCATTATTTACTGACTCAATGTTCTATCCTAAATACTATTCATTGTAACTTTGTTAAATGTTATTGTTCACTCTTAAAACTAAAACTAAGAGTTATTTTACTAATTCTTTACCTTAGCCTACTCTCCTCTTACTATTTTTATGATAGACATTATTTGTATTTATTTTTCACTAGCACTTTCTTAAATTATTTAGTGTTCATTATAATTTATTTAGTGTTTCTTTAGCATTATATCACTCTAGTATAAATCACTTTCACTAATTCAACTTCCATTTATTTCTCATCATTTTATTCTCTTTCTCTACCCACTATCTATATAACATTATTAATATTGTGTCTTTCTTAGTTAACAAATTACATATATCCCTAACTCTTTTAGTTAGTGTACTTTTATACATTGTTTCATATTACTGGCGGTTTATAATTGTCATTTTATCAATACTAACATTCATTAATAGTTTTGGTTCTTAACCGAATTTCATTGTCTTTATTATTTTGGGTTACATTATTTCTCCCTTCTCTCTTTTTTATCACTTGTCTAGTTTTCTTGATGCGTTTCATCTTGTTTTCTTCCTCATGGGTTTGTTCTTTCTTGGTTTTCATTCTTCTTCTCCTTCCTCCGTCTTGTTTTCTTTATTTTGGTTTCTTAACTGGTTTCTTAACTGGCCAATCTCTGGGGTTGGGTCAATGTCGTTTGTCTGTCAGTCTATTATTTTAGTTTCTTTATTAACCACTTTCGGTTTATTACTCCTTCTCCTTCCATGTTAACTACCTTTTATTTAATTTTTACTCTCCACATGATTTATTTATTCAAACATAATATCATTTAGCATTTTTTATACTTACTTAATGTTATCAAAATTTATCTGAATTTGGTGATGTTATAATATGCATGTACTTAATTGCTACTCTCTCCCTCACTCCTTGATAATTGTCTTCATTACACTGTGGATAACTGACTGACGACCATGAATGTCATTTTCCAAGTTATAAAACATCTCTTCTTTGCCTGATTGTGTTCCTGACTAACAATTTTATTTGCAGCAGTTTTGGGTTTGCCACATATGTTTGACACATGTGCTGCCTCTTATAACTGTTTTAGCATGGGATTTATATTATGAAAGTAATGAGTGACAATTTACTTGTAAGTTATTGTGAGATCCCAGCTTGATCGCCGGGAGGTAGGCCCCCCCCCCGGGGTTATATGGTTGCCGACTACTGCCAATGAACGTAGATAAGTGTAGTAGTAGATATTCTTTCATGGACAAAAGGAACCATCCTATCCTGTACTGCTTTCGAGCGTGTGAGAACATCATCGCTGAACATTGGGAAAAATATATGCCACTGCGCACAGAAGATGACTCGAGGTGATTTGAGATACTAATAACTCGCGTGAAAGGGAGGCAGAATTGGCTAGTCCGTGGTAAGTAGCTATGTGTATCTCTCACGCCAGGTTCATGAAGTCTGTTTCACGAAGATGGAAACCTATTATGCGGAAACAGTGTACTCTAGACTTGCCACGATTGTGTTCCTCTCGTTGACGGACTGGTATGTAGGGAGTTGATGGATTTACCTCCAGGTAATACTGGAGGCTGCAGGGGTGATAATACAGGTTTAGATAACCTCGGTATGATACTGTTGGGTTCGTCCGCTTCACTGCAACTACATACACTTCTTCGTCTATATATTCTTAAACTGTAGGGTATTGTGCATCCGGTTAAAATAGAAACATTGCTCCATTTGAAAGGACAGGCAAAAGATCAAATTCTTTGGAAGTATTTTTGGTCGTTAGAAATCTAATACCAAAGATTGTTTGTCGTAGACTAACAAAAATAGAGTCGGCATAAAGTGAATGGAAGAAGTAAAACGGTACAGAAGAGATACAGCGATACTCTCTAGATTGTCTTTCCAGAACTCGTGTCACCCCGGTCTATAGTAATCACTGACTGTTCGAGAGGGATCAGGTAGTTTATAAATGGAAACTTCAGCCACTTTCTTGCACATAAAAATGTATAATAATAGTAGGCCAGAAAATCATAGGAGTCCAAACACAAAACTTTGAATGCCTGGGATCATAGTCAAAGAGAGACATCCGGAAAAGAATACCGTACCTATAAAGATCGGAGAATACTTCAAAGGATCGGTGTCACAATATTCAAGACCTACGTAAATAAAGATGAATTGTAAATATTTCACGAATCCAGCAAGGATTACTTTTTGATATAATGAAGCCAATTAAAAAGAGTTATTTCTCCTATTTATCCTTAACGATTACATAATAATTAAACATATAAAAGTATTAAAAAGTTAAAATACAAATTAAATAAGAGACGTGAGATGACAGTCATATGTACATGTGCCTGTCCAAGGTAGTGTGCGTGTTTGTTTAATCATTCCTTGTGTTCGTATAGACTACACATTCATACTTGAGTAATCTGTTTGTAGCAATGTAACAGTTCAACAAACACTTAAAGAGGCGCGCTTTGGGTGCAGTCGCAGAAGAACCTGCCGTGCTAACTTAATGAAAATAAAAGGAAATTAATAGTGAGGTAGTGATGTTTAATTAAAGGTAGTAGTGAGGTTTGTCCCTATTAGTGAGGTAGATAGGGAAAATTGACAGAGAAAGAGTGAGAGGGGTAGAGAGAATTACGAATTTTAATTATTCTCATTCATACCGAATATAATTTGTAAGAATATAGTTATTCAGTTATTGGTATACAGTAGTACCGAAGCAACATGTTTCAAGTTGACTTCCATCCGTTGGAAATTTATGCACCATTCTGATTAAAATCATAAAAATTTCTATAAGTACCAATAATATAAATAACAACCTGCAGAAGCAGAAGAGTTTATATCTATGGAAAATGTGAGTTTGGAATAGATGAATACATATAACAAATAAAAAGAATAATATATTTAAAACCTAGTCGAGGAAAAATTACTTACCAGATTCTAGATGAAAACAACAATGAAGATGAGATCAAACAACTGGTGAAGAGAAGAGAGCTAATTTTGTACCAATAAATTCCGTTCAAGAGTACTTAAACAAAACATTATGGGCAAACATTTAATTAAGTTATAAATAATTTACAAAGGGAATATCATGTAGGCGGCATATATATTTACGTCTTGTTGCAATGTGACGGCTCTTGCAAAGTACCAAAAGGTATTTTAACCCACAGAACAATAAACGAATAAACTTAAGGTTACACGATATACTCCATATTGCTAGATTAACATGCAAACTGAAAATACACATGGAAATCAACATGACCTTAAAACAATACTCGCTTTTTATGAAAACCACGTAAGAAAGCCAACTAGAAGTAAGGCGGGCTGCTATACATATATCCCTTTTTTACGTTTTCCGTCCAGTGAAGTTTTCGAGAGTTTACTGTATAATATAAACATAATTGGCTAATATTGGCTGCCTAACGAATAACAAATCTTGTTTTCATTTGTTAATACTTTTTCCTTTGTTTTAATTTAGCATTCAGAAATAACCGTATTTTACACTTTACATTGTCTGTTGCTGTTTTGTTAATAAACGTTTATAGTCTTTATATTAAATGTTATTCTGTTACAGGCTACGCATTTTATAGGGTGATTACACCAGTAGTCAGCCTTTTAACAGGGTTGTAGTATATTACAGTAAATTTCAACGAACTGATCAATTATATCACATCATTTTATTAATCAATATTACAAGAAATATGTCTGGTTTAAGTAATGCACTTAATTAACAAATTTATTTAATATACTTTGGCTAAATTTGCATATTTTCCAAGTAGTAGCAAATTCTCCAATACTCAGCCACCAAAATCCAGTGGTCAGCCATTTTGAAACCAATACTCAGCCACTAAATGCGAGTACACTTTAAGCATTTAATTTACAATATAAAAAAAGAAATAACACTTGAAAATGCACCATAAACTTGTTACACATTAGCCTATCTTAAGTACAGAAATTATTCTTGAATTACACAATATCAACACAATTATCTCGCATCAGCAAAAGTGACAATTGAACTCTCTTCTTGCTGCTAAGTCATAAGGCAATGCACGAAGTTCAGTACATTTTAGATGAAACCACTTCGAACAACTGTCACACCCGATATTTTTTAGCGCATCGTCTTCAACATCACTAATAAGTTCATCATTGCAAACAGCGCACTGTTGCCTAACATAATTTTCTTGCGTCATAAGATCGGCTCCACTTTCATCTGAACTGAATCGGCTATTTTTTTTTGTCTTTACTCTTTCTAGACTTTTTCTTTAAAACTTTTTGTGACTTTCGATTTTCTCGTTCCTGTTTTCTGTGTGCTTTTAATTCTTCTTCCTTACTTTTAGCCAAATCCTTTTTACTGTAGAACTCTCGCCATGCTGCTGATGAAATAGCACTTGGTGGTCTCTCTTTGGCAGGCCGTTGCTTTCTTGTACTTGATAAGAGACCTGGCCAGAATAAATGATTTTCAAAATGGGAACTGGTATTTTTCACAACTTGAGAATGTTGTGAATTTTCTTTATCACAAACTTGTATTTCTACATGTGAGGCTGAGCTTTCTTCGGATCTCATACTATTTTCTTCCACTGAAGCCACACTCGTCAAAATGCCTGTTCCTGTGATAGCTAGGTCTGTGCGTACAGGAGACAATTCTTCATGCCCACAGGTATGATCATTTTTGATGTCTGAAATTGTTGAAATAGGGGTAGGTGTACTTGAAGTTTGAAGAACACCATCACAATCCACATCATACACACCCGGTTCAATGTCAAAATCCATGTTATTAAGTTCGATTGCCATGGGCACAGAATCTAGAAGTACTGACTGAGCACTGGTTGTGACATCTTGTTCGTCTGGAACATGCGAAGTTGAAGCTGAAGACAGTTGAGCCTTATGAATTTCTTCTAGCACAACATCAACATTCACTGCTCTGTCAGAAAGACTTCTTCTTATACCACTGATTACACGTTCAGCAGACGTGAAATAATGGTTCTGCAGTTGGATTGTAGTCTCTGATGTAGCCCGGTTCATCACTTCAAGTGTGTTTTGTATACATTTGGTGTAATCCACGGCATCAGGATTAAATGGATACAATCCACACTTGCGAAATCCATTCTGTATTGTGCTTGCGAGTTCAGTATTTTTTAAAACTGTAGCCAGCAATGGACAAAAGGTAGCTTTAGTCAGCACTGAATTTATATTTTCAAGACGAATTTGCCACTCTCGGACCGTCTTTTTCCATTGTGACTTGAGTGGCTTGAAGACACTCACATCAGCAGGCTGCATCATGTGTGTAGTATTGGGTGGCAGGGCATACAAAATTATGCCACTGTTACTGCAATATTCACTAAGCTTCATTGTCAGATGGGTTTGATGGCCATCTACCAACAAAAGAACTGGCCTCTTTATGTTGTTTTCATCAATCCATTTGTTGACTCCGTTTACAACATATTCGTAAAAAATTTCACTTTTCATCCATCCGGAATCAGATCGTCCAAGGAACCAGTCTGGTGGCATGCTCTCTACAACATCTCTTGGTGGTCTCACATATGGAAATACAACCGTCGGTGCAATAGTTTTGCCAGATGCCATAAATACTAACAGAACAGTGATTGTTTCTTTTGCATTTCCTAACTGGAGTTCATAAACATTTTTCCACCCTTTTGGTGCTATCACCTTTCCTGTTTTGGGACACATGCTGAAACTGGTTTCATCCCCATTCATAATCCTGTTAGGATCTGATAGAATATCTGCACTATTAATGTTTTCTAAATAGACAGTAAGTTCCCGAAACCATTTCCTAATCATTTCATCTGTTACAATGGCACGTCCTTTCGTTATACCCTCCGGAACACGATCTGTCAGAATATTATGGCGCCGAAGAAAGGAACTATACCATTTCTTGCCTGGTCGTCCATCTGTAAATAGACTTTTTCAGTTACCTGCCAAAATAATAGTTTGGACAGTGTTCAGCAGGTCATCCTTTTTTTGTGGAAATCCACATTTGCTCAACTGTATCAACCAATCTACTAAATGTGTTTCTTCATCTTGGCTCAGAACAGTTTGGGGACCCATTCGCCTTGCTCCTTCTTGAATTCTACCATGTAATCTGTCCTGCAAAGTACCTCTTGGGACACCATAACGACGACTGGCTTCTCTAATACTCAAATCATGTTCTCGTATTTCAAATAAGGCGTCTGTTAAGGCTTTCTCATCGTATTGGTGAATTGGTCGTTTCACACCTTTAGTTGGAGCCATGAGAAATTCAGCATGTAGGACCAATCCGTATCTGTAAAATACACGTTAAGTGGTAATTTAGTCAGTCCATTTTAGGGTTTTATAAGATGGCTGACTGTTGGTTAGGAAGACACCAGTAGTCGGCCTTCCTGTCATTACATGGGCTGACTACTGGGTTTACTGTGGTAAAAGCACTGTATCATTGCAGAATAATAAGGGTCAAGTTCTAAGCTTTCTGAAAGTAGAAAATGGTTCTTAAAGTCAATGTAAGGCCAAACCCCAGTAGTCGGCCGCCCAGGCTGACTACTAGCTTCTACGCTGGAGTTCAGTCTCATATAGTCAGCACCCTCGAAATACATAACCCTACTTCACTTAAACACATTTTTAAGCACGAATTGTCTATTTTAGAATATTTCAAGTAGTATTAACTTGATTCTGCATGATTAAAAACTTACATAACAAAATACTGACCTTCCTAAAATGTTGCTTAATGTTGTGCAATTTGAAACATGAACATGTGTAATCACCACATGCTACTCTAGCATCACACTTGAGGGCTGACTACTAGCTCCGCATTGCCCGCATGAGGTCAGTATAAACAAGAGAGGCATGGTAAGGTGTGGCTGAGAACTGGGGAACCAACAGAATGCGCTTCTGTCGTCAGATTTATTTATTCTTTTAACTTTTTTTTCATGATGGCTGACTACTGGTGGGCGGCTGGGAATAGGATCACCTACCCTATACTATACACATGAAACGCTATATATTTCCTAACTATGGCTTTTATTTCTTTAAATGGTAAACTAAAAAACGAATTAATATTATCTAACTTATGAATTAAAATTTATGTAATTGCACTGTAAATTAAGAAATATAATAATTTATAGTTACCGTAGTGCATTTCTTCTTCACGTCGTGGTATATAGATACTAACCCATATTCAAAACAGCAAAAATGAAGTGTTGGTACGAATATTGAGAAAGTACCCAAAAATTTATACAACATTGTTGTAAGTGTTATATTCCAAGCTGTTCGGCCGTGGTCGATTGCTTATATTCTCGTGTCTAAACGTTTAGGCGCAAGAACATAAACAATCAACCATGGCCTAGCAGCCCAGAATACAATATTTTTAACAATGTCATCCCGGACGTAACAGCCTTTGTAAAAAATTTAAGTAGCCTAACAGCTGCAGTGTGTTGTAATGTTACATTAATTATATTTTTGCTTTTCGTATATCACAGTGAGCAGTAAACTAATTTTTTTGAAATAATACGTTAAGGCTTGTATACTAAGAATTAATTTTTTTTGTATAGTTTCCGTAACCTGCTTGTAAAATAATTACGTATCCAAAAGGAAAGTTACATATTTTAATAGCAATTTATAAAGTTCCTCATCCTCTATTTTTTACCTTTCTTCAAAATGTACCACTTCTTAATTGCGGATAAATTATTTAACGTAATAATCGTTTCACCAAAGACCGTTTGGATCCTGTTAATAAAACTCTTGAGTCTGCTATACATAATCCTCGCTTTTGGTTCATGTTTCGTTAACTTTCTACATTACTATAAGTTTAATTATTTTCAAGTTCCTTATAAGTAGCCACCTGTAGTAAACATCATGTATTTTGACCTCTCTCTCTCTCTCTCTCTCTCTCTCTCTCTCTCTCTCTCTCTCTCTCTCTCTCTCTCTCTCTCTTTCTATTACTCTTTTCTTCTCAATAACTGTATCTCAGGAAGTCTGAACGTAACAGGTTCTTAAGTAAACTTCATATGACATAACATGCAAAATCTTCAACATCATTTGTGCTTCAGTTATGTTATAATTTTGTAAGAAAGTTTTACAAAATACTTTTTACACTGCTTCTGTATACGAAACTAGGTGCATTTATGTACGGTAATCAAATTTTTAAGTAAGCCTATTTATTCAAACACTGTTATAGTTTCTTGAAAACGCCTCATGTAAACAAACATTAAAACTTAGTAATACGGTTTTGCAAACTACTATTTTTTGGATGCATTAACGCAAATCAATAATCTAGAGACCAATTTTATATTGAAAAATCGATGTCTAATAAACGGAATTTGACGTGCAAAAATCTATCGGTTAAGAAAATAAAGTAAACTTGGTTAGTAACAAATAATTTTAGCCAAACTTTTTAATTTGATATAGGCTATAATTGATTTCAATTTTGTTATAATCTGAGAAATGAAGCTAAATAAATTTTCATAAACGTTGGTCTAGTAAGAAAAAAAGTTTCATTCTTAAGCGCACAATATTATAATTTCCCTTTCATCCCGGAAAAAAGACTGTATTAAGCTACTATCGTACTTGTGTCTAGTCTACACAATTTAATGGGTATGTTTCATAAAAATTGATTGTCTTACACATGGTTTTAATATACCAGTAAACATTGTGAAATGTCTGTGTTAAAGAATTATATACACAACGGTTGAAGTTAATGTAGGTCTTAAATCGTTTCAAAATGTATAGATAAATAAAAAATTAAAATTATCACATATATTGTGTGGTATATAAAATAAATTGTAATAATCCTTTCTAATATGATTACTTAAGCCATAATATCCGAAGTTGGACCGTTAATTTATTCTTCTGTAGCCTTCTACATTCTTGCTTATCTGCTGTCATATTCACGTCTCTCAGTCATAGTAGACAGTAGGCCATAATATTATACCTTTTTTTTGCGTTGTCTGAGACTTGTCTCAGAGGATAAGACTCAGGCTGATCTGGGGCAAGCACCCTTCCGCCGAATGGAAGAGTTAGAGGAGTCGCACACCAGCGCAGCGCGGACAGGTGGCGAAGAAGGTGGAGGCATTCAGGATAGAATGTAGTGTATGGATGTGTATTTATGTGTTTACGTAGTGTGCAGAGCCAAATGGGTGATGGAAGAGACAGATGGAAGAGCCATAATAAAAGTATAAGTCATACGACAGCCAAGACGAGGTCGAGTAACGCAGGACACCAAAGCTGGAAGGAGGCGTTAGAGAGGCGTCAACGTAAGGCACAAAGGAAAGGGATAAAGACCGGATAGGTAGTGTAACACAACAAAATTTTACATAACCTAGACATTCACCAGAAGGGTAAATAAGTACCCTGAAATAATAAAAGTGAATAATTTATGATGAAAGTAGCAAAGAAGAGAAGGACCAACAAAGAAGAAAGAAGAAGAAGGATCCCAAGAAGCAGTGAGGAAAACATTGCATGACACTACAACAAATACTATGGCTGACTCTAACTGATGGACGTGCCAAGTTCACTATAAGCTGTCAAACAAGCCAGTCAATGACCTGAATGTAATGTCATGTGTTAGATAAACCAATTAAATAATGACGAAAATAATGTAATATCAGTAACAGCATTTTGGCTGAAAGTAAATGAACCATGACCAGTAAAAGACAAAGCCTATGACTAGATTAGCTATGGCCACAATGTGTATTAAAACTAGCATTACAAACCCAGATGTAATATTAGGGAGTAAAAGTAGTTATAAAAGGAAACCTTATATGGATGAGTAACTTCCTTATTATACTAAATGTAAATAGTAACAATTATTAAAGCATAAACGTATGCTAAAAAACATGTCTAGACCATGCCTAAACAAACGTTTGTCAGTAAATTAATGAGGAAAAAGGACTCCTAGTGAACATAAAATTTACTGAACAATCAATACGACTAAAGATAATGTGAAATACCACCACTCAATTATTAATGGATAACGTTAAATTGAGTAGGCCAAACGAAATGTAATTAGAAATAAGGATTTTCGATAATAATGTATCGCCTTAATTATGTTAAGATTTAATATTGTACAGTTATAAATAGCTATTAAGTATAATCACAGATGTGTTAGCGTTCAAACAAAGACGTTATAAAGAAAACGCGATGTGAAACACTAAATGTCAAAAGATAGGGAATGCTCGCATTATGCATCGCTAGCAGACGACAGTGAGAAACCATGTTTCTAAACATTCTTTATGAGCATTGTCAAAGCAAACGAGGTTAAAACCTGTGTTAAGCCACATCAAATTGAAGCTCATAAACTAAACTTTAATTTGATGGTAATAACCTCGCGATCGAAACTATAATAAGTGCGTAGTGCGCGATAGCATCATTTATTGTTAAAAAGTGAGAAATTGGTTGGGTAAAACCAACAACAACGACAGTTGTCAACAGCGTTCGCCGGACGGCGGTTAAAAAACAATACGTCATTTTGTAACGGTTATCAGAACCAATCAGAAGAGAGATTATTAAACGATCTTACCGCCTAAGCCCTATGAAGCGAGGGGGTATATAATCAAAAACGGAGAGAATTCGTTACACTTTTTGTCATCACATCGAGCGAGACAGTTGTCGCTCGTCCTCGCAATATTTTTTAATAACTGAAATTAGTACAACAATAGTAAACCGTTTAAAATTTTCTTCAAGACATTCAACGATACTGCACTTTACTACAAGGAAGTGCTTCGAAAGTAAAGTGATATTTTAATTTGTGCGTGATTTTAGAACGAGAGAGAGAGAGAGTTTTTTAATCAGTATTTAACATAGCCGAGATTTTGTTAAAAGAGAGGGCCAACTCTCCGTTCATAGTTCGTGTGAAGTGTAATTAACCAGTGGTCATTATAACCTGATCACTGGAGTGTTTTTAATAAATTTTAATCTATTTGATTAAAATAAAAAAAGGTAACACTGTGACAATTCATTTTATTTATCTGCTTGCACTGATCATTATTTACCACAAAGCTGTACTGACGCAAGAACAACTAAACTTTCAATCATATACACAGTTTCAATTTACTTAGCGGATTTGTCAATCCAATGTAAGATTTTGTATTAGTACTAAGGGTTACAAATATATGTTAGTAAATAAGTCAGCGTAACAAACGCTTACCTGAAAAATAGTTACGAGTTTTGAAAAGAGGCCAAGTTATTAATTATTGTCATTAACGTCTGTCAAGGCATAGGATAGTTCTTTTTTGTATTTCAAAGAGCCTACCCGTGAGGTATATTATATAATCAAAAGTCAAATTGTTAATAGATATAAGAGTTTATTGTTCTAACTGAGCTAGACCGTATTGTAAACGGACCAAGTAATTTCAGATTTATATTAATGTATCAATTGTACTTTAATTGTTGATTTTATTTTCAAAGGGTAAAATAAACCCAGATTTTATTCAGCATAAACCTGGATCATAATTATTTCATATGGTTAATAATTAACTAATAATTAACTAATAATTAATTTAACGTTGAGTACAGGTAGATAACTCAGAGTAGAGATTCTACTATATTCGATTTTAATTGTAGTGAAACATAAAGCATTTAAACAAAATTTAAAGTGAATTTATCAATTCTAAATTTTATTAATTGGTTTTTCATGGGAATTTTCCTAAAATAAACCCATGTGGCGCCCTTATCGTAAACAAGGAGTGTTATAACCTTGTTGATAAAGCAAGCTGGTATTAAGCGCATCTTGACAGCTTATATTTTTGGTAAGTGAACTTCAGAACGTCCAGTATCACGAACAGGTACGTGAAAGTGTATATTATTATAAATTGTTTGTCCAGACGAGACTTAACGTTACGTACACTGACGACACTTAACCGAGAAGAGGAGTTCCGCTGCAAGATCGACGCTACGGCTACATTCATCCGCCGACCAGCGAGTAACTGATTATTCACTATAATTATCCAACTTTACTAAATAAACAATATTTATCCATTATTACTGAGGATTATTACTGCAAATATTTTATTTTAAAAAGAGAGTTTATTTTGAGTTGTAACTTATTATTCATTATAATCGATTTATAACTTTAATTTTAAATACTAAATATAATTATTAGACACAGGCAAAAGGTGCTTTTACAGTAGATAGGAAAATTTAAGGTGTTAAGTGATTAAGAAGGAAGCCAGGTGTAGTAAGTATGACGAAGAGACTTAATTATTTTTCTATTTCTCCGTTGGCGGGGGTTTCTGGGAGGAGGTCCATCGGCAATGGTGAGGAGACGGTTTTTGAGAAAGGAAGGTCTGCGGGAGTTACAGGGAGTATTATACAATACCTCCTTCCCATTTAAGTTGAGGAATTCCAATCAGCCTTCCGTTGCGTTACTTCTCTCTTGAGCCCTTGAGCTAATTCGTTGCCTGCTCTTTATTGCAGCTGTAATATCTCCTTCCATTTATAATTCGTAACGTTAAATATTCTTCCTCACCCTGGAATTTTCCGTTCTCTTTTACTAATTTCTTTTCACTTCATAAGACTTTTCTATACAAAAGCAAGTATATAAAAAAGTTATAAGGACGGGGATTGGCAACCAAACGGCATTGTTTAAAAACATTAATCTACAAGTTTCTTTTCTATAGTTCATCGTACACACCCTTGCGAGATAAAAAGAACTACACAGTAGTTTCTTTTGCAATTTTTCGCATTATTTTGAGACAATCAACTGATGATTTACGGTCAGGCTTTGCAAAGAGATAAATACTTAATATTAATTGGGTCTCATACAGTTTATATTATATCTGTTTTCTATCCTACTGATAGAATTAGAAAAACGGTAGCTATCTCTCTTTTTCTTTTAAAAGCACAATACATAATATTAATTTACCAAGTAGCAGTTTTCTTCTTCATTTAAAATTTCTATCAAATCTACTGTATATTGGACAAAACAAGGGGAACATACGTGCTTACAAGGTAGTGTAAACATCCTGTAATGCTGTCAAATCAAAATACAAAGGATGGGGGAGTGAATGCTGTAATGAGTAGCCCCTACATTCATATTTATGCAAGTGTAGGTGATGATAAAGAAACACCTATAAAATATATATCTGATTAAAATTATGTACAAGAAGGAGTACTATCACATTTACAACACATAGATTCGAAATATGAATTTGGCGTGTTCGCACCTCTAGCTGTTGCCTGTAAAGAGCATAATCCCTAAACACCAGTTTTTGTTTTATTTAGGAGAAAGAAACTGTTTTACACTAAAAACATTAAAATTCTTCATTGTCTCTAAAATTGCACATAATTCATCTAATTCGAGGCCTAGCTTAGGAGCTAATTAGTAGATAGCAAGAGATGGTAACGAAAAGAAAGTCTCAGGGGAGGTTGAAACGAGATGACAGGCTGACATGCAGACAAAGGGAGACGGTGAGTATCTGTATGTGTGTGTGTTTAGGCTATATAGGTTTACAAACACTGCATATGTTTATGATACGAATTGCTGTTTTAATTCACATAGATTGCGTCAGATATTAGGCAACATTTATTTACGCTACCTAACGTGCCTGAGTTTACGTTTTTGCGTATAAAGAGTAAACTATTTGTAACACCTGTTTACTTCGTAAGAAAATGATCTTACCCAAATTTTATTTTTCCGTGTAATCTGCTCAATTAGCTAATTCGTTTTCGAACAATGAGTAAAGAAATAACTAAATTTTTAAAACTACGAAGCAATGTGGAGCTCTACCGTTTTTATGTCATATAAAGGAAGTTCAGTCTACGTCTGTGAGAGATAAGTAATTTGCCAATCGTAAAGAAGAGAAGTTTGTTTTACTTTTTTAATACGTACACTTTTAACATCATCTTGAGCAAATTTAAATATTGTTTGAGTTCCAATTTAATTCATTTTATTATTTTTAAATAATAGTAAGTATATTTTATTATCGTAGACACATAAACGTTTCTCCACACACTGTACACTATTGCATCCAATTCTGAGTAGATGTAGTGTTTAAATTTTTGGAGAATAAAAGGTTTGAAAAGGGATAAATAATCCCGAGACAACCAATGTTCTGGGTGTAGTTTATTAAACCTACACCCACTTTTCGTGTTCTAATAAAACAGGTCCACACTTTTTTATCCCCCATAGTTAGCAATAAACACACACACACACACACACACACACACAACTCCCCGGAGTGCGTGTATATTTGAGAGAGAAAGCGTAGCGTTGAAACAACTCGCATCCAGGTAGTCGATTCAGTGGCCTATTTCTTACGTAAACAGGGACGTGTATTAAAGCTTGTGAAGTCCTTTATTTGGTAGTGATATTAGATAGGTCAAATATATAGTATTAGGTCAGATATTTCCTCTAAATATCTAAAAATTTTGTTGAGTAGTCTACATTCCAGTGTAACCTTTTAGCCACACGAAATTCATTTTTAAAAAAATTTAATATTAATCAGTTAACTATTAACAAACACTTTTTGTCACCATTTTAGAACTGATGTATCCAGAATTGAATCAGACTAAAACTGCGTGCATCTTAGTTCTGTATAATAAAAAATAAAGCTAAGTAAGCTGTACAATTGAGTTTAGTCTATAGAACCATTTTGGTGTATAAGGTTTCATACAAAGGTGGACGGTTTATAAATCAATTTACAATTTTCGTACTATTTAAAAATTAGTACTAATTTCTGTTTTAAATTTTAAACTGTTTTCCATAAGGCGTTCCAAAATATCAAACTTGCAAATCTCGACTGTCTGAACGTCTCACAGATGACTGGCTTAACAACAACCATTTTTACATAAAATGTAATACTAGAATACTGAGTAACTATACCTGCCTCAAAGCATAAAAGAACAATATAATCAACGGTTTACATTAATTTTATATCTCAATAATTCCTACAACTGAAGGATTTAAAAAAAAAATTGAAACCATCTTGTAAGATTAGAAGTACAAAATACTTAAATACTTGCTCATACTTATCTGGGACACAACCACACGACGCTAAGTGACCTTGGCTTTACTCTTTAGGTTTTTCAGTTTTTCTTTGTCTACCGTTATGTATATATATATAGACTACATATATAGGCCACATATATAATTTATTATGCAACGTTACAACCAGTATTATACACCATTACACAAATACATTACGATGTACTCAACGCAACTATAAACTATAAAGTGTATTACACCAGCCAGGTCGCAGGATTTTTTCCTCGTTGCGTCAAGTATACGTAGTTGCACAATAATTAAATAATTTTTAAAGAGGAGTGAGATGTTGTTGACATGAAATAATTAATTAAAACCGTTTCAAAATAATCATTCTATGATTGATTAACATTAATAGAAAATATTCAAATATTAAAATTTCAAATATTAGATAAATAAATATTCACTTTTATACGTCACAAATATAATGTAACCTGCTATGCTGTTCATAACATATCAAAAAAATAAACAACCATATATAATCTTACTAGCTAAACAAACATGTTAAACAAGTTATTTAAATCCTTTCTATTTCAGTATGTCTGAATTTAACTCAAATTTTAAATAATAATAGCAACTCATTTACAAACAAAATAATATTAAAACTCAAGAATCAAAATTAATTGTTGCTATAAACAAAATAAAAATAATCTAACATTTACTTCCAATCTATTATTTATTTCTACTGACACACCCAAATTTTAACATACAACAAAAGATTAGTATTTCTTGTTATACTAAAAGATCTAAATATTCTTGTTAAATTAAATTCTCTTATTTAACTACTACATTTGGTCTCTTAGTACCGGTAATGTCTAAACTCCATTGAAGTTCTGGTTTTCCGTTACGCGTTTTTGTCTGTTGTGTTACCCTCAAATATTATCTTTATCTCTTACTTTCTCTCTCGTATGTCCTGACTTACTTTTTATTATATTTATGAGACACCTGCCTTATTTTTGTAGGGCGATAGTCACTATAATATTATATCCTCAATTTCCCATTCTCTTTAGTTTCTTTTCTATTTTATAAAAAAATGTTTATGTAATAATACAATTTTTTTTAAACCTGTAGACGGGAGAAGACAGCAGACAAACAACACTGTCTGAAAAAGAACAATAAATTCCTTTCTTTGCTGTAAAATACGTAATTTTCAAGTATTCATATCAACTAAAAAAAGAGTTATTTATTAAAACTAATCAAATTGCAAACACATTAAGAATGAAAGTTATAATTAATGAAAGCAACATTTAATGTTTTCTGGTATAACATTTGAAAGTTTGGTTTAAGTACTCATTATATTCTTTTCTTGAAAAACTCAAAATAGTTAGCTCAATGTGTCCGGACAGTATGGTCGAGGCACAATATCTTACCCGTTACCAAACGTTTTGACTGCATTACAGTGTTTGTCATCGATTAACCCGTAACAATCACGGGCACTGATGGATTTTATGTAGCGCATTGAAGACGACAGCGGCATAGGCGGTCAAAATGTTTGGCAATAAACACGATGGTGGATCGCAGTCCTTAAAGCATGGACATTTTAACACAAGACATCGGGAGTGAAAATCTACACTACATAACCCAAAAAATGAATTTTGGTTAGGGGGGACATTTGGTCTTATAAATATTAATTCCATGAAATTGCACTCTTTGGGAGAGAAATGGGGTTAATAAAAGCCATATAAAGAAGTCAGTTACAGTGTCAACTGAACCCTATAAAAAATAAACAACCGGTAATTTAATTCAAATTCATTATAATTTTGTGGTATTGAAGGGATTTGAAAAGGTTGCTAAAAAGAATCAGTTGTTCAAGTAGCTAAATAAACTATAGGCAAAAACTGTTTCAACTCCTTCATACATACACATATGCACGCGCGCGCGCACACACACACACACACACACACACAAACATTCTATCAACTAACTTATCAGTTGTGTTTGATATTTTCTCTTGTATCCATCCTGATGATGAGATTCAATATTGTTGAAACGCTGCAGAAATAAAATTTGTGTTATACTTTTTGACCGGTCCTCGCAAATCCTTCATCATTAAAATTCATTGATTGATGAAAATAAAATATTCATTTTAATTACATAGTTACGTGACTATTATTATCTGTATAGTAATTTAGAACCACATCTTGCGTGTAGAGAAAAATCAGCTTTTAGTATTTAAAAGTTTGTAAGTTCAAAATAAAAGTAAAGGTACATTTCAATGTAAAGGTTAATAAAATGGAAATTCGGTGAAACAGATGGAAAATAATGAAACAACAAGATAAAGTATTATAGTTTTTATTAAAGTAGTATTATATTAAAAAATGTAATTAAATAAAGTAAATGTTTAAATTAAAAAGTATTTTGAGTAAAACAATAAAGTTTAAAAACCAGATATGTACACTAGTGAATATCAAATTTTGTAAAAATCTTATATTAAATACATAATCAAAAAGATACAAATAATCACAAAATACATATTTGGGAAAGTACAAACACAAAATGAATATATACAAACCCAAAAATAATTATTTCCTAATAAAAGAATTAATTAAAATGAAACTACTACTTTTACTTAAATTACAAATTTATTAACATAAATACATTATAAACATTATAAATTAATGCAATAGTGAAAAGAGCTGACTATTTATATTTATAACGTGCAGACAAAAAATCAGCTGTTACTAGTTACGCCACTGCTGGCAGAAGTATAGCCTATTACATCAAAACTTAAAATAAAAAGGGCAAATAATTAAATATATATTAAAGGATAAGTGCAGATAATAACAAAAAATATAAATCACGTATGTAAATTACATTTTGCAATAATCCAAAGCAAAAATTTAAAATTAAGTTATATTAATAAAACCTTTCACGTAAAAAATTTAACAATTCAAACAATGCAAAGATTATAAAAATAACATTTGAAACAAAAGTCTAAGCAGTATACTGAAAGCAGAAAAAATATGTTATATATATTAAATTATGTACAGAAAATACGAGAAAATACAAATCCATATACAAGTTACATTAGAATAATCCTATACAAAAAATACTAACACAAAAATATAAATACATAAGAAAAGCAGTTGTTCATTTAAAAAATCATATACGCCCTCTACTTTTGGACATTCGACATTTGCAGATTTCGTTCTTTCCTACATTTAAAATTGATACCCTTTATTCAACTTTATTCAGCTTCTGACTTTCGAACACTAACGGAGGTGTGAGAAAGTGATTAAGAGTAATGTCAAGTACATATATTCGTTATTATTCTCACTACTATGGTTTTTCATTATTAAATGTTAGTCTATTATTATAAAGAAAACAAATGTTGAAGAGACTAATTTTTTTATATAACAATACCGTGCTGTAGGTAGTTTCTCAAAGAGGGATAACAGTATTATTAATCTTGCATGTTACTGTATTATGTTTTTTGTAGGAAGAGTGGTCATATGATTTTAAATTAAGCGGAAATAATATCCAATTTCATTACAGTGTAGAAATACAGCCTACTGTGTAAAATGTAATGTTAATGTTCTAATGTAATGTTATACCTGTTTTAAATAAGAAAATGAGGATGGAAGCTTTACTTTTTTTTATTTATGTTGTCAATAAATGCATTAATCTGGGCAGGGGTACATTCTTCTAACAGGATTTCGTTTTTGTCAATCAATGTTTTGCACCTTTTTGTGCCCGGGTTAATACCTTTTTTTATATATTCAGAGAATTCTGATATAACTATGTTTTTTCCTCTTCTGTCCACTGCCTTCTTCTTTTATGTGCTTTTGGTCCGTCGTCATCGGAAATTTCTTCTTCTTCGTCTGGTATGTGTATGTGACGTTCGTTTACTGGATTCTCTATAGGTTCGTTTGGGAAAAGCGTTGTCCCTTCTAGTTTGGCTAAGTAATTCCCCACGACGCCACGATTTACTAACTCTAATGGAGTCACGTAATTTTTATCGTGGACAGACTGAGTATGACATATAAATTTACTGACTTTCTTAGACAGTACAGGACCTTTTACATGCGCCATTGTAGCTACATGATGGCGCAATCCAGTCGCAGTTAAATACTCAGGTTTTTTTTAAGTTCGGACAAAGTAATTTTATCTCCCTCATTACTTTCGAACCATCAAATGGGGTTTTTAAACCCAGTCTCGCAAACAGATATATACTCTTCGTAATTTTCAGGGTTTTGTGACATTCTATAATTACATCAATGCTCTTTCCATAGAGCGAGTAAGAAGTATTGTAGCATATCCTCATTTCCTTTCGCCGGCACAACGTATGACGTTAATTCACCGAGTGATACTTTTTCTTCTTCGGCTAACGTTTTTAGCACATCTGGAGAGAAGTGGTTAGTATCACTTTGCTACCTCATATAAAATTCAATTTTTGAATGTGTTGCTTCAAAAGGTCATCGCCTATTTAATGTCAATATGTGGCAGATAGTAACTTTGCACAGCGTTTCATAATTCAACAGTGTTACTTCTTTCTCAACCTTTTGTTGATATTCAGTTTCCATATTTCTGAGCATACTTGCAAATTTCAAAATGTCTTCATCCAAAGGCATAATTACAGGTTTGAATATCTTACTTTACTATATCTTACAGGTTTGAACACGGGTTGTTAAACAGCAGGCCCACAGTTCTGTGGTGAAGGCTGAAGATGTCCCGCGATGCTACCTGTACTTATAAATTTACCAAATAAGTACCTGACGTTTCACCAGTTGGTGGGCCTGACATATAACAACCCACATTCAGGTAGACTCGAATTCCACTGATGATGGCAGCCAGTGGTGCTCCTGAAACGTTTGGTTTGTTTGATAACCCTGGATCACAGCCAAACAGCCCGGTACTTTTAATACAATTAACACCGGCCGTGAAAGCTTTAGAACAATATTAAAACTATAATAAAATTGTGAATTCCATGTGGGATATCAAATTAAAGAGTATTTAAATCTAAATCTAAATATAGTGTAGAGTTTTGAATATTTCAAAATTTTCTGCCCCCAAGGCTCGAAAATGGGATCACAAATATGCAAAAATTATAAAAACCCAGCCGGATGAGTGACTTCAGAGGATTTTAACAGATATGCGATTGTTTGGGATTTTTAGGATTTATTGTATGGTTGTTCTTCAGTTCTTGCTTCACAAAGAAATTATTAGTAATCCATAAAAACACTGTTTTATTTAAAACATGTGTATTATAAACACAAATTTGGTTATTCCTCTTCCAATAATTGCTGTACGCCCAAGAAATTTGAGATTCTGATTTTCACTCAAATGACCCAATTATTTTTCTGGTTTAGGCACTTCGATTAAACAACTACTAAATGTGTTATGCCTAGTTTCGATCTAATCGACGTATAGGTTAGGATTGATGAAAGAGTTTACAAAGTGACAAAGTAAGAGGGAGATAGAAAAAGGTCAATGAGGGTTTATTTCTGAGACTGAAATTGTGGGAAACAAGAAAACTGTGTCTGATTTCGCGATCGCGTGCGTGCCAGGCGCGTGTCTGTGTGCGGCTTACGTGTGTATAGAGATAGACAGAGACAGAGACAGATAGACAGACAGACAGAGATAAACTGACAGCCAGTAATTGAGAGAGAAAGGTACGCAAACTATATTACATATACAGTTCAAAATGTTTGTCACCACGGTTTATGCGCAACGTTAGAGTTATGCTTGTCTCGAACAGGTTACGTAGAAGTGGAAGTGGAGTAGGTATGGATAATAATCTTGCTTGAAGTGGAAGCCTATTGCTCAGTATTTTTTTCTTTTGTATAAATGACTTAGTTCAGTGATAATGTGTTGTGTCTACTATTCAGCATGTCATCTAGCCATGAAAATCCTGCCAAAAAAAGTGTGCAAGGTCACATAACATTTATTAATGTTTTAAAGCCACAACAAGAACATATGACTGTAAACAGTAAAACTGTTTATGTCTGTAAACAGTAAAACTGTTTTGTCTGATACCCATATGCAAGCAACGACTGAGATCATACAATTCCATATACAGTATATCCTTACATCACCTGTCTGTGTTGATGTTACTGATGTTGGTTTATACTAATACTTTCACTCGTAAGCTGTTTGTAGCCACTTACGTATTACGTAAACCATGTAAAACTAAATTTGATTCTGAAATTTAATGTGCCCTACTAGCTCTAATTGGTATGCACAACCAATAATATTAATTCACTGAGTAGCAATTTTTTATGTCGGGGCTCTAGCTGCTGCCCTGTAAAGAGCGTAATCCCTAAACACCAGTTTTCGTTTTGTTTAGTAAGATTCCTGCTTTATGTAGTACGATTAAGTAACTATAAATGGTATGCATAGTTTTCATCTAATTTGAGGCTTAGTTTAGGATTAGCTACTCAGCAGATAGCAAGAGAGGGCAATAAAAAGAAAGTGTCAGGAGAGGTTGAAACGAGATTTACAGGCTGACAAGCAGAGGAAGGGACGCAGTGACCATCTGTATTTAAGACTGAAATAGGCTCGGCGCTACAGCCCAGTCCGGGCCCTGGCCTCCAAAAGAAATCTTCCCCACTGGTCTCTACTCCCGGCCAATGTCCACCAGTTTGCTGCACCCAGCCTCACTGCCTCCTTACCAACCTGGTCCAGCCATCTTGTACGCGGTCTTCCCTTCCTTCTCCTTCCCATCGGCAAATAATTCATCACTCTTTTTGGGATTCTATCCTCCGCCATTCTCTGCACATGACCAGCCCAACGCAATCTGTTAATTTGTATGAGTTGCACGATCGGAAGATCTTTAAACTTTTCATACAACTCTCGATTATGCAGCCGCCTCCAAATGTTGTTTTCCCTCACAGGGCTATAGATTCTCCTCAGTACCCTCCTCTCAAAAACGGATAGTCTCTGCTCATCTAGTTTTTTTAACACCCAGCATTCCGAGCCATACATCAGGACTGGTCTAATCAAGGTCTTGTATAGGGAGGCTTTTGTATCTTTAGTTATTAATTTTGATTTAAAATGTTTCACCAGTCCGTAGTAACACCTATTAGCAGATAATATTCGCTTTTCAATATCTCTAGAGCAGTCATTTCCAGAGTCCACATATGACCCGAGATATGGAAAACCCTGAACCTTTTCAAATTCATAATCGTTAATGCGCAGGGACAGGGCACGAGTGTTGGCACCTACAACCATATATTTGGTTTTGCTTTGGTTTATAACCAAGCCCATAGCCTTAGCGGACAACTCCAGTTCCTGAAAGGCTTCCTTTAAGCCAGATTCAGACCTACTTGTGACGTCAATGTCATCGGCATAGGCCAGAAGCTGTACCTCCTTGTGAAATATGTGTCCGCTAGTTTGAATTCCTGAATCCCTGATGACCTTTTCTAGAGCTATGTTGAACAACAGACATGCTAAGGCATCTCCTTGTTTCAACCCATTCAATGTTTTTAAGGAGTTAGATAGATTTGATTGTATTCTGATTTGGCACTTAGAATTGGACATAACTACTCCAACCATACGCACCAACTTAGATGGTATATTCAACTCCTTCATAGCTCTATATAGCATTTTCCGGTTGATTGAATCATATGCCGACTGGAAATCCACAAAGAGATGGTGAGTGGGCACTCCATATTCCAACGTTTTTTCCAGGATTTGCCTTAGTGTAAATATTTGGTCTGTTGTTGACCTATTCCTAGTGAATCCACACTGATATTCTTTTATGTTTTCCTCAGCGTAGGGAAAGAGCCTAGAAAATATGATGTTGGACAATACCTTATATGCTGTATTAAGTAGAGAGATGCCCCTATAATTTTTACATATGAGCGGATCACCCTTTTTATGTATTAAACACACCACCCCATTGTTCCACTCATCAGGCATTACCTCCTCCAGCCATATTCGCTCTATAAGATGGGCAAATTCCTTTATGAAATCTCCTCCTGCGCTCTTTAATAGTTCCCCTGGTAAACCATCGGAACCTGCTGCCTTGTTATTTTTAAGTTTTTCTAGAGCTTCATACACCTCGTCATAGGATGGCACCAACTCCTCTCTATCATCCTCGAATTCTCCTACTTCCTCTTCATTCTCAAATGCCTCCATCGAAGCCTCCCCAACTGAGCCTAGCAACTCTTCGAAGTGTTCTGTCCATCTCCTGATCACGCCAGCATTATCACTCACAAGGCCACCATTATTATCCCTACAGGCATTTGTTCTAGGCTGAAATTCCTGTCTCATATCATTCACCTTCCTATACATATCTCGGCTCAGCCTTTTACTCTTATATTCCTCTATCTTTTTCATCTGTCTCATCATATACTCCCTCTTTTTTCCTCTATGAATCTTCTTTTCCCTCCGCCTGGCCTTCCTGTATTCCTCTTGAACAACCCTAGTGCATTTCCTTTGGATCATAAATTTGTATGTCTTGTTTTTGAAGTCAGTTGCCTCTTCACACGCCTTATCAAACCACTCATCTCGCCCATGTCTCTTCTTCAAACCAACGATTTCTTCTCCCGTGGTCACTAACATGTTTTTTAGATTAAGCCAGTGGTTTTCTATATCTTGTTCCTCACGGCATTCAAGTCTCCACTGTCTAATTTTCTCATTAGTAACTTCCTCGAACCTCCGTTTTATTTCTTCTTCCTTTAGTATTTCTGTATTGTATCTAACAGTCTTAATTTGTAGAGCATGGCTCCCACAAGGGAGGGCCCAGCGTATGCCGTGGCATAGGGGCCCGGGCTAGTGGAAAAAATATTCAAAATCCACAACATTTATAGACTGTGACTTTAAAATGTGACCGATTTAAGTAAATTTGTGGTCGAAAATTGGCTTAGAGATTATTATCATTTTCTTTTATATGTAAAGAGTAAAATCAATAATTTACATCAATAATGATAAAGGAACAAATATAGTAAATTTGTTATTTAAGCACAAAAGATCAAGGTATTTTAAGACCAGCAAGACAGGAGAGGCGATTGCCAACGAGATTGTTTCCACTTTAGATAGCCTTAACAACCCACTACAAGATTGTCGCTCTCAGGGTAACGATAACGGTGCAAATATGCGGGGAGCAATTAAAGGAGTACAAAATAGAGTTCTTGAAAAGAAGGCATCCGCAATATTTTTACCAATGTATTTTACCAATTATATTTTTCCTAATGACAATGAACCTACAAATTGTATAAAACATTTTGATTATTTACTTACCATCTAGCAATACCAATTCTAAAAAGCTTCATTATTTGTGATAAGAATTATGTTTCGCCTTTAATAGTGGCACATCGAGAACGGGACTGGATTACTACCTAATTTGACCTGAGTTGTAAATTTTAAAATATGAGTTCTCGTTATGTAAAGAAGTGTCAGAGAACGCATGAAAATAAATTCTTGTGAATCAACGGCACTTTTAATCTTAATTTACATTAGAACTTTGTAAATGTAATTTAGAACATTACAAAATTCAATCGAATTTAAGTATCCTTTTTTAACAGCTGAATAAATTAAACAAATTTCTTTGAATGTTACAGTATTCTATACAATATGTTTCCCACAATAAGCAAAGTCTAAAAAACGTTGTAACTATAAAATATCCACGATTGAAGTCTTCAACATCAGATGTATCGAAATCTCATTAGTTTGTATTTGTGCAAGCGCGCAAGCGCATGTCTGTGTATTCGCGCTTTTATGTCAGTTTATAAACGTAATATCAATAATACAATACTGGCAACGGAATATTTGTAACGATAATAACAATACTAATAATAGTAATGTGTTTAATATTAATAACTAGCCCTATATCCAAAGTAAAGCATTTAATAGACTGTAAGTGCTAACAAATATTTTCTAGTTGTCTTGATTATTCATCTCTTCTTTCACAGCACTAACACTTATCTAAATATCGGTATGGAGAACCATACATGACTTCCATGTTCTAAGATTTATATTTAAAATCATATTCGAAATGAAATATTTCCATAGAAACTACGTCTTTCTACTTATTGCTTCAGCATTAACCACAGTACTGTGGTCACTAACGTATACCACCTCACGTTTTCGCACTCGATTTTCACCGATGATGGCAGTCGATGGCACTGCCGAAAAGTCTGGTTTTGCAGAAAACACTGAACTACGGCTAAAGAGCCCGGGAAGCAATTTTAACAAAAAACTACTTCTTTGTTGCCGATAACGTAGTACACATATAAAAAATTCTGCCCTCCACCTTCAACTATAATTTTTAATAATAGAAAATTACCCCCACCCCGTTCACCTAACCTCTTCATTTATAGATATTTCATCTACGTTTCTACAGTGGATTACTATGAGCTTCTTATCAGGATACTTTATTTATAAAAATTAAGTACTTTACTCTTGTTAAATCATAAAATGTTTCAGGTAAACTACCCCTTTCTCTTAACCGATCTTCTCCAAAATCAACAGACCTTCCGTCCTCTACAATTCAGGGAAGCATGCAAAAAAATATTTGATTCTGTTTGAATGTGCGGCAGTTATCGTTCGTCATGGAAACATTTCTCTTGTTACAACATAAAATGTTGCAGGTAAAATACCCCTTTCCCTTAACTGATCTTCACCAAAATCAATAGACCTTGAGCTCTCTGCAACTCAGGAAAGAGTGCAAAAAATTATTTGATTCTCATTGAATTTTCGGCAGTTATCGTTCGTCATAAAAAAAATTGCCCCTAAAACGTTGCTGATAAACTACCCCTTCCCTTAACCGATCTTCAACAAAATCAACAGACCTTGAGTTCTCTTTACTTCAAAAAGGTATGCAAAAACCTAGTTGATTCTGTTTGAATTTACGGCAGTTATCGTTCGTCATATAAAAAATTACCCTTGTTAAAACATAAAATGTTGCTGGTAAACTACCCCTTTCCCTTAACCGATCTTCACCAACACCAATAGGTATTGAGAACTCTACAATACAAAGCTGTATGCAAAACATCATTTGATTCTGTTTGAATTTGCGGCTGTTATCGTTTTCTATGGAAAAAATTACCCTTGAAAAAAAAACCGTTGCTGGTAAACTACCCCTTTCCCTTAACCGATCTTCACCAAAAACGACAGGTCTTGGGTACTCTACAATTCAGGCTTGTATGCAAACAATTATTTGATTCTGTTTGAATTTGCGGCTGTTATCGTTTGCCATAGAAAACACCCTTGATAAAACATAAAACGTTGCTGGTAAACTACCCTATTCCATTAACCGATCTTCACCAATAACAATAGGTCTTGAGAACTCTACAATTCAGGGCTGTATGCAAAACATTAGTTGATTCTCTTTGAATTTACGGCAGTTATCGTTCGTCACAGAAAAAATACCCTTGTTAAAACATAAAACGTTGCCGGTAAACTACCCCTTTCCCTTAACCGATCTTCACCAAAAACAATAGGTCTTTAGTACTCAACAAAACAGGGCTGTATGCAAAAACGTATTTGATTCTGTTTGAATTTGCGGCTCTTATCGTTTGCCATAGAAAATACCCTTTTAAAACATAAAACGTTGCAGGTAAACTACCCCTTTCCCTTAACCGATCTTCACCAACACCAATAGGTATTTAGAACTCTACAATACAGGGCTGTATGCAAAACATCATTTGATTCTGTTTGAATTTGCGGCTGTTATCGTTTACCATAGAAAAAGTAAAAAATTACCCTTGATAAAAAACCGTTGCAGGTAAACTACCCCTTTCCCTCAACCGATCTTCACCAAAAACGATAGGTCTTGAGAACTCTGCAATTCAGGGCTGTATGCAGAATATTATATGATTTTGTTTGAATTTGCGGCTGTTATCGTTTGCCATACAAAATACCCTTGATAATACAAAAAATGTGGCAGGTAAACTACCTCTTTCCCTTAAACGATCTTCACCAAAAACAATAGGTCTTTAGTACTCAAGAAATTAGGGCTGTATGCAAAAACGTATTTGATTATGTTTGAATTTGCGGCTGTTATCGTTTGCCATAGAAAATACCCTTGTTAAAACATAAAACGTTGCCGGTAAACTACCCGTTTTCCTTAGCCAATCTTTACCAAAATCAACAGATCTTGAGAACCCTACAATTCAGGGCTGTATGCGAAACATTATTTGATTCTGTTTGAATTTGCGGCTGTTATCGTTTGCCAAACAAACAAAATTACCCTTGATAAAAAAAACCGTTGCTGGTAAACTACCCCTTTCCCTCAACCGATCTTCACCAAAAACAATAGGTCGCGAGTACTCTAGAAATCAGGTCTGTATGCAAAAAATTATTTGATTCTGTTTGAATTTGCGGCTGTTATCGTTTGCCATAGAAAAAAATCTACAGACACACACACAGACACTTTTCGAAAAATGACTTTTTCATGTTTTGAGTATAGTACAATCATATTCTGCAATAATCTCGAACACGATTTTTTTTGCCATCACCATACTTCCATTTCCTTAAGGAACATGGAAGTAAAATATCGGTATGGAGAACCATACATGACTTCCATATTCTAAGATTTATATTTAAAATCATTTTCAGCCAAACAGCCAGGCTGTGTCTTACCTGCCTTTTTATTGCTGTATAAATGAAAAATATTATATTACATTAAAATGAAAAAATTATAATTTTATTGCCTGGCAACAAAATTATTTTATTTTTAACAATTACCATTGTTTCAAAAAGTTTAAATAAATTTTCAAGTACTTTACTCTTGTTAAAACGTAAAAGGTTGCAGGTAAACTACCCCTTCCCCTTAACCGATCTTCACCAAAATCGAAAGTCATTGAGACCTCTACAATTCAGGGACGTATGCAAAAACTTATTTGATTCTGTTTGAATTTGCGGCTGTTATCGTTTGCCATAGAAAATACGCTTGATAAAAAAACGTTGCAGGTAAACTACCCCTTCCCCTTAACCGATCTTCACCAAAAAGAATAGGTCTTGAGTACTCTACAAATCAGGGCTGGGTGCGAAACATTATTTGATTCTGTTTGAATTTGCGGCTGTTATCGTTTGCCATAGAAAATACCCTAGTTAAAAAAACGTTGCAGGTAAACTACCCCTTTCCCTAAACCGATCTTCACCAAAATCAATAGATCTTGAGAACTCTACAATTCAGGGCTGTATGCGAAACATTATTTGATTCTGTTTGAATTTGCGGCTGTTATTGTTTGCCAAACAAACAAAATTACCCTTGCTAAAAAAAACCGTTGCAAGTAAACTACCCCTTTCCCTCAACCGATCTTCACCAAAAACAATAGGTCGCGAGTACCCTGCAAATCAGGGCTGTATGCAAAAAATTATTTGATTCTGTTTGAATTTGCGGCAGTTATCGTTTGCCATAGAAAAAAATCTATAGACACAGACACTTTTCGGAAAACGACTTTTACTTCCATATTCCTTAAGGAATGGAAGTATGGTGATGGCAAAAAAAAATCGTGTTCGAGATTATTGCAGATTCTGATTCTACTACACTCAAAACATGAAAAAAAGTCGTTTTCCGAAAAGTGTCTGTGTGTCTGTCTGTGTGTCTGTCTGTCTGTGTGTCTGTGTGTCTGTCTGTCTGTGTGTCTGTGTCTGTAGATTTTTTTTCTATGGCAAACGATAACTGCCGCAAATTCAAACAGAATCAAATAATTTTTTGCATACAGCCCGGTTTTGCAGAGTTCTCGCGACCTATTGTTTTTGGTGAAGATCGGTTGAGGGAAAGGGGTAGTTTACCTGCAACGGTTTTTTTTTAGCAAGGGAAATTTTGTTTGTTTGGCAAACGATAACAGCCGCAAATTCAAACAGAATCAAATAATGTTTCGCATACAGCCCTGAATTGTAGAGTTCTCAAGACCTATTGTTTTTGGTGAAGATCGGTTAAGGGAAAGGGGTAGTTTACCTGTAACGTTTTATGTTTTAACAAGGGTATTTCCTATGGCAAACGATAACAGCCGCAAATTCAAACAGAATGAAAAGATTATTTGCATACAGCCCTAAATTGTAGAGTTCTCAATACCTTTTGTTTTTGGTGAAGATCGGTTAAGGGAAAGGGGTAGTTTACCTACAACGTTTTTTTAACAAGGGTATTTTCTATGGCAAACGATAACAGCCGCAAATTCAAACAGAATCAAATAATTTTCTGCATACAGCCCTGATTTGTAGAGTACTCAAGACCTATTGTTTTTGGTGAAGATCGGTTGAGGGGAAGGGGTAGTTTACCAGCAACGTTTTTTATCATGCGTATTTTCTATGGCAAACGACAACTGCCGCAAATTCAAACAGAATCAAATAATTTTTTGCATACAGCCCTGATTTGTAGAGTACTCGCGACCTATTGTTTTTGGTGAAGATCGGTTGAGGGGAAGGGGTAGTTTACCTGCAACGGTTTTTTTTATCAAGGGAAATTTTTTTTTTTTTGGCAAACGATAACAGCCGCAAATTCAAACAGAATCAAATAATGTTTCGCATACAGCCCTGAATTGTAGATTTCTCAAGACCTATTGTTTTTGGTGAAGATCGGTTGAGGGAAAGGGGTAGTTTACCTGCAACGTTTTTTTAACAAGGGTATTTTATATGGCAAACGATAACAGCCGCAAATTCAAACAGAATCAAATAATGTTTTGCATACAGTCCTGATTTGTAGAGTACTCAAGACCTATTGTTTTTGGTGAAGATCGGTTAAGGGGAAGGGGTAGTTTACCTGCAACCTTTTACGTTTTATTTTCTATGGCAAACGATAACAGCCGCAAATTCAAACAGAATCAAATAATGTTTTGCATACAGCCCTGATTTGTAGAGTACTCAAGACCTATTGTTTTTGGTGAAGATCGGTTAAGGGGAAGGGGTAGTTTACCTGCAACGTTTTTTTATCAAGCGTATTTTCTATGGCAAACGATAACAGCCGCAAATTCAAACAGAATCAAATAATTTTTTGCATACGTCCCTGAATTGTAGAGGTCTCAATGACTTTCGATTTTGGTGAAGATCGGTTAAGGGGAAGGGGTAGTTTACCTGCAACCTTTTACGTTTTAACAAGAGTAAAGTACTTGAAAATTTATTTAAACTTTTTGAAACAATGGTAATTGTTAAAAATAAAATAATTTTGTTGCCAGGCAATAAAATTATAATTTTTGCATTTTAATGTAATATAATATTTTTCATTTAATACAGCAATAAAAAGGCAGGTAAGACACAGCCTGGCTGTTTGGCTGAAAATGATTTTAAATATAAATCTTAGAATATGGAAGTCATGTATGGTTCTCCATACCGATATTACTTCCATATTCCTTAAGGAATGGAAGTATGGTGATGGCAAAAAAAATCGTGTTCGAGATTATTGCAGATTCTGATTCTACTACACTCAAAACATGAAAAAAAGTCGTTTTCCGAAAAGTGTCTGTGTGTCTGTCTGTCTGTGTGTCTGTCTGTCTATCTGTCTGTCTGTAGATTTTTTTTCTATGGCAAACGATAACTGCCGCAAATTCAAACAGAATCAAATAATTTTTTGCATGCAGCCCTGATTTGCAGAGTACTCGCGACCTATTGTTTTTGGTGAAGATCGGTTGAGGGAAAGGGGTAGTTTACCTGCAACGGTTTTTTTTTAGGAAGGGTAATTTTGTTTGTTTGGCAAACGATAACAGCCGCAAATTCAAACAGAATCAAATAATGTTTCGCATACAGCCCTGAATTGTAGAGTTATCAAGATCTGTTGATTTTGGTGAAGATCGGTTAAGGGAAAGGGGTAGTTTACCTGTAACGTTTTATGTTTTAACAAGGGTATTTCCTATGGCAAACGATAACAGCCGCAAATTCAAACAGAATCAAAAGATTATTTGCATACAGCCCTAAATTGTAGAGTTCTCAAGACCTATTGTTTTTGGTGAAGTTCGGTTGAGGGAAAGGGGTAGTTTACCTGCAACGTTTTTTTAACAAGGGTATTTCCTATGGCAAACGATAACAGCGGCAAATTCAAACAGAATCAAATAATGTTTTGCATACAGCTCTGATTTGTAGAGTACTCAAGACCTGTTGTTTTTGGTGAAGATCGGTTAAGGGAAAGGGGTAGTTTACCTGTAACGTTTTATGTTTTAACAAGGGTATTTCCTATGGCAAACGATAACGGCCGCAAATTCAAACAGAATCAAAAGATTATTTGCATACAGCCCTAAATTGTAGAGTTCTCAAGACCTATTGTTTTTGGTGAAGATCGGTTGAGGGAAAGGGGTAGTTTACCTGCAACGTTTTTTTAACAAGGGTATTTTTTATGGCAAACGATAACAGCCGCAAATTCAAACAGAATCAAATAATGTTTTGCATACAGCCCTGATTTGTAGAGTACTCAAGACCTATTGTTTTTGGTGAAGATCGGTTAAGGGGAAGGGGTAGTTTACCTGCAACGTTTTTTTATCAAGCGTATTTTCTATGCAAAACGATAACAGCCGCAAATTCAAACAGAATCAAACAATTTTTTGCATACGTCCCTGAATTGTAGAGGTCTCAATGACTTTCGATTTTGGTGAAGATCGGTTAAGGGGAAGGGGTAGTTTACCTGCAACCTTTTACGTTTTAACAAGAGTAAAGTACTTGAAAATTTATTTAAACTTTTAGAAACAATGGTAATTGTTGAAAATAAAATAATTTTGTTGCCAGGCAATAAAATTATAATTTTTTCATTTTAATGTAATATAATATTTTTCATTTAATACAGCAATAAAAAGGCAAGTAAGACACAGCCTGGCTGTTTGGCTGAAAATGATTTTAAATATAAATCTTAGAATATGGAAGTCATGTATGGTTCTCCATACCGATATTTTTTCATGTTTTGAGTGTAGTAGAATCAGAATCTGCAATAATCTCGAACACGATTTTTTTTGCCATCACCATACTTCCATTCCTTAAGGAATATGGAAGTAAAATGAAACTTTTTCTTGTGAACTTACTGTTTATTCTCTTCTCGTCGAACGCGTTTCGGCGTACGTATTCGCCTTCTTCAGCTTAGAGACAGACTGCCATCATTTGGTAACGGTTGTTGTGTGGAAGGTGTAGTGGGGGTGGTGCGTGGAGGAAGAGGATTGGCGCGGGGATTCAACTTAATGTTTGTTTTTTGTATAATTGTGTCAAAAAATGTATGTGATTTATATTGTAATTGATCGTTAAGTATGTTGTTTGGTTGTGTTGTGTGGTGTTTATATATTTCGTATTGTTCAGTTGTGTTGAGTTTTCGACCTTTGGGTAAGTAATGTAAAATTTCAAGATTAGTGTCTATGTTGGTATAATTGTGGTTTTCTGTGTGTATGTGTGTGGCAAATGCGGAGTGTATATTGTTGTTGGTTAAAGCTTTTAAGTGTTCAGAATAACAGGATGAAAAAGATCTTCCCGTCTGGCCTATGTAGAAACTATTGCAGTCATTATATTTTCTAAAGCATATTAATTTTCTAAAAGTGTGCTGAATTTTGATTCAGCTAATTTGGTCGTATTATTCAAGAAGTTTAATTAAGAAGGTTTTCAAATCTTAATAAAAATTGTTCTACTGGTTGAAATAACCTTTACTGCCAAATTTGCCTTTTCTGTTAAGAAGGTTTTCAAATCTTAATAAAAATTGTTCTACTGGTTGAAATAACCTTTACTGCCAAATTTGAGGTTTCGTGGTTTTGTGCTTTTCTGTAGCAAGGCGACAATCCTTCAAGGCATAAAATTCGTGTTGGTGAAGCCAGTGTTCTGATATGGTTTCATTATTTTAGGTTTCATATGTTACAAATAGTAGAACAAAATAATAACAATATATTATAAAATGAGAGTTAAAATGTGATCTATAAAGACGAAAATTTAAAAAAAGGTTGAGTAATCTTTCTTTTCTTTGTAAACAAATTGTGGAAGGAAGATCTCTAGTCTCACTGCAGACTAGACCGAGGTGAAACGAAGTCTTTTGTAAGGAAACCCTGCTCAAATTAATTGTTATATTAAGAATATTAACGAACTCCGTGTTTCCAGTATTTATATAAATATTAACACTAAATTTATATAATTACGGAATTCACTTAGAAAGAAATGTCAATTACTTGGCGACCAGATATTACCAGATTTTTTCATTTATAAGAAAATAATTATTTGTTAGGAAAATACGGTCCTGTGGTCAATTTACGGTCGGATAATCGGTTAGCCTAGGCGCACACTTGCGATTTTTGTTGCACGACAGATTAATGGAACACATAGTTTTAAATGCCAGTGGACTCACTTGCGGCTGAGAAATCGCAGCGATTAAAAAGTAGGAACATGTTCTATAACGACGCGATTGTCGCTGGCCCAAATAAATCACAGTTATGTACAGACCTGCACCCACTTACGATTCTGTAGCCACGATTGCTTGGCTGTTAGTCTTGAGACGAGTGTATTGCTGAGTAGACTAGCACCATGTCTGGCACCGAATCTGATGATACTGTAAATTGTGTCCTAGACCCAGAGCTAATTATCATTGAAATTGAAAAACGACCAACTCTGTTCAATAAGCGGTTGAAAGAATACAGAGACTGTTAATGCATTGTACATTGTACTTGCTCACGCGCAATCTGCCCCGCGCACTTACGTCACCGTAGCGGTGTTCCACGTGGCCACGCCGCTGCGACTAATCAGTCATCACTCAATCTTTGAACAGTGCGTTTGCACCCTTTCTTCTCGCCAAGCCGCGGCAACCTAAATTTTCTATGTTCTTATTTGATCTAGTTTCAATGCTACACATTACGTAGCCTGACAACTTACGCCACATCTTATATTTGGCTATGAACTAAGACGTAATTGCGTGGGCCTGCGCTTCTGAATGATTTCAATAAACGTTACTTAATCATAATTTACAGTCTACTAATTCATGCAAAACACTTTCTGACTTCCTACCAGCTTCCTTAAGCTTGCAAAACTAACTCAAGATAATTTCGAGAGCGTTAAGCACGCAACATATGGTCCTCCGCTACCGGATTTTCATACATTTGGTCCATAGCGACCGCATTCTTGCCCAGCGACACAGCATTCTCGTCCACAGCGGCATTCAACATTTTTGATCCAAAGCGACCGCCATTCTCTGTCCACAAGCGACAACATTTTCGGCTCGCGAGCGACCGCACTTTCGTCCAGCGACAGCATTCTCGTCTAGCGACAACATATGGTCCTCCGACCCCTGATTTGTATTTCACGGACGTGACTAAAACCATGGACAATTCGTCTCATGGTTTAATGCATTAAGCAGGACTATCAGCATTTCTTTTTCTTCAATTTAAATTCAACAACTCGTCAATTAGCACCTACATCTGGGAATCGTATCACACGACATTGGGGACGTCATATTTCGCCAACCGGAACATCGGAATCATCATTGCAGCATATCTAGCACGTGGCATTCAGCATTGGGAAAATCCAGAGCAGCCTATCTAGACAGGATTCCACCGCATTGGACATCACCGGACAGGCAACGACCATGTCTACATTATCCATGCTTGGGTACCTGACACGACTACGAGGGTTCCGACAGGCTTTCGATGCCTTCTAGAACATGCCGATAAGTACCATTTCAACTGACTGAACTCATGTTTTACATTAGTTTCAACTTGCATAATTCGCATACTTTTTATCAATACCATTGAATTAAACAAAGCAGTATAGAAATAATAATATGATTTAATAATTTAAAATATTTTTCAATAATTTGAATATGAACTTATAATTTTTTGCGAACTCAATTAATATTCTCTTTATTTGTAAGTCATATCTTTCAAACAGCACTCATGTCATTAATGATTACTGCTATATTGTTTGTAATGCCTAATTCAGGATTTTATTGTCACATAAATTTAGTTAAGATATGTTAGTAAGTATTACCGTGTCGTTGCGTGACTTTATGATTTGGACTTCCTGCCTGGTCTGGGTCATCTCGTTGCATTAACTTGGCCTTTGTAGCATCATTTAAATTCTTGTTCTTTTTTATTTGTTCATACCCAATCATGGCGGATATGAAGGCGCTGATCAAGAAACGTGGCACTATCAAGGCCTCTATATCGCGCATAAATACTTATGCCGACAATTTCGATCATGATACGCATGACAATCGTGCATTAAAAATAAAGCTTCGCCACCTTATGGAACTATCGGCTAAATATGATGAGATCCAAACACAAATCGAGTCTGAGGACTCCGATTTTGCTTCTGCTAGCGATAGGGTTCAAACAGAAGACGACTTATGCAGCATAGAATGCAAGCTGCAAAATTTAATAGACCATGCCGAGGAAATGACCAGGAAGGCAGCAAGTCCATCTGAGGTAGTTACATTCAGCACGCCTCCCATTCAGTTGCAACCTATTAAGCTACCCTGCTTCTCAGGTGATATAATCGAGTGGCAACACTTTTACCACATGTTTTTGGAGTTAGTTCATGTCCGAACGGACCTGACTGGCATCCAGAAGCTTCACTATTTGCACTTATCATTAAAAGACGAGGCGCTGAATGTCATAAAATCGCTACCTATCACGCACGAAAATTACACGGTGGCCATTGAGTTGTTAAGGGCGCGCTATGACAATAAATTGATTGTAACCACTTATCACGCAGCAAACGTCCTGGGCATGAGACACATTCAACGTGAGTCCGTGCTCAGCATTTCTAAATTTATAGATGAGCTCACCGCCAACATAAATGCGCTGAACTCATTAAAACTTTCTGTAAATACGTTCGAGCTTATTTTTGTGCATTTTCTATCCCAAAAACTTGACGAGCATACGTGCAGGTTGTGGAAGGAAACCTTAGGCGAAAAACAACTTCCTATTTATGATAATTTCATTAAGTTTTTAAATTCAAGACGTCAGCTGTTACAAAACATAAATGCACCGACCGGTTCGTCTGGCTTTAGACAGGTTAGCGATAATGCTTCTTATCGCAAATCAACTAAGCGCGCGGAGTTCACTGGGTCACTAGTGCACACTCCACCAAACAATAAATCTTGTCAGCTGTGTCGTGGTAGTCACAAACTACTTGAATGCCCGCAATTTATCGCCCTACAGCCTATACAACGTAAAGAAGTGTTAATACATAATAAGCTATGCCTGAATTGTACTCGCTCGGGCCATAACAGCTCGTGTTGTCCTTCCAAATTTTCATGCAAGGCATGCGCGAAAAGGCACACTATGCTCCATGCTTCGATAAATCAGTCTAGCAACAGGAACAATAAGCAATGTTCCCTGAAGCTACAGACGAATAAATCAATTTTATTGTCCACCGCCGTATGCACTACTATCGATCATCACGGTAAAAGGCGCCCGGTGAGAATCCTGCTGGATTCAGGATCGCAAGCTAATTTTTGTACTATGGGTTTCGCCCGCCGCATGGGCCTAAAACTAAACAATTCCGAGCTGCCTATCGCGGGTATAAATAACTCATCATGTCAGGACAATTTTAGCACGCACGTGCGCTTAAACTCACGTTATAAGGACTTCACCTTAAATGTCCACTGCGCTGTTCTGCCCCGAGTCACAAACAACCTTCCAACCGAATCCTTTGACATCGCTTCCTTGAAAATTCCTAGAGGGATATTTTTAGCTGACCCGCAATTTAATAATTCGTCAGAAATTGACATATTACTTGGGGCACAATACTTTTTGCAGTTAATTGAGCCGACTAAATTCGTTCGAAGTCCACATTTTCCGACAATCCAAGAAACTAAACTAGGGTTTATACTCGCCGGGAATCTACCCTTCAACATGGACATGACCAAACCCGTCTCTTCATTCATTGCCCTCGACGATAATAATGCTATCTCATCGCAACTCAAGGCCTTCTGGCAGTTGGAGGATGTTTCGCGCCGTACTCCTTCAGATGCGGATTCGGAGTGTGAAAATCACTTCATCGCAAACACCTATCGTAATGATAGTGGTAGGTTCGTTGTGTCGCTACCCCGCACTACAGAATGCCTCGGAGATTCCCTCACCGGAGCGGTTCGTAGGTTTCAAACCCTTGAACTCAAGTTTAGGCAAAACCAGTCTTTACACAAGGATTATATTGACTTTATGCAAGAATATTTAAATCTCGGCCATATGTCTCCGCTTGATTCATATGACTTGTCAGTTGACAAATCAAACATTTTTTATCTACCTCACCATGCCGTCTTTAAGACTACGAGCACCACCACTAAACTTCGCGTTGTTTTTGATGGTTCGGCCAAGGCGTCCAACGATTTGTCGTTAAACGACACCCTTATGGTCGGCCTCACGATCCAGCAGTATCTTTTCGCCATTATGACCAGATTTAGAACCCATCGTTACGCTTTCATTGCGGACATAGAAAAAATGTATCGCCAAATTTTGGTCTCCCCGCGTGATTCCAATTTACAAAGAATTGTTTGGCGTGACGCTCCCCACAAGGAACTCAAACATTATGCTTTAAGAACAGTCACGTACGGGACTGCCAGTGCATCATTTCTTGCAACGAGATGTTTAAAACAAATCGCCCAGGAGAATAGTACTCAGTACCCCCTGGCCTGTTCAGTCATTGCTAACGACTTTTACGTCGATGACCTCCTTACCGGTTCCGATAGCTCACCCGTTCTAATCCAATTGAATACCGACATTTCTGAGTTGCTAAGCCGCTACGGCTTCACTCTTCACAAATGGTCGTCTAACGACCGGAATATAACATCTTCGTACACTAACTCGTCCCTGGACTTTAACAAGGACAAAACAGTCCGCACTTTGGGCATTCAGTGGGACGTTCTAGCGGACAGCTTCGTATACAATATACAAAGAAATTTTAAAATTGATCATTTCAATAAAAGAAAGGCGTTATCTGTCATCGCTGGTATTTATGACCCATTGGGTTTAATTGGGCCTATCACGTTTTGGTGCAAGTACTTTATGCAAACACTTTGGTCTTCGGGTACAAACTGGGACGACCCGCTTTCTGATTCCTTATCTATTAAATGGACTGAGCTCTACGCTCAATTAATTTCAGACACTCATTTTAGGATCCCGAGGGCTGTAAAGGATTCAGGTAGTTCGTCAATCATCTCATTCCAACTACACGGGTTCGCCGACGCGTCTGTAAAAGGTTACGCATGCTGTATCTATGCGCGCACGGTGTATTCCGATAACAGTATTTTGTCTCATTTATTGTGCTCTAAATCAAGAGTTACCCCTTTAAGGCAAATTTCCTTACCTCGTCTCGAGCTTTGCGCCTGTTTGTTATTATCGCAGTTGGTTTCTAAGGTCGTCCATGCCGTGGCCTACAAGTTTAGCGAATTATATTTTTACTCTGATTCGACGATTGTCCTTCACTGGATTCATCAAACGCCGTCCAGGTGGAAGGTATTCGTAGCGAACCGTGTTTCGGAAATTCAGCAGCTCACTAGTCTGGGCAATTGGTATCATGTCTCGTCGCATGATAATCCCGCGGACATTCTATCCCGCGGTTGTTTACCCCGTTTGTTAGACAACCACCAGCAATGGTGACATGGTCCTTATTGGCTACTAAAGAAGCCTTCGGACTGGCCTACACGTCCCTTCATTCCCAATTCCGCTTACGCTCATCCGGAGTTGGACAAGGAAGAACGTAAACAGGCCCTGCTCGCGTTGGCTACCGCTTCACACTTTTCAAACTATGTTGAAAATTACTCTTCTCTCACTAGGCTTCTACGCGTTTTTGCTTACTGCCTGCGTTTTATTCATAACGCTAAGTCTCCCGCTTCCAGTAGAAGCACCTCCTTTTTATCTGCGCATGAATTAAACAGCGCGCTCTTGGTTTTTATTCGCCAAGCCCAGTTTTCGCATTTCAATGTTGAAATTAAAGAATTACAGGCACATCGCCCTATACCTACTGATAGTAAAACATTCTCACTTAATCCTTTTCTTGATAACGCTGGTATATTACGTGTTGGCGGTCGCCTTCAGCAGTCTCAGCTAAGTTACAATAACAAGCATCAAATCATACTACATCCGCAGGCTCATCTTACTCGATTAATTATTGAATTTTAACACATTCGATTACTCCACGGTGGAGTACAACATATGCAGTGTTCGCTGCGCCAAAAGTATTGGATTATAAACGACAAGTCGTACATACGCTCGGTCATTCACAAATGTATCACTTGTTTTCGCTTTCGCGCATCTGGTTCTAGCCAACTGTTAGGTCAATTACCCGCGCCTAGGGTCACCCCCTCCAAGCCATTTTCACAGTGCGCCGTGGACTACGCCTGTCCTATGTTGTTACGCCAGGGCGGGCAGAGGTCCAAATCCTTTACTAAGGCCTATATTTCTCTGTTCATCTGCTTGTCCACCAAGGCTATTCACCTTGAATTGGTTTCAGATTTGTCGGCAGACGCCTTTTTGGCCGTCTTGAAACGTTTCATATCCCGGAGGGGCATCCCCGAACAAATATTCTCCGATAACAGTACTAATTTCCGACGGGCTGGCACTATATTACACCAGCTATACAAGCTCTTCCAGCGGGACGAATTTCAAAGGGCCGCTCAGGACTTCGCTAGTCCACGCGGAATTAAGTGGTCGCTCATACCTCCCTCAGCCCCCCATTTTGGTGGTCTGTGGGAGAGTGGCGTTAAGAGTGTTAAGTTCCATTTGCGGCGCGTCATAGGCAATACGATCCTGAACTTCGAAGAGTTCTCCACTGTCTTAACCCAAGTTGAAGCCTGTTTGAACTCGCGTCCCTTGTTTTCCATTTCAAATGACGCCGGGGATCCTGAGCCATTGACTCCAGCTCACTTCTTGGTTGGCTCCCCCCTTACCGCTTTTCCGGAACCCGATTATTAGGATACAAATATGAGTCGCTTGGGGAGATGGCAACTTTTGCAAGGGTTTACTCGTTCCATTTGGAAGAGTTGGTCCAGAGACTATCTGCACCAGTTGCAGCAGCGAAACAAGTGGAAAAAGCAGTCTAAAAATTTATCGGTAGGACAATTGGTCCTTATTCTGGATGACAATACTCCACCATTGCTTTGGAAGCGCGGTATTGTCACTCAGACATATCTTGGGCAGGATTCGTTGGTACGTGTCGCGGACGTCCGTACTGCTAACGGCATTCTGCGTAGACCCATTCATAAGCTGTGCCCACTTCCGGTGGCATCAGACTGATTGCGCCTCGGTGTTTCATGGCCGGGACATTGCCGGTCGAGCACATGCTCTACCATACACATTTTATTGACTACAATGTTGTTTATGTAACTTATATTATGTAACTTATGTAAGATATACCATTTGTGCACTTGTATTTATTGTATCATTAATGGACGCCGTGTAGCGGTGCATTGGTGAACATTTAAACGTTTTTCTTTTTCTTAGTGTTATGTCAATTATGGTGAACGGTGCAGTGTATATTATTATACTAAATTTTTTGGGTATTTTTATTATATTATTATACTAAATTTTTTGGGTATTTTTATTATTATAATAAATTTTTTGGGTATTTTTATTGTACATTATTATCAATATTTGTGGCATACTTCTACTGTATATTGTCATAGTGAATTTTCCAGGTATATTACCTTGTATTGTTGCGCAATACTGCTTATTACACGCTAAGTGTCACGCTGTCATTTTTAAATTGGTTGTATTTCTTTAATAACGATGTCCTTATTGCCATGTATTATTGTTTATGGTTTATCGCATATTCAAGCATTTGGATTATTGTTACATATTACTTATGCAGCATTGATTAATGATGTATTTAATTATATTAAGTACTCGTTTATATTATATTTGTATTTTTGCCAATATTCATGTATATTTGTATGCGCTAAATAACTTGTTCTTTTTTCTTACTGCAAACTATGTCAAAATCGCCGATTTTGAGGCGGGCAGTATGTTAATGCATTGTACATTGTACTTGCTCACGCGCAATCTGCCCCGCGCACTTACGTCACCGTAGCAGTGTTCCACGTGGCCACGCCGCTGCGACTAATCAGTCATCACTCAATCTTTGAACAGTGCGTTTGCACCCTTGCTTTCTCGCCAAGCCGCGGCAACCTAAATTTTCTATGTTCTTATTTGATCTAGTTTCAATGCTACACATTACGTAGCCTGACAACTTACGCCACATCTTATATTTGGCTATGAACTAAGACGTAATTGCGTGGGGCTGCGCTTCTGAATGATTTCAATAAACGTTACTTAATCATAATTTACAGTCCACTAATTCATGCAAAACACTTTCTGACTTCCTACCAGCTTCCTTAAGCTTGCAAAACTAACTCAAGATAATTTCGAGAGCGTTAAGCACGCAACAGAGACCGTAATATAAAAGAAAAACTGAGGGGGGCGGTGTGCGTAAATGTAGGCCTAATACGAAGTTGGAGTGAATTATCTGCGAAGGAGAAGAAATCTGTAGTTATAAACTCGTTGTGTAGCTTTAGGTATCTCCTCGGATAAGGCTTAAGGATATGTTGTGACAATGCAAATGCCTTATCTCCTACGAAAACAAATGGCATAGGATTCCCCTGCTCATCGTACGGTAACGTTTGTGCGTTAGGAATGTTTAATTTGTTGGTTTGTAGTCTTCGAACAAAATTTGAATTTTTGAATAAGTACATTAGAATCGCCAATTGAACCGCATGATCCTACAGCAATTGCTATGAAACAGTAGTCAGCGTCAACTACGCCGAGAAGTATCGTTGAGAAAAAGTTCTTATAATTATAAAATTGTGAACCGGAGTTTTCGGGTTTCTTTAGTCTTATGTGCTTATCATCCACAGCACCGATACAGTTAGGAAAGTCCGTTCGATTGAAAAATTCTTTGGGGTGTAATCGTAAATCCGCATGAATTTTATAAAACTGTCCATTCAGCATCCTCTGACTGTTAATTGGATGTACCCAGTATTCTTTTTGTATCGCTTCTGTTTTCCTTTTAAGCGCAAAATCAAAACCACAAGACAAGTTGTTTCTACGACGTCCTTTCTATACTGACAAATAATGTCAAAAATTATGGTAAAATTGCGATTGATTTATCGCCAAGTGTGGGAACTTCAATATTTTTTCGCGATCACGTTTTTTTTTCGTTGCGACAGATAATCGCAAGTGTGCGCCTAGCCTTAGTTATAACTGCTTACCACAAATTGTCATGTGTACAAGTTCTCGTAGTGATGACTAACAAATTGTTTCAAGAAGGTGTGTAGCAATATAGTCGTCAGATGTACTATCAGGGAGAACTATTTAATAACATACACCAGCTGTGTATACAATTGAAGACATAATATTCAATGCTGTTCTGGCTTCCACTTAATAAACAAACTCGTTTTCATTCAGTGTGTGACCTTGCTACGTAGTCCTTACGTACGTACGTTGCGTACTGTTTAGTGATGCACTAGTCAGGTTGATGAACGAAAGAAGTTATGCTTTATATCCGCGTAAAAACGAGTGATGGTTTAAAATAATAATGTATATTTCAGATAATTCATCACGTTTGCTGATACACATAACTTTGATCAGTATAATACGTAAATGTCTAACAAGTATTTAGGCCTACATTAGTACTCCTACTTTATTACATATTTACACAGATACTCCAGAAATATTTCAGTGTTCACGTAAATTTGATAAGAACAAAATTAATAGTCTCTTAGTTTAGTGTTTATTAGTTTAATCTAATTTAAGCTTTGGCATTCAATTCACAACAATTATAAATTAAAAAGTAAATTACTTCTTAATTGAATGTAAAGTCCCTATCTCTCAATTGTGCATTTTAATAGTTGCAATGTATCATTAATGTACAGAAGTTATAATTTAAAGAGAAATTGGGTAAAACTAAATAAACAAAAACAGGCTATAATAAAACGAACAAGCTACAATAAATTGAACTATTTGTGCAGTGATTTTTATAAAAGATCATGACTTATGAAACTTTTGGAAGACACATTGTAATGACACCAGTTAATAATATGGTAAAAAATGTTACACCTAAATAACGCTCGCAAAAAGTTAGTAAATTAGTATTATTTTTCTTATTTAATTAGCTTAATTCAGTTACTTCAGTTAATGTTTACAATCTACTAGACTATTCAACGTAGCATTGCCAGTATACTGGTAATCAACTCCTTAAAAAAAAGAATGTCTGCAAATTCAAGTTGGAACTCTGAATTTACACGGGCCAGTTTTTGGGAGTTGTGGGTTAATCAGTCGTGGAATGTTATAATAACAACAAGTGTTTTTTAATCATGATCGACTTCTATAATTCATCTCCAAGGCATGATATAAATGTCTTTTGTATACAAAAATAAGAAATTTTGGATTCAGAATAGTTTAATGTAACAAATGTTTAATTATTATAATCTTTTTAAACTAAAATTAACCACATTAAACAAAATTACCGAGGTTAAACACGAACGTCACTACACATGTATGTCGGTATTTGTCAAGCAAATATCTTAAAGAATACGATTTTAGATGTAAAAAATTATTTAATTTTGTCGTATTCCGTAATTTTTCAACTAGTTGTTAATTATAATTAGTGCATTAATTTCAGTCTGTGAATTCACGTTTGTTTCTTCATATACTTAGTATTATGTACTGGACGAATTCTCACTATTTTATATAGGAGCGGTGCTTAAGTGAAACTTTTAGTAATACCGTATACACTTAACTCTGTATTTATACAGAATACATTTATACATATTTACATAGTATAAGTATTCACAATTACATATATATGAACGTCACTAAATAATAAGTACACTTATATTTAATGAACGAAAAATAATACGTAAACAAAAACAAGGGAAAACCACTTCAAGCCAAGAAAAAACAATTGAATAGAACAGATGACCCAAAGTGTGTCACTCATACGTTACTGAATGACGTCAGCGCAGTACCAAAACCAGACATAGGTGGCACTCGGATCCGTGTGGAGGATTCAATATAAATACGTAAAACGTTAGCGCCTAGACGGAACTTGCCGAATTCGTTCGGTCCCTAGCCCTCAACCTATTCTCCCGAGCCTATGTCTCGACCCATCTCCACATCCGTCGACTAAGCACAGATGTCGGCCCACCACCTAGACGACACAAACGCCCCCGAGCTTTGCTCGACGACCCCCCATAAGCAGTTACAGAACATCTGCCCAATCCCCCCGACCTTGAGTATTTTCACGCTCCTCCTCCTTCCTTCTTTCTCTTGTCCGTGCTGGCGCTCGGTGACAGACTAGAGGGGGGTCTGCGCTCGCCCTAGGTGTGCTTAGTGCCACCTCTGGTGGACGCTGCCTCCTCCTACGCTCTCTCCCGTGCGCCGACATTGCCGCTTGGCAGCCCTCGGAGACTTTTCCTGAGCGGCTAGGGGCGCCCTACCCGTTGTGGGAGGGTAATTCCTGCTTCTCAAGCGAAAGGTCTTCGAGGTCTCCCCCATTCAGCCGTCACGGGTCTCTTCGAGGTCCCAGGGTCCAAGAAAAATCGAACATCCTGTCCCTCCAAAATAAACATGATGGAGGTTCCATTCCTTTGAAAGCGCGAGATCGCTAGCCAAGGTAACAGCAAGGCAACATGCAGTCATCGGGTATCACCCGGACACTGCGACCACCGGAGCACGACTAGCTGCTGCTCCGTACACCACTGGACCACTGGCCTAGACGGACTGGACGGCTAAGCATAGCCTTGGACGCCTCATAGTGACGCGTCCCACAACGAGCAAATTTTATACACTGTGTCCACCCTTTCGTTCGTAGCGATACCTCTCTATATATAAACTTCCACTATGAACACTTACTTTTTGGTTTTGTTACCCAGACGTTTCGACGTGGTATTCGTCTTCTTCAATGGGATTTAAATACATTTAAATACTTATTTAAATCCCATTGAAGAAGACGAATACCACGAAATACCACGTCAAAACGTCTGGGTAACAAAACCAAAAAGTTAGTGTTCATAGTGGAAGTTTAATATATATATATATATATTGTAACGCAACATAGTTGAGGTTCCCCAACGTTACATAAAAGATTGAATGAAATATGGTCAAGGACCATACCCTGACTTAAGGTTGTTCAATAGGTCATGTGCTCGAGAAGTAACTCAAACCAGAAGGAGGCAATGACTAGTATTAAATGTATAAAAGCCAGACTAAGGAATGATTGAATGTTATGAATTGTTTGTTTTGTACTGTGGCATGTTCAGGTCACAGAGTATTTTATATTGTATGTTGAATATACTAAAAATGAAATAATGTTATTTGATAATAATACTTCACCAATAATTATGTTTATGTTTATATTAGATTTGTATTTATATAACCCAGTATAGTTACCAATGTTAGGTACTGTACTAAGTTATCAGCATTGTATAAAATTGAAAGATACTGTTATTCTAATTAATGTTTATAAACTGGATCAGGAGTGTGACCAGTGTTTCAAGTCTAACAAGTAGTTCTGACAATTATGTCATAAATTAATAAAGGGTTCCAGAACCAGTTAATTAATATAAAAACAATTAACCACCAGTAAATTAAAATTTATGTAATTAACTATGTAATCAATAATTAATTGTACAGTAGGTCAGGTAAAAAAGAAAATTAAGTTAAAAACCAAATAATGTTATAATGGTTGTAAATGAATCTATAGGCCTAAATTCCATATTAGTGAAAGGAAATTAATACCTTTTTAGTAAACCCAGTCCAACGAAACTCTAGTAAAACATTTACTGTTTAGTAAGGAAGGTTAAGGGAGAGTTTTATGTGATTCAATATTAATCCAAGCATGGAGTATTTTATTGGAAAGGAGTAGTAATATTCTATAATGCCGGCTCAAGGATATATAGAGAACGTGGTTGTTAAGGCAACTGATACATAATAAGTTGTTGATTTTGAATAGATGGTTCTGATTGTTACAAGCTATTAGATTGAAATGAACCGATATATTTAAATATATGAATAAATATAAAGGAAAGATATATCCAAACTGATAAAGCCTTTTTGTAAAACAATTATATTTGAACGCTAATGAATCGTACAAATTAAATAACACTCTAAATTATCAATGAGTAAAATAAAAAAGAATTGAAAGCTTCTCACCTTAGTCACTAAATAATTCCGCTGAATTTGGTATCAAACCAATTCATGCTATAAATTGAAGACCAGTAAAGAGTTAAAGCCTGAATTGACGGAAATATTTGGAAATACAGAAGACTCGGTTGACGAAATAACCTTCATTGACGGCGTGAGCTGAGATCCTAATTCCAGTCCATTGGGACCAAGAATTGTGAAGTCGCAAAAGAAGAATCGAAGCACAAGAGTTCCTGTGGGATTACCAGTACACACCATCATCAATTTATTGAAAACCAGAGCAGTTTTACTGGGTGAAGACGATATAAACTGGATTTTGACCGCTGTTGACAAACATTCACCGCCTAACGAAGCTTTCGTCGTTTGGGTAAAAAACAAATTATTTTCATATCATTGTATTTTAAGTAAATAATTTTATTCTTTTGTAAATTGAACAACCTTAATTATGCATTTTACCTGGGCTTACTAATGGTTCAAAGAACTACACGAACCCTGGTATAAGAATTAATTGTCATTATTTTCAAGTATATATGTTTTTAGAGGTTGAATAATTAAGAATCGATATATGTTGGGATAGTCGATTGGATCGTCTTATTGTTTGTCTGAGACAACGTAACTTGTTAAATACCAGAGAAAAATAAATAAAGTACATTTGTTGTATGAGATAACGTTTTAATCATTGCAGAGAAAATACTATATGTAGTTGGTGTAATAATTTATTAACAGATTGATACAAAAACTCCGAATAACTAACCTATAAGTACACTTATTTCTAGTAACAGCGCTCCAAGTTTGCAGCTGGTGGGACGGGAGATTGCTGAACTAACTGGTTTTTTAATACTAAATTTGAACAAAATTTTTATCATTGAGTGACTAGGGTTGAAACAAATACCACTTACATTCAGTAAATACTCCATATATATTGCTCATAGTAAACAACCACTGAGAACTAAGTTAAGTCTATAGAATAATACCATTATAAATTCAGGAACATTATTCTAATTTTGTTGACTTAATAATCTATGTTCTGAGGGTTTCACCGGTCACAACCGAAAGGTATATTAGTTAATAACATATTAATTAAACCAGGTAACAGCAGTTTAATAGTTACGAATCGCCACCTACGACGTATTACTTGGCATTTGTTACACAGGAGTCTCTTATAACTAATTACACCCATAGAAAAGATTTCTTTACAATTTGACGTCTCCAGCTGGTATCATACAATATAACATACGTCCTCACATAATTAACAAGTAGTTCTCTACAAAATTGATTACAACAGTGGGGTTTGAATAAGACGGACGTTCCACCGCTAGTACCCAACATACATATTCCATAACAAATTGACGACTCCTACGAAGGGGACTGATCAAAGAAGGACTCACCATACGTAGTTTATTACAAATTGCCGCTTGCAAATAGGGGCTTATAAAAACATTCATCACTGGTAATTAATTTATTACAAATTGGCGCTCAACGAGTGGGCTTTAGTTAAGTAAAAATCATATTATTTGTTACTTAACTTGAGCAGGCAACCATTAGAGGCACAGGAATGCATACGAGAGGTGTTACGAAAAGAATGGAGAAGGAACAAGAAACAGAAGAAGATAGGAGGGAAGAAGAAACAGAGGCAGGTACAGATATCGAAATGGAACAACAGGCGAGCAATACAGAGGATGCCCAAGGGGACCAACCAGAAAAAGCGGAAGCTAGAAGAGAACCAGATTGGCAAGAAATTATGAGGATGATGATGGAGAAAATTGATAGCATTAAGGAAAGCAATAAACAAACAATAGATGAAAATTTTAGAAAACAGGAGGAAAACTCAAAGCAAACTACAGAAAAGCTAGAAAATAAAATAGACAGTATAAAAGAAGATAATAGACAAACTAATGAAAAAATAGACAGTATTAAGGAAAGTACTAGTGAACTTTTAAGGCAAACCATAAATGAAAATAATGAACGATTGAAGGCCGATTTTAGACAAATCAATGAAAAGATAGACAGTATAAATGAAAATTCAGAAAAGCTGGAAAATAAAATAGACAGTATTAATGAGAACTCAAGAAAACAAAACGAAATTTTGAGCGAAAATTTAATCAAACAAATGAATGAAAAGTTTGACAGGAATGACGAGAATTTGAGACAGATTCAAGACGATAACAAACTAATGAACGAAAAACTTGAGGAAAACAATAAACGAATGAAAGCAGATCTTGAGAAAATCAATGAGGATAATCTAATACGAATCGATGAGAGAATTGAGCATTCTAACAAGGAAATAAGGGAAAATGTTGATAAACAGAATGAAGTATTAAGACAAACTATCAATAAGAAAATTGAGGACGCTAGTGAGGCAATCAGCCAGAAGGTAGTTAAGAACGACGGCGAAAGAAAACAGGAGATAGCGGAAACAAATAGAAAACTGAAAGCGACCGATGAAGCTATTACACGAAATAGAGCTGAACTAGAGGTCAAGCTAGGCCATATAGAAGAAGAAAACCGAATTCAAGTGGAATCAATACGAACAGATTGCGGAAACCAGCATCGAAATTTAGATACAGTCATAAATGAAGTACAGGAGCAAGGACAACGTAACCAGGATAGAATCGAGAACCTACAACGGTCAGTTGACAACCGATCGATCACTGTCCCATATACACAACATATAGACGACCGGGAGACCATCAACTTTAAGGCATACAGGAGAAATCCAATGGAATTCTTGGAACGGGTCGGCGAACAAATCATGAGAACTGGTGAAAACAGGTGGCCAATAATTCGTCGTTATTTAGACGAACATTTTAAAGAAACTTATGATAACTGGTGGACAGCCACCAGGCACGAGATACGAAGCTACGAAGAATTTAAATTAGCTTTTAAAGCCAGGTACTGGTCAGACGCCACCCAGAACGTAGTAAGGGAGAGCATCAGTTATGGAAGATATGACGCCAGCAGGGGAACAACACTTACCGCCTACTTCCTGGGAAAAGTATGTTTGGCAAGACATCTTGAACCAAAAATCCCAGAGGAAATTCTCGTCACCAGGTTAGCATACCACTATGATAACGGTATATCAATAGCACGATCGGGTGGACAAATACAAACTATACAGGCCATGCCAACGCTATTGGAAGAGCACGAGCGTGAAGTACATTATCGAAGGAGTCGTCAGAGAAACGACCGGTACGGGAACAGGGATTTCCCAGACTATAACAATAGAAACAATAACCATAACAGTCATGAGACGAATAACCGGACGAACTATAATGGCAGGCCGGGTAATTATGGTAATGAGGCGTACCAACGGCAAAATAACAACAACAGCCCAAGGAACAACGGAAATAATTACGGGAATAGACAGAGTATTCCGAACAACCAATATAATCGGTCGTATAACCCAAGTTACCAGAATCAGAACACGAACAACCGAAATTATGATAACAGTAATCGTAACCCGAATAACCAAAACCAAAACTACAGAAGAGTTAATTATGTGGGGGCGTACGACAATTATAACGGTAGGACATACTACCAAGGACGTCGAAGTTTTGATAGGGACACCGACTGGAACCAGTACAATAATAACGATAGAAGGGAGACTAGAACTAACAGGGGCAGAAGTCGGAGTCAGGAGGACTACCGCCGGATTAATTACGAAGAAGACCGCCAACGGCCGGAACCCAGGTCAACGGAAAATGAAATAAGTCAAACGAACCAAACCGGCAGAGGAGACGAAGAATCCGAGCCGATTTTAAACATCACACGGCAGTGAAAACACCAGCAGGACCCTCACTGAACCGCTCTATCGGGTTTAACGACATAAGAAATCACAGTAAAAATAATAAATGTATCACAATTATTTATAGTAACTACTTGAAAAATTTAAGGGACGAGTTGTTGGAAGAAGAAGACGGAAATCCAAGAAAAAACAGTAACGAAATAATTTACATAACAGCAGAGATCAACAGTGTACAAACCAAAATTATGATAGACACTGGGGCTAACGTGTTGCTAATCGACGCAATAGAACTAAACAAAATACTTGAAGAAGGGAAGAAGCACATACTTACGTTACCAATAAGCAACATTGTACTGATAGGGGCAACGGGACGCCAAAATAGAACGGTCCGGAAACAAGCAAGGTTGGAGTTAACGAGTAACAATAAAACAATCCCAATGACTTTTCTAGTAGCCAGTGGCTTACCATTTAACATGTTAATCGGTTGTGACATGCTGAAACAATACTCAGCTATCATTGACATGAACAGGTCAAAATTATCGTTAAAAAGCAATCAAACAGAATGGACGGCTGACTTAGTTAACAGCGACAGTACGACCCCAACCCGAGTAACATATCATATACAAAGAAATTTAGATCAACAGGAACAATCACCAAGTAATAATATCTTTTACGAGTTGGACGATGAGCAATTGTGGCATGACAAAATTAATGAGATCCGTAAATTTGAATGTGGAATAACTAACATGCAAAGGGAACAGTTAGTTGAAGTGTACAATAGATATCGCCATGTATTTTCAAATATACCTGGCAAGGTAAGAGATTACCAATGCAAAATAGAGTTTCGAGAACCTGTAAATTTCAACAAAAAATCATACCCAGTCGCTTACTCACTGAAGGAAGCTGTGAGGGCAGAAATTGATAGATTAATAGACGAGGACATCATTGAACCCAGTTATTCCCCGTATACCAGCCCTATCCTCGCTGTCCCGAAGAAAGGTGGCCAAGTAAGAATTTGCTTAGATGCAAGGGAAATCAATAAAGTAATAGTGAATGACCAAACATCCCCGGGGGAAATCGAGGAAATACTTAAAAAGTTTCATGGAATCAAATACATCAGCACGTGGGATACCGTCTGTGGATACTGGCAAGTCGAACTCCATCCAGAGAGCCGCAAATACATGGCATTCATTTTCGAAGGCCGAAATTACCAGTTTAAACGGTTGCCATTCGGACTGGTTAATTCAGTAGCCGTGTTTGTAAAAATCATGGACCAAATCCTCGGACAGGAAACACTCCAATATACAACAGTCTATGTGGATGATATTTTGATAACTTCGACCAATTGGAATGACCATTGCCAACGAGTAGAGCAAGTGCTAAAAAGGCTGTCGGAGAACCATATTACATTAAAGCTGGAGAAATCAAAATTGATAGCGAACGAAGTGAAATTTTTAGGGTTTAACTTGTCGGAGCAGGGGATCACCCCATCCCAAGAAAAAATTGAGTCAATTCAAAAATTCCCAAAACCAAGGAACAGGAAGCAGCTCCAATCATTCCTCGGCATATGTAATTATTACCGTAAATTTCAAGAACATTATTCGGAAATAACATCAAGATTTGTACGCCAATTATCATCCAAGGACAAGTGGACGTGGGGAGAAGAGCAAGATGCCACGCTTGAGCTAATTAAAACTAAATTTTTGAGTCAGTAATGTTACACCACCCCAATTTCAATAAACAATTTTTTATGAATTGTGACGCCAGTGATGTCAGTTTGGGATCTGTTCTTTATCAGGAGGATGATGAAGGGAACCATCAAGTGATCAGTTTCGCTAGTCGAGTCCTGAATAGTTGTGAAAAAAACTATAATGTAACGGAGAAAGAGCTTTTGAGTGTTGTATTTTCCTGTAACAAGTTCAGGACCTACATTTTAGGATACAAGACGACCGTCAGAACTGATCACAAGTCAATTTCATTTCTAAAAAGTTGTAAGTTGAATCATGGAAGATTGACCAGGTGGAGCCTGACACTGCAAGAGTATAACCTAAATTGGGAATACATTCCTGGAAAAGGAAACGTCATTGCAGATACATTATCACGAATCAATATCAGGGACCAGACGTTTGAGGGGGAAAAATAAACCATAATTAAACTATACCATATCATCAGTAATAGATCTGATCTGACTAATATAATAACAGGACTCGAACAACAGCAGAAACAGGACCCCAGATTGAGAAAAATTTTTGACAGGCTTGGAGAACAAGACGACCGCATAACACAATTTTACTGCGAACACCAACAAATACTATTTATTAAGACACATTACAAACTTAACACATGGAAAATTGTTATACCACAAAATATAGAAAAGGATCTCATAATGGATTACCATATCAGGTATGGCCACATGGGGGCATTGAAGGTAGTCAAAGCACTCCAAGAACATGTATACATCAGGGATGCCAACAGAAAGGTGCGAAACCAGATTAAACGTTGCCACATATGCCAGCTCGTAAAAGTTAACAATCACAGGAAGGAAGGCACAATGATGCCAATCACATCATCAAATAGATTAGAAAAAGTATTTGTCGATATTTGCGGCCCATTCCCGCGAAGTGGGGGGAGGCACCAGTATAAATATTTTATAATTATATTCGACCATTATACCAGATTCACGAAACTATACCCGATCAACCGGGCGACGACGCAAAAGATATTAAACATTATCTGTCAAAATTACATTAGTGAGGTAGGAGCTCCGAAATCCATTATTACTGACCACGGAACACAATTTAAGGGGAGCAAGTGGAAAGACACTCTACGGGAAAAGGGAATCAAGACGTATAAAACATCTGTATACCACCCGAGCAGCAACCCGGCCGAACGAGTATTAAGGGAAGTAGGGAGGATCCTACGCATGTATTGCTTTAACCAACAGAGAAAGTGGTCCGAGTATTTAACAGCTGCAGAAGATTTCATAAACTTATCACACCACCAATTTATCGAAATGACCCCCTATACAGCAATGTTCCAGAGACCACCACCCAGAGAGATAGCGGAATTAATACAATTCCCTAGCGGGGATGAATATAAATTTAACAGTGTAAAATTTTACGAGAATATACTAGAACGAACCGAGAGAACGAGAAGAAAATACCAGCAATTTCAACCAAAACCGGAGCGATACTTAGTGGGAGACAAGATACTGTTGAAGAATCGAGAATTGCCCAGCACAATGGAAGGCATCGCTAAGAAGTTGTTACTATTGTACACGGGACCATATACTGTAAGTAAAGATAACGGAAATAATACCTATGAAATATTGGATCCCCATACACTAAAGAAGAAGGGTACATTCAACCAGTCCTCAATTAAGCGATACTATGAAATGGTTGATGACAAAATAAATACAACAATGATAACTAGGACAGAAAAAATATGAAAAAAAAATGTACATAAACTTAATACAGACAAGGTGATTTAATGAATAAAACCCAAAATTCCAAAGGATGTAAGAACAACTTACTCAATAATTATTCAGAAACAGTATGATTTAAAATAAAGAGGATAAATACCCCAAAATTCAAAAAATGAAGTAAGCTCAACTTACAAACAAGTATCTAAGAAAACAATTTATGAGGTATATAAGAAAGAGAATTTTGAAAAAAAAAAACAACCAAAGTCGAAAAATAAGTAAGAACACCTTACTATACAATTTAGAAGAAATTGCTTTAAACTAATATGAAAAAAAAAATAAATAAATAAATAACACTGATTCAACCTAATAAAAAATCATCAAAACCAAAACACAAGATGAGTTTATCTGATATAACATAATAGCGAGAAATATAATTTAGAATGTAAAAGAAATAATAATGATTGTGCCAGAAGAATATAACTACATAATGTAATGTATAGTACTAACCAAAATCTCATAACCAGCTGTATTGATCACAAAGGAATATAAGCCAATGAAGATAAGAGAATGAAGAAGCCAAAATGGAACCCTCAAAAGGATCACAAGAAAAGAAAAAAAAAACAAATATTTAAGAATTATCCGTAAAAGAACCAATTAATAAATGTCAATAAAGTAGCCAAGTATTGGAGAGGATAAGTGTATAATAGAAGGAAGAATTAATATGAAGAAATAATATGATCTGAGTTAAAGTACAGTGAATAATCCCTAGAGTATTATTATTGTTTATTATTTTATTGAAGGTCACATGATGACTACCTTACGAGGTTTATTAATGAAGATTGACTGTAGAATATTCCAGCAATCATTTAACTGGGCAGAGATGATGTTCCTCTGATCCCAGAAAGTATGTAACGGACGACGGTAATTGGTTAGCCGATAGAGCACCACCGATTCGATTCCAGTTATAATGTTAGGGAGGTTTAGGAAAATTAAATATTAGAGGGAAAACTCACAAATAAATATAGAGAATTAAATAAAACCAGATCCAAAATGTATAATTAATAAAGAATGTCACAAGAATGATTATAGAAATAAGATTTAAACTTGGGAAATAATTGATTTTAAGAAGGAAGGAAGAAATGATGATAATATAACGGATAATTATGAAATATAAAAGTACTATAAATAGGAAACCAATTGGCCAGATACAAATTAGAAGTTTATTTCTTGCTAAACTTTGTTTATACCAAAATAATATATATATATATATATATATTTCAATCACTTTCTGCTACAGTCCGTTTCTTGATGTATATAATACTATAATACTTATAACTATTTTACCTCAAGATGTATTTTTTCCTTTAGGGACATGTTTCGGGAGATCCTGTTCTCCCATCTTCAACCTTCGCCATCTTTCTTCTCTCCAGAGAAGCAAGATGGCGAAGGTTGAAGTGGGAGAACAGGATCTCCCGAAACATGTCCCTAAAGGAAAAAATACATCTTGAGGTAAAATAGTTATAAGTATTATAGTAATATATATATATATATATATATATATGTAGTAACGTACCACTTTTTGATGAGGTCTTAGCGAAATGTACACCTTTAGTCAAGCCCCAAATGTTGGGTTCGCCAAACTTGTAACGTACCACTTAATGTGAGGTGTGTACTTGCGAAAGTGTTATTATATGCCTCACGCAGTATGCGTCACTTTTGAATTATACTAACTGACGTTTTAAAAGGTATAAATAAAGGATTTTATTTATCTTGTTTTACTCAATCTAAAAAGAAATCGAGAGTGTGTGATTTGGGGTCAAGGAGGTAATTTGTTCAGCATTATGCAGAAGAGAGAGTAAGTATCATTATTGCCCCTCAGTTGTGACGATTTCTTCTGTATGTTGTGCTGAAATTTTTATTAACTACCCACTACAATAAATTATAACACGTTATAATTCAATATTAATTTTCAATAATATTGCTTTATTTATTATTGACCTTTGTCTCCTGCCACCAAAATATAGGTATCACAATTAATCTTATCTGAAAAAAACATCATCTCGACTTTACCGAGTAAAATTAGAGTTGTCTAAGGAGCAAAACATATATGTTGTTATTTACCCAATATTACGCTATAATAAAAAACATCAATTATTACATAATCCTTAATAATTCCCCAGGGTTCAGGGTGAATTCTTTGTGTTATGAGAGTGTCAGAAATGGATAATTGCTACGCTTTACAAATACCAAAAAATTAATAAATAATTTTGTTTATTTTTCAAGTATTACGTAGTTTCCGGAATTGCCGTAAGAGAGCAGGATGTATTTGTTTACTTTGAAAAAAACATATGATAAAATGAATATTTTTGTTCTATTTCACTGTTAAAAATGAGTTTTCTTCTGGACTTATTACGAAAAAATGTTTATATTACCTCGCTCCGTATTGTTCTTACTGGATTGAAGTTTTATTCTGTGATGAGGTCCGTCTTGCGTTATTATTTCCTTTTCGTTTGGAGTATTTTCTAATTGTCTACTGGAACTAGGCCGAACTATGTTGGATCCTCAGAATGTTTTCATCCACTGGTTTTTAATGTATATCACCATTTAATTTGGATTACTCAGGTATAATTAGATAGTAGTCACTCTGTTTATTAATCTTGCGTGAATTTCACCTCCTCCAACGTCCAAAAAAGGTTATTTTTTATAATTTTTGTTGCATCGTTTCTTCAACTCTCCGGTTTAGTTCAAAATTTTTATTTTATTAACAATACTTGTTATTTTTCATCACTCTTAGTAACACATAGTATTTTTATTATGTAGGCAGTTTGTAATTATTATAAATTTATATTTTATTTATGGAAAAATAATTCCCTTCCATTCCGGTTTCTTTACTAATTTAATGTACATAATATGTTTTGGTTAATTTTTTTATGACATTGTATATAAATATTTTATAATTTTATTATCCTTAAATAAATTTATATATTATTTATTTAGTCTCGAATAGTGTTCATACCCGGTACTACTTCCTGTTGCCATTTCCTTCATAGGATTATTTTAATTTTTATTATCTTTTGGTAATTAAATTTTTATGTCTTTTAAAACTAACCCTGGGTTTTCCTATATTACAACACAAATATTTAAAAAAAAAACATAACAATAACTTATGTATAACAAGTTGTGATCCATACACTATAAATTATAATAAATAAATAAAATTACAAAAATCAATCAGTATTATTACATACTACTTTCATAAGTTTATCCTTTCTAAAACATACAACACAGTTTGGTAATACGTTGCTTTCACTTTTGTTTTTTCACCTCAATGGGTACACTATCACTCACTTTGCACTGTATACCACTCAAATTGTTTATCATATTGAGTGATATAATTAAATTTTGAGTGAGCTTTAGTTTACCCATTTCTGACTTTTATTCTCATGATTTACTTTATTGGGACTGGGTTATGTAACGTTACATAAAGCCCCCCCCCCCCCCACTAGAACAAATTTATTTTAGTTCAACTTGTTGATAGAAATAAATTGTTGATTGGTTCAAGTCTCCTAATGGTCTTGACTTTGTTTTCATAATAGTGTTTCATTTCCTACTGATTATACACTCCTGGTAATTCCGACTGGTGGTAATTGCTGTTTTCTTACTATACTCTCTCTCTCTTGGAGGCAAATTCATTAATTATTCATTTCTGGGTAGTGGTACTTCCACATTTTATTTGATAAGGACTGGTCACACTAATCATATTAAACTTGTTTTAACACTCATTTCTATTTACTTTTATATACTCGCTTTATCAATTAAACATCGGTCTGCTATCTTCCTTCTATTTTCTTCATTTATACTTCTGGAATCTAATATCAATCCTTTCAGCTATTTTATAATTATTAACCCTTAAATATTCAATTTCCCTAACATTTTTCCCTATCTTGTGCGGTGGTTCCAGTCGGGTGGCCACTCTGGGTCCATACACCGCTGTCCATCCTTACACCTCCTGAGACCAGGGGAACATCATCCCTGCTCATAAAAATTATTGCCGGAACATTTCTACGGTCAATACATAAAAATAAAAAAATTATAAGTAGTAGTCAATTAGCGACTAGTACCAAACACTTTTGGGATTCTTCATACTGTAGCTGTTTGTATTTATTTATATATTTCTTCTTCTCCTTGATTCCTTCTTCTTTTCCATTGACTAATAGCATATAACATCATTGATAGGCCTTATGTTAAAATTCTTTTGACTTTACTTCTTGTGACATATTTCTCCGTATCATTTCTTCTTATATAATCTTCAATTCCGAGAAATTCTAATTATTGTATTAATTATCATCCTCCTTCAGTTTCATTGGAGTCATTAAATTATTCTTTATTCTTCTTATCTGAGCACATTACCATTAATTGTTTATTTATTTATTCTTCTTTTGTTACCATCAAACTATTACTTTTTCCTATTATTTCAGTTTAAATCAGTTATTTATAATTATTATTTAATCATCTGTTCTCTTTTTCTTGGTGGTTTGTTGTTTGTTAAATTATATGGTTTCAAAATAACTTGAGTAAGATGTCCTTACATGCTTTTTTTTTAATTCTAATGGTTGCAAAATATCTTAAGTAAGTTGTACTTACATGCTTTTTATTAATTCTAATGGTTGCAAAATATCTTAAGTAAGTTGTACTTACACACTTTTTGAATTTTGGGGTTTTAGTCTCTTCATTTAAAATTATATGGTTTCAAAATAACTTGAGTAAGATGTTCTTACATACTTTTAGAATTTTGGGGTTTTTTACTTTCTTCATTTTAAATTATAGTGTTCGAAATAACTTGAGTAAGTTGTCCTTACGTGCTTTTTTGAATGTTGGGGTTTTTAGTTACTTCACTTTAAATTATATGGTTTCAAAATAACTTGAGTAAGATGTCCTTACATGCTTTTAGAATTTTGGGGTTTTTGTTTACAATGGGTTGCTTGGTCCTGTATCCATAAAATCCGTCCCTTTTTCTGGTTTGTTTGGAGTCTGTTTAACCGTGGTCTATTATTTCAGGTACTCCATGTTCTCGGATTGCTGGGGTGTTCGTAATTAATTCTCTCCTTGATAATCTTCTTATCATCCGGCTCTCCCACTTTGCTGCTATGAAACTTTCACTTAAGTACCGGTCTTCCGTCATAATTTGTTCCTTTTTAACAAACCAGTATTGTACCTCCTCTAACATAACATAGTTGCTCATATTTAATCTCATTTCATTCCCTTTTACCTCTGAATTATCTGCCAAATATTTGAATGTTATATTCCGTCTTGAAGATACGGCTGATATTGTCTGATACACTTCCATCGTTGACACATTTAACTGAGATGTAAACTTAATTAACTCCCTCTGTTCGTTAATTGGAAGGTTAGTACATTAATTAATCCACCTGTAATCATCTCCCATTCTTCCTTGGTATTTATTATTTTCTTTCTACTTGTTTTTATTATTTCCTTGGTCTTCTTTTCCACGGTTTGAACATCCTTTTTGTTGTGGCTATTTTTATTTTCAGCTGGCATTACACCTTGGCATTCTGTAATTTCTATTTCCTTCCTCCTCTCTTCTGTATTCGGACTTACTTTAATACCTTCTGAAGTGCTGTCCAATGTTTCATCCAAATTATTGGAACTATGGTCCATTTGTTTATTTGTCTCCTCTTGGTATGTATCTGCTTTTTGGACACGCGTATTAACATTTTCAAACTTCTCTCCGAAAGTTTTCCATATCTCCTTATTGAACTTCTCCATTTTACACTCAAATTGTTTTAAATTCTCTTTATTCTCTTCAAATTTTGCATTCATCTCTTCTCTTTGCCCTTCAACCGCTTCTTTCAGTTCATTGTATTGTTCATTCATGGTTTGTTTGATATTTCCATGAATGGTTTCTATTTTTTCATTTAGTTGTTTGACTAAACTTTCCTCCTGTTTCTTAAAATTCTCCTTATTTTCCTCATTTGTTTGTTTCAAGGCTTCCTCCTGTTTTCTAAAATTTTCATCTATTTTGTCAAATTTTTTCTCCTGTCTCCTAAAATTTTCTTTATTTTCTTCCATTATAATTCTTAACATCTCCTGTATGCTTATATCTTCTTTTTGGTTGGATTTATATGGTTGATCCCCTTGGGCATCCTCTTCAATTATTTCCGTTTCCGTATCCATAACTACTTCGGTTTCTTCTGTATCACCTGTCTGTTGGTCCATTTCACTGTCCGTGACTAATTCTATTTCTTGTTCCTGTCCACCTTCTTCAATCTCCTTTTCTTCTGCCCTCTTCTTCGATTTTCCTCGGGTATTAGGCATTTCTTGTTTTCTCATAACTGCCAACGATAATTAGATTTTTTGATATATATTTTTATTAAATATCAAAATTCTTTTCTAATTACCGCCCTTTTACGTTGAGCGCCAAATTTGTAACGTACCGCTTTTTTTTGATGAGGTCTTAGCGAAACGTCCTTCTCATTCAAGCCCCAAATGTTGGGTTCGCCAAATTTGTAACGTACCGGTTAGGCGTCCTCGTTTTCGTTTAAGCCCCACGTTATAGGCGGCAAATTTGTAACGTACCACTTTTTGATGAGGTCTTAGCGAAATGTACACCTTTAGTCAAGCCCCAAATGTTGGGTTCGCCAAACTTGTAACGTACCACTTAATGTGAGGTGTGTACTTGCGAAAGTGTTATTATATGCCTCACGCAGTATGCGTCACTTTTGAATTATACTAACTGACGTTTTAAAAGGTATAAATAAAGGATTTTATTTATCTTGTTTTACTCAATCTAAAAAGAAATCAAGAGTGTGTGATTTGGGGTCAAGGAGGTAATTTGTTCAGCATTATGCAGAAGAGAGAGTAAGTATCATTATTGCCCCTCAGTTGTGACGATTTCTTCTGTATGTTGTGCTGAAATTTTTATTAACTACCCACTACAATAAATTATAACACGTTATAATTCAATATTAATTTTCAATAATATTGCTTTATTTATTATTGACCTTTGTCTCCTGTCACCAAAATATAGGTATCACAATTAATCTTATCTGAAAAAAACATCATCTCGACTTTACCGAGTAAAATTAGAGTTGTCTAAGGAGCAAAACATATATGTTGTTATTTACCCAATATTACGCTATAATAAAAAACATCAATTATTACATAATCCTTAATAATTCCCCAGGGTTCAGGGTGAATTCTTTGTGTTATGAGAGTGTCAGAAATGGATAATTGGCTTTACAAATACCAAAAAATTAATAAATAATTTTGTTTATTTTTCAAGTATTACGTAGTTTCCGGAATTGCCATAAGAGAGCAGCATGTATTTGTTTACTTTGAAAAAAACATGATAAAATGAATATTTTTGTTCTATTTCACTGTTAAAAATGAGTTTTCTTCTGGACTTATTACGAAAAAATGTTTATATTACCTCGCTCCGTATTGTTCTTACTGGATTGAAGTTTTATTCTGTGATGAGGTCCGTCTTGCGTTATTATTTCCTTTTCGTTTGGAGTATTTTCTAATTGTCTACTGGAACTAGGCCGAACTATGTTGGATCCTCAGAATGTTTTCATCCACTGGTTTTTAATGTATATCACCATTTAATTTGGATTACTCAGGTATAATTAGATAGTAGTCACTCTGTTTATTAATCTTGCGTGAATTTCACCTCCTCCAACGTCCAAAAAAGGTTATTTTTTTATAATTTTTGTTGCATCGTTTCTTCAACTCTCCGGTTTAGTTCAAAATTTTTATTTTATTAACAATACTTGTTATTTTTCATCACTCTTAGTAACACATAGTATTTTTATTATGTAGGCAGTTTGTAATTATTATAAATTTATATTTTATTTATGGAAAAATAATTCCCTTCCATTCCGGTTTCTTTACTAATTTAATGTACATAATATGTTTTGGTTAATTTTTTTATGACATTGTATATAAATATTTTATAATTTTATTATCCTTAAATAAATTTATATATTATTTATTTAGTCTCGAATAGTGTTCATACCCGGTACTACTTCCTGTTGCCATTTCCTTCATAGGATTATTTTAATTTTTATTATCTTTTGGTAATTAAATTTTTATGTCTTTTAAAACTAACCCTGGGTGTTCCTATATTACAACACAAATATTTAAAAAAAAAACATAACATTAACTTATGTATAACAAGTTGTGATCCATACACTATAAATTATAGTAAATAAATAAAATTACAAAAATCAATCAGTATTATTACATACTACTTTCATAAGTTTATCCTTTCTAAAACATACAACACAGTTTGGTAATACGTTGCTTTCACTTTTGTTTTTTCACCTCAATGGGTACACTATCACTCACTTTGCACTGTATACCACTCAAATTGTTTATCATATTGAGTGGTATAATTAAATTTTGAGCGAGCTTTAGTTTACCCATTTCTGACTTTTATTCTCATGATTTACTTTATTGGGACTGGGTTATGTAACGTTACAATATATATAATATTAAAAAGTGAACGAAGAGGATGTATCAACAAGATAACTTAAAGTTGTGGGAAGGTACAACTTAGTGTTAAATGAAATGTACAAGATGGCACAAGTACATAGTCAGTACTATTCAAGTATCAACCACATCCTGTAAGAGGTAATTTTTGGTCTTTGAAATGTCAAAAACATACTTCAGGAATATAATTTATGATGAACAGCTTAGAAGCCTGTCTTGAAACAATAGCACTTGAAAGGTAATAGGCTAAACACTTGACCTGACAAGGATAGTAAGGTAATATTCTTGTCAGCTGTAATAATAGGAAAATTAATGTGTATTTATAAAGCTTATGGTACTGAACATGAGTATAAGTAGGCCTACATAGCAGTGGCGAAGCTAGTAGTTAATGAATGGGTAGGCAAAAATCTTACCTTACAATTTTTTTAAGGAATCACTAAAAGGACGGTAGTTCAAATCACGCTGAGGTAGAGTATGCTGTTAGCGAATGGTTCCGCAAACAGCCATAAGAATTTTACTAGGAGGGAATCTACAGATTAGTGCAACAGTGGGACTCATGTCCAGGGCCGGCGAGAGCGATCACGGGCCCCGGGGCTAAACATTTTTGGGCCCTCCCAAAGAAAAATTTACCAAAATCATTACTGTTGGATTGTTAATGGTTTAGGATTTATTAATTGACCCTACAATTCGTTATTCTTAACTTTAATCATAAATAAAGGGTTTTACGCTGTTAATAAATGGCCAGAACAAGATATGTGAAGAGAGACAAAATATATTTATAGAAATACATAATAAATGTTATGTTAGCAAGTGAATAAATGTATTGTGTAAAGTTTTACAGCTATATTTACACTATCTTTTTATCAGTCTGTCATTACAGCAATATCCCCTTTCTTGCCTTTTTCAAGGCAAATTCGTCAATAATATTGTCCAAATTGGTTTGTTTCACAAGCTCTGTCTCCACTGCCAGCACACCCAAACTTGATAATCTGTCTTGGCACATTGTGGAGCGTAAAACATTTTTCACTCTATTTAATACAGAGAAAGAGCGCTCCGCACTTGAAACTATAGCTGGGATGGTTGCAAATATTCGAAGAGCCACAGTAAGATTGGGGAATATAGTTTCCAGATTCAAAGATTTTATTTTATTCAAGAGATCCAATGGCGAAAGTGTTTTCCCAAAGTTGGCTGAATATACCAATTTTAAACTGTGCAGTTCATCATAAAGCTCTTTTTCTAAGTCCTTTGGGTATCCCTGTACTAGTGCAGTGGCTTTTATTTGCATCTGGTGGTCGACTGTAATGTCTTTGCAAGACCATAGTACTGAAAAACTGTCACACAAAGAGTGCACTGACTTGAAACGAACTGTCATATCTCCTATGACACTGTCCAAGATAACGTTAAATAGGTACTTCACACTTGAAAACTGTTTTTGGATCACGATTTTCATCTGCATCGTCGTCATTGTCTTCTTCGTTGGCTAGTCTCTTTCGTTTCCTTATTCTCTTCTGTTCTTCTTCAAGATTTTGAGGCCAATCTATGTTTTTAGCCACTAACAGAGTTTCACTAAATATCGAATTGAATTTATTACAAAACATTTGTAACTTCTACCAAAGAACTCAAATGCTTTGAAGCTTCATCCATTGTTTCACCACGTCGCTGTAATACCCTGTTTACAATATCTATAGAACTCAAAATCTTGAGCCAAATAGATGCTAGGAGAAGGCAGTTGAAGGTTTTGAAATATTTTTTCAGCCCCTCTACATCTCGTCGACATTCTGCCTTTAGGTTTAGTACACTTAACTCTTCAAGGGCTTCTAAGATTCCTGGAAGATGTGCAGCAACTGGTTTAACGCTGTCAACTCTAGCAGACCAGCGTGTCTTTGACATTGAGTGAAGAGAACTAGGTATTTCCTTTTTCAAGATTTCCCATCTTTGAAGGCTCGAGCTAAAGATGTTATACAATTTTTGGACAGCGCCAAAAAAAGTAGTCGCAGCTGGACAGCTCTCTGCTGCTTTTTCTCCACATATATTTAAAGAGTGACAAGTGCAGGCAGAGTAAATAGCTTCACTGTTGGCTGAGAGTATGGTCGCTTGGGCTCCTTTATATACACCTTTCATGTTGCTGCCATTGTCGTACCCTTGTCCTTTGCAGTCTGCCAGAGGAATTTCATGTTCTTTTAGTTTATTCATAATCAGGTCGGCTATGGCTTCGCCAGTTTTTTTTGAACAATCAGTGAAGCACAGCAGTCTTTCTTCAACTTGGTATGGTTGTTTCTCTTGTTGAGTCAAATTGACATATCTTAATAAAAATGCAGTCTGTTCCACATGCGCTGAATCGGACGTCGCGTCAACAATTATAGCGTAGTATTTTGCTTTTTCTCTTTCTTCAAGAATTGTTCTGACAACTTGGGCAGCACACAAACTGATAAACTTGTTCTGAATGTCATGAGACAAGTAATGCACTTGCATTCTCTCTCCTTGTTCTTGAAAGTGGCGAACTTTATTTAAATGTTCGTTTAAAATCGGATCGTAATTGGCAAGCAATTCTAAGACTCCCAAAAAATTTCCGTTTGATGGTTCACCGATTTTTTCGTTCGTCCCTCAGAAAGAAAGCCCTCTTTCTGCTAAAAACAAAGTAACTTTCAACAGCCGCTTCAAGAGCTCACGCCACTTTTCTTTTTCTTGCTGGATAGAGTGCAACAGCAATCCTGAAAGGGATTTGTCATTTTTTGCTTTCATTACCTCTGATTTCCACTGAATGTAGCAGTTTTTATGGCTAGAGCTATTTTCATGTTCGGATACTTTATCAAAGTACTCATTGCTACTCATGCAATTTAAAAAGCAACACACACTTATACCAATAAATCACGGGCAAATTATCTTATAAGGCACAATGTTACGACTAAAATGCTAATCTATGAGTAAAACTATAAAGAAGTATGAGAAAATCAGAAATTCGAAGGTTATTGTGCAACAACTCACTCACGCACCCTATAGTAGCAGACAATGATTTGAGACAAAAACGGTGACAGTGATGCAGATGTCCGCGTCGGTGGCGCTGGCGGCAGCAGCTTCACTGATAGAAAGCAGACAGCGGTGTTTTGAAGAAATTACCCCTCGAGATCACGACTTTACATGTTAAAATATGGATGAATTTGCTTATAGACTACATAAAAATGTGTTTAAATTGAAAGTTAACGAATTTTTTTTATTGAAAGAATGCAAACTTTTTTATAATACATAGTATATTATTTTTTACACTAACACGATACAACTTAAAGTTGTTCATGGTACACATATTTTTACTTTTATTGTTTACATTCATATTGCAAACTTTATTAATCTAATGCTGAATTAAAACAAGTAAAACCTTAATTTAACTATAAGTATATTAAATTATCTGTATTTGTAAGAGTACCATCTATCAGGACGGAAAAAGTCACCTATATTACGGTATGAGCTGCAGTTAAGAAATTAAAAAAATTTTACCATCATTATAGGCTTAGTTATTTCTTTTAACAAAGGGCAAAGGGCGTAATGTGCCGGGCCCGCTTCGGACCCGGGGCTCTGGCCCCCCTCCCACCCTCTCGACGGCCCTCCTCATGTCTTAATGTTAATGGAGACTGCTTTTAAAATTGTTGAATAAAAAATGCTTTACAACCTTAAACGTGTTTTTATTGAACAATCCTTGTATAAGTCATACACAATAATACAACTGATTGAACTTCAAATTTTTAAAAAAATGCTAAATGATATTATGTTTGAATAAATAAATTATGTGGAGAGTAAAAAATAAATAAAAGGTAATTAACATGGAAGGAGAAGGAGTAATAAACCAAAAGTGATTAATAAAGAAACTAAAATAATACACTGACAGACAAACGACATTGACCCAACCCCAGAGATTGGCCAGTTAAGAAACCAAAATAAAGAAAACACGATGGAGGAAGGAGAAGAAGAATGAAAACCAAGAGAGAACAAACCCATGAGGAAGAAATCAAAATGAAACGCATCAAGAAAACTAGACAAGTAATAAAAAATAGAGAAGGGAGAAATAATGTAACCCAAAATAATAAAGACAACGAAATTTGGTTAAGAACCAAAACTATTAATGAATGTTAGTATTGATAAAATGACAATTATAAACCGTCAGTAATATGAGACAATGTATAAAAGTACACTAACCAAAAGAGTTAGGGATATATGTAATTTGTTAACTAAGAAAGACACAATATTAATAATTTTATATAGATAGTGGGTAGAGAAAGAGAATAAAATGATGAGAAATAAATGGAAGTTGAATTAGTGAAAGTGATTTATCCTAGAGTGATATAATAATAAAGAAACACTAAGTAAATTAAAATGAACACTAAATAATTTAAGAAAGTGCAAGTGAAAAATAAATACAAATATTGTCTATCATAAAAATAGTAAGAGGAGAGTAGGCTAAGGTAAAGACTTAGTAAAATAACTCATGTTTTAGTTTTAAGAGTGGACAATAACATTTAACAAAGTTACAATGAATAGTATTTAGGATAGAACATTGATTCAGTAAATAATGAACACTAAGTAGTGATATTCACTGTGATGACTAGGAAATAGTATTGTTATAACTTAAAAATGTATTGTAAAAGTTTAAAGGTGTGATTCACAAGGAAAAGTAATCAGACGGTGTTAACATGGAAGGGAGAGCAAAAAGCATTAGAAAATAAGTCTGTATTAACATTAAGTAAATACCCATGTTATAAGGGGAATTTGATGAAAAAAGTTCAATAGAGGTGAGATTGTTTAGCACCAGAACAACAAATAAGAAATAATGAATTGTATAAACTGTTATTTATGAATTGGATATGGCTGTAAGAGTCATACAGACCATAGACCTAGATGTTATATGTTATATTGGAAATGAGTAGCAAATAATTAGCAAGTAAGATGGAATAACACAGTTGTTACTAACAAAGACTAGATTAAAACACATCCAGAGACATTAAACCCAATTCGTAGTCCTTCAGCCTTTCGACTGGTTAGTACCCTCCCCGCATATACCCGTGGTGCGTGTGGTACTGAGTCTCTCACAGGTATATGGGACCTACAGTTTAACGCCGGATCCGAACGGCATAGTTGGGGAAGGTTTATACTAAGCAGGATACCTCTCGCTGGTTTGCCATTGCCTTGCGAGGGGGAACGGTCATATCTAAATCAGATGGCCCCCGGCGGGAATTGAACCCGCGCCGACAGCGTAGCAGCGCCACACGCTAGCCACTACGCCACGACCGCTCCATAAACCCAATTATAAATGCAAAATAACAATTTAGGACTAAAGGAAATATATTGTGTATGAAGCCATAAAAATCTAGTAATGGCTACTTAAATGTGAAACAGGCCTAACGGTCAAACATAAACAATTACTGATTGCATAAAAATCACCATGTAATGGACAAATCCAAGGTGACTAATTCATCAAGGATGAATAGTAGTTATTATTAAAAACCAAATATTAAAGTAAAGAATTATATAAACAAAGAAATGTAATTAGTAAGTATGAAATTAATTGTAAACTTAGAAAACTTGACAAAACCCAATATTGTGGGGTACCAAAATAATCTTTGTGAGAAAATATAAATGACAGTGCATTTAGATAATAACTCCGAAGGAAGATAAGAGGAGGAAGAAAGTCCGAAGATATGGGAAGATTTGAAAGGAATTCGAAAATTGATAACAATGTGTTCATGTTCAGCTCACCCAATGAGAGCAATGATGTAACCATGGAAACGACTGTTTAATGAGGTAATTACCATTAAGTACAATTACTTGGAAAGTGACGCTATCGCAAGCCAGATGCGAATTTTCTGTACAACACATTTTAATATTTAAAACATCTTAAAAGTAAAACCAAGTATAGAAATTGATCGTAAAGAAGTCTGATGGATGCGGAATACCATTTCCAGAGGGAGAAGACGTTTAATTCAAGACGAAATTTCTAAATAAGTCCAAACAACTTTGAAAAAGATGCCGAAGCTTGAATAAAGAACACAGGAATAATATTGATGCCATAATCCTTCCTTCTCGACATCCCGAGTAATTCCGTACTGCAATGCTGTTAAGTATCAGTTAAATTATTTCAACTTCCAAAAATAAACGCACTATAATATTTCTCAATGTATGTTGAATACCACGGAATCATTTTTATTCTCTTGCAAGGATTGGACCGTAAAATTAAATCACTGAAATTTGTTAACTATAGAACTAACCTCATATATATGTACGACTTTTAAACATCTTGTATGACACTCAAACAAAACAATTACCACTACACATTATCCTACTTAAGGAAAAAACATTGTAAGGTTGTGTATTTTTAATATTGTAACTGCATCTGAACCTTTTAACGTGATCCAAACAACCCACAAACATCGACCGAAATATTTGTTGATCGGCGAAATAAAACGCCATACTGTTTATTTGTATTCAAAAGTCGATAGTTTAACCCTGGAGAGAGTCTTATAAAGAATTATCCGGTGCAGAATTATATATGAAACATTAATTACAACTTGTGTCTATAAAATATTAACTTCAATTTAATAATAAATTTATACTGTGTGTGTTAAATCGTGTTTTATTTTCAGTAGCAAAGTGCATGTTTAAAAATATAATGTATAGTGAAGGTTTCCGATGCGACGTCTAGCGCGCAAGTAGCGAATACTGCAACTGCTAACTCGATTGACAAACAATTGAGAGAAGGCGGGACGGATTGAATTCGTCACCTAGTTCAAATAGAACGTTGATAAGGAAACCATTTTAATTGTTTTATATAAACAATTTGGCGCCACCGGGAGATTATACACTACGTTTGACCCTCAGATCGGGAACCACGATACCTGGTCCCCAGTACGTTCGCTACGGGCCCAAACATCGTGAATTACATCACCGTGCGAGGACGCAGTGGTAAGAAACACAGACACATGTTTACACTCAGACACACTGTTATATTTTACAGAGGTATACTATACGAACGAACACGAGAGACGATGCACAAGTTAAAGATTATAAATTGGCGACCAACCGGTGGAGCTTGAAAAAAGGAAGATACGAAGTTCTAGCGGCGGTCACGAAAGGAAATCAAGATGCACACAAGAGGTTTATCAAAAAAGTTGGCGAAGGAGAAAGAGATGGAAGAAAATAGAGGGGAAGAAGAGGAAGGAACACCGATTGAAGAAGTGGAGACATCAATAACCACAACAGAACCAACCCAAGACGAAGAAATGGAACCACAGACTGGAGACAGGGAGGAAGCCAGAGGAGGCATGGATTTACGACAATTATGGGAGTTGATTAATGGGAAGTTAAACAAGAATGAAGAGAGTTTGAAGGAGATGAACAATAAATTCGACAAGAATGAGGAAAGTTTGAAACAGATGAAGAAAGAAACCAGTCACAGTTTAAAACAAATTAATGAAAAATTTGACAAGAGTGAGGAGAGTCTAAAACAAATTAATGAAAAAATAATTAGTACCAATGAAAGTACCAAGGAAGAGTTGAGACAAACCATTAATCAGAATAACGAAACATTACAACACCAATTGATGGAATACTGGCTAGAAACTAAACAGCAGATAACTGAAACAAATGAAAAATTAGAGGAGACATTGGAGAAGCTAGAGAAAACCAACGAAAATGTTTCTGAAATCCGGGAGGAAGTGCTCAATAAAATGAACCATCTCGAAGGAGAAAATAAAAGAAGAATTGAGGAAGGTCATGAAGAAACAGTCAGAAGATGTACCCAGATGGACCAGGACATACATCAAGTCCGGGAAGAAAAGCAGAAGGAGGTAGCAGCTGTACGAACAGACTTGGGAGAACGAATGGAAAGCGTTTACAGCAACTTAAATAAAATAGACAGCAAAATAGACAAAAATCAACAAAGGATTGACGAAATGCGCAGAATAGAAGAGTCATTACGGGAAGAAGTGGACGCCTGGCGTGACCGACCATGTAACAATAATCATGTCATGAACACGGACAACAGAGATACTATTAACTTCCGTAATTATAAAAGGAACCCTATTGAGTTCTTGAAGAGGGTAGAAGAGTTAATCATCAAAAATCGAGAGACCCGGTGGACAGTAATAAGAGGAATGCTGGACGAAATGTTCAAGGAGACCTATGACAACTGGTGGACTGCCACCCGACCAAACATCCAAAACATTCAAGAATTTAAGACCCAGTTCAAGGCTAAATACTGGTCTGAATCGACTCAGAACATGGTCCGCAATAACCTGAGAAATGGAAGGTATGAAAATCAAAATGGACAATCCCTTACCTCCTACTTCTTGGGAAAAATCTGCATGGCCCGGAATTTGGAACCACGTATACCAGAAGAATGTTTGGTAATACAGTTATCTTACCACTACGACGACGCTATCCAAAAAGCACGGATGTACAGCCAGGTAAAGACCATCCAAGATATGGCTAGCTTATTGGAAAGCCATGAACATGAGTGGCAGTACAGAAAAAAAAGAATGTCCAGTTTCAGGAATAATAGAATAAACGATGGACATGTACCACCAAATCAACAGGGAGATAATAAGCCACCGGTAAACAACCCTAACAATTATCAAGGGAACCCAAGGGGCAATAACGCGCCCAGAAATTTTAACAGAAATGGAAACAATAATAATAACAACTTCAGGAACAACTACAGGGGTAACTACCCATCGAATAGTTACAACAACAATTATCACCCTGGAAACAATAACAATAACCATAACAATCATCCAGGATACCAGCCACAGGTAAATTACATGAGGGGACAAAGACAACGGAGTCCAGGAAGAAACATCTAACTATCCCCATCTAACTATCGGCGAACGTACTTTAACCAGGTACCCGATACAAGAAGCCACCCCTTCGAAGAAAATCACAGGAACAGCGTAGAGGACAGGAACAATCGACAGGAGCCGAGCGCTAACCAAAACAATAATAACAATGGGAATTCGGGTGTTGCATTACCGCATAATCAAGCGAGTAATGACGGAGAACCTCGAGTATATCGGATAAACCATATTTTAGCAGAGGACCAGGATGAAATACCCTACCCAGACAGATGGAATGCATAGAAAAACACTGAAATGGGACTGATTTCATGATAACCTACCTAAGTAATTTAAAATAAAAAGAAAATAATAATACAAGCAGATGAGTTTACTGATAAATAATAATGAAAAAATATATATAAAAAATGAATTTCAAAATTCAAAAAAGTTATGTAAGGACAGCTTACACAGATAATTCGAGAATATTTTAGACCAATCATAAAAATGGAGAAGTAAAATTACCAAGAATCCACATAAAGTAAGAAACACTAACTTACTATAATATTTGAGTAAAAATTAATGATAAGGGAGTGAAGTTACAAAACATTCCTAACAGAATAAGATTAAGTTACAATAATCTTTAGCTAAAATATGAGGCACAAAAAAGCAAAAAAAATTATAAAGGAATAAGCTACAAATGTTCCTGACTAGTAAGAAACACTAACTTACTATGATATTTAAAAAGTTATGAAAAAAAAAAGTATCAAGCAAGATCATCAACTTCCAATACTATTTAGAAAGAAATGGGAAGTAAGATTAAGAAAACCAATGATCAAAAAACGAAACAAATAAAATAAACATTCTAAGAGTTGTAATATGAATTGAGATGAAACAAAAAGTAATTAAAAATGAATAAAAATGTGAATTGTATCAATAAAAAACAATGCTTCAAGTATTATCAAGTAGTATCTATAAAGAAAGATGAAAAAATATATGACTCGAACTGAGCAATAATGAAATATAAAGGTAAAAGATTCCCAACAAATGTTATGATTATTATTATTATGTTGAGTCACGAGATGACTGTATTTAAGCTTCATTAATTGAGATTGACTGTTGAATAAGTCCAGCAATCATTTTACTGAGCAGGGATGATGTTCCCCTGATCTCAGAATAAGAATAGTTTTGAACGACGGAGTTAGGTAAGCCAATAGAGCCCATCCGAATCGATTGCAGCTACAAAGTAAAGTTAGTTAGGGAAAATAAGATTTATAGGGAATAATTTATAATAAAAAATCAATAAGCCAGTTCGTAATAAGAAAAAATGACGAAGAAAAGAATCCGGAGAAAGGAAATAAAAGATCGGAATTAAGCATAAAAATCGAGTGAGAAGCAGGAGAGTTTTAGAAGAAAATGATACAATACAATTGATAATTTCATCAAACTTAGAATCACATTTTATAAAATGATCAATTTTGGTGGGAGAGCATTATATAACATCACCAAATTCAGATAAATTTTGATAACAATAAGTATGTATAAAAAAATGCTAAATGATATTATGTTTGAATAAATAAATTATGTGGAGAGTAAAAAATAAATAAAAGGTAATTAACATGGAAGGAGAAGGAGTAATAAACCGAAAGTGATTAATAAAGAAACTAAAATAATACACTGACAGACAAACGACATTGACCCAACCCCAGAGATTGGCCAGTTAAGAAACCAGTTAAGAAACCAAAATAAAGAAAACACGATGGAGGAAGGAGAAGAAGAATGAAAACCAAGAGAGAACAAACCCATGAGGAAGAAAATAAAATGAAACGCATCAAGAAAACTAGACAAGTAATAAAAAATAGAGAAGGGAGAAATAATGTAACCCAAAATAATAAAGACAACGAAATTTGGTTAAGAACCAAAACTATTAATGAATGTTAGTATTGATAAAATGACAATTATAAACCGTCAGTAATATGAGACAATGTATAAAAGTACACTAACCAAAAGAGTTAGGGATATATGTAATTTGTTAACTAAGAAAGACACAATATTAATAATTTTATATAGATAGTGGGTAGAGAAAGAGAATAAAATGATGAGAAATAAATGGAAGTTGAATTAGTGAAAGTGATTTATCCTAGAGTGATATAATAATAAAGAAACACTAAGTACATTAAAATGAACACTAAATAATTTAAGAAAGTGCAAGTGAAAAATAAATACAAATATTGTCTATCATAAAAATAGTAAGAGGAGAGTAGGCTAAAGTAAAGACTTAGTAAAATAACTCATGTTTTAGTTTTAAGAGTGGACAATAACATTTAACAAAGTTACAATGAATAGTATTTAGGATAGAACATTGATTCAGTAAATAATGAACACTAAGTAGTGATATTCACTGTGATGACTAGGAAATAGTATTGTTATAACTTAAAAATGTATTGTAAAAGTTTAAAGGTGTGATTCACAAGGAAAAGTAATCAGACGGTGTTAACATGGAAGGGAGAGCAAAAAGCATTAGAAAATAAGTCTGTATTAACATTAAGTAAATACCCATGTTATAAGGGGAATTTGATGAAAAAAGTTCAATAGAGGTGAGATTGTTTAGCACCAGAACAACAAATAAGAAATAATGAATTGTATAAACTGTTATTTATGAATTGGATATGGCTGTAAGAGTCATACAGACCATAGACCTAGATGTTATATGTTATATTGGAAATGAGTAGCAAATAATTAGCAAGTAAGATGGAATAACACAGTTGTTACTAACAAAGACTAGATTAAAACACATCCAGAGACATTAAACCCAATTCGTAGTCCTTCAGCCTTTCGACTGGTTAGTACCATCCCCGCATATACCCGTGGTGCGTGTGGTACTGAGTCTCTCACAGGTATATGGGACCTACAGTTTAACGCCGGATCCGAACGGCATAGTTGGGGAAGGTTTATACTAAGCAGGATACCTCTCGCTGGTTTGCCATTGCCTTGCGAGGGGGACGGTCGTATCTAAATAAGATGGCCCCCGGCAGGAATTGAACCCACGCCGACAGCGTAGCAGCGCCACACGCTAGCCACTACGCCACGACCGCTCCATAAACCCAATTATAAATGCAAAATAACAATTTAGGACTAAAGGAAATATATTGTGTATGAAGCCATAAAAATCCAGTAATGGCTACTTAAATGTGAAACAGGCCTAACGGTCAAACATAAACAATTACTGATTGCATAAAAATCACCCTGTAATGGACAAATCCAAGGTGACTAATTCATCAAGGATGAATAGTAGTTATTATTAAAAACCAAATATTAAAGTAAAGAATTATATAAACAAAGAAATGTAATTAGTAAGTATGAAATTAATTGTAAACTTAGAAAACTTGACAAAACCCAATATTGTGGGGTACCAAAATAATCTTTGTGAGAAAATATAAATGACAGTGCATTTAGATAATAACTCCGAAGGAAGATAAGAGGAGGAAGAAAGTCCGAAGATATGGGAAGATTTGAAAGGAATTCGAAAATTGATAACAATGTGTTCATGTTCAGCTCACCCAATGAGAGCAATGATGTAACCATGGAAACGACTGTTTAATGAGGTAATTACCATTAAGTACAATTACTTGGAAAGTGACGCTATCGCAAGCCAGATGCGAATTTTCTGTACAACACATTTTAATATTTAAAACATCTTAAAAGTAAAACCAAGTATAGAAATTGATCATAAAGAAGTCTGATGGATGCGGAATACCATTTCCAGAGGGAGAAGACGTTTAATTCAAGACGAAATTTCTAAATAAGTCCAAACAACTTTGAAAAAGATGCCGAAGCTTCAATAAAGAACACAGGAATAATATTGATGCCATAATCCTTCCTTCTCGACATCCCGAGTAATTCCGTACTGCAATGCTGTTAAGTATCAGTTAAATTATTTCAAATTCCAAAAATAAACGCACTATAATATTTCTCAATGTATGTTGAATACCACGGAATCATTTTTATTCTCTTGCAAGGATTGGACCGTAAAATTAAATCACTGAAAATTTGTTAACTATAGAACTAACCTCATATTTATGTACGACTTTTAAACATCTTGTATGACACTCAAACAAAACAATTACCACTACACATTATCCTACTTAAGGAAAAAACATTTTAAGGTTGTGTATTTTTAATATTGTAACTGCATCTGAACCTTTTAACGTGATCCAAACAACCCACAAACATCGACCGAAATATTTGTTGATCGGCGAAATAAAACGCCATACTGTTTATTTGTATTCAAAAGTCGATAGTTTAACCCTGGAGAGAGTCTTATAAAGAATTATCCGGTGCAGAATTATATATGAAACATTAATTACAACTTGTGTCTATAAAATATTAACTTCAATTTAATAATAAATTTATACTGTGTGTGTTAAATCGTGTTTTATTTTCAGTAGCAAAGTGCATGTTTAAAAATATAATGTATAGTGAAGGTTTCCGATGCGACGTCTAGCGCGCAAGTAGCGAATACTGCAACTGCTATCTCGATTGACACCAAATTGAGAAAAGGCGGGACGGATTGAATTCGTCACCTCGTTCAAATAGAACGTTGATAAGGAAACCATTTTAATTGTTTTATATAAACAATTTGGCGCCACCGGGAGATTATACACTACGTTTGCCCTCAGATCGGGAACCACGATACCTGGTCCCCAGTACGTTCGCTACGGGCCCAAACATCGTGAATTACATCACCGTGCGAGGACGCAGTGGTAAGAAACACAGACACATGTTTACACTCAGACACACTGTTATATTTTACAGAGGTATACTATACGAACGAACACGAGAGACGATGCCCAAGTTAAAGATTATAAATTGGCGACCAACCGGTGGAGCTTGAAAAAAGGAAGATACGAAGTTCTAGCGGCGGTCACGAAAGGAAATCAAGATGCACACAAGAGGTTTATCAAAAAAGTTGGCGAAGGAGAAAGAGATGGAAGAAAATAGAGGGGAAGAAGAGGAAGGAACACCGATTGAAGAAGTGGAGACATCAATAACCACAACAGAACCAACCCAAGACGAAGAAATGGAACCACAGACTGGGGACAGGGAGGAAGCCAGAGGAGGCATGGATTTACGACAATTATGGGAGTTGATTAATGGGAAGTTAAACAAGAATGAAGAGAGTTTGAAGGAGATGAACAATAAATTCGACAAGAACGAGGAAAGTTTGAAACAGATGAAGAAAGAAACCAGTCACAGTTTAAAACAAATTAATGAAAAATTTGACAAGAGTGAGGAGAGTCTAAAACAAATTAATGAAAAAATAATTAGTACCAATGAAAGTACCAAGGAAGAGTTGAGACAAACCATTAACCAGAATAACGAAACATTACAACACCAATTGATGGAATACTGGCTAGAAACTAAACAGCAGATAACTGAAACAAATGAAAAATTAGAGGAGACATTGGAGAAGCTAGAGAAAACCAACGAAAATGTTTCTGAAATCCGGGAGGAAGTGCTCAATGAAATGAACCATCTCGAAGGAGAAAATAAAAGAAGAATTGAGGAAGGTCATGAAGAAACAGTCAGAAGATGTACCCAGATGGACCAGGACATACATCAAGTCCGGGAAGAAAAGCAGAAGGAGGTAGCAGCTGTACGAACAGACTTGGGAGAACGAATGGAAAGCGTTTACAGCAACTTAAATAAAATAGACAGCAAAGTAGACAAAAATCAACAAAGGATTGACGAAATGCGCAGAATAGAAGAGTCATTACGGGAAGAAGTGGACGCCTGGCGTGACCGACCATGTAACAATAATCATGTCATGAACACGGACAACAGAGATACTATTAACTTCCGTAATTATAAAAGGAACCCTATTGAGTTCTTGAAGAGGGTAGAAGAGTTAATCATCAAAAATCGAGAGACCCGGTGGACAGTAATAAGAGGAATGCTGGACGAAATGTTCAAGGAGACCTATGACAACTGGTGGACTGCCACCCGACCAAACATCCAAAACATTCAAGAATTTAAGACCCAGTTCAAGGCTAAATACTGGTCTGAATCGACTCAGAACATGGTCCGCAATAACCTGAGCAATGGAAGGTATGAAAATCAAAATGGACAATCCCTTACCTCCTACTTCTTGGGAAAAATCTGCATGGCCCGGAATTTGGAACCACGTATACCAGAAGAATGTTTGGTAATACAGTTATCTTACCACTACGACGACGCTATCCAAAAAGCACGGATGTACAGCCAGGTAAAGACCATCCAAGATATGGCTAGCTTATTGGAAAGCCTGTGCTGAGTCAAAAGATTCAGCGAAAGGTCAGTCATTTTATTGGCAGTTTTGACGTTATTGGCAGTACGAAAGTTAAGGACAGTACAAAAATTAAAGTAATAATGAGTGCTGCTCCCTACCCGGAAGAGCAGAAACTACAGTTTTCGACACTTCGCCTTTTGATCGGTGTCGGCATCTGCTGAGTTTTTGCAGCAGTTTTAAAACAGTGCTGCAGCCTGGTGAGATTTTCGTTACCCAAACGAGGACGGCGTTCCGTTTTTCTTGTCTCTACAGGGAAGTCTAGCTGATTGCCTCGTGGTAAATTCCTTCAGTGGAGAGAAGTGTGAATTCCATCTTCTACTTCTTATAACTATGGTTAGATAGTTTCTTAAACGACTGCGGTGAGTTTTGATTTCATTATATTAATTATATACTAAATTTCACGGGAGAAAACGTTTTTTTAGTAAGCTTGAGTAAGCCCCCACTTGTCGAATCATGCGTTCCGAGATACGTAATTGTTGTAAAGTTTTTATAAACCAATAAAACTTGATTATTGGAGTGTCAGAATCTCGGCCTTAATACCTAAAGTACAGTAACCACAAAATAATTAAGTTTGAACTTTCATTAACACTGATGTAACGAGATTCTGTTGAGCACTTAACCTAATACACAATGTGTCGTTATTAAGTGGTATAAGGTTTTGCTACAATATCTGTAAAACTTTATACATATATATATGGGAACTTACTCAGGCACGTTTTAAACGTAAATCATGTCTCATTCAAAGTAATAGTATTCTCAGATTCTATGGAGTAAAAAACTATGTGTTTTAAATAAATTCTGCACCACGTGGTAACCTCAATTTCACTCAAAGTAATAAGTTCATAAGATGTTACAGAGCCAAGATAAATTATTATATTGCAAAAGCAACTCACATTCAGTGAGGTTCAGGTTATAAAGGGTTATAAAGAATCATTGTTAGAGAGTTTTTTAAGTAAGGCATGTTGGCCAAAATAATGTTACCAAGTTTTATTATGTAGCACATAACTAGGTGTTGTTTTTATATATGATTTTGTAGGGTGTCCAAACAGTGGGGGCATTTGTGTGTGGTCTCTCACTAAAAATATAATATGTGATCAGGGTTCGCCGAACAGAGACAAGTCCTGCTACATGACTGAAAGAATGACATCTTAAAAGCTCCACACTCGACACCGAAGAGAATAAGACCACAACAACCACAACAACATGCCAATCATAAGATCGCCACGTTACAAATAAGAGATCATCCTTCTGGACACATAAGCAGGTGAAAAACAACCATTTATAATTAACACGTAGAATCAACATGGCACCAGTTATACATAATCATCAGTTTTTACCTTTCAAGTTAAACATTCATTTCGATCCCCAATTGATGGGACAGTTTAGTGTGAACACTAAGAATTAATTGTAAAATAGTAAATCAATATATGTATAGTAAATTGTCAGTTCAGAGACTGACATGTCTACAACACAGCATCCAACTTAGATTTCCACTCATTTCTTTATAGGGCTTTCGCTACAGATTTAAAGTCAGTTTTGTTATTAGTAATTTTCTCAAGTTTAATTTACTATGCATAAAAACATATATTTTCTCTTATTTATAATATCAGTTTATTTCATTTGTATAAAAAGATCACTGGGGAGGTAGGCGAATTTTTTTAACTAGTTTCAACCAAGCTATGCATGTCGAAACACTTTTCAACTTGTTTGTCGAGACTTTGTCGAGACTTGTTTGTTGAAACAAGCCGAAAGTTGAATGAACTTGTCCGTCTCTGACCCAAGTGTATTTTTTTTATAAGGTGCTAATATTGTGCAATTTTTCTCTTTTCATTAACTGGCCCTATTTAAGTATATATAAATTCTTTATACTAATTCTGATAACTGGGGGGGCGTTAATTATTTTAAACAATTTTTATTTCTCACCTTAATTAAGTATTTTAGCACTTAGCCACTTACTTTGAATTTTTATTAGGTCCTGGGGACATTTGTATGCTATACATTCTCTTATACACATGACGTGCAATTAACCCACACCATGTGGGTACTATTATAAATGTAAATTTCTTATCCTAATTCGGATTATTATAAACGGAAAAGTTAGAATTTATATACACCAGAAGGGTAATATAAAAAGGGGCGTGGCAAGAGACCTTTATGTATTTGTATACTATTGTATAATGTAATTTGTCTTGTGGAACATGTTATGTCTGTATATTTCTGTGTACATTTTGGGGGATATATATATATATAAATATTATGCATTACTGTACTTTTGGTGGGAACTTGGGATATAGGGATTTATTATTCAGGGTTTTTTTTTACAACAGAAAGTTAACACATGTAGTCATGTGGATATATCCTTTTCATTTTCTTTTTAAGGGAGGTATTCTATCTCAATAATCGTGGCTGATCATTTCTTTAAGGAAATTAATTATTTTATATAACAAGTATAGGAAGTGTCACCTTTAAAGTTCATTTAATTTGTTGAGTAATTATTTTTATTATTAATAGTAACAAGGAATGAAATCATTTATCTTCATTAATTTATATACAGTGTTATAAAAGGAACATATAAAATAAATTTTATATTTTATTAAATAGTTTAATGGGAGCTTTATTTTGAGGTTAATGATTATTTTAAAATTCAATTCATTGATGGTGTGACATAGCAATTATTTTCTTGGATTCAGTTATTATTTTTCAGGTGGCCTTGTTGAGAGAGTATCCTTCTTTATTTAGCTATTTTTAAAGGGGAATTAAAGATGACTGTTGTATTTATTTATTCATTATATTTTTATTATGAGATAGAATAATAAAAGGGGATTTGTTAATTATTTGATTCTTGAGTTTTCATTGCAAGTCCCGTCTCACTGGATCCAGCACAATTTTTGCTTCTCTAGGCCTTAGCCTAGTTTTAATTAACTTGTGGCCCCTCTTTACAAAAAGAAATATTCTTTTTGTTTTAACTACTCAAGATGAAGTAGGGGTTTCAAGCCATGAACATGAGTGGCAGTACAGAAAAAAAAGAATGTCCAGTTTCAGGAATAATAGGATAAACGATGGACACATACCACCAAATCAACAGGGAGATAATAAGCCACCGGTAAACAACCCTAACAATTATCAAGGGAACCCAAGGGGCAATAACGCGCCCAGAAATTTTAACAGAAATGGAAACAATAATAATAACAACTTCAGGAACAACTACAGGGGTAACTACCCATCGAATAGTTACAACAACAATTATCACCCTGGAAACAATAACAATAACCATAACAATCATCCAGGATACCGGCCACAGGTAAATTACATGAGGGGACAAAGACAACGGAGTCCAGGAAGAAACATCTAACTATCCCCATCTAACTATCGGCGAACGTACTTTAACCAGGTACCCGATACAAGAAGCCACCCCTTCGAAGAAAATCACAGGAACAGTGTAGAGGACAGGAACAATCGACAGGAGCCGAGCGCCAACCAAAACAATAATAACAATGAGAATTCGGGTGTTGCATTACCGCATAATCAAGCGAGTAACGACGGAGAACCTCGAGTATATCGGATAAACCATATTTTAGCAGAGGACCAGGATGAAATACCCTACCCAGACAGATGGAGTGCATAGAAAAACACTGAAATGGGACTGATTTCATGATAACCTACCTAAGTAATTTAAAATAAAAAGAAAATAATAATACAAGCAGATGAGTTTACTGATAAATAATAATGAAAAAATATATATAAAAAATGAATTTCAAAATTCAAAAAAGTTATGTAAGGACAGCTTACACAGATAATTCGAGAATATTTTAGACCAATCATAAAAATGGAGAAGTAAAATTACCAAGAATCCACATAAAGTAAGAAACACTAACTTACTATAATATTTGAGTAAAAATTAATGATAAGGGAGTGAAGTTACAAAACATTCCTAACAGAATAAGATTATGTTACAATAATCTTTAGCTAAAATATGAGGCACAAAAAAGCAAAACATATTATAAAGGAATAAGCTACAAATGTTCCTGACTAGTAAGAAACACTAACTTACTATGATATTTAAAAAGTTATGAAAAAAAAAGTATCAAGCAAGATCATCAACTTCCAATACTATTTAGAAAGAAATGGGAAGTAAGATTAAGAAAACCAATGATCAAAAAACGAAACAAATAAAATAAACTTAAATTATTCCTTAGGCTTTCACGGCCGGTGTCACTTGAATTATGAAAAATATCCGGGCTGTTTGGCCGTGGTCCATGGTTAAAAACAAAACCAAACGTTTCGGCAGCACCACTGGCTGCCATCATCAGTGGAATAAGATTTCTGCACTCGGGGTGTTTACGTGCAGGCCCACAGTACTGTGGTATAGACTAAAGCTGTCCTGCCATGCTACCTGTACATATAAATTCAGCAAAGTCCCACGTACAGGTAAAAATGACACCATCAACCAATCTCAATAGAGATGGTATATGATTGGCTCGCACCAAGATACGCCAATCATATACCATCATAATCATATACCAAAATACGGCGTATCTTGGTGCGAGCCAATCATATACCAAAAGAATCCGGAGAAAGGAAATAAAAGATCAGAATTAAGCATAAAAATCGAGTGAGAAGCAGGAGAGTTTTAGAAGAAAATGATACAATACAATTGATAATTTCATAAAACTTAGAATCACATTTTATAAAATGATCAATTTTGGTGGGAGAGCATTATATAACATCACCAAATTCAGATAAATTTTGATAACAATAAGTATGTATAAAAAAATGCTAAATGATATTATGTTTGAATAAATAAATTATGTGGAGAGTAAAAAATAAATAAAAGGTAATTAACATGGAAGGAGAAGGAGTAATAAACCGAAAGTGATTAATAAAGAAACTAAAATAATACACTGACAGACAAACGACATTGACCCAACCCCAGAGATTGGCCAGTTAAGAAACCAGTTAAGAAACCAAAATAAAGAAAACACGATGGAGGAAGGAGAAGAATAATGAAAACCAAGAGAGAACAAACCCATGAGGAAGAAAATAAAATGAAACGCATCAAGAAAACTAGACAAGTAATAAAAAATAGAGAAGGGAGAAATAATGTAACCCAAAATAATAAAGACAACGAAATTTGGTTAAGAACCAAAACTATTAATGAATGTTAGTATTGATAAAATGACAATTATAAACCGTCAGTAACATGAGACAATGTATAAAAGTACACTAACCAAAAGAGTTAGGGATATATGTAATTTGTTAACTAAGAAAGACACAATATTAATAATTTTATATAGATAGTGGGTAGAGAAAGAGAATAAAATGATGAGAAATAAATGGAAGTTGAATTAGTGAAAGTGATTTATCCTAGAGTGATATAATAATAAAGAAACACTAAGTAAATTAAAATGAACACTAAATAATTTAAGAAAGTGCAAGTGAAAAATAAATACAAATATTGTCTATCATAAAAATAGTAAGAGGAGAGTAGGCTAAGGTAAAGACTTAGTAAAATAACTCATGTTTTAGTTTTAAGAGTGGACAATAACATTTAACAAAGTTACAATGAATAGTATTTAGGATAGAACATTGATTCAGTAAATAATGAACACTAAGTAGTGATATTCACTGTGATGACTAGGAAATAGTATTGTTATAACTTAAAAATGTATTGTAAAAGTTTAAAGGTGTGATTCACAAGGAAAAGTAATCAGACGGTGTTAACATGGAAGGGAGAGCAAAAAGCATTAGAAAATAAGTCTGTATTAACATTAAGTAAATACCCATGTTATAAGGGGAATTTGATGAAAAAAGTTCAATAGAGGTGAGATTGTTTAGCACCAGAACAACAAATAAGAAATAATGAATTGTATAAACTGTTATTTATGAATTGGATATGGCTGTAAGAGTCATACAGACCATAGACCTAGATGTTATATGTTATATTGGAAATGAGTAGCAAATAATTAGCAAGTAAGATGGAATAACACAGTTGTTACTAACAAAGACTAGATTAAAACACATCCAGAGACATTAAACCCAATTCGTAGTCCTTCAGCCTTTAGACTGGTTAGTACCCTCCACGCATATACCCGTGGTGCGTGTGGTACTGAGTCTCTCACAGGTATATGGGACCTACAGTTTAACGCCGGATCCGAACGGCATAGTTGGGGAAGGTTTATACTAAGCAGGATACCTCTCGCTGGTTTGCCATTGCCTTGCGAGGGGGAACGGTCGTATCTAAATCAGATGGCCCCCGGCGGGAATTGAACCCGCGCCGACAGCGTAGCAGCGCCACACGCTAGCCACTACGCCACGACCGCTCCATAAACCCAATTATAAATGCAAAATAACAATTTAGGACTAAAGGAAATATATTGTGTATGAAGCCATAAAAATCCAGTAATGGCTACTTAAATGTGAAACAGGCCTAACGGTCAAACATAAACAATTACTGATTGCATAAAAATCACCATGTAATGGACAAATCCAAGGTGACTAATTCATCAAGGATGAATAGTAGTTATTATTAAAAACCAAATATTAAAGTAAAGAATTATATAAACAAAGAAATGTAATTAGTAAGTATGAAATTAATTGTAAACTTAGAAAACTTGACAAAACCCAATATTGTGGGGTACCAAAATAATCTTTGTGAGAAAATATAAATGACAGTGCATTTAGATAATAACTCCGAAGGAAGATAAGAGGAGGAAGAAAGTCCGAAGATATGGGAAGATTTGAAAGGAATTCGAAAATTGATAACAATGTGTTCATGTTCAGCTCACCCAATGAGAGCAATGATGTAACCATGGAAACGACTGTTTAATGAGGTAATTACCATTAAGTACAATTACTTGGAAAGTGACGCTATCGCAAGCCAGATGCGAATTTTCTGTACAACACATTTTAATATTTAAAACATCGTAAAAGTAAAACCAAGTATAGAAATTGATCGTAAAGAAGTCTGATGGATGCGGAATACCATTTCCAGAGGGAGAAGACGTTTAATTCAAGACGAAATTTCTAAATAAGTCCAAACAACTTTGAAAAAGATGCCGAAGCTTGAATAAAGAACACAGGAATAATATTGATGCCATAATCCTTCCTTCTCGACATCCCGAGTAATTCCGTACTGCAATGCTGTTAAGTATCAGTTAAATTATTTCAACTTCCAAAAATAAACGCACTATAATATTTCTCAATGTATGTTGAATACCACGGAATCATTTTTATTCTCTTGCAAGGATTGGACCGTAAAATTAAATCACTGAAAATTTGTTAACTATAGAACTAACCTCATATATATGTACGACTTTTAAACATCTTGTATGACACTCAAACAAAACAATTACCACTACACATTATCCTACTTAAGGAAAAAACATTGTAAGGTTGTGTATTTTTAATATTGTAACTGCATCTGAACCTTTTAACGTGATCCAAACAACCCACAAACATCGACCGAAATATTTGTTGATCGGCGAAATAAAACGCCATACTGTTTATTTGTATTCAATAGTCGATAGTTTAACCCTGGAGAGAGTCTTATAAAGAATTATCCAGTGCAGAATTATATATGAAACATTAATTACAACTTGTGTCTATAAAATATTAACTTCAATTTAATAATAAATTTATACTGTGTGTGTTAAATCGTGTTTTATTTTCAGTAGCAAAGTGCATGTTTAAAAATATAATGTATAGTGAAGGTTTCCGATGCGACGTCTAGCGCGCAAGTAGCGAATACTGCAACTGCTAACTCGATTGACAAACAATTGAGAGAAGGCGGGACGGATTGAATTCGTCACCTAGTTCAAATAGAACGTTGATAAGGAAACCATTTTAATTGTTTTATATAAACAATTTGGCGCCACCGGGAGATTATACACTACGTTTGACCCTCAGATCGGGAACCACGATACCTGGTCCCCGTACGATGTACGGGCCCAAACATCGTGAATTACATCACCGTGCGAGGACGCAGTGGTAAGAAACACAGACACATGTTTACACTCAGACACACTGTTATATTTTACAGAGGTATACTATACGAACGAACACGAGAGACGATGCACAAGTTAAAGATTATAAATTGGCGACCAACCGGTGGAGCTTGAAAAAAGGAAGATACGAAGTTCTAGCGGCGGTCACGAAAGGAAATCAAGATGCACACAAGAGGTTTATCGAAAAAGTTGGCGAAGGAGAAAGAGATGGAAGAACATAGAGGGGAAGAAGAGGAAGGAACACCGATTGAAGAAGTGGAGACATCAATAACCACAACAGAACCAACCCAAGACGAAGAAATGGAACCACAGACTGGAGACAGGGAGGAAGCCAGAGGAGGCATGGATTTACGACAATTATGGGAGTTGATTAATGGGAAGTTAAACAAGAATGAAGAGAGTTTGAAGGAGATGAACAATAAATTCGACAAGAACGAGGAAAGTTTGAAACAGATGAAGAAAGAAACCAGTCACAGTTTAAAACAAATTAATGAAAAATTTGACAAGAGTGAGGAGAGTCTAAAACAAATTAATGAAAAAATAATTAGTACCAATGAAAGTACCAAGGAAGAGTTGAGACAAACCATTAACCAGAATAACGAAACATTACAACACCAATTGATGGAATACTGGCTAGAAACTAAACAGCAGATAACTGAAACAAATGAAAAATTAGAGGAGACATTGGAGAAGCTAGAGAAAACCAACGAAAATGTTTCTGAAATCCGGGAGGAAGTGCTCAATAAAATGAACCATCTCGAAGGAGAAAATAAAAGAAGAATTGAGGAAGGTCATGAAGAAACAGTCAGAAGATGTACCCAGATGGACCAGGACATACATCAAGTCCGGGAAGAAAAGCAGAAGGAGGTAGCAGCTGTACGAACAGACTTGGGAGAACGAATGGAAGGCGTTTACAGCAACTTAAATAAAATAGACAGCAAAGTAGACAAAAATCAACAAAGGATTGACGAAATGCGCAGAATAGAAGAGTCATTACGGGAAGAAGTGGACGCCTGGCGTGACCGACCATGTAACAATAATCATGTCATGAACACGGACAACAGAGATACTATTAACTTCCGTAATTGTAAAAGGAACCCTATTGAGTTCTTGAAGAGGGTAGAAGAGTTAATCATCAAAAATCGAGAGACCCGGTGGACAGTAATAAGAGGAATGCTGGACGAAATGTTCAAGGAGACCTATGACAACTGGTGGACTGCCACCCGACCAAACATCCAAAACATTCAAGAATTTAAGACCCAGTTCAAGGCTAAATACTGGTCTGAATCGACTCAGAACATGGTCCGCAATAACCTGAGCAATGGAAGGTATGAAAATCAAAATGGACAATCCCTTACCTCCTACTTCTTGGGAAAAATCTGCATGGCCCGGAATTTGGAACCACGTATACCAGAAGAATGTTTGGTAATACAGTTATCTTACCACTACGACGACGCTATCCAAAAAGCACGGATGTACAGCCAGGTAAAGACCATCCAAGATATGGCTAGCTTATTGGAAAGCCATGAACATGAGTGGCAGTACAGAAAAAAAAGAATGTCCAGTTTCAGGAATAATAGAATAAACGATGGACACGTACCACCAAATCAACAGGGAGATAATAAGCCACCGGTAAACAACCCTAACAATTATCAAGGGAACCCAAGGGGCAATAACGCGCCCAGAAATTTTAACAGAAATGGAAACAATAATAATAACAACTTCAGGAACAACTACAGGGGTAACTACCAATCGAATAGTTACAACAACAATTATCACCCTGGAAACAATAACAACAACCATAACAATCATCCAGGATACCGGCCACAGGTAAATTACATGAGGGGACAAAGACTACGGAGTCCAGGAAGAAACTATCCCCCATCTAACTATCGGCGAACGTACTTTAACCAGGTACCCGATACAAGTAGCCACCCCTTCGAAGAAAATCACAGGAACAGCGTAGAGGACAGGAACAATCGACAGGAGCCGAGCGCTAACCAAAACAATAATAACAATGAGAATTCTGGTGTTGCATTACCGCATAATCAAGCGAGTAACGACGGAGAACCTCGAGTATATCGGATAAACCATATTTTAGCAGAGGACCAGGATGAAATACCCTACCCAGACAGATGGAATGCATAGAAAAACACTGAAATGGGACTGATTTCATGATAACCTACCTAAGTAATTTAAAATAAAAAGAAAATAATAATACAAGCAGATGAGTTTACTGATAAATAATAATGAAAAAATATATATAAAAAATGAATTTCAAAATTCAAAAAAGTTATGTAAGGACAGCTTACACAGATAATTCGAGAATATTTTAGACCAATCATAAAAATGGAGAAGTAAAATTACCAAGAATCCACATAAAGTAAGAAACACTAACTTACTATAATATTTGAGTAAAAATTAATGATAAGGGAGTGAAGTTACAAAACATTCCTAACAGAATAAGATTATGTTACAATAATCTTTAGCTAAAATATGAGGCACAAAAAAGCAAAACATATTATAAAGGAATAAGCTACAAATGTTCCTGACTAGTAAGAAACACTAACTTACTATGATATTTAAAAAGTTATGAAAAAAAAAAGTATCAAGCAAGATCATCAACTTCCAATACTATTTAGAAAGAAATGGTAAGTAAGATTAAGAAAACCAATGATCAAAAAACGAAACAAATAAAATAAACATTCTAAGAGTTGTAATATGAATTGAGATGAAACAAAAAGTAATTAAAAATGAATAAAAATGTGAATTGTATCAATAAAAAACAATGCTTCAAGTATTATCAAATAGTATCTATAAAGAAAGATGAAAAAATATATGGCTCGAACTGAGCAATAATGAAATATAAAGGTAAAAGATTCCCAACAAATGTTATGATTATTATTATTATTAGGTTGAGTCACGAGATGACTGTATTTAAGCTTCATTAATTGAGATTGACTGTTGAATAAGTCCAGCAATCATTTTACTGAGCAGGGATGATGTTCCCCTGATCTCAGAATAAGAGTAGTTTTGAACGACGGAGTTAGGTAAGCCAATAGAGCCCATCCGAATCGATGGCAGCTACAAAGTAAAGTTAGTTAGGGAAAATAAGATTTATAGGGAATAATTTATAATAAAAAATCAATAAGCCAGTTCGTAATAAGAAAAAATGACGAAGAAAAGAATCCGGAGAAAGGAAATAAAAGATCAGAATTAAGCATAAAAATCGAGTGAGAAGCAGGAGAGTTTTAGAAGAAAATGATACAATACAATTGATAATTTCATCAAACTTAGAATCACATTTTATAAAATGATCAATTTTGGTGGGAGAGCATTATATAACATCACCAAATTCAGATAAATTTTGATAACAATAAGTATGTATAAAAAAATGCTAAATGATATTATGTTTGAATAAATAAATTATGTGGAGAGTAAAAAATAAATAAAAGGTAATTAACATGGAAGGAGAAGGAGTAATAAACCGAAAGTGATTAATAAAGAAACTAAAATAATACACTGACAGACAAACGACATTGACCCAACCCCAGAGATTGGCCAGTTAAGAAACCAAAATAAAGAAAACACGACGGAGGAAGGAGAAGAAGAATGAAAACCAAGAGAGAACAAACCCATGAGGAAGAAAATAAAATGAAACGCATCAAGAAAACTAGACAAGTAATAAAAAATAGAGAAGGGAGAAATAATGTAACCCAAAATAATAAAGACAACGAAATTTGGTTAAGAACCAAAACTATTAATGAATGTTAGTATTGATAAAATGACAATTATAAACCGTCAGTAATATGAGACAATGTATAAAAGTACACTAACCAAAAGAGTTAGGGATATATGTAATTTGTTAACTAAGAAAGACACAATATTAATAATTTTATATAGATAGTGGGTAGAGAAAGAGAATAAAATGATGAGAAATAAATGGAAGTTGAATTAGTGAAAGTGATTTATCCTAGAGTGATATAATAATAAAGAAACACTAAGTAAATTAAAATGAACACTAAATAATTTAAGAAAGTGCAAGTGAAAAATAAATACAAATATTGTCTATCATAAAAATAGTAAGAGGAGAGTAGGCTAAGGTAAAGACTTAGTAAAATAACTCATGTTTTAGTTTTAAGAGTGGACAATAACATTTAACAAAGTTACAATGAATAGTATTTAGGATAGAACATTGATTCAGTAAATAATGAACACTAAGTAGTGATATTCACTGGATGACTAGGAAATAGTATTGTTATAACTTAAAAATGTATTGTAAAAGTTTAAAGGTGTGATTCACAAGGAAAAGTAATCAGACGGTGTTAACATGGAAGGGAGAGCAAAAAGCATTAGAAAATAAGTCTGTATTAACATTAAGTAAATACCCATGTTATAAGGGGAATTTGATGAAAAAAGTTCAACAGAGGTGAGATTGTTTAGCACCAGAACAACAAATAAGAAATAATGAATTGTATAAACTGTTATTTATGAATTGGATATGGCTGTAAGAGTCATACAGACCATATGTAACGTTAAAAAATATGCCAAAATATATAAATAAATAAAACCACTACCAGGACTTACCTGTTGCAGAAATTTCATCAGAAGCCCAGGGTCGCCACCTATATCTTTGAAGGACAGATATGGAGACCTTTACACTTAACCTTAATAAAACAGACAATTTAGCAATCTGACCCACCCAATTAATAATTCAGAAAGATTCCGGAACGTTAGACGAATTTTTTCAACACAGAAATGAGAAAGTGGTAATGGCGAAATAACTTAGACTAACACATTTTCAAAGTAAACTAAATCACTTTACTGAATTAAGTCGATTTTCACTGTTATGAGTACAAAAGAATTAGTTATGATTAATTGTTATAATTACCAGAATGAGAATGCTACACAATCAAATTTTAATTACCTTAAACTATACTTACAACTAAGGCAGCCCATTCTGCTCACGCACACTTCCATACCTTTTTTTATACCTTCCCCTTTATTTATTCAATTTTAAACATTCCGATTGTTATCCGCGATGCCCGTCCACGAACACGATGCCGGCCGAACACGTGTTTGGTCCCGTAACTTCAATATTTGTTTTATCACATTAATCTCTCCACATCACTGTCCGTATTACTCACTCCGATATGTTTATTACCTTCTGGGGTCCCGGTCGGTCTTATTGAGTTAAATACCTTTACGAAAACTCGACCAACCGGGCCCAAACCGAAACTTTAGATGTCTGTAGCGGTACGCTGTTTTCTGTAGACCGCTTAGCGTCTCTGCTTAATGTCGACTGGAACTGAGAACGTAACAGGTACATCTTCCTTTCTCTGGCGGGAATGGTTGTTCACTGCCACTATGTTTTCTTCGCTCATGCTCAGTTGTTGTGAGCTAACCATTTTATATATGGAATACGGAAGTTATATTCCGGGTACCAAAGTACAATATTGGCTGTTGCTCTGCTGAGGTCACCAACAGTAGGCGGGGCGTTAGCAGTGTTTCCGGGAGGTCTTGGAGAAGACGATGAATAATTCTTTCGCTTTGGCCATCTTGAGTTTTTCGGCCAGAGCGTCCTTTTTAGCGCGTGCTTGCGTAGTTGCGCTCGGGCGTCGACACACATACAAAGTTCTTAGAATCTTGTGGGGGTAAATTCTTCAGCCGCATTGCTCAACAACAAACTGCGTCTATGCCTTTGTTTCAAACTGTTTCTTAACATCGTTTCTGTTATACGGAAAATAACGTTGCATAATCCAATTTTCATAACTTTTGGCAAACCCGCCCAAAATGAAATAAATAAAAATATATAAATGGCCCATACGGTAAAAATAAAAATACCCAAAAATGACCCGCTACAATACCCCCTCGATGAGAATTCTGCTGTTCATAACAGAAGAAATCTCATCGACAAACCCCGAAGAGGATCGGTGAGGAACTGGTGCCATCTAACCCTTTGTTCTTAGACTGCATGGGTGCACGACCCCCCTGGCTTGGTGCCTATGGACTCATCTGAACGAGATCACTGGACTTCTCCGTAAGAGATCCCAACTCCGAGAAATCGAACAGACTCGCACCACAGCGCAGCTCACCTTCTAACATGCTACCCCCCAAAATCCTCAATCCCTGGCTCAGACTATTCCAGGTCCTCAGCCGATATGGTTCCCCTTTTTTGCAAGCTGGGCTGCCTTTAGCATATACTGGGCTCACACACACTAACATTACATGTTACCATAACACATTAAAAATAAAAAATTTCTTTTAAAATTTATTATAAATTTAAAAAATTTAAAATTCAAAAAAAAAAAATCTTTTATCAAAAAATTCTCTTCCTTGTTTTTCTAATTTTTTTTGTTTCAAATGACAACCTAGACATTTCTACTAATATAAACACATCCTTACTCTAACATGAGAACCACTTATAGTCTACCAATACAATGCAATACAATAAAATAAACATAGTTAATGCACACATAATAAAAGAATCATTATCTAAAATATTCATTCGCTGGCAGGCGAAAAATCACCTTTTTTTTTCTTCTCAAAAAAAATTAAAATTTTCAAAAATTTTAAAATTCAAAAAAAAATTTAAATTTATTCATTGAAAAAATTTTATTAAATTTATTTATTAAATAACATATTTATTAAAATTATTCAAATATTGGTTTGAATTAATTAAACAAACAAATTAAAATTGGCTTCCTACTATACAAGCTTAGTAGGTGTATGACCTCATCAGCTGATCAAAACTAGGTCAAGTTCCAGACCCTTGACCTACATATGTTATGTATACCTTCACCTACATTAAACATCTGTAACAATCTAACTCAAAGCATAAAACATAATAAAATACAATATTTAAAATGAACAAAATATTAAATAGAAATAATAAACAAATTGACATTTAAATATTACATTAAAGTAACCCAATTACATTTAACCTTGGTAAAAATCTACATACCCTACATCTTGATAAAATTATAAACATTACATTTTAATTTCAGTTGAACTGTTGCTAATTAACCATCAATTATTTATCATTTGATTCTATGCAATTCAAATTTATTATTAACCTTCCTGTTACATTATATTTCTGAGTACCTTTCTACTATGAATTTTCTATCTAACTCTTCACATTTTAATCATTGCTTAATCTGGGTGACACCTGTATTCTCTATACTTTCACTTGAATAGACATTTTAATATTACTCCCTTTCTTACTAACAACCACTATTAACCATTTATGACACCAATCTCTCAATTATAAATACCTTTCACTAATTCCACTTACCTCTGGTACCGCTCATCGTTGTACTAGGATGTGTGTTCCCTACCTGGCTATAACCATACGAGCCAATGCCCCTCCAAAATATCGGCAAACACTCACGCAAACTACTCTATTCCCGCCACAACGCCGCACGTTGTTCACACCTTACCACCTCACCCTTACTACAAAATATCATCAACAAATATGTTTAAATCTCATTCACATTACTCATCTCTACATATAATCGCTAACCACTGTGTCCCGAAAATATCTAACACTATCTCTGTGTGTTCCCTGTATTTCAAAATTCTTATTCCCTTTAACTCCCATTACAATTAACTCTGCTTAACTCACCTACCTTATTTCATTATCACCCAAAATCTATCTTCTACATTTTACCTTGATATAACACTAGAAAATTCATCACTTCTCCCCTTATAATAATATACCTCAATTTGAATGTATTATCTGTTTAATCATCTACCAATCCTCATAGAATCTTAATTTCATAAAATCATTTAACTTCATTCTCAAACTTTCTTTTATACGACCTTAATTAAGTAATTATTTTTCAATTATTTACTTCAATTATTTAACAGTTCACAATTATTTTCATCGCTTAATTAGTCTGTCAGATTTTATAATTATTATTAATTTATACTGGTTAATTGCAAATTTAATTTAATTGATAATTAATATTATCAATTTCTCCTACATACACACATTGTTTACATAACATATAGTACACTAAAATGTAGTACACAAATACACTTAACATAATGACATTAACACATAAAAGAATGTACAGTCCAACTTATTATTTGTTATCATCACCCACAAATCGTTCCATAAGACAATGCACTTCAAAACCACATTATTCATATCATTAAATGTTCATGAACAATAAATAATAAACAATTACCTCATATCGTCAAATAATAGTCTAATCTTATGACTATACCAGTCATTTACAATTACATACATAATCTCATGATTATCAATATAATTATTCTCTATCTTATCATATTCTTCTACCATATCATTTGAATTAATATGATTATTCCATATTATTCCCTCATATACCTGGTCACGCTCGAGTATGGTCCTGTCGCCGTTATTATATTCTGTTAAAATCAGGTGAGTTATATTATCATCCTCTACTGCTGTCTCAGTTTCACTATACGGTAAGTACTCATTCTTTTTATTATTTCTCTCTACGTCTAACTTTTCTACGAATTCTTTATAATTTCTCTTTACTTTAAATATCTCTATTTCTCTCTTTCTCTCTCTCTCAAAACATTTCTCACCATCATACCAAGCTACACTCTCTCTGTCAAAATATTCAGGGGACATTAATTCATCATTATGGCACCGCCTATGAAGTGCACAAAAAACCCAGGGAAATTTATCTGCAAACCTATACTCTTCCAAATACTCACGTGAAGCTATCTCTTCACCCCCCACTACAACATTACGGGAAAAATCTACCACCTGCATCCACTCTACCTGTAAATTCTTTCTACTTTCTCTCTCTAATTCATCACACACAACCATCTTATCAATTTCTATTCTTTCTACAATTACGTTATCACTCTCAACATCTACACCATCATTTTCTAACACCACATTTTTATTTGTATTATCATTGTTATTACTTGTCAACTTATTATTTAAATTATCATTTCCACTACTACTTACCCTGTCACCTTTGTTCGACTTTAATTTGTTTATTACTTTCTCATTTTCTAATTCTATTTCGCCTAACCGCGTCTCTATATCACTCAATTTCTTATCATAAATACAGCCTTGTTCTTGAATTTCTTTTTTCAATTCATTCAAATCATTTTTCTGTTCACTAAATTTCTCATCCAGTTTACTCAATTGTTGAGTAAAAAGCATCTGCATCATTTTTATTATTTCGTCATCTCGTACTTCCCCCATATTTAAAATTTATTTCTATAACTTTTTATATATAAAAACGACTATTATTGTAAAATTAAAACGCCTAACACAACTGTATCCCTTACTAACACAAACCTAACCTATGTGTATAATTATATACGCTAAATCATTTTTATAAATTCGTCATTACCACATCCTATTTTCTGTGTATTAAAATAGGTCTATCTCGTATAAAATTACAATTAAACGAAAATCCTGGCAGCGAGAGCCAAATGTAACGTTAAAAAATATGCCAAAATATATAAATAAATAAAACCACTACCAGGACTTACCTGTTGCAGAAATTTCATCAGAAGCCCAGAGTCGCCACCTATATCTTTGAAGGACAGATATGGAGACCTTTACACTTAACCTTAATAAAACGGACAATTTAGCAATCTGACCCACCCAATTAATAATTCAGAAAGATTCCGGAACGTTAGACGAATTTTTTCAACACAGAAATGAGAAAGTGGTAATGGCGAAATAACTTAGACTAACACATTTTCAAAGTAAACTAAATCAATTTACTGAATTAAGTCGATTTTCACTGTTATGAGTACAAAAGAATTAGTTATGATTAATTGTTATAATTACCAGAATGAGAATGCTACACAATCAAATTTTAATTACCTTAAACTATACTTACAACTAAGGCAGCCCATTCTGCTCACGCACACTTCCATACCTTTTTTTATACCTTCCCCTTTATTTATTCAATTTTAAACATTCCGATTGTTATCCGCGATGCCCGTCCACGAACACGATGCCGGCCGAACACGTGTTTGGTCCCGTAACTTCAATATTTGTTTTATCACATTAATCTCTCCACATCACTGTCCGTATTACTCACTCCGATATGTTTATTACCTTCTGGGGTCCCGGTCGGTCTTATTGAGTTAAATACCTTTACGAAAACTCGACCAACCGGGCCCAAACCGAAACTTTAGATGTCTGTAGCGGTACGCTGTTTTCTGTAGACCGCTTAGCGTCTCTGCTTAATGTCGACTGGAACTGAGAACGTAACAGGTACATCTTCCTTTCTCTGGCGGGAATGGTTGTTCACTGCCACTATGTTTTCTTCGCTCATGCTCAGTTGTTGTGAGCTAACCATTTTATATATGGAATACGGAAGTTATATTCCGGGTACCAAAGTACAATATTGGCTGTTGCTCTGCTGAGGTCACCAACAGTAGGCGGGGCGTTAGCAGTGTTTCCGGGAGGTCTTGGAGAAGACGATGAATAATTCTCTCGCTTTGGCCATCTTGAGTTTTTCGGCCAGAGCGTCCTTTTTAGCGCGTGCTTGCGTAGTTGCGCTCGGGCGTCGACACACATACAAAGTTCTTAGAATCTTGTGGGGGTAAATTCTTCAGCCGCATTGCTCAACAACAAACTGCGTCTATGCCTTTGTTTCAAACTGTTTCTTAACATCGTTTCTGTTATACGGAAAATAACGTTGCATAATCCAATTTTCATAACTTTTGGCAAACCCGCCCAAAATGAAATAAATAAAAATATATAAATGGCCCATACGGTAAAAATAAAAATACCCAAAAATGACCCGCTACACATAGACCTAGATGTTATATGTTATATTGGAAATGAGTAGCAAATAATTAGCAAGTAAGATGGAATAACACAGTTGTTACTAACAAAGACTAGATTAAAACACATCCAGAGACATTAAACCCAATTCGTAGTCCTTCAGCCTTTCGACTGGTTAGTACCCTCCCCGCATATACACGTGGTGCGTGTGGTACTGAGTCTCTCACAGGTATATGGGACCTACAGTTTAACGCCGGATCCGAACGGCATAGTTGGGGAAGGTTTATACTAAGCAGGATACCTCTCGCTGGTTTGCCATTGCCTTGCGAGGGGGAACGGTCGTATCTAAATCAGATAGCCCCCGGCGGGAATTGAACCCGCGCCGACAGCGTAGCAGCGCCACACGCTAGCCACTACGCCACGACCGCTCCATAAACCCAATTATAAATGCAAAATAACAATTTAGGACTAAAGGAAATATATTGTGTACGAAGCCATAAAAATCCAGTAATGGCTACTTAAATGTGAAACAGGCCTAACGGTCAAACATAAACAATTACTGATTGCATAAAAATCACCATGTAATGGACAAATCCAAGGTGACTAATTCATCAAGGATGAATAGTAGTTATTATTAAAAACCAAATATTAAAGTAAAGAATTATATAAACAAAGAAATGTAATTAGTAAGTATGAAATTAATTGTAAACTTAGAAAACTTGACAAAACCCAATATTGTGGGGTACCAAAATAATCTTTGTGAGAAAATATAAATGACAGTGCATTTAGATAATAACTCTGAAGGAAGATAAGAGGAGGAAGAAAGTCCGAAGATATGGGAAGATTTGAAAGGAATTCGAAAATTGATAACAATGTGTTCATGTTCAGCTCACCTAATGAGAGCAATGATGTAACTATGGAAACGACTGTTTAATGAGGTAATTACCATTAAGTACAATTACTTGGAAAGTGACGCTATCGCAAGCCAGATGCGAATTTTCTGTACAACACATTTTAATATTTAAAACATCTTAAAAGTAAAACCAAGTATAGAAATTGATCGTAAAGGAGTCTGATGGATGCGGAATACCATTTCCAGAGGGAGAAGACGTTTAATTCAAGACGAAATTTCTAAATAAGTCCAAACAACTTTGAAAAAGATGCCGAAGCTTGAATAAAGAACACAGGAATAATATTGATGCCATAATCCTTCCTTCTCGACATCCCGAGTAATTCCGTACTGCAATGCTGTTAAGTATCAGTTAAATTATTTCAACATCAAAAAATAAACGCACTATAATATTTCTCAATGTATGTTGAATACCACGGAATCATTTTTATTCTCTTGCAAGGATTGGACCGTAAAATTAAATCACTGAAAATTTGTTAACTATAGAACTAACCTCATATATATGTACGACTTTTAAACATCTTGTATGACACTCAAACAAAACAATTACCACTACACATTATCCTACTTAAGGAAAAAACATTGTAAGGTTGTGTATTTTTAATATTGTAACTGCATCTGAACCTTTTAACGTGATCCAAACAACCCACAAACATCGACCGAAATATTTGTTGATCGGCGAAATAAAACGCCATACTGTTTATTTGTATTCAAAAGTCGATAGTTTAACCCTGGAGAGAGTCTTATAAAGAATTATCCGGTGCAGAATTATATATGAAACATTAATTACAACTTGTGTCTATAAAATATTAACTTCAATTTAATAATAAATTTATACTGTGTGTGTTAAATCGTGTTTTATTTTCAGTAGCAAAGTGCATGTTTAAAAATATAATGTATAGTGAAGGTTTCCGATGCGACGTCTAGCGCGCAAGTAGCGAATACTGCAACTGCTAACTCGATTGACAAACAATTGAGAGAAGGCGGGACGGATTGAATTCGTCACCTAGTTCAAATAGAACGTTGATAAGGAAACCATTTTAATTGTTTTATATAAACAATTTGGCGCCACCGGGAGATTATACACTACGTTTGACCCTCAGATCGGGAACCACGATACCTGGTCCCCAGTACGTTCGCTACGGGCCCAAACATCGTGAATTACATCACCGTGCGAGGACGCAGTGGTAAGAAACACAGACACATGTTTACACTCAGACACACTGTTATATTTTACAGAGGTATACTATACGAACGAACACGAGAGACGATGCACAAGTTAAAGATTATAAATTGGCGACCAACCGGTGGAGCTTGAAAAAAAGGAAGATACGAAGTTCTAGCGGCGGTCACGAAAGGAAATCAAGATGCACACAAGAGGTTTATCGAAAAAGTTGGCGAAGGAGAAAGAGATGGAAGAAAATAGAGGGGAAGAAGAGGAAGGAACACCGATTGAAGAAGTGGAGACATCAATAACCACAACAGAACCAACCCAAGACGAAGAAATGGAACCACAGACTGGAGACAGGGAGGAAGCCAGAGGAGGCATGGATTTATGACAATTATGGGAGTTGATTAATGGGAAGTTAAACAAGAATGAAGAGAGTTTGAAGGAGATGAACAATAAATTCGACAAGAACGAGGAAAGTTTGAAACAGATGAAGAAAGAAACCAGTCACAGTTTAAAACAAATTAATGAAAAATTTGACAAGAGTGAGGAGAGTCTAAAACAAATTAATGAAAAAATAATTAGTACCAATGAAAGTACCAAGGAAGAGTTGAGACAAACCATTAACCAGAATAACGAAACATTACAACACCAATTGATGGAATACTGGCTAGAAACTAAACAGCAGATAACTGAAACAAATGAAAAATTAGAGGAGACATTGGAGAAGCTAGAGAAAACCAACGAAAATGTTTCTGAAATCCGGGAGGAAGTGCTCAATAAAATGAACCATCTCGAAGGAGAAAATAAAAGAAGAATTGAGGAAGGTCATGAAGAAACAGTCAGAAGATGTACCCAGATGGACCAGGACATACATCAAGTCCGGGAAGAAAAGCAGAAGGAGGTAGCAGCTGTACGAACAGACTTGGGAGAACGAATGGAAGGCGTTTACAGTAACTTAAATAAAATAGACAGCAAAGTAGACAAAAATCAACAAAGGATTGACGAAATGCGCAGAATAGAAGAGTCATTACGGGAAGAAGTGGACGCCTGGCGTGACCGACCATGTAACAATAATCATGTCATGAACACGGACAACAGAGATACTATTAACTTCCGTAATTATAAAAGGAACCTATTGAGTTCTTGAAGAGGGTAGAAGAGTTAATCATCAAAAATCGAGAGACCCGGTGGACAGTAATAAGAGGAATGCTGGACGAAATGTTCAAGGAGACCTATGACAATTGGTGGACTGCCACCCGACCAGACATCCAAAACATTCAAGAATTTAAGACCCAGTTCAAGGCTAAATACTGGTCTGAATCGACTCAGAACATGGTCCGCAATAACCTGAGCAATGGAAGGTATGAAAATCAAAATGGACAATCCCTTACCTCCTACTTCTTGGGAAAAATCTGCATGGCCCGGAATATGGAACCACGTATACCAGAAGAATGTTTGGTAATACAGTTATCTTACCACTACGACGACGCTATCCAAAAAGCACGGATGTACAGCCAGGTAAAGACCATCCAAGATATGGCTAGCTTATTGGAAAGCCATGAACATGAGTGGCAGTACAGAAAAAAAGAATGTCCAGTTTCAGGAATAATAGAATAAACGATGGACACGTACCACCAAATCAACAGGGAGATTATAAGCCACCGGTAAACAACCCTAACAATTATCAAGGGAACCCAAGGGGCAATAACGCGCCCAGAAATTTTAACAGAAATGGAAACAATAATAATAACAACTTCAGGAACAACTACAGGGGTAACTACCCATCGAATAGTTACAACAACAATTATCACCCTGGAAACAATAACAATAACCATAACAATCATCCAGGATACCGGCCACAGGTAAATTACATGAGGGGACAAAGACAACGGAGTCCAGGAAGAAACTATCCCCCATCTAACTACCGGCGAACGTACTTTAACCAGGTACCCGATACAAGAAGCCACCCCTTCGAAGAAAATCACAGGAACAGCGTAGAGGACAGGAACAATCGACAGGAGCCGAGCGCTAACCAAAACAATAATAACAATGAGAATTCGGGTGTTGCATTACCGCATAATCAAGCGAGTAACGACGGAGAACCTCGAGTATATCGGATAAACCATATTTTAGCAGAGGACCAGGATGAAATACCCAACACAGACAGATGGAATGCATAGAAAAACACTGAAATGGGACTGATTTCATGATAACCTACCTAAGTAATTTAAAATAAAAAGAAAATAATAATACAAGCAGATGAGTTTACTGATAAATAATAATGAAAAAATATATATAAAAAATGAATTTCAAAATTCAAAAAAGTTATGTAAGGACAGCTTACACAGATAATTCGAGAATATTTTAGACCAATCATAAAAATGGAGAAGTAAAATTACCAAGAATCCACATAAAGTAAGAAACACTAACTTACTATAATATTTGAGTAAAAATTAATGATAAGGGAGTGAAGTTACAAAACATTCCTAACAGAATAAGATTAAGTTACAATAATCTTTAGCTAAAATATGAGGCACAAAAAAGCAAAACATATTATAAAGGAATAAGCTACAAATGTTCCTGACTAGTAAGAAACACTAACTTACTATGATATTTAAAAAGTTATGAAAAAAAAAATTATCAAGCAAGATCATCAACTTCCAATACTATTTAGAAAGAAATGGGAAGTAAGATTAAGAAAACCAATGATCAAAAAACGAAACAAATAAAATAAACATTCTAAGAGTTGTAATATGAATTGAGATGAAACAAAAAGTAATTAAAAATGAATAAAAATGTGAATTGTATCAATAAAAAACAATGCTTCAAGTATTATCAAGTAGTATCTATAAAGAAAGGTGAAAAAATATATGACTCGAACTGAGCAATAATGAAATATAAAGGTAAAAGATTCCCAACAAATGTTATGATTATTATTATTATGTTGAGTCACGAGATGACTGTATTTAAGCTTCATTAATTGAGATTGACTGTTGAATAAGTCCAGCAATCATTTTACTGAGCAGGGATGATGTTCCCCTGATCTCAGAATAAGAGTAGTTTTGAACGACGGAGTTAGGTAAGCCAATAGAGCCCATCCGAATCGATTGCAGCTACAATGTAAAGTTAGTTAGGGAAAATAAGATTTATAGGGTATAATTTATAATAAAAAATCAATAAGCCAGTTCGTAATAAGAAAAAATGACGAAGAAAAGAATCCGGAGAAAGGAAATAAAAGATCAGAATTAAGCATAAAAATCGAGTGAGAAGCAGGAGAGTTTTAGAAGAAAATGATACAATACAATTGATAATTTCATCAAACTTAGAATCACATTTTATAAAATGATCAATTTTGGTGGGAGAGCATTATATAACATCACCAAATTCAGATAAATTTTGATAACAATAAGTATGTATAAAAAAATGCTAAATGATATTATGTTTGAATAAATAAATTATGTGGAGAGTAAAAAATAAATAAAAGGTAATTAACATGGAAGGAGAAGGAGTAATAAACCGAAAGTGATTAATAAAGAAACTAAAATAATACACTGACAGACAAACGACATTGACCCAACCCCAGAGATTGGCCAGTTAAGAAACCAGTTAAGAAACCAAAATAAAGAAAACACGACGGAGGAAGGAGAAGAAGAATGAAAACCAAGAGTGAACAAACCCATGAGGAAGAAAATAAAATGAAACGCATCAAGAAAACTAGACAAGTAATTAAAAATAGAGAAGGGAGAAATAATGTAACACAAAATAATAAAGACAACGAAATTTGGTTAAGAACCAAAACCATTAATGAATGTTAGTATTGATAAAATGACAATTATAAACCGTCAGTAATATGAGACATTGTATAAAAGTACACTAACCAAAAGAGTTAGGGATATATGTAATTTGTTAACTAAGAAAGACACAATATTAATAATTTTATATAGATAGTGGGTAGAGAAAGAGAATAAAATGATGAGAAATAAATGGAAGTTGAATTAGTGAAAGTGATTTATCCAAGAGTGATATAATAATAAAGAAACACTAAGTAAATTAAAATGAACACTAAATAATTTAAGAAAGTGCAAGTGAAAAATAAATACAAATATTGTCTATCATAAAAATAGTAAGAGGAGAGTAGGCTAAGGTAAAGACTTAGTAAAATAACTCATGTTTTAGTTTTAAGAGTGGACAATAACATTTAACATAGTTACAATGAATAGTATTTAGGATAGAACATTGATTCAGTAAATAATGAACACTAAGTAGTGATATTCACTGTGATGACTAGGAAATAGTATTGTTATAACTTAAAAATGTATTGTAAAAGTTTAAAGGTGTGATTCACAAGGAAAAGTAATCAGACGGTGTTAACATGGAAGGGAGAGCAAAAAGCATTAGAAAATAAGTCAGTATTAACATTAAGTAAATACCCATGTTATAAGGGGAATTTGATGAAAAAAGTTCAATAGAGGTGAGATTGTTTAGCACCAGAACAACAAATAAGAAATAATGAATTGTATAAACTGTTATTTATGAATTGGATATGGCTGTAAGAGTCATACAGACCATAGACCTAGATGTTATATGTTATATTGGAAATGAGTAGCAAATAATTAGCAAGTAAGATGGAATAACACAGTTGTTACTAACAAAGACTAGATTAAAACACATCCAGAGACATTAAACCCAATTCGTAGTCCTTCAGCCTTTCGACTGGTTAGTACCCTCCCCGCATATACCCGTGGTGCGTGTGGTACTGAGTCTCTCACAGGTATATGGGACCTACAGTTTAACGCCGGATCCGAACGGCATAGTTGGGGAAGGTTTATACTAAGCAGGATACCTCTCGCTGGTTTGCCATTGCCTTGCAAGAGGGAACGGTCGTATCTAAATCAGATGGCCCCCGGCGGGAATTGAACCCGCGCCGACAGCGTAGCAGCGCCACACGCTAGCCACTACGCCAAGACCGCTCCATAAACCCAATTATAAATGCAAAATAACAATTTAGGACTAAAGGAAATATATTGTGTATGAAGCCATAAAAATCCAGTAATGGCTACTTAAATGTGAAACAGGCCTAACGGTCAAACATAAACAATTACTGATTGCATAAAAATCACCATGTAATGGACAAATCCAAGGTGACTAATTCATCAAGGATGAATAGTAGTTAATATTAAAAACCAAATATTAAAGTAAAGAATTATATAAACAAAGAAATATAATTAGTAAGTATGAAATTAATTGTAAACTTAGAAAACTTGACAAAACCCAATATTGTGGGGTACCAAAATAATCTTTGTGAGAAAATATAAATGACAGTGCATTTAGATAATAACTCCGAAGGAAGATAAGAGGAGGAAGAAAGTCCGAAGATATGGGAAGATTTGAAAGGAATTCGAAAATTGATAACAATGTGTTCATGTTCAGCTCACCCAATGAGAGCAATGATGTAACCATGGAAACGACTGTTTAATGAGGTAATTACCATTAAGTACAATTACTTGGAAAGTGACGCTATCGCAAGCCAGATGCGAATTTTCTGTACAACACATTTTAATATTTAAAACATCTTAAAAGTAAAACCAAGTATAGAAATTGATCGTAAAGAAGTCTGATGGATGCGGAATACCATTTCCAGAGGGAGAAGACGTTTAATTCAAGACGAAATTTCTAAATAAGTCCAAACAACTTTGAAAAAGATGCCGAAGCTTGAATAAAGAACACAGGAATAATATTGATGCCATAATCCTTCCTTCTCGACATCCCGAGTAATTCCGTACTGCAATGCTGTTAAGTATCAGTTAAATTATTTCAACATCAAAAAATAAACGCACTATAATATTTCTCAATGTATGTTGAATACCACGGAATCATTTTTATTCTCTTGCAAGGATTGGACCGTAAAATTAAATCACTGAAAATTTGTTAACTATAGAACTAACCTCGTATTTATGTACGACTTTTAAACATCTTGTATGACACTCAAACAAAACAATTACCACTACACATTATCCTACTTAAGGAAAAAACATTTTAAGGTTGTGTATTTTTAATATTGTAACTGCATCTGAACCTATTAACGTGATCGAAACAACCCACAAACATCGACCGAAATATTTGTTGATCGGCGAAATAAAACGCCATACTGTTTATTTGTATTCAAAAGTCGATAGTTTAACCCTGGAGAGAGTCTTATAAAGAATTATCCAGTGCAGAATTATATATGAAACATTAATTACAACTTGTGTCTATAAAATATTAACTTCAATTTAATAATAAATTTATACTGTGTGTGTTAAATCGTGTTTTATTTTCAGTAGCAAAGTGCATGTTTAAAATATAATGTATAGTGAAGGTTTCCGATGCGATGTCTAGCGCGCAAGTAGCGAATACTGCAACTGCTAACTCGATTGACAAACAATTGAGAGAAGGCGGGGCGGATTGAATTCGTCACCTCGTTCAAATAGAACGTTGATAAGGAAACCATTTTAATTGTTTTATATAAACAATTTGGCACCTCCGGGAGATTATACACTACGTTTGACCCTCAGATCAGGAACCATGATACCTGGTCCCCAGTACGTTCACTACGGGCCCAAACATCGTGAATTACATCACCGTGCGAGGACGCAGTGGTAAGAAACACAGACACATGTTTACACTCAGACACACTGTTATATTTTACAGAGGTATACTATACGAACGAACACGAGAGACGATGCACAAGTTAAAGATTAAAAATTGGCGACCAACCGGTGGAGCTTGAAAAAAGGAAGATACAAAGTTCTAGCGGCGGTCACGAAAGGAAATCAAGATGCACACAAGAGGTTTATCTAAAAAGTTGGTGAAGGAGAAAGAGATGGAAGAAAATGGAGGGGAAGAAGAGGAAGGAACACCGATTGAAGAAGTGGAGACATCAATAACCACAACAGAACCAACCCAAGACGATGAAATGGAACCACAGACTGGAGACAGGGAGGAAGCCAGAGGAGGCATGGATTTATGACAATTATGGGAGTTGATTAATGGGAAGTTAAACAAGAATGAAGAGAGTTTGAAGGAGATGAACAATAAATTCGACAAGAACGAGGAAAGTTTGAAACAGATGAAGAAAGAAACCAGTCACAGTCTAAAACAAATTAATGAAAAAATAATTAGTACCAATGAAAGTACCAAGGAAGAGTTGAGACAAACCATTAACCAGAATAACGAAACATTACAACACCAATTGATGGAATACTGGCTAGAAACTAAACAGCAGATAACTGAAACAAATGAAAAATTAGAGGAGACACTGGAGAAGCTAGAGAAAACCAACGAAAATGTTTCTGAAATCCGGGAGGAAGTGCTCAATAAAATGAACCATCTCGAAGGAGAAAATAAAAGAAGAATTGAAGAAGGTCATGAAGAAACAGTCAGAAGATGTACCCAGATGGACCTGGACATACATCAAGTCCGGGAAGAAAAGCAGAAGGAGGTAGCAGCTGTACGAACAGACTTGGGAGAACGAATGGAAGGCGTTTACAGCAACTTAAATAAAATAGACAGCAAAGTAGACAAAAATCAACAAAGGATTGATGAAATGCGCAGAATAGAAGAGTCATTACGGGAAGAAGTGGACGCCTGGCGTGACCGACCATGTAACAATAATCATGTCATGAACACGGACAACAGAGGTACTATTAACTTCCGTAATTATAAAAGGAACCCTATTGAGTTCTTGAAGAGGGTAGAAGAGTTAATCATCAAAAGTCGAGAGACCCGGTGGACAGTAATAAGAGGAATGCTGGACGAAATGTTCAAGGAGACCTATGACAACTGGTGGACTGCCACCCGACCAGACATCCAAAACATTCAAGAATTTAAGACCCAGTTCAAGGCTAAATACTGGTCTGAATCGACTCAGAACATGGTCTGCAATAACCTGAGCAATGGAAGGTATGAAAATCAAAATGGACAATCCCTTAACTCCTACATCTTGGTAAAAATCTGCATGGCTCGGAATTTGGAACCACGTATACCAGAAGAATGTTTGGTAATACAGTTATCTTACCACTACGATGACGCTATCCAAAAAGCACGGATGTACAGCCAGGTAAAGACCATCCAAGATATGGCTAGCTTATTGGAAAGCCATGAACACGAGTGGCAGTACAGAAAAAAGAGAATGTCCAGTTTCAGGAATAATAGAATAAACGATGTACACGTACCACCAAATCAACAGGGAGATAATAAGCCACCGGTAAACAACCCTAACAATTATCAAGGGAACCCAAGGAACAATAACGCGCCCAGAAATTTTAACAGAAATGGAAACAATAATAATAACAACTTCAGGAACAACTACAGGGGTAACTACCCATCGAATAGTTACAACAACAATTATCACCCTGGAAACAATAACAATAACCATAACAATCATCCAGGATACCGGCCACAGGTAAATTACATGAGGGGACAAAGACAACGGAGTCCAGGAAGAAACTATCCCCCATCTAACTATCGGCAAACGTACTTTAACCAGGTACCGGATACAAGAAGCCACCCCTTCGAAGAAAATCACTGGAACAGCGTAGAGGACAGGAACAATCGATAGGAGCCGAGCGCTAACCAAAACAATAATAACAATGAGAATTCGGGTGTTGCATTACCGCATAATCAAGCGAGTAACGACGGAGAACCTCGAGTATATCGGATAAACCATATTTTAGCAGAGGACTAGGATGAAATACCCTACCCAGACAGATGGAATGCATAGAAAAACACTGAAATGGGACTGATTTCATGATATCCTACCTATGTAATTTAAAATAAAAAGAAAATAATAATAAAAGCAGATGAGTTTACTGATAAATAATAATGAAAAAATATATATAAAAAATGAATTTCAAAATCAAAAAAGTTATGTAAGGACAGCTTACACAGAAAATTCGAGAATATTTTAGACCAATCATAAAAATGGAGAAGTAAAATTACCAAGAATCCACATAAAGTAAGAAACACTAACTTACTATAATATTTGAGTAAAAATTAATAATAAGGGAGTGAAGTTACAAAACATTCCTAACAGAATAAGATTAAGTTACAATAATATTTAGCCAAAATATGAGGCACAAAAAAGCAAAACATATTATAAAGGAATAAACTACAAATGTTCCTGACTAGTAAGAAACACTAACTTACTATGATATTTAAAAAGTTATGAAAAAAAAAGTATCAAGCAAGATCATCAACTTCCAATACTATTTAGAAAGAAATGGTAAGTAAGATAAAGAAAACCAATGATCAAAAAACGAAACAAATAAAATAATCATTCTAAGAGTTGTAATATAAATTGAGATGAAACAAAAAGTAATTAAAAATGAATAAAAATGTGAATTGTATCAATAAAAAACAATGCTTCAAGTATTATCAAGTAGTATCTATAAAGAAAAATGAAAAAATATATGACTCGAACTGAGCAATAATGAAATATAAAGGTAAAAGATTCCCAACAAATGTTATGATTATTATTATTATGTTGAGTCACGAGATGACTGTATTTAAGCTTCATTAATTGAGATTGACTGTTGAATAAGTCCAGCAATCATTTTACTGAGCAGTGATGATGTTCCCCTGATCTCAGAATAAGAGTAGTTTTGAACGACGGAGTTAGGTAAGCCAATAGAGCCCATCCGAATCGATTGCAGCTACAAAGTAAAGTTAGTTAGGGAAAATAAGATTTATAGGGAATAATTTATAATAAAAAATCAATAAGCCAGTTCGTAATAAGAAAAAATGACGAAGAAAAGAATCCGGAGAAAGGAAATAAAAGATCAGAATTAAGCATAAAAATCGAGTGAGAAGCAGGAGAGTTTTAGAAGAAAATGATACAATACAATTGATAATTTCATCAAACTTAGAATCACATTTTATAAAATGATCAATTTTGGTGGGAGAGCATTATATAACATAACCAAATTCAGATAAATTTTGATAACAATAAGTATGTATAAAAAAATGCTAAATGATATTATGTTTTAATAAATAAATTATGTGGAGAGTAAAAAATAAATAAAAGGTAATTAACATGGAAGGAGAAGGAGTAATAAAATGAAAGTGATTAATAAAGAAACTAAAATAATACACCGACAGACAAACGACATTGACCCAACCCCAGAGATTGGCCAGTTAAGAAACCAAAATAAAGAAAACACGACGGAGGAAGGAGAAGAAGAATGAAAACCAAGAGAGAACAAACCCATGAGGAAGAAAACAAAATGAAACGCATCAAGAAAACTAGACAAGTAATAAAAAATAGAGAAGGGAGAAATAATGTAACCCAAAATAATAAAGACAACGCAATTTGGTTAAGAACCAAAACTATTAATGAATGTTAGTATTGATAAAATGACAATTATAAACCGTCAGTAATATGAGACAATGTATAAAAGTACACTAACCAAAAGAGTTAGGGATATATGTAATTTGTTAACTAAGAAAGACACAATATTAATAATTTTATATAGATAGTGGGTAGAGAAAGAGAATAAAATGATGAGAAATAAATGGAAGTTGAATTAGTGAAAGTGACGTATCCTAGAGTGATATAATAATAAAGAAACACTAAGTAAATTAAAATGAACACTAAATAATTTAAGAAAGTGCAAGTGAAAAATAAATACAAATATTGTCTATCATAAAAATAGTAAGAGGAGAGTAGGCTAAGGTAAAGACTTAGTAAAATAACTCATGTTTTAGTTTTAAGAGTGGACAATAACATTTAACAAAGTTACAATGAATAGTATTTAGGATAGAACATTGATTCAGTAAATAATGAACACTAAGTAGTGATATTCACTGTGATGACTAGGAAATAGTATTGTTATAACTTAAAAATGTATTGTAAAAGTTTAAAGGTGTGATTCACAAGGAAAAGTAATCAGACGGTGTTAACATGGAAGGGAGAGCAAAAAGCATTAGAAAATAAGTCTGTATTAACATTAAGTAAATACCCATGTTATAAGGGGAATTTGATGAAAAAAGTTCAATAGAGGTGAGATTGTTTAGCACCAGAACAACAAATAAGAAATAATGAATTGTATAAATTGTTATTTATGAATTGGATATGGCTGTAAGAGTCATACAGACCATAGACCTAGATGTTATATGTTATATTGGAAATGAGTAGCAAATAATTAGCAAGTAAGATGGAATAACACAGTTGTTACTAACAAAGACTAGATTAAAACACATCCAGAGACATTAAACCCAATTCGTAGTCCTTCAGCCTTTCGACTGGTTAGTACCCTCCCCGCATATACCCGTGGTGCGTGTGGTACTGAGTCTCTCACAGGTATATGGGACCTACAGTTTAACGCCGGATCCGAACGGCATAGTTGGGGAAGGTTTATACTAAGCAGGATACCTCTCGCTGGTTTGCCATTGCCTTGCAAGGGGGAACGGTCGTATCTAAATCAGATGGCCCCCGGCGGGAATTGAACCCGCGCCGACAGCGTAGCAGCGCCACACGCTAGCCACTACGCCACGACCGCTCCATAAACCCAATTATAAATGCAAAATAACAATTTAGGACTAAAGGAAATATATTGTGTATGAAGCCATAAAAATCCAGTAATGGCTACTTAAATGTGAAACAGGCCTAACGGTCAAACATAAACAATTACTGATTGCATAAAAATCACCATGTAATGGACAAATCCAAGGTGACTAATTCATCAAGGATGAATAGTAGTTATTATTAAAAACCAAATATTAAAGTAAAGAATTATATAAACAAAGAAATGTATTTAGTAAGTATGAAATTAATTGTAAACTTAGAAAACTTGACAAAACCCAATATTGTGGGGTACCAAAATAATCTTTGTGAGAAAATATAAATGACAGTGCATTTAGATAATAACTCCGAAGGAAGATAAGAGGAGGAAGAAAGTCCGAAAATATGGGAAGATTTGAAAGGAATTCGAAAATTGATAACAATGTGTTCATGTTTAGCTCACCCAATGAGAGCAATGATGTAACCATGGGAACGACTGTTTAATGAGGTAATTACCATTAGGTACAATTACTTGGAAAGTGACGCTATCGCAAGCCAGATTCGAATTTTCTGTACAACACATTTTAATATTTAAAACATCTTAAAAGTAAAACCAAGTATAGAAATTGATCGTAAAGAAGTCTGATGGATGCGGAATACCATTTCCAGAGGGAGAAGACATTTAATTCAAGACGAAATTTCTAAATAAGTCCAAACAACTTTGAAAAAGATGCCGAAGCTTGAATAAAGAAAACAGGAATAATATTGATGCCATAATCCTTCCTTCTCGACATCCCGAGTAATTCCGTACTGCAATGCTGTTAAGTATCAGTTAAATTATTTCAACTTCCAAAAATAAACGCACTATAATATTTCTCAATGTATGTTGAATACCACGGAATCATTTTTATTCTCTTGCAAGGATTGGACCGTAAAATTAAATCACTGAAAATTTGTTAACTATAGAACTAACCTCATATTTATGTACGACTTTTAAACATCTTGTATGACACTCAAACAAAACAATTACCACTACACATTATCCTACTTAAGGAAAAAACATTTTAAGGTTGTGTATTTTTAATATTGTAACTGCATCTGAACATTTTAACGTGATCCAAACAACCCACAAACATCGACCGAAATATTTGTTGATCGGCGAAATAAAACGCCATACTGTTTATTTGTATTCAAAAGTCGATAGTTTAACCCTGGAGAGAGTCTTATAAAGAATTATCCGGTGCAGAATTATATATGAAACATTAATTAAAACTTGTGTCTATAAAATATTAACTTCAATTTAATAATAAATTTATACTGTGTGTGTTAAATCGTGTTTTATTTTCAGTAGCAAAGTGCATGTTTAAAAATATAATGTATAGTGAAGGTTTCCGATGCGACGTCTAGCGCGCAAGTAGCGAATACTGCAACTGCTAACTCGATTGACAAACAATTGAGAGAAGGCGGGACGGATTGAATTCGTCACCCCGTTCAAATAGAACGTTGATAAGGAAACCATTTTAATTGTTTTATATAAGCAATTTGGCGCCTCAGGGAGATGATACACTACATTTGACCCTCAGATCGGGAACCACGATACCTGGTCCCCAGTACGTTCGCTACGGGCCCAAACATCATGAATTACATCACAGTGCGAGGACGCAGTGGGAAGAAACACAGACACATGTTTACACTCAGACACACTGTTATATTTTACAGAGGTATACTATACGAACGAACACGAGAGACGATGCACAAGTTAAAGATTATAAATTGGTGACCAACCGGTGGAGCTTGAAAAAAGGAAGATACGAAGTTCTAGCGGCGGTCACGAAAGGAAATCAAGATGCACACAAGAGGTTTATCTAAAAAGTTGGCGAAGGAGAAAGAGATGGAAGAAAATAGAGGGGAAGAAGAGGAAGGAACACCGATTGAAGAAGTGGAGACATCAATAACCACAACAGAACCAACCCAAGACGAAGAAATGGAACCACAGACTGGAGACAGGGAGGAAGCCAGAGGAGGCATGGATTTATGACAATTATGGGAGTTGATTAATGGGAAGTTAAACAAGAATGAAGAGAGTTTGAAGGAGATGAACAATAAATTCGACAAGAACGAGGAAAGTTTGAAACAGATGAAGAAAGAAACCAGTCAAAGTCTAAAACAAATTAATGAAAAAATAATTAGTACCAATGAAAGTACCAAGGAAGAGTTGAGACAATCCATTAACCAGAATTACGAAACATTACAACACCAATTGATGGAATACTGGCTAGAAACTAAACAGCAGATAACTGAAACAAATGAAAAATTAGAGGAGACATTGGAGAAGCTAGAGAAAACCAACGAAAATGTTTCTGAAATCCGGGAGGAAGTGCTCAATAAAATGAACCATCTCGAAGGAGAAAATAAAAGAAGAATTGAGGAATGTCATGAAGAAACAGTCAGAAGATGTACCCAGATGGACCAGGACATACATCAAGTCCGGGAAGAAAAGCAGAAGGAGGTAGCAGCTGTACGAACAGACTTGGGAGAATGAATGGAAGGCGTTTACAGCAACTTAAATAAAATAGACAGCAAAGTAAACAAAAATCAACAAACGATTGACGAAATGCGCAGAATAGAAGAGTCATTACGGGAAGAAGTGGACGCCTGGCGTGAACGACCATGTAACAATAATCATGTCATGAACACGGACAACAGAGATACTATTAACTTCCGTAATTATAAAAGGAACCCTATTGAGTTCTTGAAGAGGGTAGAAGAGTTAATCATCAAAAATCGAGAGACCCGGTGGACAGTAATAAGAGGAATGCTGGACGAAATTATCAAGGAGACCTATGACAACTGATGGACTGCCACCTGACCAGACATCCAAAACATTCAAGAATTTCAGACCCAGTTCAAGGCTAAATACTGGTCTGAATCGACTCAGAACATGGTCCGCAATAACCTGAGCAATTGAAGGTATGAAAATCAAAATGGACAATCTCTTACCTCCTACTTCTCGGGAAAAATCTGCATGGCCCGGAATTTGGAACCACGTATACCAGAAGAATGTTTGGTAATACAGTTATCTTACCACTACGACGACGCTATCCAAAAAGCACGGATGTACAGGCAGGTAAAGACCATCCAAGATATGGCTAGCTTATTGGAAAGCCATGAACACGAGTGGCAGTACAGAAAAAAGAGAATGTCCAGTTTCAGGAATAATAGAATAAACGATGGACACGTACCACCAAATCAACAGGGAAATAATAAGCCACCGGTAAACAACCCTAACAATTATCAAGGGAACCCAAGGGGCAATAACGCGCCCAGAAATTTTAACAGAAATGGAAACAATAATAATAACAACTTCAGGAACAACTACAGGGGTAACTACCCATCGAATAGTTACAACAACAATTATCACCCTGGAAACAATAACAATAACCATAACAATCATCCAGGATACCGGCCACAGGTAAATTACATGAGGGGACAAAGACAGCGGAGTCCAGGAAGAAACTATCCCCCATCTAACTATCGGCGAACGAACTTTAACCAGGTACCCGATACAAGAAGCCACTCCTTCGATGAAAATCACAGGAACAGCGTAGAGGACAGGAACAATCGACAGGAGCCGAGCGCTAACCAAAACAATAATAACAATGAGAATTCGGGTGTTGCATTACCGCATAATCAAGCGAGTAACGACGGAGAACCTCGAGTATATCGGATAAACCATATTTTAGCAGAGGACCAGGATGAAATACCCTACCCAGACAGATGGAATGCATAGAAAAACACTGAAATGGGACTGATTTCATGATAACCTACCTAAGTAATTTAAAATAAAAAGAAAATGAAAATACAAGCAGATGAGTTTACTGATAAATAATAATGAAAAAATATATATAAAAAATGAATTTCAAAATTCAAAAAAGTTATGTAAGGACACCTTACACAGATAATTCGAGAATATTTTAGACCAATCATAAAAATGGAGAAGTAAAATTACCAAGAATCCACATAAAGTAAGAAACACTAACTTACTATAATATTTGAGTAAAAATTAATAATAAGGGAGTGAAGTTACAAAACATTCCTAACAGAATAAGATTAAGTTACAATAATCTTTAGCTAAAATATGAGGCACAAAAAAGCAAAACATATTATAAAGGAATAAGCTACAAATGTTCCTGACTAGTAAGAAACACTAACTTACTATGATATTTAAAAAGTTATGAAAAAAAAAAGTATCAAGCAAGATCATCAACTTCCAATACTATTTAGAAAGAAATGGGAAGTAAGATTAAGAAAACCAATGATCAAAAAACGAAACAAATAAAATAAACATTCTAAGAGTTGTAATATGAATTGAGATGAAACAAAAAGTAATTAAAAATGAATAAAAATGTGAATTGTATCAATAAAAAACAATGCTTCAAGTATTATCAAGTAGTATCTATAAAGAAAGATGAAGAAATATATGACTCGAACTGAGCAATAATGAAATATAAAGGTAAAAGATTATCAACAAATGTTATGATTATTATTATTATGTTGAGTCACGAGATGACTGTATTTAAGCTTCATTAATTGAGATTGACTGTTGAATAAGTCCAGCAATCATTTTACTGAGCAGTGATGATGTTCCCCTGATCTCAGAATAAGAGTAGTTTTGAACGACGGAGTTAGGTAAGCCAATAGAGCCCATCCGAATCGATTGCAGCTACAAAGTAAAGTTAGTTAGGGAAAATAAGATTTATAGGGAATAATTTATAATAAAAAATCAATAAGCCAGTTCGTAATAAGAAAAAATGACGAAGAAAAGAATCCGGAGAAAGGAAATAAAAGATCAGAATTAAGCATAAAAATCGAGTGAGAAGCAGGAGAGTTTTAGAAGAAAATGATACAATACAATTGATAATTTCATCAAACTTAGAATCACATTTTATAAAATGATCAATTTTGGTGGGAGAGCATTATATAACATAACCAAATTCAGATAAATTTTGATAACAATAAGTATGTATAAAAAAATGCTAAATGATATTATGTTTTAATAAATAAATTATGTGGAGAGTAAAAAATAAATAAAAGGTAATTAACATGGAAGGAGAAGGAGTAATAAAATGAAAGTGATTAATAAAGAAACTAAAATAATACACCGACAGACAAACGACATTGACCCAACCCCAGAGATTGGCCAGTTAAGAAACCAAAATAAAGAAAACACGACGGAGGAAGGAGAAGAAGAATGAAAACCAAGAGAGAACAAACCCATGAGGAAGAAAACAAAATGAAACGCATCAAGAAAACTAGACAAGTAATAAAAAATAGAGAAGGGAGAAATAATGTAACCCAAAATAATAAAGACAACGCAATTTGGTTAAGAACCAAAACTATTAATGAATGTTAGTATTGATAAAATGACAATTATAAACCGTCAGTAATATGAGACAATGTATAAAAGTACACTAACCAAAAGAGTTAGGGATATATGTAATTTGTTAACTAAGAAAGACACAATATTAATAATTTTATATAGATAGTGGGTAGAGAAAGAGAATAAAATGATGAGAAATAAATGGAAGTTGAATTAGTGAAAGTGACGTATCCTAGAGTGATATAATAATAAAGAAACACTAAGTAAATTAAAATGAACACTAAATAATTTAAGAAAGTGCAAGTGAAAAATAAATACAAATATTGTCTATCATAAAAATAGTAAGAGGAGAGTAGGCTAAGGTAAAGACTTAGTAAAATAACTCATGTTTTAGTTTTAAGAGTGGACAATAACATTTAACAAAGTTACAATGAATAGTATTTAGGATAGAACATTGATTCAGTAAATAATGAACACTAAGTAGTGATATTCACTGTGATGACTAGGAAATAGTATTGTTATAACTTAAAAATGTATTGTAAAAGTTTAAAGGTGTGATTCACAAGGAAAAGTAATCAGACGGTGTTAACATGGAAGGGAGAGCAAAAAGCATTAGAAAATAAGTCTGTATTAACATTAAGTAAATACCCATGTTATAAGGGGAATTTGATGAAAAAAGTTCAATAGAGGTGAGATTGTTTAGCACCAGAACAACAAATAAGAAATAATGAATTGTATAAATTGTTATTTATGAATTGGATATGGCTGTAAGAGTCATACAGACCATAGACCTAGATGTTATATGTTATATTGGAAATGAGTAGCAAATAATTAGCAAGTAAGATGGAATAACACAGTTGTTACTAACAAAGACTAGATTAAAACACATCCAGAGACATTAAACCCAATTCGTAGTCCTTCAGCCTTTCGACTGGTTAGTACCCTCCCCGCATATACCCGTGGTGCGTGTGGTACTGAGTCTCTCACAGGTATATGGGACCTACAGTTTAACGCCGGATCCGAACGGCATAGTTGGGGAAGGTTTATACTAAGCAGGATACCTCTCGCTGGTTTGCCATTGCCTTGCAAGGGGGAACGGTCGTATCTAAATCAGATGGCCCCCGGCGGGAATTGAACCCGCGCCGACAGCGTAGCAGCGCCACACGCTAGCCACTACGCCACGACCGCTCCATAAACCCAATTATAAATGCAAAATAACAATTTAGGACTAAAGGAAATATATTGTGTATGAAGCCATAAAAATCCAGTAATGGCTACTTAAATGTGAAACAGGCCTAACGGTCAAACATAAACAATTACTGATTGCATAAAAATCACCATGTAATGGACAAATCCAAGGTGACTAATTCATCAAGGATGAATAGTAGTTATTATTAAAAACCAAATATTAAAGTAAAGAATTATATAAACAAAGAAATGTATTTAGTAAGTATGAAATTAATTGTAAACTTAGAAAACTTGACAAAACCCAATATTGTGGGGTACCAAAATAATCTTTGTGAGAAAATATAAATGACAGTGCATTTAGATAATAACTCCGAAGGAAGATAAGAGGAGGAAGAAAGTCCGAAAATATGGGAAGATTTGAAAGGAATTCGAAAATTGATAACAATGTGTTCATGTTTAGCTCACCCAATGAGAGCAATGATGTAACCATGGGAACGACTGTTTAATGAGGTAATTACCATTAGGTACAATTACTTGGAAAGTGACGCTATCGCAAGCCAGATTCGAATTTTCTGTACAACACATTTTAATATTTAAAACATCTTAAAAGTAAAACCAAGTATAGAAATTGATCGTAAAGAAGTCTGATGGATGCGGAATACCATTTCCAGAGGGAGAAGACATTTAATTCAAGACGAAATTTCTAAATAAGTCCAAACAACTTTGAAAAAGATGCCGAAGCTTGAATAAAGAAAACAGGAATAATATTGATGCCATAATCCTTCCTTCTCGACATCCCGAGTAATTCCGTACTGCAATGCTGTTAAGTATCAGTTAAATTATTTCAACTTCCAAAAATAAACGCACTATAATATTTCTCAATGTATGTTGAATACCACGGAATCATTTTTATTCTCTTGCAAGGATTGGACCGTAAAATTAAATCACTGAAAATTTGTTAACTATAGAACTAACCTCATATTTATGTACGACTTTTAAACATCTTGTATGACACTCAAACAAAACAATTACCACTACACATTATCCTACTTAAGGAAAAAACATTTTAAGGTTGTGTATTTTTAATATTGTAACTGCATCTGAACATTTTAACGTGATCCAAACAACCCACAAACATCGACCGAAATATTTGTTGATCGGCGAAATAAAACGCCATACTGTTTATTTGTATTCAAAAGTCGATAGTTTAACCCTGGAGAGAGTCTTATAAAGAATTATCCGGTGCAGAATTATATATGAAACATTAATTAAAACTTGTGTCTATAAAATATTAACTTCAATTTAATAATAAATTTATACTGTGTGTGTTAAATCGTGTTTTATTTTCAGTAGCAAAGTGCATGTTTAAAAATATAATGTATAGTGAAGGTTTCCGATGCGACGTCTAGCGCGCAAGTAGCGAATACTGCAACTGCTAACTCGATTGACAAACAATTGAGAGAAGGCGGGACGGATTGAATTCGTCACCCCGTTCAAATAGAACGTTGATAAGGAAACCATTTTAATTGTTTTATATAAGCAATTTGGCGCCTCAGGGAGATGATACACTACATTTGACCCTCAGATCGGGAACCACGATACCTGGTCCCCAGTACGTTCGCTACGGGCCCAAACATCATGAATTACATCACAGTGCGAGGACGCAGTGGGAAGAAACACAGACACATGTTTACACTCAGACACACTGTTATATTTTACAGAGGTATACTATACGAACGAACACGAGAGACGATGCACAAGTTAAAGATTATAAATTGGTGACCAACCGGTGGAGCTTGAAAAAAGGAAGATACGAAGTTCTAGCGGCGGTCACGAAAGGAAATCAAGATGCACACAAGAGGTTTATCTAAAAAGTTGGCGAAGGAGAAAGAGATGGAAGAAAATAGAGGGGAAGAAGAGGAAGGAACACCGATTGAAGAAGTGGAGACATCAATAACCACAACAGAACCAACCCAAGACGAAGAAATGGAACCACAGACTGGAGACAGGGAGGAAGCCAGAGGAGGCATGGATTTATGACAATTATGGGAGTTGATTAATGGGAAGTTAAACAAGAATGAAGAGAGTTTGAAGGAGATGAACAATAAATTCGACAAGAACGAGGAAAGTTTGAAACAGATGAAGAAAGAAACCAGTCAAAGTCTAAAACAAATTAATGAAAAAATAATTAGTACCAATGAAAGTACCAAGGAAGAGTTGAGACAATCCATTAACCAGAATTACGAAACATTACAACACCAATTGATGGAATACTGGCTAGAAACTAAACAGCAGATAACTGAAACAAATGAAAAATTAGAGGAGACATTGGAGAAGCTAGAGAAAACCAACGAAAATGTTTCTGAAATCCGGGAGGAAGTGCTCAATAAAATGAACCATCTCGAAGGAGAAAATAAAAGAAGAATTGAGGAATGTCATGAAGAAACAGTCAGAAGATGTACCCAGATGGACCAGGACATACATCAAGTCCGGGAAGAAAAGCAGAAGGAGGTAGCAGCTGTACGAACAGACTTGGGAGAATGAATGGAAGGCGTTTACAGCAACTTAAATAAAATAGACAGCAAAGTAAACAAAAATCAACAAACGATTGACGAAATGCGCAGAATAGAAGAGTCATTACGGGAAGAAGTGGACGCCTGGCGTGAACGACCATGTAACAATAATCATGTCATGAACACGGACAACAGAGATACTATTAACTTCCGTAATTATAAAAGGAACCCTATTGAGTTCTTGAAGAGGGTAGAAGAGTTAATCATCAAAAATCGAGAGACCCGGTGGACAGTAATAAGAGGAATGCTGGACGAAATTATCAAGGAGACCTATGACAACTGATGGACTGCCACCTGACCAGACATCCAAAACATTCAAGAATTTCAGACCCAGTTCAAGGCTAAATACTGGTCTGAATCGACTCAGAACATGGTCCGCAATAACCTGAGCAATTGAAGGTATGAAAATCAAAATGGACAATCTCTTACCTCCTACTTCTCGGGAAAAATCTGCATGGCCCGGAATTTGGAACCACGTATACCAGAAGAATGTTTGGTAATACAGTTATCTTACCACTACGACGACGCTATCCAAAAAGCACGGATGTACAGGCAGGTAAAGACCATCCAAGATATGGCTAGCTTATTGGAAAGCCATGAACACGAGTGGCAGTACAGAAAAAAGAGAATGTCCAGTTTCAGGAATAATAGAATAAACGATGGACACGTACCACCAAATCAACAGGGAAATAATAAGCCACCGGTAAACAACCCTAACAATTATCAAGGGAACCCAAGGGGCAATAACGCGCCCAGAAATTTTAACAGAAATGGAAACAATAATAATAACAACTTCAGGAACAACTACAGGGGTAACTACCCATCGAATAGTTACAACAACAATTATCACCCTGGAAACAATAACAATAACCATAACAATCATCCAGGATACCGGCCACAGGTAAATTACATGAGGGGACAAAGACAGCGGAGTCCAGGAAGAAACTATCCCCCATCTAACTATCGGCGAACGAACTTTAACCAGGTACCCGATACAAGAAGCCACTCCTTCGATGAAAATCACAGGAACAGCGTAAAGGACAGGAACAATCGACAGGAGCCGAGCGCTAACCAAAACAATAATAACAATGAGAATTCGGGTGTTGCATTACCGCATAATCAAGCGAGTAACGACGGAGAACCTCGAGTATATCGGATAAACCATATTTTAGCAGAGGACCAGGATGAAATACCCTACCCAGACAGATGGAATGCATAGAAAAACACTGAAATGGGACTGATTTCATGATAACCTACCTAAGTAATTTAAAATAAAAAGAAAATGAAAATACAAGCAGATGAGTTTACTGATAAATAATAATGAAAAAATATATATAAAAAATGAATTTCAAAATTCAAAAAAGTTATGTAAGGACACCTTACACAGATAATTCGAGAATATTTTAGACCAATCATAAAAATGGAGAAGTAAAATTACCAAGAATCCACATAAAGTAAGAAACACTAACTTACTATAATATTTGAGTAAAAATTAATAATAAGGGAGTGAAGTTACAAAACATTCCTAACAGAATAAGATTAAGTTACAATAATCTTTAGCTAAAATATGAGGCACAAAAAAGCAAAACATATTATAAAGGAATAAGCTACAAATGTTCCTGACTAGTAAGAAACACTAACTTACTATGATATTTAAAAAGTTATGAAAAAAAAAAGTATCAAGCAAGATCATCAACTTCCAATACTATTTAGAAAGAAATGGGAAGTAAGATTAAGAAAACCAATGATCAAAAAACGAAACAAATAAAATAAACATTCTAAGAGTTGTAATATGAATTGAGATGAAACAAAAAGTAATTAAAAATGAATAAAAATGTGAATTGTATCAATAAAAAACAATGCTTCAAGTATTATCAAGTAGTATCTATAAAGAAAGATGAAGAAATATATGACTCGAACTGAGCAATAATGAAATATAAAGGTAAAAGATTATCAACAAATGTTATGATTATTATTATTATGTTGAGTCACGAGATGACTGTATTTAAGCTTCATTAATTGAGATTGACTGTTGAATAAGTCCAGCAATCATTTTACTGAGCAGGGATGATGTTCCCCTGATCTCAGAATAAGAGTAGTTTTGAACGACGGAGTTAGGTAAGCCAATAGAGCCCATCCGAATCGATTGCAGCTACAAAGTAAAGTTAGTTAGGGAAAATAAGATTTATAGGGAATAATTTATAATAAAAAATCAATAAGCCAGTTCGTAATAAAAAAAAAAGACGAAGAAAAGAATCCGGAGAAAGGAAATAAAAGATCAGAATTAAGCATAAAAATCAAGTGAGAAGCAGGAGAGTTTTAGAAGAAAATGATACAATACAATTGATAATTTCATCAAACTTAGAATCACATTTTATAAAATGATCAATTTTGGTGGGAAAGCATTATATAACATCACCAAATTCAGATAAATTTTGATAACAATAAGTATGTATAAAAAAATGCTAAATGATATAATGTTTGAATTAATAAATTATGTGGAGAGTAAAAAATAAATAAAAAGTAATTAACATGGAAGGAGAAGGAGTAATAAACCGAAAGTGATTAATAAAGAAACTAAAAAAATACACTGACAGACAAACGACATTGACCCAACCCCAGAGATTGGCCAGTTAAGAAACCAAAATAAAGAAAACACGACGGAGGAAGGAGAAGAAGAATGAAAACCAAGAGAGAACAAACCCATGAGGAAGAAAACAAAATGAAACGCATCAAGAAAACTAGACAAGTAATAAAAAATAGAGAAGGGAGAAATAATGTAACCCAAAATAATAAAGACAACGCAATTTGGTTAAGAACCAAAACTATTAATGAATGTTAGTATTGATAAAATGACAATTATAAACCGTCAGTAATATGAGACAATGTATAAAAGTACACTAACCAAAAGAGTTAGGGATATATGTAATTTGTTAACTAAGAAAGACACAATATTAATAATTTTATATAGATAGTGGGTAGAGAAAGAGAATAAAATGATGAGAAATAAATGGAAGTTGAATTAGTGAAAGTGACTTATCCTAGAGTGATATAATAATAAAGAAACACTAAGTAAATTAAAATGAACACTAAATAATTTAAGAAAGTGCAAGTGAAAAATAAATACAAATATTGTCTATCATAAAAATAGTAAGAGGAGAGTAGGCTAAGGTAAAGACTTAGTAAAATAACTCATGTTTTAGTTTTAAGAGTGGACAATAACATTTAACAAAGTTACAATGAATAGTATTTAGGATAGAACATTGATTCAGTAAATAATGAACACTAAGTAGTGATATTCACTGTGATGACTAGGAAATAGTATTGTTATAACTTAAAAATGTATTGTAAAAGTTTAAAGGTGTGATTCACAAGGAAAAGTAATCAGACGGTGTTAACATGGAAGGGAGAGCAAAAAGCATTAGAAAATAAGTCAGTATTAACATTAAGTAAATACCCATGTTATAAGGGGAATTTGATGAAAAAAGTTCAATAGAGGTGAGATTGTTTAGCACCAGAACAACAAATAAGAAATAATGAATTGTATAAACTGTTATTTATGAATTGGATATGGCTGTAAGAGTCATACAGACCATAGACCTAGATGTTATATGTTATATTGGAAATGAGTAGCAAATAATTAGCAAGTAAGATGGAATAACACAGTTGTTACTAACAAAGACTAGATTAAAACACATCCAGAGACATTAAACCCAATTCGTAGTCCTTCAGCCTTTCGACTGGTTAGTACCCTCCCCGCATATACCCGTGGTGCGTGTGGTACTGAGTCTCTCACAGGTATATGGGACCTACAGTTTAACGCCGGATCCGAACGGCATAGTTGGGGAAGGTTTATACTAAGCAGGATACCTCTCGCTGGTTTGCCATTGCCTTGCGAGAGGGAACGGTCGTATCTAAATCAGATGGCCCCCGGCGGGAATTGAACCCGCGCCGACAGCGTAGCAGCGCCACACGCTAGCCACTACGCCACGACCGCTCCATAAACCCAATTATAAATGCAAAATAACAATTTAGGACTAAAGGAAATATATTGTGTATGAAGCCATAAAAATCCAGTAATGGCTACTTAAATGTGAAACAGGCCTAACGGTCAAACATAAACAATTACTGATTGCATAAAAATCACCATGTAATGGACAAATCCAAGGTGACTAATTCATCAAGGATGAATAGTAGTTATTATTAAAAACCAAATATTAAAGTAAGGAATTATATAAACAAAGAAATGTAATTAGTAAGTATGAAATTAATTGTAAACTTAGAAAACTTGACAAAACCCAATATTGTGGGGTACCAAAATAATCTTTGTGAGAATATATAAATGACAGTGCATTTAGATAATAACTCGAAGGAAGATAAGAGGAGGAAGAAAGTCCGAAGATATGGGAAGATTTGAAAGGAATTTGAAAATTGATAACAATGTGTTCATGTTCAGCTCACCCAATGAGAGCAATGATGTAACCATGGAAACGACTGTTTAATGAGGTAATTACCATTAAGTACAATTACTTGGAAAGTGACGCTATCGCAAGCCAGATGCGAATTTTCTGTACAACACATTTTAATATTTAAAACATCTTAAAAGTAAAACCAAGTATAGAAATTGATCGTAAAGAAGTCTGATGGATGCGGAATACCATTTCCAGAGGGAGAAGACGTTTAATTCAAGACGAAATTTCTAAATAAGTCCAAACAACTTTGAAAAAGATGCCGAAGCTTGAATAAAGAACACAGGAATAATATTGATGCCATAATCCTTCCTTCTCGACATCCCGAGTAATTCCGTACTGCAATGCTGTTAAGTATCAGTTAAATTATTTCAACTTCCAAAAATAAACGCACTATAATATTTCTCAATGTATGTTGAATACCACGGAATCATTTTTATTCTCTTGCAAGGATTGGACCGTAAAATTAAATCACTGAAAATTTGTTAACTATAGAACTAACCTCATATTTATGTACGACTTTTAAACATCTTGTATGACACTCAAACAAAACAATTACCACTACACATTATCCTACTTAAGGAAAAAACATTTTAAGGTTGTGTATTTTTAATATTGTAACTGCATCTGAACCTTTTAACGTGATCCAAACAACCCACAAACATCGACCGAAATATTTGTTGATCGGCGAAATAAAACGCCATACTGTTTATTTGTATTCAAAAGTCGATAGTTTAACCCTGGAGAGAGTCTTATAAAGAATTATCCGGTGCAGAATTATATATGAAACATTAATTAGAACTTGTGTCTATAAAATATTAACTTCAATTTAATAATAAATTTATACTGTGTGTGTTAAATCGTGTTTTATTTTCAGTAGCAAAGTGCATGTTTAAAAATATAATGTATAGTGAAGGTTTCCGATGCGACGTCTAGCGCGCAAGTAGCGAATACTGCAACTGCTAACTCGATTGACAAACAATTGAGAGAAGGCGGGACGGATTGAATTCGTCGCCTCGTTCAAATAGAACGTTGATAAGGAAACCATTTTAATTGTTTTATATAAACAATTTGGCGCCTCCGGGAGATTATACACTACATTTGACCCTCAGATCGGGAACCACGATACCTGGTCCCCAGTACGTTCGCTACGGGCCCAAACATCGTGAATTAAATCACCGTGCGAGGACGCAGTGGTAAGAAACACAGACACATGTTTACACTCAGACACACTGTTATATTTTACAGAGGTATACTATACGAACGAACACGAGAGACGATGCACAAGTTAAAGATTATAAATTGGCGACCAACCGGTGGAGCTTGAAAAAAGGAAGATACGAAGTTCTAGCGGCGGTCACAAAAGGAAATCAAGATGCACACAAGAGGTTTATCAAAAAAGTTGGCGAAGGAGAAAGAGATGGAAGAAAATAGAGGGGAAGAAGAGGAAGGAACACCGATTGAAGAAGTGGAGACATCAATAACCACAACAGAACCAACCCAAGATGAAGAAATGGAACCACAGACTGGAGACAGGGAGGAAGCCAGGGGAGGCATGGATTTATGACAATTATGGGAGTTGATTAATGGGAAGTTAAACAAGAATGAAGAGAGTTTGAAGGAGATGAACAATAAATTCGACAAGAACGAGGAAAGTTTGAAACAGATGAAGAAAGAAACCAGTCAAAGTCTAAAACAAATTAATGAAAAAATAATTAGTACCAATGAAAGTACCAAGGAAGAGTTGAGACAAACCATTAACCAGAATAACGAAACATTACAACACCAATTGATGGAATACTGGCTAGAAACTAAACAGCAGATAACTGAAACAAATGAAAAATTAGAGGAGACATTGGAGAAGCTAGAGAAAACCAACGAAAATGTTTCTGAAATCCGGGAGGAAGTGCTCAATAAAATGAACCATCTCGAAGGAGAAAATAAAAGAAGAATTGAGGAATGTCATGAAGAAACAGTCAGAAGATGTACCCAGATGGACCAGGACATACATCAAGTCCGGGAAGAAAAACAGAAGGAGGTAGCAGCTGAACGAACAGACTTGGGAGAACGAATGGAAGGCGTTTACAGCAACTTAAATAAAATAGACAGCAAAGTAAACAAAAATCAACAAAGGATTGACGAAATGCGCAGAATAGAAGAGTCATTACGGGAAGAAGTGGACGCCTGGCGTGACCGACCATGTAACAATAATCATGTCATTAACACGGACAACAGAGATACTATTAACTTCCGTAATTATAAAAGGAACCCTATTGAGTTCTTGAAGAGGGTAGAAGAGTTAATCATCAAAAATCGAGAGACCCGGTGGACAGTAATAAGAGGAATGCTGGACGAAATGTTCAAGGAGACCTATGACAACTGGTGGACTGCCACCTGACCAGACATCCAAAACATTCAAGAATTTAAGACCCAGTTCAAGGCTAAATACTGGTCTGAATCGACTCAGAACATGGTCTGCAATAACCTGAGCAATGGAAGGTATGAAAATCAAAATGGAAAATCTCTTACCTCCTACTTCTCGGGAAAAATCTGCATGGCCCGGAATTTGGAACCACGTATACCAGAAGAATGTTTGGTAATACAGTTATCTTACCACTACGACGACGCTATCCAAAAAGCACGGATGTACAGGCAGGTAAAGACCATCCAAGATATGGCTAGCTTAATAAGATATGGCAGGGAAATAATAAGCCACCGGTAAACAACCCTAACAATTATCAAGGGAACCCAAGGGGCAATAACGCGCCCAGAAATTTTAACAGAAATGGAAACAATAATAATAACAACTTCAGGAACAACTACAAGGGTAACTACCCATCGAATAGTTACAACAACAATTATCACCCTGGAAACAATAACAATAACCATAACAATCATCCAGGATACCGGCCACAGGTAAATTACATGAGGGGACAAAGACAGCGGAGTCCAGGAAGAAACTATCCCCCATCTAACTATCGGCGAACGTACTTTAACCAGGTACCCGATACAAGAAGCCACCCCTTTGATGAAAATCACAGGAACAGCGTAGAGGACAGGAACAATCGACAGGAGCCGAGCGCTAACCAAAACAACAATAACAATGAGAATTCGGGTGTTGCATTACCGCATAATCAAGCGAGTAACGACGGAGAACCTCGAGTATATCGGATAAACCATATTTTAGCAGAGGACCAGGATGAAATACCCTACCCAGACAGATGGAATGCATAGAAAAACACTGAAATGGGACTGATTTCATGATAACCTACCTAAGTAATTTAAAATAAAAAGAAAATGAAAATACAAGCAGATGAGTTTACTGATAAATAATAATGAAAAAATATATATAAAAAATGAATTTCAAAATTCAAAAAAGTTATGTAAGGACAGCTTACACAGATAATTCGAGAATATTTTAGACCAATCATAAAAATGGAGAAGTAAAATTACCAAGAATCCACATAAAGTAAGAAACACTAACTTACTATAATATTTGAGTAAAAATTAATAATAAGGGAGTGAAGTTACAAAACATTTGTAACAGAATAAGATTAAGTTACAATAATCTTTAGCCAAAATATGAGGCACAAAAAAGCAAAACATATTATAAAGGAATAAGCTACAAATGTTCCTGACTAGTAAGAAACACTAACTTACTATGATATTTAAAAAGTTATGAAAAAAAAAAGTATCAAGCAAGATCATCAACTTCCAATACTATTTAGAAAGAAATAGGAAGTAAGATTAAGAAAACCAATGATCAAAAAACGAAACAAAGAAAATAAACATTCTAAGAGTTGTAATATGAATTGAGATGAAACAAAAAGTAATTAAAAATGAATAAAAATGTGAATTGTATCAATAAAAAACAATGCTTCAAGTATTATCAAGTAGTATCTATAAAGAAAAATGAAAAAATATATGACTCGAACTGAGCAATAATGAAATATAAAGGTAAAAGATTCCCAACAAATGTTATGATTATTATTATTATGTTGAGTCACGAGATGACTGTGAGAAACCATGTTTCTGAACATTATTTATTAGCAATGTCAGAGAAAGTGCGATTAAAACCAGTGTTAAGTCATATCAAATTAAAGCTCATGAACTATTCTTTAATTTGATAGTAATAAACTCGCGATCACAACTGTAATAAGTGCGTAGCGTGAGTTAGCATCATTTGTAATTATAAAGTGAGAAATTGGTTGGTTAACACTAACAACAAAGAAAGTTGTCAAAGACGTTTGTCAAACGACGGTTGGAAAACAATGCGTCATTTTTGTAACGGCTGTCGGAGCCAATCAAAAATTAGCTTATTAAACGAATTCATCACCTAAGCCCCGTGAAACTAGGGGTTATATAATCAAAGACAGAGCAAATTCGTTACACTTTTGACAATCATCTCGAGCGAGAAGGTGTCGCTCGTCACCCCAAAATTTTTAATAACTTAGCGTATAATGTAAACAGTGAATCCATTTAACCGTTTCTTCAAGACAGATAACTACACAACAATTTATCAACAGGAAGTGCATCGATGTGAAGTAATTATTTTTATTTTGTGCGCGATATTTAGAACGAGAGAAAGATTATTAACCAGTATTTAAATTAGTCAGAATTTAGTTAGAAGAGGACTATTATTCTCCGTTCTTAGTTCGTGTGCAGTGTAATTAACCAGGGTCACTATAATCCGACCACTGGAGTGTTTAAAATAAATTTTAATCTATAAGATTAAAATAAAAAAGGTAACATTGTGACAATTCATTTTATTAATCTGTCTGCACTTGTAATTCTTCAACACAAAATTGACGCAAAAACATCAAAACTTTCTATCTGTTACACTGTGATCAAATTTATTTAGCGGATTTGTTAATCCCACGTAAGATTTGTATTAGTCTTAAGTGATAAAAATATTTGTTAATAATTAAGTCAGCGTGACCAACGCTAACCTAGAAATAGGTACGAATTAAAAAAAAAAGAGGCCGATTTAGTAAATATTGTCATTAACGTCTGTATAGGCATAAAGTAGTTCTTTCTTGTATTTAAAAGAGCTTACGCCCGAGATATATAAAATAATATTTAATTAAAAGTTAATCTGGTAATAACCATAAGAGTTGATTTGTTCTATCTGAGCTAGTTCGTAGGTTAAAAGAATGAAGTAATTTCAATTTTATATTAATGTATCCATTATACTTGTAATTGTTTGAATTTATTCTCAAGGGTAAGAATAAAACCCGTTTGTTATCAGCATAAACCTTGACTCTATTTATTTCAAAGAGTGAATTCATAATTAACTTTGAATACAAAAATAACTCTGAATAGAGGTTGTATTTGGTTAGATTTGAATTGCGGTAAAAGCAATAAGCATCAATACAAATTCTAAAGAAAATTATCAAAGATTAAATCTCATTAATTGGTTTTTCATGGGATTTTCCCGAAATAAACCCGTGTGGCGCCCTTATCAACCAAGGAGTGATCTAACCTTGTCAATAAAGCAAGCTGGTATTAAATACCTTTTTGGCAGCTTATTAATTATTATAAGTGAACTTCAGAACTTCTAGTATCACAATCAGGTACGTGAAAGTATATTATTATAAATTTTTGTTGTCCAGACGAGACTTAACATTACGTACTTTGACGACAATTAACCTACAAGAGGAGTTTCGCTGCCAGATCGACGCTACGGCTATCTTCATCAGTCGACCAGCGATTAACGCTTTATTCACTAAATTGATCAACCATTACTAATCAAACAGTATTTATTAATTATTCCTTCATTTATTTTAGAAAAGAGTTCGTTATTTTTAAATTGTAACTTACTAATCGATTCATAACTTTAATTTTAAATTAATACTAAATATAATTAAAATTTTTTAAAAAAACAATAATTTAGTTAGGTTACTATATATATATATATATATATATATATATATATATATATATTGTAACACCACAAAATGTTACATAACCTACACATTCACCAGAAGGGTAAATAAGTACACTGAAGTGACATTAATGAATCGTTTATAATGAATGTAGCAAAGAAGAGAAGGACCAACAAAGAAGAAAGAAGAGGAAGGATCCCAAGAAGCAGTGATGAAAACACTGCATGACACTACAACAAACACGATGACTGACTCTAACTAATGGACATGCCAAGTTCACAATAAGCTGTCAAACAAGCCAGCCCATGACATTAATGTAGAGTCATGTGTTAATAAAACTAATTAAATAATGATTGAAATAATGTAATATCAGTAACAGCATTTTGGCTGAAAGTAAAAGAACAATGACCAGTAAATGACAGAGCCTATGACTAGATTAGCTATGGCCACAATATTGTAACGTACCGCTTTTTCACGAGGCATTATTTAGCGAAACGTACACCTTTAGTCAAGCCCCAAATGTTGGGTTCGCCAATTCTGTAACGTACTGCTTTTTTAGAGGCACTTGACCACTTACGAGTATATTGCAATTACAAGCTTTGTTAATTCCGCCCCACAGTTGTACGCCAATTCTGTAACGTACCGCTTTTTTTCGTGAGGTGTAGTAGAGTTATATTGTATGCCTCATGCAGTATGCGTCACTTTTGAATTATACTAACTGACGTTTTAAACGGTATAAATAAAGGATTTTGTTTATCTTGTTTTACTCAATCTAAAAGAAATCGAGAGTGTGTGATTTGGGGTCAAGGAGGTAATTTGTTCAGCCTTATGCAGAAGAGAGAGTAAGTATCATTATTGCCCCTCTGTTGTGACGATTCCTTCTGTATGTTGTGCTGAAATTTTCATTAACTACCCACTACAATAAATTATAACACGTTATAATTCAATATTAATTTTCAATAATATGGCTTTATTGATTATTGACTTTTGTCTCCAGCCACCAAAGTATAGGTATCACAATTAATCTTTTTAAAAAGAAAACATCATCTCGACTTTACCGAGTAAACATAGATCTGTCTAAAGAACAAAACATATATGTTGTTATTTAACCAATATTACGCTATAATAAAATACATCAGTTATTACATAATTCTTATTAATTCCCCAGGGTTCAGGGTGAAGTCTTTGTGTTATGAGAGTGTCAGAAATGGCTAATTGCTACGCTTTACAAATATCAAAAATTAATAAATAATTTTGTTTATTTTTCACATGTTATGTAGTTTCCGGAATTGCTGTAAGAGAGCAGCATGTATTTGTTTGCTTTTGAAAGAAACATATGATAAAATGAATATTTTTTGTTCTATTTCACTATTAAAAAACGAGTTTTCTTCTGGATTTATTACGAAAAATGTTTATATTACCTCGCTCCGTGTTGTCCTTACTGGATTGAAGTTTTATTCTGTGATGAGGTACGTCTTGCGTTATTATTTCCTTTTCATTTCGAGTATTTTCTGATTGTCTACTAGAAGTAGGCCGAACTATATTGGATCCTCAGAATGTTTTCATCCACTGGTTTTTAATGTATATCACCATTTAATTTGGATTCCTCAGGTATGATTAGTTAGTATTCACTTTGTTTATTACTCTTGCATGAATTTCGCCTCCTCCAACGTCCAAAAAAGGTTATTTTTTTTTATAATTTTTGTCGCATCGTTTCTTCAACAACTCTGGTTCAGGTCAAAATTTTTATATCTTATTAACAATACTTGTTATTTTTCATCACTCTTAGTAACACATAGTATTTTTATTATGTAGGCAGTTTGTGATTATTATAAATTTATATTTTATTTATGGAAAAATAATTCCCTTCCATTCCGGTTTATTTACTAATTTAATTCACATAATATGTTTTGGTTAATTTTTTTTATGACATTGTATATAAATATTTTATCATTTTATTATCATTAAATAAATTTATATATTATTTATTTAGTATCGAATAGTGTTCATACCCGGTACTACTTCCTGTTGTCATTTCCTTCATAGGATTATTGTAATTTTATATTATCTTTGGTAGTTAAAATTTTTATGTCTTTTAAAATTAACCCTGGGTTTTCTTACAATCTAACATAATTATTTGAAACAATATAATATTAACTTGGGTATAACAAATTGTGGTTCATACAATATAAATTACAATAAATAAATAAAATCACAAAAATCAATTAGTATTATTACATACTACTTCCATAGTTTTATCCTATCCAAAACATACAGCACAGTTTAGTAATACATTAATTTCACTTTGGTTTTTCACCTCAATGGGTACACTAGAACTCACTTCGCACTATATACCACTCGAATTGTTTATTGTGTGGAGTGATATAATTAAATTTTGAGCGAGCTTTAGTTCTACCCATTTCTGACTTTTATTCTCATGACTTACTTTATTGGGACCGGGTTATGTACCGTTACATAAAGCCCCCCCACTATAACAAATTTATTTTAGTTTAACTCTTTAATAAAAAATAAATTGTTGATTATTTCCATTTTCTTAAATCTTCTTTATCTTCATAATAGTGTTTTATTTCTGACTGGTTATACTCTGACTGGTAATTCCGACTTGTGGTAATTGTCGTTTTCTTACTTAACTCTCTCTCTCTCTTGGAGGCAAATTCATCAATTATTTCTCGGGGTTAGTGGTACTTCTACATTTTATTTGATAAGGACTGGTCACACTAATCATATTAAAATTGTTTCAACACTCATTTCTATTTACTTTTATATACTCGCTTTATCAATTAAGCTTCGGTCTGCTATCTTCCTTCTATTTTCTTCATTTATACTTCTGGAATCTAATATCACTCCTTTCAGCTATTTTATAATTATTATCCCTTAAATATTCAATTTCCCTAACATTTTTCCCTATCCTGTGCGGTGGTTCCAGTCGGGTGGCCACTCTGGGTCCATACACCGCTGTCCATCCTTACACCTTCTGAGACCAGGGGAACATCATCCCTGCTCATAAAAATTATTGCCAGAACATTTCTACGGTCAATACATAAAAATAAAAAAATCATAAGTAGTAGTCAATTAGCGACTAGTACCAAACACTTTTGGGATTCTTTATAATGTAGCTGTTTGTATTTATTTATATATTTCTTCTTCTCCTTGATTCCTTCTTCTTTTCCATTACTAATAGCATATAACATCATTGATAGGCCTTATGTTAAAATTCTTTTGACTTTACTTCTTGTGACATATTTCTCCGTATCATTTCTTCTTATATAATCTTTAATTCCGAGAAATTCTAATTATTGTATTAATTATCATCCTCCTTCAGTTTCATTGGAGTCATTAAATTATTTTTATTCTTCTTATCTGAGCACATTACCATCAATTGTTTATTTATTTATTCTTCTTTTGTTACCATTACAAATATTACTTTTTCCTATTATTTCAGTTTAAATCAGTTATTTATAATTAAATTATATAATCTGTTCTTATATACTCTTCACTTTAAATGATATGGTTTCAAAATAAGTTGAGTAAGTTGTCCTTACATACTTTTATTAATTCTATTGGTTGCAAAATATCTTAAGTAAGTTGTACTTACACACTTTTTGAATTTTGGGGTTTGTTAGTTACAATGGTTTGCTTGGTCCTGTATCTATAAAATCCGCCCCTTTTTCTGGTTTGTTTGGAGTCTGTTTAACCGTGGTCCATTATTTCAGGTACTCCATGTTCTCGGATTGCTGGGGTGTTCGTAATTAATTCTCTCCTTGATAATCTTCTTACCATCCGGCTCTCCGACTTTGCTGCTATGAAACTTTCACTTAAGTACCGGTCTTCCGTCATAATTCGTTCCTTTTTAACTGACCAGTATTGTACCTCCTCTAACATAACATAGTTGCTTATATTTAATCTCATTTCATTCCCTTTTACCTCTGGATTATTTGCCCAATATTTGCATGTTGTCTTCCGTCTTGAAGATACGGCTGATATTGTCTGATACACTTCCATTGTCGACCTATTTAATTGATATCTAAACTTAATTAACTCCCTTTGTTCGTTAATTGGAAGGTTGAATACCTTAATTAATCCACCTGTAATCATCTCCCATTCTTCCTTGGTATTTATTATTCTCTTTCGACATGTTTTTATTATTTTCTTGGTCTTCCTTTCCACGGTTTGAACATCCTTTTTGTTGTGGCTATTTTTATTTTCAGATGGCATTACACCTTGGTATTCTGTAATTTCTATTTCCTTCCTCCTCTCTTCTGTATTCGGACTTACTTTAATACCTTCTGAAGTGCTGTCCAATGTTTCATCCAAATTATTGGAACTATGGTCCATTTGTTTATTTGTCTCCTCTTGGTATGTATCTGCTTTTTGGACACGCGTATTAACATTTTCAAACTTCTCTCCGAAAGTTTTCCATATCTCCTTATTGACATTCTCCATTTTACACTCAAATTGTTTTAAATTCCTATTATTCTCTTCAAATTTTGCATTCATCTCTTCTCTTTGCCCTTCAACCGCTTCCTTCAGTTCATGGTATCGTTCATTCATAGTTTGTTTTAAGTTTTCCTCCTGTTTCTTAAAATTCTCCTTATTTTCTTCATTGGTTTGTTTCAAGGCTTCCTCCTGTTTTCTAAAATTTTCATCTATTTTGTCAAATTTTTCCTCCTGTTTCTTAAATTTTTCGTCTATTTTATCATTGGTTTGTTTATTGCTTTCCATAATAATTCTCAACATCTCCTGCATGCTCATATCTTCTTTTTGGGTGGATTTATCTGGTTGGTCCCCTTGGGCATCCTCTTCCACTATTTCCTTTTCCGTATCCATAACTACTTCGGTTTCTTCTATATCACCTGTCTGTTGGTCCATTTCACTGTCCGTAACTAATTCTATTTCTTGTTCCTGTCCACCTTCTTCAATCTCCTTTTCTTCTGCCCTCTTCTTCGATTTTCCTCGGGTATTAGGCATTTCTTGTTTTCTCATAACTGCCAACGATAATTAGATTTTTTGATATATATTTTTATTAAATATCAAAATTCTTTTCTAATTACCGCCCTTTTACGTTGAGCGCCAATTCTGTAACGTACCGCTTTTTCACGAGGCGTTATTTAGCGAAACGTACACCTTTAGTCAAGCCCCAAATGTTGGGTTCGCCAATTCTGTAACGTACCGCTTTTTTAGAGGCACTTGACCACTTACGAGTATATTGCAATTACAAGCTTTGTTAATTCCGCCCCACAGTTGTACGCCAATTCTGTAACGTACCGCTTTTTTTCGTGAGGTGTAGTAGAGTTATATTGTATGCCTCATGCAGTATGCGTCACTTTTGAATTATACTAACTGACGTTTTAAACAGTATAAATAAAAGATTTTGTTTATCTTGTTTTACTCAATCTAAAAGAAATCGAGAGTGTGTGATTTGGGGTCAAGGAGGTAATTTGTTCAGCCTTATGCAGAAGAGAGAGTAAGTATCATTATTGCCCCTCTGTTGTGACGATTCCTTCTGTATGTTGTGCTGAAATTTTCATTAACTACCCACTACAATAAATTATAACACGTTATAACTCAATATTAATTTTCAATAATATGGCTTTATTGATTATTGACTTTTGTCTCCAGCCACCAAAGTATAGGTATCACAATTAATCTTTTTAAAAAGAAAACATCATCTCGACTTTACCGAGTAAACATAGAGCTGTCTAAAGAACAAAACATATATGTTGTTATTTAACCAATATTACGCTATAATAAAATACATCAGTTATTACATAATTCTTATTAATTCCCCAGGGTTCAGGGTGAAGTCTTTGTGTTATGAGAGTGTCAGAAATGGCTAATTGCTACGCTTTACAAATATCAAAAATTAATAAATAATTTTGTTTATTTTTCACATGTTACGTAGTTTCCGGAATTGCCGTAAGAGAGCAGCATGTATTTGTTTACTTTTGAAAGAAACATATGATAAAATGAATATTTTTTGTTCTATTTCACTATTAAAAAACGAGTTTTCTTCTGGATTTATTATGAAAAATGTTTATATTACCTCGCTCCGTGTTGTCCTTACTGGATTGAAGTTTTATTCTGTGATGAGGTACGTCTTGCGTTATTATTTCCTTTTCATTTCGAGTATTTTTTGATTGTCTACTAGAAGTAGGCCGAACTATATTGGATCCTCAGAATGTTTTCATCCACTGGTTTTTAATGTATATCACCATTTAATTTGGATTCCTCAGGTATGATTAGTTAGTATTCACTTTGTTTATTACTCTTGCATGAATTTCGCCTCCTCCAACGTCCAAAAAAGGTTATTTTTTTTTTATAATTTTTGTCGCATCGTTTCTTCAACAACTCTGGTTCAGGTCAAAATTTTTATATCTTATTAACAATACTTGTTATTTTTCATCACTCTTAGTAACACATAGTATTTTTATTATGTAGGCAGTTTGTGATTATTATAAATTTATATTTTATTTATGGAAAAATAATTCCCTTCCATTCCGGTTTATTTACTAATTTAATTCACATAATATGTTTTGGTTAATTTTTTTTATGACATTGTATATAAATATTTTATCATTTTATTATCATTAAATAAATTTATATATTATTTATTTAGTCTCGAATAGTGTTCATACCCGGTACTACTTCCTGTTGTCATTTCCTTCATAGGATTATTGTAATTTTATATTATCTTTGGTAGTTAAAATTTTTATGTCTTTTAAAATTAACCCTGGGTTTTCTTACAATCTAACATAATTATTTGAAACAATATAATATTAACTTGGGTATAACAAATTGTGGTTCATACAATATAAATTACAATAAATAAATAAAATCACAAAAATCAATTAGTATTATTACATACTACTTCCATAGTTTTATCCTATCCAAAACATACAGCACAGTTTAGTAATACATTAATTTCACTTTGGTTTTTCACCTCAATGGGTACACTAGAACTCACTTCGCACTATATACCACTCGAATTGTTTATTATGTGGAGTGATATAATTAAATTTTGAGCGAGCTTTAGTTCTACCCATTTCTGACTTTTATTCTCATGACTTACTTTATTGGGACCGGGTTATGTACCGTTACATAAAGCCCCCCCACTATAACAAATTTATTTTAGTTTAACTCTTTAATAAAAAATAAATTGTTGATTATTTCCATTTTCTTAAATCTTCTTTATCTTCATAATAGTGTTTTATTTCTGACTGGTTATACTCTGACTGGTAATTCCGACTTGTGGTAATTGTCGTTTTCTTACTTAACTCTCTCTCTCTCTTGGAGGCAAATTCATCAATTATTTCTCGGGGTTAGTGGTACTTCTACATTTTATTTGATAAGGACTGGTCACACTAATCATATTAAAATTGTTTCAACACTCATTTCTATTTACTTTTATATACTCGCTTTATCAATTAAGCTTCGGTCTGCTATCTTCCTTCTATTTTCTTCATTTATACTTCTGGAATCTAATATCACTCCTTTCAGCTATTTTATAATTATTATCCCTTAAATATTCAATTTCCCTAACATTTTTCCCTATCCTGTGCGGTGGTTCCAGTCGGGTGGCCACTCTGGGTCCATACACCGCTGTCCATCCTTACACCTTCTGAGACCAGGGGAACATCATCCCTGCTCATAAAAATTATTGCCAGAACATTTCTACGGTCAATACATAAAAATAAAAAAATCATAAGTAGTAGTCAATTAGCGACTAGTACCAAACACTTTTGGGATTCTTTATAATGTAGCTGTTTGTATTTATTTATATATTTCTTCTTCTCCTTGATTCCTTCTTCTTTTCCATTACTAATAGCATATAACATCATTGATAGGCCTTATGTTAAAATTCTTTTGACTTTACTTCTTGTGACATATTTCTCCGTATCATTTCTTCTTATATAATCTTTAATTCCGAGAAATTCTAATTATTGTATTAATTATCATCCTCCTTCAGTTTCATTGGAGTCATTAAATTATTTTTATTCTTCTTATCTGAGCACATTACCATCAATTGTTTATTTATTTATTCTTCTTTTGTTACCATTACAAATATTACTTTTTCCTATTATTTCAGTTTAAATCAGTTATTTATAATTAAATTATATAATCTGTTCTTATATACTCTTCACTTTAAATGATATGGTTTCAAAATAAGTTGAGAAAGTTGTCCTTACATACTTTTATTAATTCTATTGGTTGCAAAATATCTTAAGTAAGTTGTACTTACACACTTTTTGAATTTTGGGGTTTGTTAGTTACAATGGTTTGCTTGGTCCTGTATCCATAAAATCCGCCCCTTTTTCTGGTTTGTTTGGAGTCTGTTTAACCGTGGTCCATTATTTCAGGTACTCCATGTTCTCGGATTGCTGGGGTGTTCGTAATTAATTCTCTCCTTGATAATCTTCTTACCATCCGGCTCTCCGACTTTGCTGCTATGAAACTTTCACTTAAGTACCGGTCTTCCGTCATAATTCGTTCCTTTTTAACTGACCAGTATTGTACCTCCTCTAACATAACATAGTTGCTTATATTTAATCTCATTTCATTCCCTTTTACCTCTGGATTATTTGCCCAATATTTGCATGTTGTCTTCCGTCTTGAAGATACGGCTGATATTGTCTGATACACTTCCATTGTCGACCTATTTAATTGATATCTAAACTTAATTAACTCCCTTTGTTCGTTAATTGGAAGGTTGAATACTTTAATTAATCCACCTGTAATCATCTCCCATTCTTCCTTGGTATTTATTATTCTCTTTCGACATGTTTTTATTATTTTCTTGGTCTTCCTTTCCACGGTTTGAACATCCTTTTTGTTGTGGCTATTTTTATTTTCAGATGGCATTACACCTTGGTATTCTGTAATTTCTATTTCCTTCCTCCTCTCTTCTGTATTCGGACTTACTTTAATACCTTCTGAAGTGCTGTCCAATGTTTCATCCAAATTATTGGAACTATGGTCCATTTGTTTATTTGTCTCCTCTTGGTATGTATCTGCTTTTTGGACACGCGTATTAACATTTTCAAACTTCTCTCCGAAAGTTTTCCATATCTCCTTATTGACATTCTCCATTTTACACTCAAATTGTTTTAAATTCCTATTATTCTCTTCAAATTTTGCATTCATCTCTTCTCTTTGCCCTTCAACCGCTTCCTTCAGTTCATGGTATCGTTCATTCATAGTTTGTTTTAAGTTTTCCTCCTGTTTCTTAAAATTCTCCTTATTTTCTTCATTGGTTTGTTTCAAGGCTTCCTCCTGTTTTCTAAAATTTTCATCTATTTTGTCAAATTTTTCCTCCTGTTTCTTAAATTTTTCGTCTATTTTATCATTGGTTTGTTTATTGCTTTCCATAATAATTCTCAACATCTCCTGCATGCTCATATCTTCTTTTTGGGTGGATTTATCTGGTTGGTCCCCTTGGGCATCCTCTTCCACTATTTCCTTTTCCGTATCCATAACTACTTCGGTTTCTTCTATATCACCTGTCTGTTGGTCCATTTCACTGTCCGTAACTAATTCTATTTCTTGTTCCTGTCCACCTTCTTCAATCTCCTTTTCTTCTGCCCTCTTCTTCGATTTTCCTCGGGTATTAGGCATTTCTTGTTTTCTCATAACTGCCAACGATAATTAGATTTTTTGATATATATTTTTATTAAATATCAAAATTCTTTTCTAATTACCGCCCTTTTACGTTGAGCGCCAATTCTGTAACGTACCGCTTTTTCACGAGGCGTTATTTAGCGAAACGTACACCTTTAGTCAAGCCCCAAATGTTGGGTTCGCCAATTCTGTAACGTACCGCTTTTTTAGAGGCACTTGACCACTTACGAGTATATTGCAATTACAAGCTTTGTTAATTCCGCCCCACAGTTGTACGCCAATTCTGTAACGTACCGCTTTTTTTCGTGAGGTGTAGTAGAGTTATATTGTATGCCTCATGCAGTATGCGTCACTTTTGAATTATACTAACTGACGTTTTAAACAGTATAAATAAAAGATTTTGTTTATCTTGTTTTACTCAATCTAAAAGAAATCGAGAGTGTGTGATTTGGGGTCAAGGAGGTAATTTGTTCAGCCTTATGCAGAAGAGAGAGTAAGTATCATTATTGCCCCTCTGTTGTGACGATTCCTTCTGTATGTTGTGCTGAAATTTTCATTAACTACCCACTACAATAAATTATAACACGTTATAACTCAATATTAATTTTCAATAATATGGCTTTATTGATTATTGACTTTTGTCTCCAGCCACCAAAGTATAGGTATCACAATTAATCTTTTTAAAAAGAAAACATCATCTCGACTTTACCGAGTAAACATAGAGCTGTCTAAAGAACAAAACATATATGTTGTTATTTAACCAATATTACGCTATAATAAAATACATCAGTTATTACATAATTCTTATTAATTCCCCAGGGTTCAGGGTGAAGTCTTTGTGTTATGAGAGTGTCAGAAATGGCTAATTGCTACGCTTTACAAATATCAAAAATTAATAAATAATTTTGTTTATTTTTCACATGTTACGTAGTTTCCGGAATTGCCGTAAGAGAGCAGCATGTATTTGTTTACTTTTGAAAGAAACATATGATAAAATGAATATTTTTTGTTCTATTTCACTATTAAAAAACGAGTTTTCTTCTGGATTTATTATGAAAAATGTTTATATTACCTCGCTCCGTGTTGTCCTTACTGGATTGAAGTTTTATTCTGTGATGAGGTACGTCTTGCGTTATTATTTCCTTTTCATTTCGAGTATTTTTTGATTGTCTACTAGAAGTAGGCCGAACTATATTGGATCCTCAGAATGTTTTCATCCACTGGTTTTTAATGTATATCACCATTTAATTTGGATTCCTCAGGTATGATTAGTTAGTATTCACTTTGTTTATTACTCTTGCATGAATTTCGCCTCCTCCAACGTCCAAAAAAGGTTATTTTTTTTTTATAATTTTTGTCGCATCGTTTCTTCAACAACTCTGGTTCAGGTCAAAATTTTTATATCTTATTAACAATACTTGTTATTTTTCATCACTCTTAGTAACACATAGTATTTTTATTATGTAGGCAGTTTGTGATTATTATAAATTTATATTTTATTTATGGAAAAATAATTCCCTTCCATTCCGGTTTATTTACTAATTTAATTCACATAATATGTTTTGGTTAATTTTTTTTATGACATTGTATATAAATATTTTATCATTTTATTATCATTAAATAAATTTATATATTATTTATTTAGTCTCGAATAGTGTTCATACCCGGTACTACTTCCTGTTGTCATTTCCTTCATAGGATTATTGTAATTTTATATTATCTTTGGTAGTTAAAATTTTTATGTCTTTTAAAATTAACCCTGGGTTTTCTTACAATCTAACATAATTATTTGAAACAATATAATATTAACTTGGGTATAACAAATTGTGGTTCATACAATATAAATTACAATAAATAAATAAAATCACAAAAATCAATTAGTATTATTACATACTACTTCCATAGTTTTATCCTATCCAAAACATACAGCACAGTTTAGTAATACATTAATTTCACTTTGGTTTTTCAACTTAATGGGTACACTAGAACTCACTTCGCACTATATACCACTCGAATTGTTTATTATGTGGAGTGATATAATTAAATTTTGAGCGAGCTTTAGTTCTACCCATTTCTGACTTTTATTCTCATGACTTACTTTATTGGGACCGGGTTATGTACCGTTACAATATATATTAAAACCAGCATTACAAGCTCAGATGTAATATTAGTGGGCAAAAGTAGTTATAAAAGGAAACCTTATGTGGATGAGTAACTTCCTTATTATACAAAATGTAACTAGTAACAATTATTAAGGCATGAACATAGTACTAAGAATGTGTCTAGCCCATGCCTAAACAAACGTTTGTCAGTAAATTAGTAAGGAAACAGGACTCCTAGTGAACATAAAATTTACTGAACAATCAATATAACTAAATGTAATGTGAAATACCACCACTCAATTGTTAATGAACAGTGTTAAATTGAGTAGGCCAAACGAAATGTAATTAGAGAATAAGGATTTTTTATAATAGTGTATTACCCTAATTATGTTAAGATTCAATATTGTACAGTTATAAATAGCTCTTAAGTATAACCATAGATGTATTAGTGTTCAAACAAAGACGTTATAAAGAAAACGCAGTATAAATCACTAAATGTAAAAAGATAGGAAATAATCGTATTATGCATTGCTAGCAGACGACAGTGAGAAACCATGTGTCAAAGCATTATTTATAAGCATTGTCAAAGAAAACGAGGAAAACCAGTGTTAAGCCACATCAAATTAAAGCCCATGAACTAAACTTTAATTTGATGGTAATAACCTCGAGATCGGAACTATAATAAGTGCATAGTGCGTGTTAGCATCATTTATTGTTAAAAATAAGAAATTGTTCGGGTAATACCAACAACACAAAAAGCTGAGCACAACGTTCGCGCCGGTGACAGTTAGAAAGACAATACGTCATTTGTAACGGTTATCAGGGCCAATCACAAAAGAGTTTACTAAACGACTTTTCTCCCTAAGCACGATACAGTGAAGGGGTATATAACCAGCGGCGAAGAAAATTCGTTACACACTTTTTGTCATCTACTCGAGCGAGACAGTCGCCGCTCGTCACCGTAACATTTTTTATAACTTAACATAGAATAACAATAGTAAACCTTTCAAAATTTCTTCAAGACACGTAACAGTACAGCAATCGACTACAAGGAAAGTGCTACGCCAGTAAAGTAAATATTTTAATTAGTGTGTGATTTCAGAACGAGGGAGAGAGTATTGTAATCAGTAATTTATATAGCCCAGATTTAGTAAGAAGAGGGCAGACTCCTCGTTCATAGTGCGTGTGAAGTGTAATTATCCAGTGGTCATTATAATCCGATCACTGGAGTGTTTTTAAATTTTAATCTATACGATTAAAAGAAATAAGGTAACACAGTGACCATTTATATTACTATTCTGTTTGCGCTGATCATTATTTACCACAACTTTATACTGACGCAAGGACAACAAAACTTTCAATCTTATACACAGAATCAATTTATTTAGCGGATTTATTAATCCAACGTAAGATATTTGTGTTAGGCGTAAGCATCAAAATATATGTTAGTAGATAAGTAAGCGTAACGAACGCTAACCTGAAAAATAATTACGAGTTTTAAAAAGAGTCCAAATTACTAATTATTATTATTATTAACGTCTGTCAAGGCATAAGATAGTTCTTTATTGTATTTCAAAGAGCCTACCCGTGAGATATATTATGTAATTAAAAGTCAAATTTATTAATAGATATAAGAGTTTAATGTTCTAAACTGAGCTAGACCGTATTGTAAACGGGCAAATTAACATCAAGTTCATGTTAAAGTAATTATTGTATTTTTTTTTAATTGTTGAATTGTGTTAAAGGGTAAAATAAAACCCCGATTTTATTCAGTATAAACCTTGATTATATTTATTTCATATAGTTAATTAATACTCAACATTGAGTATAGTGAAATAACTCTGAGTCGAGACTTTACTAAATTATATTTGAATTGTTGTGAATGCCTCCAGCATTCAAACGGAACATAGAGAGAATTTATACAATTCTAAACTTTATTAATTTGTTTTTTCATGGGATTTTTTCCTAAAATAAACCCATGTGGCGCCCATATTGCACACAAGGAGTGATATAACCTTGTTGATAAAGTAAGCTGGTCATAAGAGCATCTTGGCAGTTTATTTTTTGGTAAGTGAACATCAGAACTTCCAGTATCACGAACAGGTACGTGAAAGTGTTTTTTATTATAAATTATTTGTCCAGACGAGACTTGACGATACGGACACTGACAACACTTAACCAAGAAGAGGAGTTCCACTGCAAGATCGACGCTACGGCTACATTCATCCACCGACCAGCGATTAATATTTTATTCACTATAATTATCACACTTTATTACACAAACAATAATTACCATTTATCACTAAAAAGAATTGTTGCATATAAGGCAAAGAGATTTCATATTAACGTTTTAAATAATAACACGATATTCAGCTACAATCGATATATTAAATTAAATTAAATTATATAAAAAATTAACACCCCGATAATTAACTAGTAACAAATTGGCGACCAACAGAGTGTGGCTTTAAAAATATTAAACGAATAAATTTTTAATATTACAATATTAAGCCCGGCAAATACAAGAGAACAATCATGCCTCATACACACAGACACGACACTAGATACAAGGCCAGCCAAGGAGAAGGGGCACAAACGAACGCTGAAATAAATATGGAGATACAAGAGACGCAACCAACGTCCGAGATGGAAGTCACGACCAATAATAATGTGGAAACGCGACAAGAAAGAACGCCTCCTGCAGAACCCGTGCAATCCAGACAACCTGAAAAGCCCACGCACCCAGGGGAGACCAACTTCCAGGAAACAATGATGAGAGTGATGATGGAATTAAAGGAAGATGGTAGGAAATCCCGGGAAGAGAATCAGCAGAATATGAAAGCATTGAAGGAAGATTTAAATAAGAATTTAGAGTTGTTAAAGGAGGATAATCGTGACCTGAACAAGAAAATGGACAACAGCAAGAAAAATAATGAATTATTAAATAAAAAATTAGACAATACCAATAAATCCATGGAGGCATTAAATAATAAAATAGACGACAACAGTAAAGCATTGAAAGAAGATTTGAATACAAAATTAGATGATATCAGCAAAAAGATGGAGGAAAATAATGAGAAAATCAACACAAAAATAGACACGGAAATCACAGTAGTCAGAAGAGAGATTGCGGAAGTACACGAGAGATGTGAACAACACAGCCAAGATTTAAAACGTACAAGAGAAGAGATTGATGGACGAATTGACAATATTGAAGAAATAAATGAACCCCGAATCGAGTCACTGAAGAAGATGAGCCAGGACGAGATTAAACGAGTGAGAACGGATGTGGGAGAGAGGTGTGAAGAAATAAGTGCATCAGTGGACACCGTAAGGACCCTGATGGTTGCCAACAAAGAGAAAATAGAAGAGCTACGTCAACGGGAGATCTTACAAATGCATGAAGAAATAGAACTCATTCGTAATCGACCAGCACAGGGTCACTACCTCCAACCAACGGATAACCGTGATATAATAAATTTTAAAAATTACAAGATAAATCCTATCGAGTTCCTAGAACGAGTGGATGAAAACCTGACCAGGATCCAGGAGAATAGATGGACAGTAATACGAAGTCTGATGGACGAGTACTTTAAAGAAATTCATGACAATTGGTGGACTGCTACACGCCACGAGGTCCAGAGTTACGAAGAATTTAAGACGTTATTCCGGGCAAAATATTGGTCAGAAGCTACGCAGAACATAGTGCGGGACAATATCTGCCACGGCAAGTATGACGCCAGTAAAGGAACCACCCTAGCTTCTTACTTCCTTGGTAAGGTATGTCTGGCGCGAAACCTTGAACCAAAAATACCCGAGGAGTGCCTGGTCACCAAACTCGCTTACCATTTTGAGGAGGGAGTTGCCAAAGCACGTCAATGGGGACAAGTTAAAACAATCCAAGCCATGTCAGCTTTACTTGAGGACCATGAACACGAGGGCTACTATAGAAGGAGCCGCAGGAGGAACGAGAAATTCCAGGACCGAAGCGGCAACACAAATAATAATAACACGAACTTCCGAAATTACCGAGGTAATTTTAATAATTATAATCAGAACAATGTAAACCATAATAATGAGAATAATTATAGGCCAAGTAACCAGAATAATAATAATAATTCAGCCAGTAATTATGATAATAATAATACAAGACGGCCACAGAATTATAACAACCATCCCAACCGACCACAGAACCCAGGTGGAAACAACCAACCGCAACAATACCGTAGGGCCAACTATGTACAAGCCAACTATGAACAGGGAAGGAGGCGGTACTATCCATGGCGCGATAGTTTCAGCGGAGACAGGAGGAATGCAAGGGGCAGACTATGGAGAAGCAGGAGTATCAAGGGCGACAGCCGCAACAATGATTATCGGCCACAAGTTCACTTCGCTCCAAACCATGAACAGAATCATCATGGAGGACGACCTGATATAGAAGAAAGGAACCCGGTAGACACATAAGACAGGCGCAATGAAGAGAGCGAACTCTCTTTAAACGCCTCGCAGCAGTGAGAAACCACATAGACCCCTCGCTGAACCATTCTATTGGGTACAATTACGAAACGACTTCAAATCAAATAACCATATTAAGAAGTCACTATCTCAAAAATATTAGACACGAGCTGTTGGAAGAAGAAGAAATTGATCACCATCAGTGCAACCATGACGTAGCGTACGTGACTGCAAAAATTAACGGAGTGACAACCACATTGATGATCGACACGGGCGCGAATGTTTCATTAATGGATAGTACGGAACTCAACCGCATCCAGGAAGAAGGCAGAGCAGTAATACCAACTCTACCGATTAATAATATCATATTAGTGGGAGCGACTGGACGACAGAATAAGACCGTCAAGAAACAGGTCAGTCTTGAAGTGACCAGTCTGGGAGTCAAGATACCCATGATATTCTTGGTAGCTATGGGATTACCATTTCACAGTTTAATTGGCTGCGACATCTTGCGGAAATATTCAGCTATTATCGATCTGAATAGAGAAAAAATAACTCTAAGTACGCCAGATTTGGAATGGACGGCTGATATTGTTGGGAGCATGGAATCTCCTCAAGACCGAAACATTTTCTACATCAGAGAAGTAAGAAATCCTAGGTATCAAATGCCTATTAATGAAGTTGAGTATCCAACAACCAATGACAGCTTGTGGGAGGAAAAGATCCTGGAAATTCGACGATTCAAGTCAACCACCAGTGACCACTCACCAAGCCCAGACCAAATTGAAATGTTGGTAGGAATATATAACCAATACCGACATGTATTTTCAGACGTTCCTGGGAAAGTGAGAAACTATCAATGTGAGCTAAGATTTAAAGAACCCGTCAATTTTAATAGGAAGTCGTACCCGATTGCTTATTCTCTAAAAGAAGCAGTTCGGGCTGAAATTAATCAACTACTGAAAGACGATATCATTGAGTGCAGTCAGTCACCTTATACTAGCCCTATTGTAGTGATCAAAAAGAAGAATGGGAAGGTGAGACTCTGCCTAGACGCTAGGGAGATTAATAAGAACTTAATCAATAACCGATCATCTCCTGGCGAGATAGAAGAAATTTTGAAGAAGTTTCATGGAATACAATTTATTAGCTCATGGGACACTGTCTGCGGCTACTGGCAGGTGGAACTGCACCCCCACAGCCGGAAATATGTAGCCTTTATATTCGAAGGGCGCAACTACCATTTCAAGCGGTTGCCCTTCGGATTAGTGAACTCTGTAGCGATATTTATTCAGTGTATGGACCAAGTATTGGGCCAAGAAGTGCTCCAGTTCACTACTGTTTATGTAGATGATCTACTGATAACATCTACAAACTGGGAAGAACATTGTCAGAGAGTAGACCATGTGTTGAGTAAATTATCCGAAAACCACATCACGTTAAAACTGGAAAAGTCACAACTCATAGCCAAAGAAGTGCAATTTCTAGGCTTCCAATTGACAGAACTGGGAATAACACCATCTAAAGAAAAGATAGAAGCTATACAAAAATTCCCCACCCCCAGAAATAAAAAACAGTTGCAGTCTTTTTTAGGCCTGTGCAATTATTATCGCAAATTCCAGAATAACTATTTGGAGTTGACTACCAAATTATCTCCACAGTTATCCTCAAAAGGCAAATGGACATGGGGACCAGTTCAAGATACAGTGTTCCAACAAATCAAAACCAAATTCCTGGAGACAGTGATGCTACATCACCCAGACTTCAATAAACCTTTTTATCTCAACTGTGATGCCAGTGACATCAGCCTAGGTTCTACACTGTACCAAGAGGATGAAGATGGGAACCATCTGGTTGTAAGCTTCGCCAGTAGAACACTAAACAAATGCGAAAGGAATTACAACGTAACAGAAAAGGAGCTATTAAGTGTTGTATTCGCCTGCGGAAAATTCCGGACCTATATTTTAGGATATTCCATAACAGTACGGACGGACCACAAATCCATATCCTTCCTAAAAAAACAGTAAACTAAGCCACGGTCGTTTAGCGAGATGGATCCTAGTTTTACAAGAGTACAACATCAGTTGGGAATACATCCCAGGAAAAAAGAATATAGCAGCAGACGTACTGTCACGTATCAATGTAACCAACCAGACCTATGAAGGAGAGAAGGAGACGATTGCGAAGGTCTATCACATCCTAAAGAGTCGGACAGACTTGGAAGATATAGTTAAAGAAGTGGAGCAACACCAAAGGCAAGATAGTAAATTGATGCAAATTTTCCAAAGATTAAATACCCAAGACCATAGAATCATACCATACTATTGTATACATAACAACGTATTATTTATTAAAACCAAGTACCACAACAATACCTGGAAACTGGTAATACCCAAAACTTTAGAAAATGATATCATAACGGACTATCATATTCGTTATGGACACATGGGAGCAGTTAAAGTGATAAAAGCACTGGAAGAGCACCTGTATATTAAAGACATCAACAGAAGAGTGCTGAATTATATCAAAAGTTGTCGTATATGTCAGATGGTGAAATGCACAAACGAAAGGAAGAAGGGACTCATGATCCCCATAACTTCATCAAACAAATTGGAGAAAGTTTTTGTGGACATCTGCGGTCCATTCCCAAGAAGTGGAGGTCGAAGGCAATATAAATACCTTATAATAGTTTTCGACCATTACACAAAATTCACTAAGTTGTATCCGATAAATCGTGCCACTACAAGCAAGATACTTAACTTAATTACACAAAGTTATATACCTGAAGTGGGGTGTCCAAAGACAATAATCACGGACCATGGTACCCAGTTCAAGGGCCGAAGATGGAGAGATACACTGCTGGAACATGGGGTGAAAACATATAAAACCTCAGTGTACCATCCCAGCAGTAACCCGTCCGAAAGAGTGCTGAGGGAAGTTGGGAGAATTCTCAGAACCTATTGTTCCAACCAACAAAGGAAGTGGAGTGAGTACATCTCAGCTGCAGAAGACTTTATCAATCTAGCACACCACCAATCCATAGAGACCACACCTTATAATGCCATGTTTGAGAAACCTCCACCACGAGAAATTTGTGACATTATTCAGTTTCCTCCAAGTCAGGAATACCAATTTGACAGAGTTCATTTCCATAACAAGATTAATGAGAAATTAGAAAAAAGAAAAAGGAAGTATCAACAACGAGTGCCAGCAAAAATTATACATTACAATGTAGGAGATCAAGTACTACTAAAAAATAGAGAGTTACCCAGTACCATGGAGGGTATCACTAAAAAGCTGCTAGTACTGTATATAGGCCCTTATACAATAACGAAAGACAATCAGAATAATACTTATGAAATTTCTGATCCCATAAGTAAGAAGGTCAAGGGTACATATAACCAAGCATCCTTGAAAATGTATTATGTTTAATGAGATTTATTGTAAGATGTTGAATATCATGAAATGTACAAACTAAGATACGTAATACTATGAACAGCAATCAGAAATGAATCCTAGAAAATGTAATTGACCCATGATGAGCCCAATAGAATGGTGAAGCACAAAGAACCCCGTATATATACTATTGAGTGAACATATTATAATATAAGAGTGAACTATTTTATCATACTGTGAATATAACCAGAGCGTTTACTGTATTAAATGTACTAAAAGTGTCTACCATGAAAAGTAATTAAATAATAAAGAAAAATGTCTAATTGTATATACCAAGAATGTTTATCATATATGAATATTATGTACAACCGAAATGATTATCAAATAATACTACAATGTTACTCTAATCCTTCAAAATTAATTTCGATAAATGAAATTATTCATCCAGAATAAGTGATAAACAGCAATCACTTGAAGGAGCAGAGGAGAAGAACAACAAAGCGTCGAATATTGAAAAGAGATGGATTAAACAAGGAATGAGAATGTTGATTAAACGATAAAGAAAAATTCTTGGATTTCGTTGTCCATGACGAAATCTTTCGAAACACTATCTCATCGCCTACAGCAAGACGAGCAGTGCTACTAACGACAGCCTCTGATGAAGCCTTCTATAGGTGAAAGCCGGTTTAGGCTGTATTGTAAAACTTTACGTTTTTACTTATAAAAAACTTAGTGCTCCGAGTTGTCAATATTATAGTGATATTTAGTAAAGAAAAATGTTTATCATATTACATAAAAAAGAGAAATGTCTAATTGTATATACCAAAAATGTGTATCATATGGTATCTAACAAGAAAATGTTTATTATATGAATATTGTAAACCCCTGATAATCAGAGACTCTAATGAACCAAGTGTTAAAAAACCCAATGTATAAACAATGTTAAGAGTGAAATATGGTGAACTCAAGAGGAATTTATAGACCAACTGCATACTTATATAGTGATAAATTTAAGTGTGTAATTTAAAGACATTTAAACGAAACAACTTACAAACTAGTATTGAAAAATAGCAACAAGGCTGATAACTAACATCGCCCATATGTCAAATTAGAGATAGAATGATGACCTGTGAAGAGAAGTACGTTAGCTAAAGTGATAAAGCATGAACAGTGATAACAATGAAACCTCTAATACCTTGAATGTTATATTGAATATGATGTCTTATTGAAATAGTAAATGATATGTTATATTTTAGGTGTTGTGATAGTGCAACGGTTGTTATGTGCAACTTTTTATTGTCCCAGACAGAGATGAGGATTCCTCTGATTCTGCGGATGTGTAACTGAGGAACGGCGGAGAATGGAAGCCAAATAGAGCCCCTCTGATTCCGAACCCATTACAAATGTTAGGGAATTAAATGGTAATATGTCAAGGATTATAAATCAAACACTGTGAGGTAAAATGAAAGAACAAAAGAGTTTGTCACAAGAATCAAGATGTGTTAAATGTAAAGAAAAATGTATTATTGTAAAACAGGAAATTGTTAATTTGAGAAATAAGACATGTTATAACTGATGACTAAGAATATAAGAAACTTGAAAAAATACTAGTAAGCTAAAAAATAATACTAGCCAAGAACTCAGTCTAGTGCAACACACCAACAAACTATTGAACTCAATGCAGAAAGAAGCAGTAATAGTATGATAAAACCAAAATAAAGTGATAATTTCTTCAAAATATAAAACTTTTCTCAAATTATCAATTTTGAGAGGGGAGTATATGTAACACCACAAAATGTTACATAACCTAGACATTCACCAGAAGGGTAAATAAGTACACTGAAGTGACATTAATGAATCGTTTATAATGAATGTAGCAAAGAAGAGAAGGACCAACAAAGAAGAAAGAAGAGGAAGGATCCCAAGAAGCAGTGATGAAAACACTGCATGACACTACAACAAAAACGATGACTGACTCTAACTAATGGACATGCCAAGTTCACAATAAGCTGTCAAACAAGCCAGCCCATGACATTAATGTAGAGTCATGTGTTAATAAAACTAATTAAATAATGATTGAAATAATGTAATATCAGTAACAGCATTTTGGCTGAAAGTAAAAGAACAATGACCAGTAAATGACAGAGCCTATGACTAGATTAGCTATGGCCACAATATATATTAAAATCAGCATTACAAGCTCAGATGTAATATTAGTGGGCAAAAGTAGTTATAAAAGGAAACCTTATGTGGATGAGTAACTTCCTTATTATACAAAATGTAACTAGTAACAATTATTAAGGCATGAACATAGTACTAAGAATGTGTCTAGCCCATGCCTAAACAAACGTTTGTCAGTAAATTAGTAAGGAAACAGGACTCCTAGTGAACATAAAATTTACTGAACAATCAATATAACTAAATGTAATGTGAAATACCACCACTCAATTGTTAATGAACAGTGTTAAATTGAGTAGGCCAAACGAAATGTAATTAGAGAATAAGGATTTTTTATAATAGTGTATTACCCTAATTATGTTAAGATTCAATATTGTACAGTTATAAATAGCTCTTAAGTATAACCATAGATGTATTAGTGTTCAAACAAAGACGTTATAAAGAAAACGCAGTATAAATCACTAAATGTAAAAAGATAGGAAATAATCGTATTATGCATTGCTAGCAGACGACAGTGAGAAACCATGTGTCAAAACATTATTTATAAGCATTGTCAAAGAAAACGAGGAAAACCAGTGTTAAGCCACATCAAATTAAAGCCCATGAACTAAACTTTAATTTGATGGTAATAACCTCGAGATCGGAACTATAATAAGTGCATAGTGCGTGTTAGCATCATTTATTGTTAAAAATAAGAAATTGTTCGGGTAATACCAACAACACAAAAAGCTAAGCGCAACGTTCGCGCCGGTGACAGTTAGAAAGACAATACGTCATTTGTAACGGTTATCAGGGCCAATCAAAAAAGAGTTTACTAAACGACTTTTCTCCCTAAGCACGATACAGTGAAGGGGTATATAACCAGCAGCGAAGAAAATTCGTTACACACTTTTTGTCTTCTACTCGAGCGAGACAGTCGCCGCTCGTCACCGTAACATTTTTTATAACTTAACATAGAATAACAATAGTAAACCTTTCAAAATTTCTTCAAGACACGTAACAGTACAGCAATCGACTACAAGGAAAGTGCTACGCCAGTAAAGTGAATATTTTAATTAGTGCGTGATTTCAGAACGAGGGAGAGAATATTGTAATCAGTAATTTACATAGCCCAGATTTAGTAAGAAGAGGGCAGACTCCTCGTTCAAAGTGCGTGTGAAGTGTAATTAACCAGTGGTCATTATAATCCGATCACTGGAGTGTTTTTAAATTTTAATCTATACGATTAAAAGAAATAAGGTAACACAGTGACCATTTATATTACTATTTTGTTTGCGCTGATCATTATTTACCACAACTTTGTACTGACGCAAGGACAACAAAACTTTCAATCTTATACACAGAATCAATTTATTTAGCGGATTTATTAATCCAACGTAAGATATTTGTGTTAGTAGTAAGCATCAAAATATATGTTAGTAGATAAGTAAGCGTAACGAACACTAACCTGAAAAATAATTACGAGTTTTAAAAAGAGGCCAAATTACTAATTATTATTATTATTAACGTCTGTCAAGGCATAAGATAGTTCTTTATTGTATTTCAAAGAGCCTACCCGTGAGATATATTATGTAATTAAAAGTCAAATTTATTAATAGATATAAGAGTTTAATGTTCTAAACTGAGCTAGACCGTATTGTAAACGGGCAAATTAACATCAAGTTCATGTTAAAGTAATTATTGTATTTTTTTTTTAATTGTTGAATTGTGTTAAAGGGTAAAATAAAACCCCGATTTTATTCAGTATAAACCTTGATTATATTTATTTCATATAGTTAATTAATACTCAACATTGAGTATAGTGAAATAACTCTGAGTCGAGACTTTACTAAATTATATTTGAATTGTTGTGAATGCCTCCAGCATTCAAACGGAACATAGAGAGAATTTATACAATTCTAAACTTTATTAATTTGTTTTTTCATGGGATTTTTTCCTAAAATAAACCCATGTGGAGCCCATATTGCACACAAGGAGTGATATAACCTTGTTGATAAAGTAAGCTGGTCATAAGAGCATCTTGGCAGTTTATTTTTTGGTAAGTGAACATCAGAACTTCCAGTATCACGGACAGGTACGTGAAAGTATTTATTATTATAAATTATTTGTCCAGACGAGACTTGACGATACAGACACTGACAACACTTAACCAAGAAGAGGAGTTCCACTGCAAGATCGACGCTACGGCTACATTCATCCACCGACCATTTTATTCACTATAATTATCACACTTTATTACACAACAATAATTACCATTTATCACTAAAAAGAATTTTTGCATATAAGGCAAAGAGATTTCATATTAACGTTTTAAATAGTAACACGATATTCGGCTACAATCGATATATTAAATTAAATTAAATTATATAAAAAATTAACACCCCGATAATTAACTAGTAACTATATATATATAGTTACAAAACAAATAAGCCAACCCAATACCAGGGATGAACAAGGTAATATTGAATCTAAAATAATACTTCATGTTAAATAAAATGATTAATTTAAATAAAATAAAAAAACTATGACTCGACAAACGACGACATGACCTAACCCAAGTGTTGACCCAACAAAAGGAAACAAAAGAAGAAGGGAACCACGAAAAACAAAGAGAATAAAACCAAGGAAGAGAAGAAAGTGATTGATGAAACCAAAGGAAGAAGGGAAAAAACCAAAACCCAAACGAAAATGAAACAAGTTCATGGAATTAAACGACTCAATGTAACACGTTGAAATGTACCCAAAGGAGAAGGTGGAAAACCCAAGGTATTAACCCAATACAATAAAAATGAAGAAGGAGGGAAATAGATAAAAATGAAAACCAATAATGATACACAAACAAGTAATAAAGCATAGGAGAAGGAGAAATAATGCACTCAAAAATAGTATTGGAACCAAGACCAATAATTAACCTATGAGAAAGGAAAAAGTAAATGTCATTATCCTTTAATGGACAATAATAATTTAGGGAAGAAACCCTCGTAAACAATGTTAAAGATAAAAATGATAAAAAAGCAAACTAAACCCCAATTTAGATTTAGATGTAAGAATAGTAATTTAAGGACATAAAATTGTTAATAGTATTAAGGAAATATTGTAATGAAAGAGAAAAAATGAATAGTGAGATAGCAATTAGAGGGATTATCCATTCAGAAACACTTAAAAAAACAGAAAAAAACATTTGTGAAGTGCAAAATGAAAGTGTAATAACCCCAAAGTGTAGTGATAAAGAAAGTACGCTAAATAAATTATAATTAACTATAAATAATTTAAGAGTGAAGGTAATGATTGAATGAAAATAGTGTAAAGTATAGAATGGAAATATAGTGAAAAATAGTGAGTGATAAAATCATTAACAATTAATAAATCCTAGAGAACGCTAAAAGTTTAATAGTGAAAAATAATAGTGAATAAGTATGTTGTGGAAAATAGTATTAAGTATAAACTATAAAGAGGTATTGAACACTGGAAAGTGATAATTACCATAGTAAACAAAACAAAAAATATAATTAAGGAGTTTTAAAAGCAAGTAATCATAGTTGAAAGGGAGAATCCCAGCAAAGAGTAATGTGAAAGTGTTAACATGGAGGGAGAATAAAGATTGTTTAGAAAGTTAAGGAGTTAGATACAAATAAAAAAACTCCCATGTTATAAGGGATCATGATAAGTTCATAAAAGTGATGTTGTTTGTCACACTAAAAAATAATATCAAATAAGATGTATTGTGAACAAAGATTAGCAAATAATAAGTTAGTTAAATAATTATTCAATCAAGTTTATGAATTGGATATGGCTGTAAGAATCATACAGACCATAGGCCTACATGTTATATTTGAATAAGATCAAAGAAGTAGTAAATAATAGCCACATTGTTATTATTGGCAAAGAAAATAAATAAAAATGTTAAGAAAGGTATGACTAGAAAATATGGAAACCAAAGAGTAAATAATTGTGTATAAAATAATAGTGACACAATAATAACACATAAACAGACTCAAAACACAATGTTAAGAAAGGTATGACTAGAAAATATGGAAACCAAAGAGTAAATAATTGTGTATAAAATAATAGTGACACAATAATAACACATAAACAGACTCAAAACACAACACAACCAGTTGTAATAACAAAATAAAGCCCATTAGGCTGAAGGAAATGTAATTTAAATGAAATAAGTCAAATACCATAATGGCTACTTATGCCTATGAAAGTGCCTAACTGTCAGAAACAAACAACTACAAATTATAACAAATTAACAAAGAAATTAGCAAATCTGAGTTGAAGGACTCACCAAGAATAAATTGTAAATCATTTGTAAAACAAAATATTATAATAAGCATTTATATACAAAAAGAAATGTAATTAACAAGTATTAACATAATTGTAAAAACATAAAATCTAAAATTACCCAAAGTAAAACAATACAGAAGCCAATGTTGGGAAGAACGATTTTCTATTAAAATAATGTAAAACAGTAATCAAGGTTCATAACCATGACGGTATAAGAAGCAGACGACCCATTTATAGCAGTCCACTTGAGATCCAGGAGAATTAAACTGAAAATTAACCGAAAAGAATGACCAGATACATTATGAAAAGGATGCCCAACCCATTGGAGCCCAAAAATGAATGAAAAAAGAACTTATTGCAGCCAAATCCTACCCGATCAAACGAACGAAGACACCAAGTCATGCTGAGGTGTTAAGTACAATTAAATTACCTATTTCCAAAAACCTAATCACTCTAAATTTTACTAAAGGTAAATTTATCTCACTATAAACAAATATTTCTCTTTCACAGATTATTTAAGTAAAATAAAACTCACTGAAAATTTGTTAAGATACAACATAACCTATTATTAAAACACGAACTTTCAAAACACATTTAACGACACTACAGAACAGATTGTAACATCACACATTATTATTTATGTACACGTAGAATAAGGTAAAATATTTTTATTGTAACCATAGGAATTCTTTAGCTCATAATCACAAGAATCCCACGATTTTGGAACGAAAATAATTGTAATAACTTAACGTTGCATAGCCATACTGAGGCTGATCGTTTCCTCAATCGATTCGTCAACCTGGGGAGCAAGAGTCTTATGTAAAACGTCGGTGCAGATTTATTATAAAATAATTGTCAATTTGAATATTTTAATTATCATCCATTATAAATAACTAATACAGGGGGTAACCGTTGTCATTATTTCGTAGGGAGTGTATACATTACTTGTGTTTATTTATGAAGAATAGAATTGACGAGAAGCGAACAAGTTGTCATTTGCACAGCAGCATTGACAATTCAGACGGCCGTGCGAGCGGGAATTATTTGAACGCCCGACCGTCACCGCTGAAAACTCATCATACAATAATTTTAGTTGTTTTAAGAAACGACTTGGCGCCACCCGGGATTAACACACCCCCATAAGTAAACAGGTAAGGTTACTGCCGTGTTATACTGGTGATTACCGCAACGCTATGGACATCGATAGCCGCGAACACTAATGTAACGACCCCGGTGCGAGACGAACGCACTAACATTCAATACACATACAAAATTGGTGTACATTTTACAGGTACGACCGAGTTAAAATTAATATCGTTACAGATTGGCGACCAACCGGTGAGGCTTTAAAAGAAGGCCAGCGGCGACTATGAAGAGACATTCCATGGTTACCAGAAAAGACACTCAGAAAGGAATTGAAGGTGAAGGTCAACAAGAAGAGATGGGAGAAATCGAAGAAATGATCGGGGAGCTGTTCGAAGAGGATCTTCAAGAAAACCAACCGGAAAATCCAACACTACATGAACCGGAAGTAGAAATAATAGTCGACAACCAACTTGAGAAACCAATTCAGGACGATGAGAGGGAACAACGGGCGGGAGATCATGAAACAGCAAAAGGAGGTCCAAGCATGCAAGACCTGATGAATTTCATAGCAGAACTTTCAAAGAAAACAAAGGAGGAAATTAATGGAAAAATAGACCAAAACAGTGAAGAATTGAAGAAAATGAAGGAAGAAACAAGAAACAAAGAAAGGAATACAAGGAAGAATTGAATAAAAAATTAGAATCATTGCAAGAGGGAAGGAAAGAAGACAGGGAATTTTTGAAGGAGAACATCCAGAATAATAAATTGGAAAGTAACCAGGAGGCGTTGAAGAAAAGCCAAGAGGCATTAGAAAAGAAGAGTGAGGAACAGAAGAGGCAGATGAAGAAGGATCTTGAATTATTAAATAACAAGATCAAAAATAACAGTGAAACGCTCCAAAGACAGTTGAAGGAAGATGGTGAGAAGAACAGAGAAGAATTAAGATTCATGCTAGTAGAGTTTCGTGAAGAAGTCAAACGGGCAAAAACAGAGATGAGTAAGAGATGGGAAGAAACAAATTATCCAGCAGACCAACAAAAGGAAACATTAGACAGTGATTTCAAACCATTGAAGGAAACACCAGACACCATTTCTGAAGGTAGTAAGGAGATGGAAATTGTAGAAGAATCAAGTGTATTGTTTTCTGAAAATAAAGATAACAATGACACCAAGAAAATTGAGCACATAAAAACCAACAGTAGAAGAGTAAAGAAGAATCGAATCATTAAGAAGAATAAGAAAACAGAAGAAATGGGAAAGATATATAAAAAGAAACTAATCAAAACAAGAGAAGAAGTGGAGGTGATGAAGAGCGGACTCATTCATGTGTTTAATTTGCCCCTTACCTACCAAAGCAAATTAATGAAGTATAAAGATTGTAGGAGGACTCTGAAGGAAATTATAGAAGGGACTCACAAAGAACCAGTGAACAAAAACTTCTACAATTGTCTTATTAAATGGAAATTACCAGAATTGGAAATACCGAATAAAAAAGCAATAATAACATTAATGAGAGAGGCACAATTAACTTCTCTGATTAATCAACAAAATAATCAAATGATTGAGGTAGACATTAATACTACGGAACATATGGTAGTAGAGGAATTATGGTACGAGACCAAAGAAACCTATATCACAAGGAAGAAAATAGTTCTACACGCCAAGGTTATTCAAACCACAAGTGCAGAGGAGCTGATGGACCATGGGTAAATTAAGCGAAGATACCACACACCAAGAAAAGGGACTGATCTTCGAATTACTGACCAAGCAAACCAGTGGAGAGGAAGGAGCAGTAAATTAATTTAAACCACTAAAGAATCACCAAAACAAGAAGGGACAAAAATGACTTAACGACCAAGACGAATTAAATGAGAAAAAATTAAACCATAATAAATAAATTTAATAAACCATCCAGAATAAATGTTAACCATCTAACATTTGAAGGAGTAGAGGAGAAAGCCAACAAAGAGTGAAATATACAAGAGAAGGTAATAACAAGGAAAGAAAAGGAGAAGATCAACTTACAAAAAGTATAAATAACAGGGTCCAATATAGAGTAATAGCGTATAAACTTATGTATAATAATATGTATAACCATATGTCATCACAAAGGACAATGGAAACAATACTTATGAGATAAGTAATATAACCACCAAGAAAATAAAAGGAGTTTACAACCAAGCTTCAATAAAAAAGTTCTATGAAGAAAATTAAATTACTATAAATAAAATAAACAAATGCCAAAATTCAAAAATTATGTGAGCACAACTTACAACAATATTTCGATGACTTATGAGGACTAAAATAAAAAAATATAAAAACAAAGGAATAAGTTGCACAAATTCCTACCAAGTAAAATCAACTTACAGTCTATTAAAAAGTTGATATATGAAGTATAAAATAAAAAGGTACGATAAGGAATAAGTTACACAAATTCCTATATATATAAAAAAGTAAGAATCACAAACTTACAAAAATAATTAAATAAAAGCACCAAAAAAGGAATACGCTACAAAAATTCCTATAAAGTAAGAGAACTAACTTACAAAAAATTATCAAAAATGATATTTAATACAAAATAAAGTAAACAAAAATAAAATCAAGCTAAAACTGCTGAGATAAATACCTGAAATTATAATGAATCAAATGTATTCAAAGAAAAAAAAAATCTGAACTGGTACAAAGAAAAAGAGAAATTATGTATAAATCAAATATACGAACTATGGCTAAAGCAGAATACTGCTAAACAACCAAGAAAAAGAATAAAAATGTCTAAGATAATTAAAATGATCACAAAGAGAATTGAAAACAAACTAATGAAAAGTTAATGATGAAATTAACATATGAATAAATGAAAAACAATCAACTGTATGAGTAAATGATAGTAAATAGCAAAGGTACAGCGGAAGGAAGAATGAGTAAAAGGCCAAAGTGATCTAAAAAACAAACCACAAGGTGGACAATCCCAAAATATATTATTATTATTATTATTATTATTATTATTATTATTATTAAGTCACAAGTTGACAAAAAAGGTATTTAAGATTGACTGTTGAAAGGTCCAGCAATCCAAATAAACTGAGCAGAGATGATGTTCCTCTGGTCTTAGAAAAAATGAGTAGTAATGGAAGAAACCAGCTACTAAAAAGTTAGGGAAAAAATTGTGTATAAGGGAGAACACACCAATGGTAATAAAATAAAAACAGATCCAAACAAAATGGAATGAATCAAGTAAGAAGAGAAATAAGAATGGAGAAACAAACAAGAAAGAAAAGGAAAAAGATTATAACTGATAATTTCATAAAAAACTATGCTAGTGTTTTATCAAAATGATCAATTTTGAAGGAGAGGCATTATGTTACAAAACAAATAAGCCAACCCAATACCAGGGATGAACAAGATAATATTGAATCTAAAATAATACTTCATGTTAAATAAAATGATTAATTTAAATAAAATAAAAAACTATGACTCGACAAACGACGACATGACCTAACCCAAGTGATTGACCCAACAAAAGGAAACAAAAGAAGAAGGGAACCACGAAAAACAAACGAGAATAAAACCAAGGAAGAGAAGAAAGTGATTGATGAAACCAAAGGAAGAAGGGAAAAAACCAAAACCCAAACGAAAATGAAACAAGTTCATGGAATTAAACGACTCAATGTAACACGTTGAAATGTACCCAAAGGAGAAGGTGGAAAACCCAAGGTATTAACCCAATACAATAAAAATGAAGAAGGAGGGAAATAGATAAAAATGAAAACCAATAATGATACACAAACAAGTAATAAAGCATAGGAGAAGGAGAAATGATGCACTCAAAAATAGTATTGGAACCAAGACCAATAATTAACATATGAGAAAGGAAAAAGTAAATGTCATTATCCTTTAATGGACAATAATAATTTAGGGAAGAAACCCTCGTAAACAATGTTAAAGATAAAAATGATAAAAAAGCAAACTAAACCCCAATTTAGATTTAGATGTAAGAATAGTAATTTAAGGACATAAAATTGTTAATAGTATTAAGGAAATATTGTAATGAAAGAGAAAATATGAATAGTGAGATAGTAATTAGAGGGATTACCCATTCAGAAACACTAAAAAAAACAAAAAAAAACATTTGTGAAGTCCAAAATGAAAGTGTAAAAACCCCAAAGTGTAGTGATAAAGAAAGTACACTAAATAAATTATAATTAACTATAAATAATTTAAGAGTGAAGGTAATGATTGAATGAAAATAGTGTAAAGTATAGAATGGAAATATAGTGAAAAATAGTGAGTGATAAAATCATTAACAATTAATAAATCCTAGAGAACGCTAAAAGTTTAATAGTGAAAAATAATAGTGAATAAGTATGTTGTGGAAAATAGTATTAAGTATAAACTATAAAGAGGTATTGAACACTGGAAAGTGATAATTACCATAGTAAACAAAACAAAAAATATAATTAAGGAGTTTTAAAAGCAAGTAATCATAGTTGAAAGGGAGAATCCCAGCAAAGAGTAATGTGAAAGTGTTAACATGGAGGGAGAATAAAGATTGTTTAGAAAGTTAAGGAGTTAGATACAAATAAAAAAACTCCCATGTTATAAGTGATCATGATAAGTTCATAAAAGTGATGTTGTTTGTCACACGAAAAAATAATATCAAATAAGATGTATTGTGAACAAAGATTAGCAAATAATAAGTTAGTTAAATAATTATTCAATCAAGTTTATGAATTGGATATGGCTGTAAGAATCATACAGACCATAGGCCTACATGTTATATTTGAATAAGATCAAAGAAGTAGTAAATAATAGCCACATTGTTATTATTGGCAAAGAAAATAAATAAAAATGTTAAGAAAGGTGTGACTAGAAAATATGGAAACCAAAGAGTAAATAATTGTGTATAAAATAATAGTGACATAATAATAACACATAAACAGACTCAAAACACAACACAACCAGTTGTAATAACAAAATAAAGCCCATTAGGCTGAAGGAAATGTAATTTAAATGAAATAAGTCAAATATCATAATGGCTACTTATGCCTATGAAAGTGCCTAACTGTCAGAAATAAACAACTACAAATTATAACAAATTAACAAAGAAATTAGCAAATCTGAGGTGAAGGACTCACCAAGAATAAATTGTAAATCATTTGTAAAACAAAATATTATAATAAGCATTTATATACAAAAAGAAATGTAATTAACAAGTATTAACATAATTGTAAAAACATAAAATCTAAAATTACCCAAACTTGTGGGGTATAAAAATAATCTATGAAAGGAAATAAATACTATAGTGACAATATTTAATAACCAGGAAGGAAGATAGAGGAATAACAGCAGTCAGAAGATATACGAAGAATTCGAATTTTGATAACAATACAGCATCTCAAAATCAGCCAATCAAAATCATGCAGTTGCCATAGAAACGGCAGTTGAAGACAAATTTACGGTTGAATACCGTTACAGAAGTAAAGCGTCAGTAAAACAATACAGAAGCCAATGTTGGGAAGAACGATTTTCTATTAAAATAATGTAAAACGGTAATCAAGGTTCATAACCATGACGGTATAAGAAGCAGACGACCCATTTATAGCAGTCCACTTGAGATCCAGGAGAATTAAACTGAAAATTAACCGAAAAGAATGACCAGATACGTTATGAAAAGGACGCCCAACCCATTGGAGCCCGAAAATGAATGAAAAAAGAACTTAATGCAGCCAAATCCTACCCGATCAAACGAACGAAGACACCAAGTCATGCTGAGGTGTTAAGTACAATTAAATTACCTATTTCCTAAAACCTAATCACTCTAAATTTTACTAAAGGTAAATTTATCTCACTATAAACAAATATTTCTCTTTCACAGATTATTTAAGTAAAATAAAACTCACTGAAAATGTGTTAAGATATAACATAACCTATTATTAAAACACGAACTTTCAAAACACATTTAACGACACTACAGAACAGATTGTAACATCACACATTATTATTTATGTACACGTAGAATAAGGTAAAATATTTTTATTGTAACCATAGGAATTCTTTAGCTCATAATCACAAGAATCCCACGATTTTGGAACGAAAATAATTGTAATAACTTAACGTTTCATAGCCATACTGAGGCTGATCGTTTCCTCAATCGATTCGTCAACCTGGGGAGCAAGAGTCTTATGTAAAACGTCGGTGCAGATTTATTATAAAATAATTGTCAATTTGAATATTTTAATTATCATCCATTAAAAATAACTAATACAGGGGGTAACCGTTGTCATTATTTTGTAGGGAGTGTATACATTACTTGTGTTTATTTATGAAGAATAGAATTGACGAGAAGCGAACAAGTTGTCATTTGCACAGCAGCATTGACAATTCAGACGGCCGTGCGAGCGGGAATTATTTGAACGCCCGACCGTCACCGCTGAAAACTCATCATACAATAATTTTAGTTGTTTTAAGAAACGACTTGGCGCCACCCAGGATTAACACACCCCCATAAGTAAACAGGTAAGGTTACTGCCATGTTATACTGGTGATTACCGCAACGCTACGGACATCGATAGCCGCGAACACTAATGTAACGACCCCGGTGCGAGACGAACGCACTAACATTCAATACACATACAAAATTGGTGTACATTTTACAGGTACGACCGAGTAAAAATTAAGATCGTTACAGATTGGCGACCAACCGGTGAGGCTTTAAAAGAAGGCCAGTGGCGACTATGAAGAGACATTCCATGGATACCAGAAAAGACACTCAGAAAGGAATTGAAGGTGAAGGTCAACAAGAAGAGATGGAAGAAATCGAAGAAATGATCGGGGAGCTGTTCGAAGAGGATCTTCAAGAAAACCAACCGGAAAATCCAACACTACATGAACCGGAAGTAGAAATAATAGTCGACAACCAACTTGAGAAACCAATTCAGGACGATGAGAGGGAACAACGGGCGGGAGATCATGAAACAGCAAAAGGAGGTCCGAGCATGCAAGACCTGATGAATTTCATAGCAGAACTTTCAAAGAAAACAAAGGAGGAAATTAATGGAAAAATAGACCAAAACAGTGAAGAATTGAAGAAAATGAAGGAAGAAACAAGAGAACAAAGAAAGGAAAACAAGGAAGAATTGAATAAAAAATTAGAATCAGACAAGGAAGAATTGAATAAAAAATTAGAATCATTGCAAGAGGGAAGGAAAGAAGACAGGGAATTTTTGAAGGAGAACATCCAGAATAATAAATTGGAAAGTAACCAGGAGGTGTTGAAGAAAAGCCAAGAGGCATTAGAAAAGAAGAGTGAGGAACAGAAGAGGCAGATGAAGAAGGATCTTGAATTATTAAATAACAAGATCAAAAATAACAGTGAAACGCTCCAAAGACAGTTGAAGGAAGATGGTGAGAAGAACAGAGAAGAATTAAGATTCATGCTAGTAGAGTTTCGTGAAGAAGTCAAACGGGCAAAAACAGAGATGAGTAAGAGATGGGAAGAAACAAATTATCCAGCAGACCAACAAAAGGAAACATTAGACAGTGATTTCAAACCATTGAATGAAACACCAGACACCATTTCTGAAGGTAGTAAGGAGATGGAAATTGTAGAAGAATCAAGTGTATTGTTTTCTGAAAATAAAGATAACAATGACACAAAGAAAATTGAGCACATGAAAACCAACAGTAGAAGAGTAAAGAAGAATCGAATCATTACGAAGAATAAGAAAACAGAAGAAATGGGAAAGATATATAAAAAGAAACTAATCAAAACAAGAGAAGAAGTGGAGATGATGAAGAACGGACTCATTCATGTGTTTAATTTGCCCCTTACCTACCAAAGCAAATTAATGAAGTATAAAGATTGTAGGAGGACTCTGAAGGAAATTATAGAAGGGACTCACAAAGAACCAGTGAACAAAAACTTCTACAATTCTCTTATTAAATGGAAATTACCAGAATTGGAAATACCGAATAAAAAAGCAATAATAACATTAATGAGAGAGGCACAATTAACTTCTCTGATTAATCAACAAAATAATCAAATGATTGAGGTAGATATGGTAGTAGAGGAATTATGGTACGAGACCAAAGAAACCTATATCACAAGGAAGAAAATAGTTCTACACGCCAAGGTTATTCGAACCACAAGTGCAGAGGAGCTGATGGACCATGGGTAAATTAAGCGAAGATACCACACACCAAGAAAAGGGACTGATCTTCGAATTACTGACCAAGCAAACCAGTGGAGAGGAAGGAGCAGTAAATTAATTTAAACCACCAAAGAATCACCAAAACAAGAAGGGACAAAAATGACTTAACGACCAAGACGAATTAAATGAGAAAAAATTAAACCATAATAAATAAATTTAATAAATCATCCAGAATAAATGTTAACCATCTAACATTTGAAGGAGTAGAGGAGAAAGCCAACAAAGAGTGAAATATACAAGAGAAGGTAATAACAAGGAAAGAAAAGGAGAAGATCAACTTACAAAAAGTATAAATAACATGGTCCAATATAGAGTAATAGCGTATAAACTTATGTATAATAATATGTATAACCATATGTCATCACAAAGGACAATGGAAACAATACTTATGAGATAAGTAATATAACCACCAAGAAAATAAAAGGAGTTTACAACCAAGCTTCAATAAAAAAGTTCTATGAAGAAAATTAAATTACTATAAATAAAATAAACAAATGCCAAAATTCAAAAATTATGTGAGCACAACTTACAACAATATTTCGATGACTTATAAGGACCAAAATAAAAAAATATAAAAACAAAGGAATAAGTTGCACAAATTCCTACCAAGTAAAATCAACTTACAGTCTATTAAAAAGTTGATATATGAAGTGTAAAATAAAAAGGTACGATAAGGAATATGTTACACAAATTCCTATATATATAAAAAAAGTAAGAATCACAAACTTACAAAAATAATTAAATAAAAGTACCAAAAAAGGAATACGCTACAAAAATTCCTATAAAGTAAGAGAACTAACTTACAAAAAATTATCAAAAATGATATTTAATACAAAATAAAGTAAACAAAAATAAAATCAAGCTAAAACTGCTGAGATAAATACCTGAAATTATAATGAATCAAATGTATTCAAAGAAAAAAAATAAATCTGAACTGGTACAAAGAAAAAGAGAAATTATGTATAAATCAAATATACGAACTATGGCTAAAGCAGAATACTGCTAAACAACCAAGAAAAAGAATAAAAATGTCTAAGATAATTAAAATGATCACAAAGAGAATTGAAAACAAACTAATGAAAAGTTAATGATGAAATTAACATATGAATAAATGAAAAACAATCAACTGTATGAGTAAATGATAGTAAATAGCAAAGGTACAGCAGAAGGAAGAATGAGTAAAAGGCCAAAGTGATCTAAAAAACAAACCACAAGGTGGACAATCCCAAAATATATTATTATTATTATTATTAAGTCACAAGTTGACAAAAAAGGTATTTAAGATTGACTGTTGAAAGGTCCAGCAATCCAAATAAACTGAGCAGAAATGATGTTCCTCTGGTCTTAGAAAAAATGAGTAGTAATGGAAGAAACCAGCTACTAAAAAGTTAGGGAAAAAATTGTGTATAAGGGAGAACACACCAATGGTAATAAAATAAAAACAGATCCAAACAAAATGGAATGAATCAAGTAAGAAGAGAAATAAGAATGGAGAAACAAACAAGAAAGAAAAGGAAAAAGATTATAACTGATAATTTCATAAAAAACTATGCTAGTGTTTTATCAAAATGATCAATTTTGAAGGAGAGGCATTATGTTACAAAACAAATAAGCCAACCCAATACCAGGGATGAACAAGATAATATTGAATCTAAAATAATACTTCATGTTAAATAAAATGATTAATTTAAATAAAATAAAAAAACTATGACTTGACAAACGACGACATGACCTAACCCAAGTGATTAACCCAACAAAAGGAAACAAAAGAAGAAGGGAACCATGAAAAACAAACGAGAATAAAACCAAGGAAGAGAAGAAAGTGATTGATGAAACCAAAGGAAGAAGGGAAAAAACCAAAACCCAAACGAAAATGAAACAAGTTCATGGAATTAAACGACTCAATGTAACACGTTGAAATGTACCCAAAGGAGAAGGTGGAAAACCCAAGGTATTAACCCAATACAATAAAAATGAAGAAGGAGGGAAATAGATAAAAATGAAAACCAATAATGATACACAAACAAGTAATAAAGCATAGGTGAAGGAGAAATGATGCACTCAAAAATAGTATTGGAACCAAGACCAATAATTAACATATGAGAAAGGAAAAAGTAAATGTCATTATCCTTTAATGGACAATAATAATTTAGGGAAGAAACCCTCGTAAACAATGTTAAAGATAAAAAAGATAAAAAAGCAAACTAAACCCCAATTTAGATTTAGATGTAAGAATAGTAATTTAAGGACATAAAATTGTTAATAGTATTAAGGAAATATTGTAATGAAAGAGAAAAAATGAATAGTGAGATAGTAATTATAGGGATTACCCATTCAGAAACACTTAAAAAAACAAAAAAAAAAATTTGTGAAGTGCAAAATGAAAGTGTAAAAACCCCAAAGTGTAGTGATAAAGAAAGTACACTAAATAAATTATAATTAACTATAAATAATTTAAGAGTGAAGGTAATGATTGAATGAAAATAGTGTAAAGTATAGAATGGAAATATAGTGAAAAATAGTGAGTGATAAAATCATTAACAATTAATAAATCCTAGAGAACGCTAAAAGTTTAATAGTAAAAAATAATAGTGAATAAGTATGTTGTGGAAAATAGTATTAAGTATAAACTATAAAGAGGTATTGAACACTGGAAAGTGATAATTACCATAGTAAACAAAACAAAAAATATAATTAAGGAGTTTTAAAAGCAAGTAATCATAGTTGAAAGGGAGAATCCCAGCAAAGAGTAATGTGAAAGTGTTAACATGGTGGGAGAATAAAGATTGTTTAGAAAGTTAAGGAGTTAGATACAAATAAAAAAACTCCCATGTTATAAGGGATCATGATAAGTTCATAAAAGAGATGTTGTTTGTCACACTAAAAAATAATATCAAATAAGATGTATTGTGAACAAAGATTAGCAAATAATAAGTTAGTTAAATAATTATTCAATCAAGTTTATGAATTGGATATGGCTGTAAGAATCATACAGACCATAGGCCTACATGTTATATTTGAATAAGATCAAAGAAGTAGTAAATAATAGCCACATTGTTATTATTGGCAAAGAAAATAAATAAAAATGTTAAGAAAGGTGTGACTAGAAAATATGGAAACCAAAGAGTAAATAATTGTGTATAAAATAATAGTGACATAATAATAACACATAAACAGACTCAAAACACAACACAACCAGTTGTAATAACAAAATAAAGCCCATTAGGCTGAAGGAAATGTAATTTAAATGAAATAAGTCAAATACCATAATGGCTACTTATGCCTATGAAAGTGCCTAACTGTCAGAAATAAACAACTACAAATTATAACAAATTAACAAAGAAATTAGCAAATCTGAGGTGAAGGACTCACCAAGAATAAATTGTAAATCATTTGTAAAACAAAATATTATAATAAGCATTTATATACAAAAAGAAATGTAATTAACAAGTATTAACATAATTGTAAAAACATAAAATCTAAAATTACCCAAACTTGTGGGGTATAAAAATAATCTATGAAAGGAAATAAATACTATAGTGACAATATTTAATAACCAGGAAGGAAGATAGAGGAATAACAGCAGTCAGAAGATATACGAAGAATTCGAATTTTGATAACAATACAGCATCTCAAAATCAGCCAATCAAAATCATGCAGTTGCCATAGAAACGGCAGTTGAAGACAAATTTACGGTTGAATACCGTTACAGAAGTAAAGCGTCAGTAAAACAATACAGAAGCCAATGTTGGGAAGAACGATTTTCTATTAAAATAATGTAAAACGGTAATCAAGGTTCATAACCATGACGGTATAAGAAGCAGACGACCCATTTATAGCAGTCCACTTGAGATCCAGGAGAATTAAACTGAAAATTAACCGAAAAGAATGACCAGATACGTTATGAAAAGGACGCCCAACCCATTGGAGCCCAAAAATGAATGAAAAAAGAACTTATTGCAGCCAAATCCTACCCGATCAAATGAACGAAGACACCAAGTCATGCTGAGGGGTTAAGTACAATTAAATTACCTATTTCCAAAAACCTAATCACTCTAAATTTTACTAAAGGTAAATTTATCTCACTATAAACAAATATTTCTCTTTCACAGATTATTTAAGTAAAATAAAACTCACTGAAAATTTGTTAAGATACAACATAACCTATTATTAAAACACGAACTTTCAAAACACATTTAACGACACTACAGAACAGATTGTAACATCACACATTATTATTTATGTACACGTAGAATAAGGTAAAATATTTTTATTGTAACCATAGGAATTCTTTAGCTCATAATCACAAGAATCCCACGATTTTGGAACGAAAATAATTGTAATAACTTAACGTTTCATAGCCATACTGAGGCTGATCGTTTCCTCAATCGATTCGTCAACCTGGGGAGCAAGAGTCTTATGTAAAACGTCGGTGCAGATTTATTATAAAATAATTGTCAATTTGAATATTTTAATTATCATCCATTAAAAATAACTAATACAGGGGGTAACCGTTGTCATTATTTTGTAGGGAGTGTATACATTACTTGTGTTTATTTATGAAGAATAGAATTGACGAGAAGCGAACAAGTTGTCATTTGCACAGCAGCATTGACAATTCAGACGGCCGTGCGAGCGGGAATTATTTGAACGCCCGACCGTCACCGCTGAAAACTCATCATACAATAATTTTAGTTGTTTTAAGAAACGACTTGGCGCCACCCGGGATTAACACACCCCCATAAGTAAACAGGTAAGGTTACTGCCGTGTTATACTGGTGATTACCGCAACGCTACGGACATCGATAGCCGCGAACACTAATGTAACGACCCCGGTGCGAGACGAACGCACTAACATTCAATACACATACAAAATTGGTGTACATTTTACAGGTACGACCGAGTAAAAATTAAGATCGTTACAGATTGGCGACCAACCGGTGAGGCTTTAAAAGAAGGCCAGTGGCGACTATGAAGAGACATTCCATGGTTACCAGAAAAGACACTCAGAAAGGAATTGAAGGTGAAGGTCAACAAGAAGAGATGGAAGAAATCGAAGAAATGATCGGGGAGCTGTTCGAAGAGGATCTTCAAGAAAACCAACCGGAAAATCCAACACTACATGAACCGGAAGTAGAAATAATAGTCGACAACCAACTTGAGAAACCAATTCAGGACGATGAGAGGGAACAACGGGCGGGAGATCATGAAACAGCAAAAGGAGGTCCGAGCATGCAAGACCTGATGAATTTCATAGCAGAACTTTCAAAGAAAACAAAGGAGGAAATTAATGGAAAAATAGACCAAAATAGTGAAGAATTGAAGAAAATGAAGGAAGAAACAAGAGAACAAAGAAAGGAAGACAAGGGAGAATTGAATAAAAAATTAGAATCAGACAAGGAAGAATTGAATAAAAATTAGAATCATTGCAAGAGGGAAGGAAAGAAGACAGGGAATTTTTGAAGGAGAACATCCAGAATAATAAATTGGAAAGTAACCAGGAGGCGATGAAGAAAAGCCAAGAGGCATTAGAAAAGAAGAGTGAGGAACAGAAGAGGCAGATGAAGAAGGATCTTGAATTATTAAATAACAAGATCAAAAATAACAGTGAAACGCTCCAAAGACAGTTGAAGGAAGATGGTGAGAAGAACAGAGAAGAATTAAGATTCATGCTAGTAGAGTTTCGTGAAGAAGTCAAATGGGCAAAAACAGAGATGAGTAAGAGATGGGAAGAAACAAATTATCCAGCAGACCAACAAAAGGAAACATTAGACAGTGATTTCAAACCATTGAATGAAACAACAGACACCATTTCTGAAGGTAGTAAGGAGATGGAAATTGTAGAAGAATCAAGTGTAATGTTTTCTGAAAATAAAGATAACAATGACACCAAGAAAATTGAGCACATGAAAACCAACAGTAGAAGAGTAAAGAAGAATCGAATCATTAAGAAGAATAAGAAAACAGAAGAAATGGGAAAGATATATAAAAAGAAACTAATCAAAACAAGAGAAGAAGTGGAGATGATGAAGAACGGACTCATTCATGTGTTTAATTTGCCCCTTACCTACAAAGCAAATTAGTGAAGTATAAAGATTGTAGGAGGACTCTGAAGGAAATTATAGAAGGGACTCACAAAGAACCAGTGAACAAAAACTTCTACAATTCTCTTATTAAATGGAAATTACCAGAATTGGAAATACCGAATAAAAAAGCAATAATAACATTAATGAGAGAGGCACAATTAACTTCTCTGATTAATCAACAAAATAATCAAATGATTGAGGTAGACATTAATACTACGGAACATATGGTAGTAGAGGAATTATGGTACGAGACCAAAGAAACCTATATCACAAGGAAGAAAATAGTTCTACACGCCAAGGTTATTCGAACCACAAGTGCAGAGGAGCTGATGGACCATGGGTAAATTAAGCGAAGATACCACACACCAAGAAAAGGGACTGATCTTCGAATTACTGACCAAGCAAACCAGTGGAGAGGAAGGAGCAGTAAATTAATTTAAACCACTAAAGAATCACCAAAACAAGAAGGGACAAAAATGACTTAACGACCAAGACGAATTAAATGAGAAAAAATTAAACCATAATAAATAAATTTAATAAATCATCCAGAATAAATGTTAACCATCTAACATTTGAAGGAGTAGAGGAGAAAGCCAACAAAGAGTGAAATATACAAGAGAAGGTAATAACAAGGAAAGAAAAGGAGAAGATCAACTTACAAAAAGTATAAATAACAGGGTCCAATATAGAGTAATAGCGTATAAACTTATGTATAACCATATGTCATCACAAAGGACAATGGAAACAATACTTATGAGATAAGTAATATAACCACCAAGAAAATAAAAGGAGTTTACAACCAAGCTTCAATAAAAAAGTTCTATGAAGAAAATTAAATTACTATAAATAAAATAAACAAATGCCAAAATTCAAAAATTATGTGAGCACAACTTACAACAATATTTCGATGACTTATGAATACTAAAATAAAAAAATATAAAAACAAAGGAATAAGTTGCACAAATTCCTACCAAGTAAAATCAACTTACAGTCTAGTAAAAAGTTGATATATGAAGTATAAAATAAAAAGGTACGATAAGGAATAAGTTACACAAATTCCTATATATATAAAAAAGTAAGAATCACAAACTTACAAAAATAATTAAATAAAAGTACCAAAAAAGGAATACGCTACAAAAATTCCTATAAAGTAAGAGAACTAACTTACAAAAAATTATCAAAAATGATATTTAATACAAAATAAAGTAAACAAAAATAAAATCAAGCTAAAACTGCTGAGATAAATACCTGAAATTATAATGAATCAAATGTATTCAAAGAAAAAAAATAAATCTGAACTGGTACAAAGAAAAAGAGAAATTATGTATAAATCAAATATACGAACTATGGCTAAAGCAGAATACTGCTAAACAACCAAGAAAAAGAATAAAAATGTCTAAGATAATTAAAATGATCACAAAGAGAATTGAAAACAAACTAATGAAAAGTTAATGATGAAATTAACATATGAATAAATGAAAAACAATCAACTGTATGAGTAAATGATAGTAAATAGCAAAGGTACAGCGGAAGGAAGAATGAGTAAAAGGCCAAAGTGATCTAAAAAACAAACCACAAGGTGGACAATCCCAAAATATATTATTATTATTATTATTAAGTCACAAGTTGACAAAAAAGGTATTTAAGATTGACTGTTGAAAGGTCCAGCAATCCAAATAAACTGAGCAGAGATGATGTTCCTCTGGTCTTAGAAAAAATGAGTAGTAATGGAAGAAACCAGCTACTAAAAAGTTAGGGAAAAAATTGTGTATAAGGGAGAACACACCAATGGTAATAAAATAAAAACAGATCCAAACAAAATGGAATGAATCAAGTAAGAAGAGAAATAAGAATGGAGAAACAAACAAGAAAGAAAAGGAAAAAGATTATAACTGATAATTTCATAAAAAACTATGCTAGTGTTTTATCAAAATGATCAATTTTGAAGGAGAGGCATTATGTTACAAAACAAATAAGCCAACCCAATACCAGGGATGAACAAGATAATATTGAATCTAAAATAATACTTCATGTTAAATAAAATGATTAATTTAAATAAAATAAAAAAACTATGACTCGACAAACGACGACATGACCTAACCCAAGTGATTGACCCAACAAAAGGAAACAAAAGAAGAAGGGAACCACGAAAAACAAACGAGAATAAAACCAAGGAAGAGAAGAAAGTGATTGATGAAACCAAAGGAAGAAGGGAAAAAACCAAAACCCAAACGAAAATGAAACAAGTTCATGGAATTAAACGACTCAATGTAACACGTTGAAATGTACCCAAAGGAGAAGGTGGAAAACCCAAGGTATTAACCCAATACAATAAAAATGAAGAAGGAGGGAAATAGATAAAAATGAAAACCAATAATGATACACAAACAAGTAATAAAGCATAGGAGAAGGAGAAATGATGCACTCAAAAATAGTATTGGAACCAAGACCAATAATTAACATATGAGAAAGGAAAAAGTAAATGTCATTATCCTTTAATGGACAATAATAATTTAGGGAAGAAACCCTCGTAAACAATGTTAAAGATAAAAATGATAAAAAAAGCAAACTAAACCCCAATTTAGATTTAGATGTAAGAATAGTAATTTAAGGACATAAAATTGTTAATAGTATTAAAGAAATATTGTAATGAAAGAGAAAAAATGAATAGTGAGATAGTAATTAGAGGGATTACCCATTCAGAAACACTAAAAAAAACAAAAAAAAATTTGTGAAGTGCAAAATGAAAGTGTAAAAACCCCAAAGTGTAGTGATAAAGAAAGTACACTAAATAAATTATAATTAACTATAAATAATTTAAGAGTGAAGGTAATGATTGAATGAAAATAGTGTAAAGTATAGAATGGAAATATAGTGAAAAATAGTGAGTGATAAAATCATTAACAATTAATAAATCCTAGAGAACGCTAAAAGTTTAATAGTGAAAAATAATAGTGAATAAGTATGTTGTGGAAAATAGTATTAAGTATAAACTATAAAGAGGTATTGAACACTGGAAAGTGATAGTTACCATAGTAAACAAACAAAAAATATAATTAAGGAGTTTTAAAAGCAAGTAATCATAGTTGAAAGGGAGAATCCCAGCAAAGAGTAATGTGAAAGTGTTAACATGGAGGGAGAATAAAGATTGTTTAGAAAGTTAAGGAGTTAGATACAAATAAAAAAACTCCCATGTTATAAGGGATCATGATAAGTTCATAAAAGTGATGTTGTTTGTCACACTAAAAAATAATATCAAATAAGATGTATTGTGAACAAAGATTAGCAAATAATAAGTTAGTTAAATAATTATTCAATCAAGTTTATGAATTGGATATGGCTGTAAGAATCATACAGACCAGAGGCCTACATGTTATATTTGAATAAGATCAAAGAAGTAGTAAATAATAGCCACATTGTTATTATTGGCAAAGAAAATAAATAAAAATGTTAAGAAAGGTATGACTAGAAAATATGGAAACCAAAGAGTAAATAATTGTGTATAAAATAATAGTGACATAATAATAACACATAAACAGACTCAAAACACAACACAACCAGTTGTAATAACAAAATAAAGCCCATTAGGCTGAAGGAAATGTAATTTAAATGAAATAAGTCAAATACCATAATGGCTACTTATGCCTATGAAAATGCCTAACTGTCAGAAATAAACAACTACAAATTATAACAAATTAACAAAGAAATTAGCAAATCTGAGGTGAAGGACTCACCAAGAATAAATTGTAAATCATTTGTAAAACAAAATATTATAATAAGCATTTATATACAAAAAGAAATGTAATTAACAAGTATTAACATAATTGTAAAAACATAAAATCTAAAATTACCCAAACTTGTGGGGTATAAAAATAATCTATGAAAGGAAATAAATACTATAGTGACAATATTTAATAACCAGGAAGGAAGATAGAGGAATAACAGCAGTCAGAAGATATACGAAGAATTCGAATTTTGATAACAATACAGCATCTCAAAATCAGCCAATCAAAATCATGCAGTTGCCATAGAAACGGCAGTTGAAGACAAATTTACGGTTGAATACCGTTACAGAAGTAAAGCGTCAGTAAAACAATACAGAAGCCAATGTTGGGAAGAACGATTTTCTATTAAAATAATGTAAAACAGTAATCAAGGTTCACAACCATGACGGTATAAGAAGCAGACGACCCATTTATAGCAGTCCACTTGAGATCCAGGAGAATTAAACTGAAAATTAACCGAAAAGAATGACCAGATACGTTGTGAAAAGGACGCCCAACCCATTGGAGCCCAAAAATGAATGAAAAAAGAACTTATTGCAGCCAAATCCTACCCGATCAAACGAACGAAGACACCAAGTCATGCTGAGGTGTTAAGTACAATTAAATTACCTATTTCCAAAAACCTAATCACTCTAAATTTTACTAAAGGTAAATTTATCTCACTATAAACAAATATTTCTCTTGTTGTTGCATCCTCTTCGTTCACTTTATTAATTTAATAATATATATAAAACTTTCACTAATGAACTTACTGTTGTCACTTCCCAGAATCTGCAATCGACAGTCAGTATTACACCCACTGAAGAAGAGAAACAACATCTCGAAACGTTTGGGAAGTGACAACAGTAATTTCATTAGTGAAAGTTTTATATATATTTTTAAATATTTCTCTTTCACAGATTATTTAAGTAAAATAAAACTCACTGAAAATTTGTTAAGATAAAACATAACCTATTATTAAAACACGAACTTTCAAAACACATTTAACGACACTACAGAACAGATTGTAACATCACACATTATTATTTATGTACACGTAGAATAAGGTAAAATATTTTTATTGTAACCATAGGAATTCTTTAGCTCATAATCACAAGAATCCCACGATTTTGGAATGAAAATAATTGTAATAACTTAACGTTGCACAGCCATACTGAGGCTGATCGTTTCCTCAATCGATTCGTCAACCTGGGGAGCAAGAGTCTTATGTAAAACGTCGGTGCAGATTTATTATAAAATAATTGTCAATTTGAATATTTTAATTATCATCCATTAAAAATAACTAATAAAGGGAGTAACCGTTGTCATTATTTCATAGGGAGTGTATACATTACTTGTGTTTACTTATGAAGAATAGGTTTGACGAGAAGCGAACAGGTTGTCATTTGCACAGCAGTATCGACAATTCAGACGGCCGTGCGAGCGGGAATTATTTGAACGCCCGACCGTCACCGCTGAAAACTCATCATACAATAATTTTAGTTGTTTTAAGAAACGACTTGGCGCCACCCGGAATTAACACACCCCTATAAGTAAACAGGTAAGGTTACTGCCGTGTTATACTGGTGATTACCGCAACGCTACGGACATCGATAGCCGCGAACACTAATGTAACGACCCCGGTGCGAGACGAACGCACTAACATTCAATACACATACAAAATTGGTGTACATTTTACAGGTACGACCGAGTAAGAATCAGATCGTTACAGATTGACGCATACAACGTGAGGTTTAAACGAAGGCGGACATCATTAAGATCGTTACAATATATTGCAACGTAACAAATTGCAAATTTAATATAATTTAAATTTGTGGAGCCCCACGATGTTGGAGCGCCAAATTTATGCAACGTTACATATACATAAAATAGGCGTGACCGGTCTCACGTTCAAGATTAACAAATTATTTAACAATATAACATTTAAATTAGGTGTCAGGTGTATCTGCAATAAGAACTCTATGTAACTTGAAACGGTAATTAAAATTTATTTGATACTATTAAAAAATGTGCGCATGGCACTGACTTCGATTTAAAACATTCGTTATTATTTGTTGTTATGCCGTAAGGCTTAAGCTATATACATCCTTACTGACTAAATATTCTATTCTACTAATTATAGTATAAAAGAAAAATCTCATTTTCAGACTACTCAGTCAATTAATGTGTCTCAAAATATCAATATTTAAATCTCTTTTTCTATATTGTAATGTACTCTAAATATTAATAGTTATTGAATTTATCTTTTGTTTCTCAGTACTGTTTTCTCAAATACTAATTGTTTTCATTTAAATGCTTTGTAATCATTTATATCATATTAATTTGAGCTCTTGTTACGTTAATCGTATTTCTAAAACATCTATGATTTTAATTCTACTTTACAAGAAACATTGCTCTTACTTTTAATTAAAATAGAAATGTCTTTAATTGTCTTTGAGTTCTTTGTATGATTAAGATATAAATAAGTTGTTTATCACCTTATTGTCGTCAATCATACTCGATCATTTTTTTTTTCATCGGTATTCGTCCTCGTCTCGCCTCCAGCGTCGGCTGTCTCTCTTCTCCTCTTGTCCAGCGTCGGCTGTCTATCTTCTCCTCTTGTCCAGCGTCGTATCACTCTCTCTCTCTGGAACACTCCTCTTGTCCAGCGTCGTATCTCTCTCTGGAACTCTCCTCTTGTCCAGCGTCGTATCACTCTCTTGTCTAGTGTCGAATCATTCTCTGGAACTCTCCTCGTGCTGTTTCTGACGTTAATGGATCTTCTTAAGTAGTGCTGTTATTAATTAAAATGATTGTCTTTACAGCTTAGTTACATATTTGTACGTAACTGGTAAATTTAAACTGTTCACAAAAAAAATATTTACGCCGTGCTGACGGGCATAAGCTCCCGCTGCACCGTGGATGATTCAAGAAAGAGAACCACTGTAGCTTGTGTGTCCTATTTATACCCATGTCTTGGTCGACACCTGCAGTGGTACGAAATCGACATGTTAGAAACTGTCTCTGGATTCAGTTCCCCCACTCTTTGTCAAATTCACTATTTTTTATATTTCTGCGAATTGCAGAGTCCTGTAAGTAAACTCTTATACTTATCTTATAACTATTTTTACAACACATGTTCACTGTAATTTTGGACATTGCAACTTAACCCTTTCGATTTGTACACAGTTATTTCACTATTACACTCGTACGGTGTGTCGCTTTCACGTGGTTTTCGTACACAGTATTTAGTAAATTTTATTATATTTTATTGTGGTTTTGGATTTTAATTCTTAATTATAGTTTATGAATAATTACGGAAAAACAGTAATTGTGCAATTATTCATCTTTGGGTGGCAAACTCGCCTGCAGAGACCTGCGTTCACACACACTACCAAAATACTGGTGTACACACTTTCAGTTACGTTTGTGTGTGTGTGCACGTCGATTCAGGTCGAAACACCTGTTCATATTTTTGTCTGAGTCAAGCTTGCAATCCCTGACATGCTTATTTCTAATATATTATTAATTATTTACAGTTTATTAGGTAAATTTAAATTTTTATATTCCATGCTCAGTACATCACTTATTTGTACTGTCGCAATATATATGTATAATGTTACAAATAATTCAAATAACAATTTTGATCATCTGTTAGTTCAGCGGTATAACAGGAACGCTTTTAATAACCGCATAAAATAAACACACTTATAAACAACACAGCGTGCTTTAACTTAACTGTTTGCATCACAGAAGTGAGACATGCCTCAACGCTCTATGTGTACAGCGCGGGACAATCCCCCTCCCCCGCACTTCCCTATCATGCCAGCACATTGCTTACATACGATGTACACAAAAAATGCTGAGGCAAGTTCACGTTGCCTCATTCGCTTGAATGAGCTATGCCGAATCTCACCTGTCACCATTCTAGCGGTCGCTCAGTAAAGCACCTTTCGGCTTAATAAATTCGACAGTCACAGTAACAATGTATAATATTTACGTTACGTAGTTCATACGTATTTATGGTTTCTATTCTACAGAATTTTTTAGGGTAGGTATTGCCTCCATGTAACTTCGCCACTGCTACATAGTATGATTTAGTGTGTTTTAATATTACGTGTTTGTACTACTATGGCGTTTTCATACATACTACTGCTGACTTCCATACTACGAGATGGAAGAGGACAGGACTAAAAAAGATAAGTGGATAGAGATCCATATAATGGAGTAAATATAATGTAAGTGGTTACAGTGTGAATGCCACCCATTATTGTTGCAAAAACATGTGATTTAGCTTTTATTCTATCTATGAATGCATATTGTAAAGAAAAAGAAAATTAGATTGATATAGACTTTTCTCCCGTATCAATCTTAAGCCCCACTGTTGGGTTCGCCAATTTGTAAAGATAAGAAAGTTAGTGATATTGAATTCTCTATTTATCCTTATCCACTTTGTTCATTAATATATAATTTATTAATAAGTTAATGTAATGTTGTTCTGTTGGTGGCAAGTCACCTGCTGTACGCGTTAATTTGTAATAAAAATTATTGAGAGATATAGTATATTCTTATCTCTAATATATTATATTAATGAAATCCGTTTTGAAAGAGTAGCGTACAATATTAGTTAGTATATTGTGTAGTTATATCGTTACTATTAAGGCCTAGTCTGTACACAACGTTAAGAGAGGAGAGTAAGAGCCGTAAATTGCTTTTCTCTTCTCTCGTAATTCGACAGCTGGACGCGGGCTTGCACTGTGGTTTATAGTCAGCCGGTTATTATAGGTTAAGTTGTTCTAAGCACTGTATTCCTCTCGTTTCTCTCTCTGTACGCTATAAATTATTCAAAACACACTAAATCTTCAACAAATAATAATAATTCATCAATTTCAGGAAGGATTCTTTATTTTTATATTTTTTTAAAACAGATGTTCTCTCTTGGCACAGGTACAACACATCGATCACACTGGAATGAATCGATTAGTTACAGAATTCGAATTTTAGATGTTTAATTTTAATTATATTGTTATTTTTTCTTAATCTCAGGGTTCGAAAGGTTCTTGTGACTATTAGGAAGGTCAGAAAATGCAAAATAAAATTACAAGGTATTACAATTTAATTATAAAATCTTATTAATTAATATCTTAAACGTAAGTAGAGTTTTACCGTCTGTTGGCGAAGTTTACTTGTAATGGCAGCGCACTGATAGACTCGTGATGGTTGGCCCAAATAACGTACAAATGTCTGAAATATGCCAGTCTCCAGCTTCAAAATAAAAGTTTGGCGTTTGTGTCCCAGGATGTAGTGGAAGTTCCAATTCTTAATCTTCGCTAATGTTTGCGGTTCTGGTGGTTAACAGGTTCCAATGGATTTTGTGTAGTATTAGTTTTTACTGAGTCGTAAAAAAGTGAGGTTCAGAGTGCAATTTTAATTTTTTCTTTTGTCTTTTATAATACTTGATTACTTTAATTTCTTCGGGTCTTTTGTTGTCTTCATTTATTTATTATTTAAATTTCATTATTAATCATTTTACTGGAATTAATTTGTAAATTTATTCCTTTAGATTTTTCTTTAAATTTACTGATAGGCTGAACTATACTCTCTTATAGATGACCATCGAAAGTCAGCAAACTTCCTTTTTTTTGTTAATTCAGGGTGTCTAGCGGTCCTGGAAAACCTGGAAAGCATGGAAAAATCATGACATTTTTTTCATCATGGAAAATCATGGAATAAATATGTGAACCTGGAACTTTTAACTTTCATAAAGCGAATAACTTGAAAAATAAGTGCGAAAGAGATGAAAACACTTCTATCTCCTTTGTATACTTATTATGCGCGTGTTATTTGCTGCATGAAATCCCCCTTAACTCTTTGAGTTTCCCCCTCCCAGTATCACATATATAGTAGCTATGGCTACGTTCTGTTTTTGCTTTGCTTCACAACGCCACTTACCGAGCGCGAGAGTGGGAAAGGGGAAGGGATCTAAAAAAAAACAGCTCCCTTGGCGTTCTCCCTCCCACATGACACAGTGTAGTGCGTAATTTCTCTCTCGCTCTCACGGTAAACGGCGCACAGCACCGAGCTTGTGCATACTATTACTTTTTAAGTGTGGAGGCCTTTATTTGTGATTCATATTAAGAAGTGCGCATGCTCGTAATCAAAAGTATTTTGATTTTATGAGAAAATAAAACACGCGTTTTTATTTACTCATACTAATTCAGCATATATAAACGTATATTTATAATCTGAAAAGTTTTTTGACATTATTTAATACTTAGCACCTTTACACGTACAGTGAGCTGTTCATCTATGGCTAACATTTCAATTGGTAAGTAAGGATTTGTTTACTATGATGATTGTGTGAAAAGCTTACCCATAAATAGATTTTGAAGTAAATGTATGTAGCAAACATATTTTAATCCATATTAATCTAGCAGATAATGCTTCAAAACATACGTACCTCAAAAGTACTTTTAAGCTACGTACAGACCGGGATACAAAATGTTGCCAACATGTTGATATCGGTGTTGTCAACAAGTTTCCCATCCACATGCAAAAGTTGACGGGATACACGGCAACATCGGGCGGCATCAAGGTTACTAGATTGTACAAGATTGTCTCATAATGTGTAAACATTGCGATTTCACGATTTGACTGTGACGTCACTCGCCGTACAAATACACGGCAGTCATATGAATCTCGTGAATGGTTTAACGGATTTAAATTAAATAAACGCGAAATAAAAGGAAATATCTTAATTTTTACTGTACAGAATAACAATGCTACTTAAATCAATATTATTTTTAAAGAAAATTCTAAAAATAGATGAGTTTTTCGCATTTGCGAGCGATTATCGAGGTTTGAGTAGCGTAATTGTTTCGTAAAAACCACTGGACGGATCTGTTTCAAATTTTTAGACAATATACGCACACACTTTCTGAACATTTTCCTGAGTTTTAGAATTTTTTTCCAACAGAATTTTCTTACGAAACAATTACTCGAAAATAATTACAGTTGCTTTAATATATATTTTAAAGATTATAAATTAAAAAAACATTAAAAAATTTATGTAAAAAACAAATATAATTAATAAAATCAGGAAGCATAAATAATTATAAAAAAGACAATACAAAAAAGAGATATGCATTTTTCAACATTTAAACACAAATTTTAAGTCATTACTTTTCTAAGTTTACTGAGTTTTTGCAATTGAGATTTGGCTTTTCTTTTTTCTCGTAGTGACAGCATGTGTTGATTTAAATATTTCGTTCAAATAATAATTCTTTGTTTAATGTAGTTTTTTATAACAATTTTCTATTTATCTTCAGCTGTCATTCTATATATAATTTTATTACTTAATTTTTTAACTACACCTGACCCTTTAAGAATTTGATTTTTGGTAAATGTATTAAATAATATTTCAACTCGGAAAATAATTTTTTTAAAATCATTGCTAGGTATTATTAATCCACCTTATGACAAGTGATTAATCCATGAAGGTATCGCATAATCATGACAGCAAGTCGATTTATTAAATTCTGTCGTTGTACAGCCAATTTCAGGTATTTTGGATCTGTATTTTTTTGCCAACCAACTTGCCAAATATTCCACTGCATCTAAAGTCATTTCATTTTCCTTGTTGTGTTTACATGGCATCTCACTATTTTCACTGGCCGTATCAGTATCACTTCCATAGTCTTCTATATCAGCATGTTGATCATCTTTAATATTTATATTTGCTAATTTTAAAGAGTTAGCAACCATAAATTCTTCCTGATTATCATCAGTCGTATTAGACTCATTGGAAACTTCCTGATCGTTTAAGGTACCACCATTGAGTTTCATGATTTTTAGGACGTCTTGAAGAATACCATTTCTCATATGGATAGTTTTCACCCACCGGTGAAGAGATGACAACCCTAACATAATAGAGACATGTAAATAGAAGCCAAATGAACTATCATCAACAAAAATATTAAATAAAAAGTGCTTCTTACCAGGGAGAGGGTAATTCAGTTCATATTTTACATACAAATAGGCTCGCTTACTGAAGTACCTCAATGTGAACGCTTTGGCTATTTCATCCCTTGACCAACGCACCTTTTTTTTCAAGCCTAAATGTTCAAGTTTTTCAAAAAGTGTACCACAAGAGTGCATAAACTGTGAACTACAACTGTGAATTATACAAATGGAATATTATATCATACCTGTAGAATGATAAATCAGTTCTTCCAGTTTTCTTTGCTTTTCCTGAGTAATTAGTACATGTAGCAACTGCACAACAAGAACCACCTCTCGCTTGTGGAGTTTTCATAATAATGTAATTGGAAATATTAACAAATGAACAAAAACAATGTAAGATTGTCAGCAGAAATACCCTCAAACAAAATGCTCAAATAGCATGGGTTTCAATTGTAGTACGACCAAGGCATACGGCGAGTGACGTTACGTTGACTACTGCCCCCACTCCTAAAAATTCGTAAACACCGAAATGAGACAATCTTGTACAATCTAGTAATCTTGGGGCGGCATGGCATCAAAGAAATTTTTTGCCTGTTGCTTGTATCCCTGTATCCCACTCAAAATGGAAAACATCGCTCAGTCTGTACCGGGCAACAGTGCTGGCAACATCAACTCATCAACAAGTGTCCCAAAAACCATTAAAATTTTATCAGGTAAGTCATAGTAGATATTATTTGTTCATATTTTATTATTTTTAGTAGGTAGGCTATTATTAGGGACCGGATTTATATGCCTATTTCCACAGAAAATTTCTTTTTCTTGTGTTCTGTGGAAGCTATGTGCCATCCCCCTTGCCAGACTTTTTTTTTCTATTTTATTTACACAATCAAAAAATAAATACAATAATATTCACATTTATATTTTTAGTTTTATTTCTCATTTAAATCCAGTCCTTTGCAGCAATAATGATGAACGCAGCACAAGCACCAGCAGCAACAGTCTCTTCCATTTTTTGCACAATACTGAGTTTGGTTTGAACGCGCAACACTGAGTTTGGTTTGGACGCGCAACATTGTTGGCAACAAGTATCCGGATATAAGTTGCTGTATCCAACAAATATGTTGCCAAGATCGATCAACATGTTGGCAACATTTTGTATCCCGGTCTGTACTAGGCTTTAGGTTAATATTAAACAAGTTATAAATTAAATAAGTCGTGATCTTTGGCATGATCAAATATCCAAATTTTTTCAAATCAACATAAAAGTGCTTCATTGCTGATTATTTTAATGTTGACTATATTAGGTTTTTAAAAGTACGTATTGGTTTAAAAAATATATGTTTCGAATATTATTGTCCGTAGGTATAAGTAGTCAATGATTATTTTTATTTCGGTCGTTAATGAATGCTCGATATACCTTATTTATTATTTGCTACGTATACTTACATTCCACGAAATAAGATATAGCACATCATTGTTAGATTTTTGTAGAAAATTAAATATCAACAAAATTTATATAAGTATAATGATTTGCTTTGTATATATATTATATATAGATAATTAAGTTTGAAGTTATTATTAACGATTGCTATTAAAGTGTAAATTTATTCGTTTGTCATATTATAATTTTTGAATTAATTACAAAGCTGTTTTAATAAATTTTGGTTTTGGATCATATCTTGGATATTATGAAACTTTTTACGTGGCTTCAACATCTATTTCTTTCTATTTATAGGTGCAAAATGTCCATCAAAAGTAAATCGAAATGCAGTTATAGCACTCTCTTTGAAAAGGAATTTCCATGGTCAGAAGCAGTCCAGAACGATCCTTATAGCTTTACATGTAAACTATGTAATCCTAAACGATCCATAAGCCTTAGCAACATGGGAAAATCCACTCTAACTAGTCATGAAAAAGGCGAAAAACATAAAAGAATTATGAATGCTTCTAAAACAACGGCTCCATTGATATGTAATGTAACGAATTCGACTGAAAAACAAAAGATGCCTACAAATACTAGTAGTTTAGATTTCTCAGAAAAAAACTTGAATGATAATAATTTATGTCATAATATAAAAAGTATACCTACAGTAGAAACTAATGATAACCATGAAATGGCTAGTCAAAATAAGACGTTAACCAACGTGAACTCAATGAAAACCTTTTTAAATAATGATGAAGTTACCGAGGCTGAGACGCTTTGGATCTTGCAATCCGTTGTTCGACACCAATCTCTGCATGACATTGAGTCTAGTATCCCAGTAATGGCAAGAATGTTTAAAGACAGTGTAATAGCTAGTAAAATCAAATTAAGTAAGGCAATAAGCATATGTAATTAATTATGGTATAAGTCATTATTTCAAGACTGAATTATTAGACATAGTTTGTAATTGTGATGATTTAGTAATAGGCTTTGATGAAACTTTAAATACGATAAATAAAAATCAACAAATGGATTTTTTTTTCAGTTTTGGCATGAAGATCACAAAGAAGTTACTACTCGATATTTTTCATTGGCTTTTTTAGGACACACAACAGCAAAAGATTTACTGCAAGCCTTTGATGATAATGTACCACACAAATTATTTGTAAAAACTGTTCAAATTTCAATGGACGGCCCCAACGTAAATTGGAAATTATTAAAAAACTTTCAAGCTAAACTCTCTAATATGGGTATTACTAAAACTTTGATCGATATAGGTTCTTGTGGATTACATAATGTTCACAACGGCTTCAAAGCATCTTTTAATGAATCTGGTTGGAAAATAAATGAATTCTTGAAAGCACTATTTTATTTGTATGATAATTTTCCTGCACGATGTGAAGATTATTTGAAAGTTTCCACAGTTAATTTTTTCCCAAAGTATTTCGGTGGAATCCGTTGGATAGAAAACCATGATGTTGCAGAAAGGGCAAGAGTCATTTTACTTTCAGTAAAAAATCATGTTGATAAGATGAAAAAAGCGAAAGAACCACCCAGTTGTAATTGTTATAAAACTGTGAAGAATGCTATATATGATGAATTTCTTGATGTAAAACTCGCTTTTTTTCATGGGTTTGCAACTACGCTAAAACATTTTTAATGGAGTATCGGTCAAATGAGCCTAAAGCTCCTTTTTTATATACCGATTTGATGAAGCTGTATGAACAAATTTAAAAAAAAATACTAACGCCTAGTTGCCTGAAAGTATTTCTAGTTGAAATAGATTTAAATGAAAAAAAGAATTTTTTGACTCCTGGAGAGGTTAATCTTGATTATGAGACTAAAGGTGCTTTGAAAAAAATTGATACTACAAAAAATGCTCTTGAAATTCTTAAGTTTAAAAAGACATGTATTATTATTTATAAGACTTTCGTAGTAAAGCTATTGGAGAAATCTCCTTTAAAATACCCTTTAGTCAAAGGTATTTCTTGTTTCGATCCTGCAATTGCTATCGTAAGTGAAGAAGCTGAAGCACGTTTATCGGTTGTATAAGAAGTTTTTGTTGATAACAAGATTGTAGCTGCAACTGTAGCTAATGATATTGAAAGACAATTTCTCTAAATTATAAATATGCTGGCTACCAAAGAAAAATTAAAGAATTACGAAAGATACGTAGACATGACGGACAAAGAGATGCCTACACAAAAATGTAGACTTGATCATTTTTGGGTAAGTATTTTAGATATGTATGATCCAAAGAAATATTCAAAATTACATAACTTTATGAAAACGAATATGATTATTTCTCATGGAAATGGCACACTTGAAAGAGGCTTCTCAATTAATAAAGAGTGCTTAGCTGAAAATCAGCATGAACAATCTTTAATTTCGCAACGAATTATATGCGATGCAATTAATCAATCAAATTGTCCGATAGAAAACATGGTGATTAGTAAAAAATTACTAAGAGATGTAAGATTGTCATATTCCCGTTATAAAGAAGATTTAGCTAAAAAGAAGGAAGATGACGAAAAAGAAAAAACTAATATTGAAAAAAAAGAAGGGCAGAAAAAATAAGTGAATTGGAAGCAAAGAAAAAAAAACTAATAGAAAATGCAGCAAAAGAAAAATCAGAGATAGAACAAGAGATTTTAAACAAAAGTTTTTAATTATTGTAATTAATAAATTTTTGTAACTGTAATATATTTTTGTAATCTTTTGTATTTTATCAGTATAAAATTAATTGCACAGAATAAAAAATTAGTGCCTTGATAATATTTGATTTTGATTATTATATTCCTTCAATCCTCTAGGCCTTTCCTTCTTATACTTTTTTTTTACAACTTTCTACTAAAACTTACTGTTCTTCCGGTATCAAAGGTTAAAGGCCTTTTATTTACCCTGTTAAATATTGAGAATATTTTTAGTCCATGTAAAATTAGTGATATATTAAAAACAAAAAATAAAATTTATATCATGGAAAAATCCTGGAAATATCATGGTATTTTTTTAGAAGCCACCGCTAGACACCCTGTAAATTATTAGTTATTTGATTTTACTAGGCAATTTATTCTTTATATTTTTTCTTTTTTTTCTCGATTCATGAAACTGAACTGTCCTCATTCATAGATAGCTATAGAGTGTAATTGAATAAACAAATTTCTTGCATTTTTGTCGTCCTTGACAACCAGTCTTTGTTCTGTTATTGGATAATATTTGTAATCCTAGAGCCATAATTAAAAAATGTTCTTGCACTTACTTAATAAAATACTCCCTTACTAAAGTTACATTATACCATATTAAACTTTCACATATTCTTTGTTATTAAATTATATACATTTTGCTATATTTTCCTCTTAATCTTCTTAGTCCAGAACGTACTATCTTCTCATTACAAAATACTAATTTTGGGCCTATTTTTCTATTACATATATTATGATTTTATTGTAATTTAAGTCATTTATCTGTTATTAATAACTACTACTGCTTTCTTCTAATTCATTATATTACATTTAGTGTTTTTACATTTTTTAGTTACCTAACTTTTCTGACATGACTTCCTGTACAATGTGTCACTGGCTTATGGCCAATCATTCAATTTTTTATTCCATTCTGATTTTAATTTATTATTACATAGTTTAGTATAGAACCCTTCATCTGTTTACAACATAGTTACAATAAACCCTTTGGTATCTTATCACCAATTATTGCCTTCCTGGCCAAGTTTACAATTATAATCTAGCAATACCTCCATTATCTATTTAATGTGAGTACCAAAATATTTACTCTATATAAAGTTTAACACAAATTCTATGGTGACATGTTCGTTACCATAAATTAAATTAACATCAATTATTGATATCCTCTTAAAGCAATTGCTTAACACCTCCTACATACAAAATACAACATAAATACCATGATAACATGCTCATTATTATAAATTAAATTAACATCAATTAATTAGTCTACTCTCAATGTAATCATTCTCGATCATTGACTAAACCGTCTATATTATTTTCCACATTATTTGACATTGTATTTATCACTCACACTTTGCACTGACCACTTCATAGTTTGTATTTATAAACATTTATTTGTGACTCTATTACCTTGTAATCTTATTTGATGTTATTTATTTATTTACTTAATAAGGGTTTACTCTTTTGACCTTCATTACAACGAATAACTAGCGTTTTTTTTTATGATAATTATAAATTTTTATGTAACGTAGGGGACCTTGGTTTTGTTACGTTACATATACTCCCCCTCCAAAATAAGTTTATTTTATCTGAATGTGGTTTGGGTAAAATAAACTTATAATCATCAGGCTTTGGAAGACAAATTCATTTGTTTGATAAAATTTATCAACTTATAATTGTTTCAGTTCTTCATTGTATTTCTGCTTTCTTCTCATAGATTTCAATGTTTGTTTGGATTGATTTCACCTTGTTCAAATATCATATAGTAACTTAGCACATAAAAATTGGTGTCGATTCTTCATACACTTTGGGTTATTCTATCATTTATTTGGTTACCTTTAATTATATTCCTGTTTTCATGTTGGAACACTTAATTTCTTCTCACTTTTCACGCCTCGAGTCATATTGTCATATTTCTTTTTTATTTCTTTACCTCGTTGTTTGTATCATCCCTAAAATACCATAGTTCCCTAACATTAAATACTACACATGGGTTCGGATTCGGAGGGGCACTCTTGGCTTCCATTACTCCGCCGTTTTCCCTAAATATATCATCTGAGATCAGAGGAACTTCATCTCTGTCCAGGAAAATAAAAGTTGCACTATCACAACACAATACATATAATTATTACCTATAAGGTAGCTCCTTCGCTACAAACTTATATTCAAGGGATTGTTACATGATTTCTTTGAGGTCTCTTCACTTATTTATTCCATTACTGTTTCACTTCTGGTGTTTTATCACTTCAATTAATATTCTATCATTCACAGGTAACTGGTTATTATTCGACATACATGTTGGATTATTTCCATCTTGGTGCTGTCAATCAATGATATTTTAGATTCTATCTTCATCTTCATTTTTATTTATTTATTCCCCTTTAATTATGCAGTTAAGTACTGAATTTTATCATTATCGTAAGTTGTATTTGTCTATTCTTTCTTTATTTAACTCAATGTCATTTGGAACATTAATTAGTAAATAGCTCAGTTTAATGGTTATTATATAAATCTGTTTATTCTCAAACTTATTCAGTCAGTCACTTTAGTCAGTCTTCTTGGTCGTTTTGTTCTAGTCCTTTTTTGTTTGTTTATGCCCTTCCAATCCCAGGGTGAGGGGCTACTTGACATTTCCACTGCTGAATTTACTTTTCCACCCTGTCTTGCGGACGATCATCTCGAGCAGTGTTTCCTGGGTTGCCATCATCTGGTCTAAACTCTCTACTATTTTCCTGGTTCCCAGACAGGTCATCCTCTCGACTTCTATTACTGTGTTGATTTCGTCTATCATCGTTCCCTCGGTTACTGTTCCAATAATCTCTTCCATTGTCAAAATTCCTTCGGCCGGTGCTGTACCGGTTATTATTATGGTTATTGTAGTGGTTATTATTTTGATAATTATTATTGCGGTAGTTATTATTCATCTGATTGCTATTATTATTATTTCGGTTATAATTACTATAGTTATACCTATTCACTCCCTGACGCTGTTCTCTATTTTGATCTTCTCTCCTATTGTTCGAATAGTCATTTTGTCTTCGAGACCTCTTATAATAGTCTTCCATTTCATAGCTTGCTAACAATGTTTCCATAGCTCCTATGGCCTTTACTTGACCACTGCGTCTAGCACGAACTATTTCTTCCTCAAAATGGTATGACAGTTTGTTCACCAAACACTCCTCTGGTATTCGCGGTTCTAAATGTCGCGCCAGACACACTTTTCCCAAAAAGTAGGTAGTTGGGGACTGTTCTTGATTAATGTTGAACCTTCCGTTGGTGATATTGTCTCTAATCATATTTTGTACAGAGTCTGACCAATATTTTGATCTAAAAACTTTCTTAAATTCTTCATAATTATTTGTTTCGTTTCGAACAGCCGACCACCAATTATCGTTTATGTTTTTAAAACAGTCATAACAAATTCTTAATTATATTCCATCGGGTCTCTTTAATTCTACAGAACCATTCATCTATCCTATCTAAAAATTCAATGGGATTTCCTCTATAAATCTTAAAATTAATGTTTTCCTTTTGGTCAGGTGCTATGTGGTGTGCCAGGTACATTGGTCTATTTTGTAAATTCTCAATTGACTCTTTTATATTAATTAACTCCTGATTTTGTATATTCTCAATGCTCCCTTTATTATGATCCACTTGAGTTTTCATTTGAATCATTTCATTGTTAACTAGTTCTATTCTTCCGGCTATGTTGATTTGTACTTCGTCTAGTTTTTCTTGTGTTTCTGCTTGTACCTCCGTTATACTAATTTTGTTATTAATTTCAATGTTATTTACCCATGTAATCACCTCCTCCTTGAACCCTAGAAGTTCCTCTTTTGTTTGGTTGACTCTTTGACTGATTTTTTCGTTAATATTCTTTATCTTCTCATCCGTATTCTCGTTAATTCTGTCTATCCTATCATTTATGCTTTCATTTATACTATTTATTTTCTCATGTATTTCTCTAAACTCTTCTTTAGTACTTTCATTGGAACTGTCGATTTTCTCATTTATTTGTCTAAAATCGGCCTTCATTTGTTCATTATTTTCATTTATAGTTTGCCTTAAAGTTTCAGTAGTACTTTCCTTAATACTGTCTATTTTTTCATTGATCTGTCGGTTGTTCTCATTAGTTTCCTCTTTATTCTTGTCAAACTTTAAGTCAATTCATTAGTTTGATTAAGTTCTCACTCAAAATTTCGTTTGTTTCTTTGAGTTTTCGTTTATACTATCTATTTTATTTTCTAGATTTTCTGAGTTTTTTTCTAGCTTTTCTAACATTTGTTTGTTATTTTCATTATTGGCTTCAAATTTTTTATTTAATTCTTCCTTCTGTTTCTTGGAATCTTCTTTAATTAATTCCCATAATTTTTGTAAATCCATGCCTCCTCTGGCTTCCTCATTGTCACCCGCCTGTTTATAACGTAAAAATTGAATACTATCAAATTTTACGCTAGTTTTATATAGAAAACATGATTATCAAATGTATATTAGAATAAGAAATGCAAGTAATGTGACTTGATGTACTGTTGTAAACCAGCGTGGCGGTGTTTTTCAAAGCACACACCCCCTAGTCAAGGCGACAGTATGTCGGTGCGAAAGTTATTCAGCAAGTCACGTACAGGGTGTAAAAGCATAAAATGTATTGTGTTAAAAAAGGCAATAAAGTTAAGTGAAGTCAAGAGAAAATTGAGTGCTCGGACAAGACCGTACCGCTAGGATTTAGACAGAGTAGGTGAGAGAGAAAACTCGAAGTGGTGTCATGTTTGCTTTCGCGGTAAAAGTTGCCATGCACTGTTTTCTGACGAATGAGAGAAAGCGTCACTTTTAAGCGGGCGAAATTAGCTAGTTGGGTTGGTGGAAATCGAATATCGCGGTATATGAAACCAATGGGAACGCAATTTGTAAATAGTGGGTATGGATAATGTTTGAGGGGGTATAAAAAATGTAGTTGAGAATTGGTCAGGCTAGTCTACGGCGAACATTAAAACTATTCAGACTCGTTATCGCGTATTAAAATTTCATAACTAAAACTTGCAATAAGTAAGAAGTACAGTATTCATGTCGTGCGTTTAAATAGTATTAAACCCGGTAGTACGGTAAACGAAGTATGCCAGATTAAAGTAATTGTTAGACTGAATAACTTGGTGATAATTACCGAACTTCAGAGTATCGATAATCGAACGCGTGCACTTGAAAGTTGCGGATCATGGGAGTGTTTTCGGGATGTATTATTGATAGTGCGAGCACTCAGTTTAATCACGTAGTTACCAAGGTGTCAAAATTGATTAGTATACACTAGTTACATGCTGAATCAGTGAGTAGGTGTGAACAGTGATAATTAGAGTGAAACCGAAGTAATCAAGTGGTTAGTGTCATCGAGTGTCATCAACAGGATCATCCGAATCGCCGACGACGCAATCTCCAAGATCGCAGACTCCGAGGGAAGGACTCACCAACCAAAAGGAATTCAACTTAACAAGTAAACCAAATTGAACATTAAACTCAATTTAATTCATGTCTTTTGTAACTCTATTACTATTGGCAATTCAATTGGTCTGTAAACCTACTTTCAAAAATAATTGATGAGAGGTATAAATTTAATAATTGTTAATCATGAAGATTGTGTGCAAATTGTAACATGTTAATGAAAATGCCCATTAAAATTAGCAGTCCTTCAAGTTAACTGTGTTAGTAATCATTTCTTTGATACCCTGAGATAATTTTAAGAGTCGCCATCAAGCAGAGTTAAGAGTTTAGTATTAGTAAATTACACATATCTTTTCTAGCTCTAAACTGCGAGGGTGGTATGTTGTTCCATTTCACTGTCTGTAACTATCTCTGCTTCTTCTTCCCGTCTATCTTCTTCCGTTTCTTGGTCCTTCGCCATCCTTTTAGAAACACCTCTTGTATGCATTCCTGTGCCTCTAATAGTCTCCAGCTTCGAAATAAAAGTTTGGCGTTTGTGTCCCAGGATGTAGAGGAAGTTCCAATTCTTAATCTTCGCTAATGTTTGCGGTTCTGGTGGTTACAGGTTCCATTGGATTTTGTGTAGTATTAGTTTCTTTACTGAGTTGTAAAAAAGTGAGGGTCAGAGTGCAATTTTAATTTTTTCTTTCGTCTTTTATAATACTTGATTACTTTAATTTCTTCGGGTCTTTTGTTGTCTTCATTTATTTATTATTTAAATTTCATTATTAATCATTTTACTGGAATTAATTTGTAAATTTATTCCTTTAGATTTTTCTTTAAATTTACTGATAGGCTGAACTATACTCTCTTATAGATGACCATCGAAAGTCAGCAAACTTCCTTTTTTTTTGTTAATTATTAGTTATTTGATTTTACTAGGCAATTTATTCTTTATATTTTAACTTTTTTTCTCGATTCATGAAACTGAACTGTCCTCGTTCATAGATAACAATAGAGTGTAATTGAATAAACAAATTTCTTGCATTTTTGTCATCCTTGACAACCAGTCTTTGTTCTGTTATTGGATAATATTTGTAATCCTAGAGCCATAATTAAAAAATGTTCTTGCACTTACTTAATAAAATACTCCCTTACTAAAGTTACATTATACCATATTAAACTTTCACATATTCTTTGTTATTAAATTATATACATTTTGCTATATTTTCCTCTTAATCTTCTTAGTCCAGAACGTACTATCTTCTCATTACAAAATACTAATTTTGGGCCTATTTTTCTATTACATATATTATGATTTTATTGTAATTTAAGTCATTTATCTGTTATTAATAACTACTACTGGTTTCTTCTAATTCATTATATTACATTTAGTGTTTTTACATTTTTTAGTTACCTAACTTTTCTGACATGACTTCCTGTACAATGTGTCACTGGCTTATGGCCAATCATTCAATTTTTTATTCCATTCTGATTTTAATTTATTATTACATAGTTTAGTATAGAACCTTTCATCTGTTTACAACATAGTTACAATAAACCCTTTGGTATCTTATCACCAATTATTGCCTTCCTGGCGAAGTTTACAATTATAATCTAGCAATACCTCCATTATCTATTTAATGTGAGTACCAAAATATTTACTCTATATAAAGTTTAACACAAATTCTATGGTGACATGTTCGTTACCATAAATTAAATTAACATCAATTATTGATATCCTCTTAAAGCAATTGCTTAACACCTCCTACATACAAAATACAACATAAATACCATGATAACATGCTCATTATTATAAATTAAATTAACATCAATTAATTAGTCTACTCTCAATGTAATCATTCTCGATCATTGACTAAACCGTCTATATTATTTTCCACATTATTTGACATTGTATTTATCACTCACACTTTGCACTGACCACTTCATAGTTTGTATTTATAAACATTTATTTGTGACTCTATTACCTTGTAATCTTATTTGATGTTATTTATTTATTTACTTAATAAGGGTTTACTCTTTTGACCTTCATTACAATGAATAACTAGCGTTTTTTATTATGATAATTATATATTTTTATGTAACGTAGGGGGCCTTGGTTTTGTTACGTTACAATATCCACTACTGAAAATATTTGTACAGTGTGGCCGACCGTTAGCCCCCTCCCACCATTGAAATGCTGGAACTGCCGCTGCATCCAAGGCGAAATTTTATTTTACTTTTCTAACAGTTTATGCATAGCTCAAAGAAAGAATTCATTTTTAAATGAATTATATTAGTGTTCTGTAAGAAAAGTATATGCATAGGTAAGCCTCTTGTATGATAACAGATATCAGTGTACATAAATGTTAAGATAAAAATTAAAATTTATAGCATACTGTTCTACACCAGATTTTGTAGTATACAGTTTTTTTATGCATACCATGTTGAACATGAAAAGTAATTCAGAACTCTTGGATTTCGTTGTCCATGACGTGTCCGTTACTTAACTAAATATAATTAATTCACTACTGACTCAGAAGACAAAGTTTTTTATAGGTAAAAACTTAAAAGTTTTACTTTATAGCCTGAACCAGTTTTCGCTTTTAAAAAGCTCCAGAAGCTGCCATTGGGATCACTGTCCGTTTGTTGTTGGCGACGGAATCGACTTTTGAAAGATTTATGTTGTGTGTGTGGGGTGATATGTTCGAATAATGCGTGTGATTTGAATTGTGACTGTTCGTTTAGGATGTCGTTTTTATGTGTTTTCGTGTGTTTGTATATTTCCAGTTGTTCTAGAGTGTCTAGTTTTTGGTCTTTTGTGTGTACGTGTAGAATGTCCATGTTATTGTCGATGTTTTTGTATGTGTGGTTTGCTTCAATTAGGTGGTTTGCAAAGGTAGATTCGGTAGTGGAGCGTAGTGCCTTTGTGTGTTCAATGTATCTTTGTTTGAAGCTACGTCCTGTCTGGCCTATGTAGAATTTGTTGCAATCTGAGCAATTTAGTTTGTAAACACCAGGTAGATCGAATTTGTTTTGTGTTTTGATAGTGTGTGTTCTGTTTTGTTAGTAGTTTTGTATGCGATTCTGTATCCTGCTTTTTTTGAATTTGTGGGCTATTTTTTAACATCCCTTAATTTGTATTTAGCTATAATATATTTTACTATGCTATATGTTGACTGGTATATGTATAAAAGATTTCTGTACCAATTCTAATATCTAATTTTGATTATTCTTTTATAATTAATCAAAAAGTACCATTACATTATGAGTAAATTGTAATAGTGCATAAATTATGATTTGTGATATTATAATTTTCTCGTCTTAGAAAACATTTGAAGATGTAAACAAACTATCTCAACTCCTTCACATATACTGTACAATGATACATACTGTTACAACACAAACAAGCCACTGCAATACCAGGGAAAAAACGATGAATCAACTATATAAAATGTTTAAGCTAAAGAAAATAAAATGACGATGACACGACAAACGACTACATGACCCAACCCAAGTGATTGACCAAATAAAATAAAACCAAATGAGAAGGGGAAAACCAAAATAAAAGGAAATAAAATGAAATCGAAGAATAAGGTAAATGAAAATGAAACAAACCAAGTATAAATGAAATAAAATGAAAAGAAATGAAAAGACACAAACAAATAAAAAAAAAGGAGAAATGTTACACTCAAATATAATAATGAAAAAGAAACCAATAAATAACAAATGTAAAAGATAATGATTATAAAAGTTTACAACTTCTTAGTAATTAATATATTTAAATAATATACACAAAATCACAACTCCCTTACCTGCATCGGGCCAGAGTCTTCACGTGAACTCGACCTATAAGTGATTTAGGGTTAAGTGTTCTTAATAAACTCAACTCGCTTTGCACTGATTAATTAACTCATCTTTATTTAAACATCTGATATTCTACCTTTCTTTCAAAATGATAACAAAATTATTCTGAAGTTAGTATTTAATTCTGACACATATTAATGTTGCACTACCTGCTCAATTTACTCCCGACAAAACAAAATTCATGGTTTTCCTTAATCTACTTAAAATAAACAGCTCATGAGAGTATATTAAGTAAAGGCGACCCAGTAATTGCACACACACACACACACACACACACACACATTCTTTCAAGTTAATACCCCAATTATTTTATTTTAAAATGGTTTATGACTATTTAATATGAATTTACATGTGGTTACGTCCCTCTCTGCCGATCTAGGCGTTCAGTGTTGGAATCCTGTTGTTTCTGGTGGTTCACTGTTTTATTCGAAAAGTTCTCATTTTAAATTTTAGTCACGTTTTCACCTTCTTATAAATTTCACTGTTTTATCCGAAAAAGTTCTGCTGGTTAATTTTCCCAAGTCACTGCATTATAACTGCTTTTACATTTTGTTTCTATTAATTTATATCACACGCTAGACCCTTATTTTGTAAAATTTAATAGGTTTTGGGCTCGCGAGCCTTTGTGTTCGTCTGGCCAGACGAGTGTTTTGTAGTCAACTGAGACTGTTTTCTGCACATACAGCGCGAAAGAATGTATGCATACATGCCCAGACCATGAGAACATTGGCCGAGGGAGTGCGCGCATGAAGGTGAATACGTGCCCCCGCTAACAATTATACATTCCTGTGCCACAAAGTAACAGTCACGGCGCTACACTCAATTCACCGTACATTCTTGTCCACAATTCCCAGTGCGCAACTTACACTGATGATCACCGAATAATACCAAGATTGTTTTAAAATAATTAAAATTGGTTTTACCCCTTTTTGTCCCGTTACAATACCCCCCCCCAATGAGAGGTTTTCTGCCGAAACAGAAAAACTCTCATTGCTAACCCCTAAGAGGATTCGTGAGGATATGGCGCCAACAACCCCCCTTTAATTTCTAAACACATCATGGGTAAACTACCCCCCTAGCTTGGCGACTATGGCTGCACCTGAACGACATCACTGGACTTCTCTATGCGAGATCCCAACACCGTAAAGTCGGACAGTTACTCACCACAGTACCACCTAACCTTGTAACATACTGAATAAACTTCCAAACACTGGCCTTATACCATACCAGATCCTCAACCGATATATCTCCCCTTACATACATACTGGGTTGCCTTTAGCAAGTACTGGGTGCGTACACATATTCATTACTAATTACACACTATCTACACATTAATTATTATAATATAAAATTAATATAAAATTCAACTTTGGTTCCATCAGTTAAATAAATCTACGTATCCTATCAAAAATTTACTTGGATGTTACTTTTCATTGTCTGGTTCAATTAATTTAGACATAATTTTCAAAACTCAAAGTCTTTATGCATTTATTTTTTACTACTCCTCTTAATTTACCTATTAACAATCCTGTTGCATAAAATAAAATAAACAACTTGTCCCTATCCACTTATTCAAACACAACTACATATGATTATAAAATATACCCTAACATAAACATCATACATCAGCTGACACCTTCTCTACCTATAGTGAACAGACAAATTTAAAATAAAATTCTTTACGTCAAAGAACAAAAATTAAAAAAAAAAAAAAATTATTTTCCAAAAAGAACTATTTTGTCATTAACAATTATTATTCAATCATTTAGTTAAATTGCTTAACAAAAGAATCTACAAATCAATTATAAGGAACATACTACATATCTAACACCAGTCATCAGCTGATGTCTCATGGTCAGGTAAATGACCTTACCCTAGATACACTTCAAAAAAATTTATACAATGTAAAATGCATCACACAAGTTTATAATTCTTACACTCTAACATAGTACAACATCATAAAACATAATAAACACTTTCTATCCTATTTCCATCAGTAAAGTCATTTATAAAATTATCATACAGAGCATAACATATTTAAATCAATTACTTCTGAACAAGTTATCTATTGGAAAATGTTAATCATCTGCCTTTTGCATAGTATCTCTTGGCTCAAAATAAAATCATTTAACTAGCTTACCAGCTAGTCAGCATCATTCAGTTTCAAATTTTAATTCGTTACTCCCCTAAGTAACCTCCCTTCCACACACACTATGACCCCCCTGGACTGTGGTGCCCAGTTGCCTCCACAAGAACGGAAGTTTTTTTAGGGGTAGACGCTGCTTACCCCGTTCTTGCTTCAGCCTTACAAAACATTCGGATATTACTGATGTCCGAAGACACCAGTAATCCTACTAAACTTAGGTATATGCCCTTATAGGGTCTACCATCCCATTCGATGGATAGCTGCTGTTCCATAGTTCTGGTGATTCCCTTTATTTACCCCCTGGTTAATTTCTAAATTCACCTCTCACAACGATAACAGCTATGGCCAGTTTAGGCAGAACGTGACGCAATGAGCCCAACCATAACTGTCAAAGCTGAGCCAATTCCACGGTCAGGGTTCGGTGAGGCCGTGACCGCCCGAAAATTGGGGAATCACAAGTAAAATGTTTATATGTGATATAATTACATTTAAAATTTACAATTTTTATTACATGAGGTTCATAGTCTCACTCATGTGCTCTAACATCATACATTTCTTTCTTAACTTTTCCTACTTTGACTTTCATTAACATAAAATAGTGAGTACAACAAAATATTTACTTAGTCACTTAAACTAATCTGTTCCTACTTATATAGGCTATCACCAACTACCGACTGAATCTTTAATTACAATTTCATTGAGCATTTGATAAAAAAGATTTACTCTCTTTCACTTCATTAAAATAAACATTTAATTTGCATCTGAATAAAATTACCAACATTTCAATTAGTTTCATCATTTAATTTAAACCTTTAATCTCATTTAAAATTTATTATTCAAACATTAAACATTTTACTTTATTTAAGTTGCATTATAAACTTCATACTTACATTACATCACTCATACACTTGAATACAACATGATTACTGTCATAGACACAAAAAAATATATAAACATTTATCACCACCAAATCATGTACACAACTCCATGTATCTTCTGAAACATAACAATCATAAGACTCCACAATTAAACACATTTTACATTTATTCATTTACTATTTATTTTAAAGTTCAAATCTTATAAAAATAATTTAAATTCATTATCAAAATTCATTTATATAACATTTATTAATCAATTAATTCATCTACAATTTATTTTAATTCAATCAGTTATTTAAAACACAAATTATTTTAATTACCTTCTTCCAAAACAATTACAATTCATTTATTACCACCACTCATTATTTATTTAGTCTGCTATAATATCATTATTATTATTAAATCAATTTCTACTACACACACACATTACATAAAATACATTTTCCAACACAAACACAATTAATTCCACTATAAATTTATTTACAATTTTTTGGCATTATTTTTCTGTTTACCACACCTCATTTCATTAGTTAGCAAGGTCATCGCCATAAACTAAAATATTTAAAATGGTCATTCGCTGAATTTTTATTTAACTCCCATCATCGTACAATAGTCTTACTTTTATATAGGCCTAACAATTATCGTCTTTACTCACACTCATTTCATTATTATGATTTATATAATAACCCGTTAATATTTCAAATTGTTCCGCAAAACCCACATAATAATCTACTGGACTATCCCACGTTATTATTAAATCATATAACCTGTCTACATCATTAGTTTTGGTCTTGTCACCATCTGTATTATTAGCCATCACCCCTAAGTATTTTAACCTCTCAATTTCAGAATCATCTATTATTAATACTCCACGTCTATGCACAGGTAAGCATTCAATATAATTATCAACGTTATTATTACTTATTTCTGCACTATCTTCATAACAAGGGAAGTCAACACTATTACTAATTCTCTGTCTCTTTATTTTCTCTAGTAGCTCTTCGTAACTTCTAACAACATCAAATAATATTATATCTCTCTCTCTCAATGTGAATAATTCTACCACTCTCTCACAATACCTCTCATCATGACACCATCTCACTTTGTCTCTATCATTCCACACAAAAGGCAACATAACATTATCATAACCCATCCTGATTCTTTCAGGGAACTCATGATACACAAAAGGGGACCTACTTAGAGACACCTCGTCTCTATAACCATGGGAGGAAACTCTGTCCTCATAAAACACTATTGGAGTCTTTACTCCATTTAAATCACGGGGAAAATTTGCCCTTTGTAAACCCAAACTCTCTTCAACCACTATCTTATAACTACTCTCTGTTTCCACTAAAACTTCATCTCCACTATTATTATTCACTTTATTTTCTAACACATTTTTAATTATCTTGTTGTTATCACTTTTTATTTTGCTATTACTTGTTAACTCATTACTATAATTATCATGATTACTCACTTGTCTACTGCCACCGGTTTTGCATTTAAATTAACACCATTACCATTAACACTTATATTTCCGTTATTTTCATTTATTTTGCACTTACCTATATCTGTTCTCCACTCTCCCATTTTCTCAATATTTCATTCTAATTCGTTAAATTTACTGGCAAATATCTCCTCATTGGCTTTTTCACAACGCTTATTAATTTCATTAATATGGTTTTTTAATTCACTGAAATTGCTTTCACATTTGATTTTTTTTTCGTGTATTTCACTTTTTAACTCATGGAATTTAACATTCTGTTCATCGAACTTGCTATTAATTTTATTGAACTTAACATCAGAATCACTCTTTTGTTCATTAAATTTCATATCTAACATTGTTTGTATCATTTTGAACATTTCATAACTATCGTCAGACTTTTTACTTTGGACCGGCGTCGACTGACTCATTACGCCTTCCATTAATTTTGATTCGGTCAAATTACTTTCACTTATTAACATTACCTCTGTTTGAATTCCTGAATCGCTTTTATCAGCCGATTCAGTTGACATACTTTCAAACATCGATTTATTTTCGGCTTCGTCGCCTACAATTGCGTCAATTTCATTTATATAATTTTCATTATTTCCTGCCATTTTTATAAATTTACTGGTTTTCGTTTAAACGATTCTCTTAACTTACATATAAAACATCATACACTTAACTCAAAATCATTTTATCACTCACTTAACCTGCACGTAATTTATACGTATTACTACTCAACTTCTAAATCACTTATTTACGAGTAGACGTGGTCTGTACAACATTTAATTTGTACAAACTGTGCCTGTTCGGTCGCGCCATTGAAAGTTTACAACTTCTTAGTAATTAATATATTTAAATAATATACACAAAATCACAACTCCCTTACCTGCATCGGGCCAGAGTCTTCATGTGAACTCGACCTATAAGTGATTTAGGGTTAAGCGTTCTTAATAAACTCAACTCGCTTTGCACTGATTAATTAACTCATCTTTATTTAAACATCTGATATTCTACCTTTCTTTCAAAATGATAACAAAATTATTCTGAAGTTAGTATTTAATTCTGACACATATTAATGTTGCACTACCTGCTCAATTTACTCCCGACAAAACAAAATTCATGGTTTTCCTTAATCTACTTAAAATAAACAGCTCATGAGAGTATATTAAGTAAAGGCGACCCAGTAATTGCACACACACACACACACATTCTTTCAAGTTAATACCCCAATTATTTTATTTTAAAATGGTGTATGATTATTTAATATGAATTTACATGTGGTTACGTCCCTCTCTGCCGATCTAGGCATTCAGTGTTGGAATCCTGTTGTTTCTGGTGGTTCACTGTTTTATTCGAAAAGTTCTCATTTTAAATTTTAGTCACGTTTTCACCTTCTTATAAATTTCACTGTTTTATCCGAAAAAGTTCTGCTGGTTAATTTTCCCGAGTCACTTCATTATAACTGCTTTTACATTTTGTTTCTATTAATTTATATCACATGCTAGACCCTATTTTGTAAAATTTAATAGGTTTTCGGCTCGCGAGCCTTTGTGTTCGTCTGGCCAGACGGGTGTTTTGTAGTCGACTGAGACTGTTTTCTGCGCATACAGCACGAAAGAATGTATGCATACGTGCCCAGACCATGAGAACGTTGGCCGAGGGAGTGCACACATGAAGGTGAATACGCGCCCTCGCTAACAATTATACATTCCTGTGCCACAAAGCGACAGTCACAGCGCTACACTCAATTCACCGTATATTCTTGGCCACAATTCCCAGTGCAACTTACACTGATGATCACCGAATAATACCAAGATTGTTTTAAAATAATTAAAATTGGTTTTACCCCTTTTTGCCCCGTTACAATTAGTATCGACTAAATAATCAATGTAAAGGATAATTGTTAAAATCCAATAAAGTAAAGACAAACAAAGTACACTAACCAAATAAATAAAAATTCAATGTAATAAATAACTCTATAATGACATGAACTTGTTAACAGTATAACTAACCATTGTAAAATGAGAGATAGAGACATAGATAGATAGTGAACGGGAGTAAGTGAGAAAGAGAATGTAATGTTAGGGAATACCCACTAATAACACTTAAATAAAATATAAAAAGTGCAAAGTGACAGTGTAAAACCCCAAAATAAGTAGAAACCCTATTGATAGGTATAAACACCTAATAATCAGTGATGAACACTAAAGGTTTAATGGTGAAAAGTATTATTAAATAAGAATTTTGTTATCATTAGTACTAAGATTAATTGTAGATGAGGAATACGATAGTATTAATGGAAGGTGTTACCATGGATAGAGAGTAAAGCTTAGTTAAGAAAGAATGTGGTAAAGAATAGGAAGGCAAAATCAATAAACATCCTATGTTCTAAGGCAGTGTTCCGCAACCGGTGTGCCACGGCACAATAGTGTGCCGTCACAAGGTGAAAGGTGTGACGCGAACTTTTACCTATTATTGTAATAAATTAATTGTCGATTTTAAGTAAGAAGGTGCTTGTTTATTCTTTAATACATGCTGATAACTGTTATATTTTCATAGAAATTAAATGTAATTTATTTACTCAATATTGTTGTTATAGTTTGCTTATCTTAAGTTATTTGTATTCTTGCCTGAAATATTGGGCCGGTTTGATGGGTTACAGGCGGCAAGCTTTGTGTTCACCGCAAAGAAAGCCGCGTAAGACTTTTAGCAAGCCTTTTAGCGGCCCGCACCAATCATACAATAGAGTTTACGTTCAAAACTCTAAACGTTCTAAACTCTGTTCAAGAGAGTTCTTTGTAACACCGCATCTTTTGTGTACAGCTGGCTGTACGTGCTTTTAACTAAAATTGCGGGGATTAGCAAAAATTTCCCTCTCTTTTATTATTTTATTGCCTTGTTTTGATATTTGTGCCTGTTTGTCGGCGCTTCTTAAACTTTATTGCTCTTTTCCTTCGCCGAAGGACCCACACATTGTCAGGCAACAATTACAGTATTTCAGTTCAGTGCTATCACAGCTGTGCTCTGCAGTAGTGCGAATATTGTGAGCGTAGCACCAGTCTTACTATTTTCTATTACAGTGTTATTAAACTATTTTTTTTTTTCGATATGGATAAGTTCCTTGTACGGAGTGGTCCGTCCTCGAGAGCAAGTAGTGAAACCATCGAGCCCGAAAAAAAGAAACAGAAAGTAGTTCACCGGCAATATAGTGATAATTATTTATCTTACGGGTTTTTTTTGGTGTGGTGACAAAACATGCCCAATCCCCGAGTGTGTTATGTGTGGTGAAAAACTCAGTAATGCTGCTATGGTTCCCAGTAAATTGAAACGACATTTGTCAACAAAACATTCCTCTCTGTTAAGTAAAGATGTGAATTATTTTCGTCGGTTGTTGGAACAAAATAAAAAACAAGTGACGCTCATGACTACGTCGGTACGTGTTTCGCAAAAAGTACAGGAAGCTAGCTATAAGGTAGCCAAACTTATCGTAAAGGCCAAAAAACCACACACAATAGCAGAAACGTTGTCAATGCCCGCGTGTAAAGAAATGGTAAAAATAGTCCTGGGTTTAGAAGCTGGTACTGAAATTTCAAAAATTCCTCTCTCTGCTGACACAATCAGCCGCCGAGTTAGTGACATGTCCAGTGACATCGAAGACATTATGAAGGAGAAAATAAAGAGCAGTCGAAAGTTCTCACTTCAGATCGACGACTCCACCGATATTGGCGGTCACGCACAACTTCTTTCCTACATAAGGTATGTTGATGGGGATGTAATTGCAACTAATTTCTTTTTTTTGCAAAGAACTACCCGAGCGAGCAACCGGTGAAGAAATATTTCGTACGACTAATGAATATGTGGTCCGTAATGAATTAACATGGGAGGATTGCGTTAGTGTTTGTACAGACGGAGCCGCTTCTATGACAGGCCGAGTGAAAGGATTCGTGGGTAAAGTACGCGAAGTAAATCCTAACTTATGAACCGACCATTGTCTCATTCACCGCGAAGCCATTGTTGCTAAGTCTTTACCATCTCCTCTGAAAATTGTGATGGACGAAGTAGTAAAAGTCGTGAACTTCATGAAATCGCGGCCCCTAAATATGCGGCTTTTTAACGTTTTGTGTCAAGAAATGGGATCAGAGCACACCTCACTTCTGCTACATACAGAAGTACGATGGTTATCTCGAGGTAAAGTGTTAACGCGAATGTTTGAACTTAAAGAGGAAGTACTTGCATTTTTGACTATTGAGGGCACGAGTATGCGGATTTATTTGCAGATGATGAATGGGTATCTAAGTTGGCATATCTTTCCGATATTTTCGTACACTTGAATGAACTAAACAGAAAAATGCAAGGTAGAAACGAAAATATTCTGACTAGTATGGATAAGATTCAAGGATTTATTAATAAGTTAAATTTGTGGATACAGACAATTGAAAATGGATCGTGTGAGATGTTTCCAACTGTATGGCCCCTTGCTGACGATAATAAGGTGTTGATGGACTTAATTAAAGAACATTTAGTACTCTTGCAGCAGAATTTCAAAAAATATTTTGGAGAGAGTGTTGAAGATTTTGACTGGGTTCGTGATCCATTCATTATGGATTCGAAACATCTTCCGAATAATTTAGTCTTACAAGAGGAACTGGCAGATTTGGAAGCAGACAGAACATTGAAATAAAATTTTTCGAAGTGCCTTTGGAAACATTTTGGTTGTCAATAAGCAGTGAATACCCGGCTATCTCCGAGATGGCAGTTAATGTGTTATTACCATTTTCAACTACATATTTGTGTGAACTGGGCTTCTCGACGTTGACTGAAATTAAAACATCAAAGAGAGAGAGACTCAAATCCATCGATGAAGAAATGAGGCTTGCTTTGTCAATGATTCCGCCACGAATCAGCCGTCTGTGTGCAGCTGAGCAGGCTCAAGTATCACATTGAAGGTATGAGTAGAGTTATTTACTTTTAAATTCGTATTTTCTACAGTGAATTAAAGTTAATAAATTGTTAATAAATGCATGAGTCTATTCCTTTTTTATAATAATAATAATAATAATAATAATAACAATAATAATGATAATAAAAATAATAAAAATTGATTATATAACGACGTAATATTTTGCAATTATATTAAGATTCATATGATTTTGAGGGTACAGACATTTTGGTGTGCCGTGTTGAGTCTAGGCCCGTATGGGGTGTGCCGTGAGTAAAAAAAGGTTGCGGAACACTGTTCTAAGGGATAGTTAGTTAAGTAAAATTAAATGATGTGATGATGTTTATCACCAAAAAATAAGTAAGAATAAAACAAGTTGTAAACAAACGTAGCATAATAGCTGTTAAAGAATTGTTTGATTAAATCTATGACTAGGAATATGGCTGAAGGAGTTATACAGACCATAAGCCTAAATGTTATGTTATATTTTATAGAGAATAGTAGATAATAGCCAAATTATAAACAATGGCAATATAAATAAGTAAAAAGATAAATTAATATAAATCTAATAGTACTGGAAAAGCAGTTAGAAAATAATAGACAAACCATAATATGGAAACCAATGAAAATATACAATTATTATAAAACAGAACCAAAACAATTCAACAAGTAAACAAATCATTTGTAATACCTAAACAAAAGATGTATAAGGGTAAATTAATTTGTAATTTGTATAAATTAAGAAAATATAGCCAATTACTACCTAGGCCTATGAAATGCCTAACTGTATAAAACCAATAACTACAAATTGTAAGAAATTAACACGAATATTAGCAAATCCAAGGCAAGTAACTAGTCAATGATAATTAATGGATCATATTAAGAGATAAATGTTAAATTAAGGACTTAAAATAAGAGAGAAATGTAATTAGATAATATCAACATAATTGTCAAAAAATAATACATAAGCAAACCCAGCCTTGTGGGATGTCAAAATGATCGTTGAAAGAAAATACGAACAGTTGTGATAATATCTCATACATAAATAAGAAGACAGAAGAATAATAGCAATCAGAAGATATACAGTCATTTTGAATAAAAATTCAAATATTATAACAATGGGCTTAAATCAAGTACAGCCAATCAGAATCAATCAGTTACCATGACAACTGAACGTTGTTTATGAATATTCAATTATAAACTATCATTCCATTATTGACGCTCAAAAGGAATAGACGACAAGCCGTAAATTACCAAAATTTAATATAAAATGTTTAAAAAGTAATCCAAATTCGAAAAGATGAAGAAATAAGAAGATGATGAAGGACTAGGACATTCAACTGATGCCGAATACCAGATTAAGAAATACTAAATTAATAAATTTCAACCAAATAATATGAAAAAGAGGCCAGACATACTTAAATCCAAAGATGATTGAAGATTGATGACTATTGAAGACCCCAACCCATTTCAACTGAATGACATTACACCTCAAGTCAACTGATTTGATAAGTATTGCTGAGTTACCCAAATTTATGAAATAAATCCTCTTTAATTTTTTCTCATAAAACTTTGAACTCTCACTATAAACTGATGATCTTATTTCTTTCAAAGATTAATAAAAAATAAAACATTAAACTTATGTTAACTAGAAAAATAACCTGTATAAAAATTACGAACGTTTGAAACACACTTTATAACACTTCAGGAACAAATTATAATTACACATTATATTATATAAGTACAATTAATGTAAGGTAGTGTACTTTATTGTAATCGTTATTAATATTTTTTTTGTAATCACAAGAATCCAGGATAACTGAACGATATGAAAACAAACTGGTTGCAGGTGCCATGTCTGACTAAATAATTCGTTCAGAATCGCTTCGCCAAGCCTTGAGTTAATTGTTTTACTGTCGGTGAAAATTTGTTTAATAACAAAATATAATTTTATATATTACTGAATAAATACTAATCGCAATTTAATAAACTGGTACAGAGTTGCAACCACTGTTCTTTATTTCATAGGAAAGTGCATTATATGATTCGTGTATTTAGTTACGAGCGATAGTGGCGGTAAGCGCTAGACGTCGGGAACTTTGCGAACCACGTTAATCAACTGCAAGGGGTGGGAGTAAATTTGAATTCACCATACCATCATAGCCACGAACGCCCAATCGACCTATTTTGTATTTTAATTGTTTTCAGTTAAACAATTTGGCGCCACCCGGGATTTATGAACACTTATTGAAGAACAGGTAAGGTTCCCACTCGCGTTTACTGGTAATTCGAGAGATCGCTACGGACATCGTCAGCGTGAACATAAAGTAACGACCACCCAGTGTGAGGCGAACACACAAGCATACACATTTTTCATAGACGATAAGAATTAGGTTGTTACAAATTGGCTTCCATCACGGGGCTTAAACAAGGCGGACGGTGTTTAGGTTGTTACAAATTGGCGACCAACTAGTGAGGCTAGAATTGAAGACTAGCTGCGGTTATGAAAAAAAAAAAATGAAACATTCCATGGTTACAAGGGGAAAATCTAAGAAGGGAACTGAGGGTACCGACGAAGAAGAAATGGAAATGATTGAAGAGGATGCCCAAGAGGACGAACCAGAAAACCCAACACAACCAGAACCGGAAGTAGAAGGAATAGTCGGGGACCAACAAAGTAAACTTACACAAAAAGAGGACCTGAACATGCAAGACTGATGAATTTCCTCGCCGAAAAAATAGACAAAGGAAATGAAAAAATTAACGAAAACTATGGTGAAAAATAAACCAAATGGAGGAAAAACTTAATGAAAATTCAAGAAGACAAAATGAGATTTTAAGTGAAAACTTAAGGAAACAACGCAAGGAGGACACAGAACTTCTGAATAGTAAGATGGAAAGTAACCATGAAGCCTTGAAAAGAAACCAAGAGATCTTAGAAGAGAAGAGTGAGGAGTTAAAGAGGCAGATCAAGAAGGATCTGGATATACTAAATCACAAGATCGAGAATAACAGTGAAACAGTACAACGACAAATGAAGGAAGACAGTGAGAAGAATAGAGAAGAATTAAGATACATACTAATAGGGTATCGTAAAGAAGTCAAGCAGACAAAAATGGGGATGAATAAGAAATGGGAAGAAACAAATTACAAAGTAGATCAACTTAATGAAACAATAGATAGTGGTTTCACACAATTGAATGAAACACTAGACAGCACTTCTGAAGGTACTGAAGAAACGTTGAATAAGAACAGGGAACCGGTGAATCAGAAAATAAAAGAGAAGGAGGAGGAAATAGAGAATAAAGAAGACTCAAGTGTATTGTTTTCTGACAACAAAAATAACAAAAACAAAGAGAAAATTAAGTACAAAAATCCAACCGTAGAGGAGTAAAGAAGAACCAAATAATTAAGAAGATGAAGAAAACAAAAGATATAGGAAAAAAAAGAAACTAATAAAAATACAAGAATAATTGGAGATGGTGAAGCATGGACTAATTGATGTGTTTAATTTACCAATTACCGACCATAGTAAATTAATGGATTATAAAGATTGTAGGAGGACTTTAAAAGAAATTATAGAAGGGATTCACAACGAACCATGAATAAAAACTTCAACAACTCTATATTTAAATGGAAATTACCAGAAATAGGAATGCTAAATGAACCAATATCAGTGATAACATTAATGAGGGAGGTAAAATTAAATTCGTTGATTAAGGAACCACATAATAAGGTGATTGAGGTAGTCGCTGATACTAATGAACACATGGTATTAGACGAATTGTGGTACAAGGTAAAAGAGACCTATTTCACAAGGACAGAATTAGTTCTACACACCAAAGTTATCCGAACCACAAGTGCAGAGGGTTGACCTTCGGTAAACTAACTGAAGATAAACACAGAGAAAAGGGACTGATTTTCGAATTACCGACCATGCAAAGCAATGGAAAAGAAAAAAGAAAGTGAACCACAAAATTCCAAAAAAGATGTAAGATCAACTTACAATAATATTTAGATAACATATGAGGTAAAATAAAATATAAAATAAAGGAATAAGTTACAAAAATTCCTAAATAGTAAGAACAACAAACTTACTATAATATTTAGACAATATATGAGACAAAACCAATAAACAAATAAAGGGAAAACAAGAATAAATAATATAAGAAAATTAGAAGGGAGACCAATTAAAATAAACAAGAATAAAACCAAGCAAGAACTGCTAAGACAAATACAAATACATAAGATAACAAAGAATATAGAATATTAAAAAAAAAAAAAAGGTACAAGAAAGAAGAAGAAATAATGAATAATGTATAAAGCAAATATACAGCAAGTGGCCAAAACAAAATAATGGTAATCAACAAAGAAGAAGAAAAAAGATGTCTAAAATAATTAAAATGATCACTCAAAGAAAAGAAAAACAAACTAATGAAAAGTTAGAAATAATGAAATTAACAACTAAATAAATAAAAACAATCTACTGTGTGAGTAGATAACAGAATATAGCAAAGGTACAGCGGAAGAAAGAATGAGTAAAAGGTTAAAATGATCTAAAAAACCATGAAGTGGACAATCGCCAAAATATTGTTATTAATGAAAGTCACAAGATGACAAAAAGGTATTTAAGATTGACTGAGAATAGGTCCAGCAATCAATTAACTGATCAGAGATGATGTTCCTCTGGTCTCAGAAAAAAAGGTAGTAATGGAAGAAACCAGCTACTAAAAGTTAGGGAAAAATTTATATAACAGGGAGAACGCACTAATGGAAATAAATAAAAACGGATCTAAATAAAATGGAGTGGAACAAGTAAGAAGAGAAACAAGAAAGAAGAAATAAACGAGAATAAAAAGAAAAAATTATATATAACTGATAATTTCAAAAAAAAACTATGCTAGTGTTTTACCAAAATGATCAATTTTGAAGGAGAGGCATTATGTTACAACACAAACAAGCCACCCCAATACCAGGGAAAAAACGATGAATCAACTATATAAAATGTTTAAGCTAAAGAAAATAAAATGACGATGACACAACAAACGACTACATGACCCAACCCAAGTGATTGACCAAATAAAATAAAACCAAATGAGAAGGGGAAACCAAAATAAAAGGAAATAAAATGAAATCGAAGAATAAGGTAAATGAAAATGAAACAAACAAGTATAAATGAAAAGAAATGAAAAGACACAAACAAATAATATAGAACAAAAAAAAGGAGAAATGTTACACTCAAATATAATAATGAAAAAGAAACCAATAAATAACAAATGTAAAAGATAGTTATTAGTATCGACTAAATAATCAATGTAAATAATAATTGTAAATGATGATTGATAAAAACCAATGAAGTAAAGACAAACAAAGTACACTAACCAAAGAAATAGGGTTTAAACGTAATAAAGGACTCTATAATGACATGAACTTGTTAACAGTATAACTAACCTTTGTAAAGTGAGATATAGAGAGATAGAAAGATAGTGAACATAAGTAAGTGACCAAGAGAATATAATATTAGGGAATACCCACTAATAACACTTAAATAAAATATAAGAAGTGCAAAGTGACAAGTGTAAAACCCCAAAATAAATAGAAACCCTATTGATAGGCATAAACACCTAATAATCAGTGATGAACACTAAAGGTTTAATGGTGAACAGTATTATTAAATAAGAATTTTGTTATTGATAGTATTAAGATTAATTGTAAATGAGGGATACCATAGTATTCAGGGAAGGAATCCCATAGAATGTCAAAAGTTAGTGTTACCATGGCAAGAGAGTAAAGTTTATATAAGAAAAAATATAGTAAAGAAAATAAAGGCAAAATCAATAAACACTTTGTATTCTAAGCGATAGTCAGTTAAGCAAATTTGAATGGTGTGATGATGTTTATCACCAAAAAATATTATATAATATATAATATTATATATATTAATATATATATATATAACTGGTTGCAGGTGCCATGTCTGACTAAATAATTCGTTCAGACTCGCTTTGCCAAGCCTTGAGATTAATTGTTTTACTGTCGGTGCAAATTTGTTTAATAACAAAATATAATTTTATATAATACTGAATAAATACTAATCGCAATTTAATGAACTAGTACAGAGTTGCAACCACTGTTCTTTATTTCATAGGAAAGTGCATTATATGATTCGTGTATTTAGTTACGAGCGATAGTGGCGGTAAGCGCTAGACGTCGGGAACTTTGCGAACCACGTTAATCAACTGCAAGGGGCAGGAGTAAATTTGAATTCACCATACCATCATAGCCACGAACGCTCAATCGACCTATTTTGTATTTTAATTGTTTTCAGTTAAACAATTTGGCACCACCCGGGATTTATGAACACTTATTGAAGAACAGGTAAGGTTTCCACTCAAAAGGAATAGACGCCAAACCGTAAATGACCAAAATTTAATATAATACGTTTAAAAAGTAATCCAAATTCGAAAAGATGAAGAAGTAAGAAGATGATGAAAGACTAGGACATTCAACTGATGCCGAATACCAGATTAAGAAATTCTAAATTAATAAATTTCAACCAAATAATACGAAAAAGAAGCCGGACGTACTTAAATCCAAAGATGATTGAAGATTGATGACTATTGAAGACCCCAACTCATTTCAACTGAATGACATTACACCTCAAGTCAACTGATTTGATAAGTATTGCTGAGTTCCACGAATTTATGAAATAAATTCTCTTTAATTTTTTCTCAAAACACTTTAAACTCTCACTACAATCTGATGATCTTATTTCTTTCAAAGATTAATAAAAAATAAAACACTAAACTTATGTTAACTAGAAAAATAACCTGTATAAAAATTACGTACGTTTGAAACACACTTTATAACACTTCAGGAACAAATTACAATTACACATTATATTATATAAGTACAATTAATGTAAGGTAGTGTACTTTATTGTAATCGTTATTAATATTTTTTTTGTAATCACAAGAATCCAGGATAACTGAACGATATGAAAACAAACTGGTTGCAGGTGCCATGTCTGACTAAATAATTCGTTCAGACTCGCTTTGCCAAGCCTTGAGATTAATTGTTTTACTGTCGGTGCAAATTTGTTTAATAACAAAATATAATTTTATATAATACTGAATAAATACTAATCGCAATTTAATGAACTAGTACAGAGTTGCAACCACTGTTCTTTATTTCATAGGAAAGTGCATTATATGATTCGTGTATTTAGTTACGAGCGATAGTGGCGGTAAGCGCTAGACGTCGGGAACTTTGCGAACCACGTTAATCAACTGCAAGGGGCGGGAGTAAATTTGAATTCACCATACCATCATAGCCACGAACGCTCAATCGACCTATTTTGTATTTTAATTGTTTTCAGTTAAACAATTTGGCGCCACCCGGGATTTATGAACACTTATTGAAGAACAGGTAAGGTTTCCACTCGCGTTTACTGGTAATTCGAGAGATCGCTACGGACATCGTCAGCGTGAACATAAAGTAACGACCACCCATTGTGAGGCGAACACACAAACATACACATTTTTCATAGACGATAAGAATTAGGTTGTTACAAATTGGCTTCCATCGCGGGGCTTAAACAAGGCGGACGGTGTTTAGGTTGTTACACATTGGCGACCAACTAGTGAGGCTAGAATTGAAGACTAGCTGCGGTCACGAAAAAAAAAATGAAACATTCCATGGTTACAAGGGGAAAATCTAAGAAGGGAACTGAGGGTACCGACGAAGAAGAAATGGAAATGATTGAAGAAATGAACGAGGAAATGATCAAAGAGGATGCCCAAGAGGACCAACCAGAAAACCCAACACAACCAGAACCGGAAGTAGAAGGAATAGTCGGGGACCAACCAAGTAAACTCACACAAAAAGAGGACCTGAACATGCAAGACCTGATGAATTTCCTCGCCGAAAAAATAGACAAAGGAAATGAAAAATTTAACGAAAACTATGGTGAAAAAATAAACCAAATGGAGGAAAAACTTAATGAAAATTCAAGAAAACAAAATGAGATTTTAAGTGAAAACTTAAGGAAACAACTCAAGGAGGACACAGAACTTCTGAATAGTAAGATGGAAAGTAACCATGAAGCATTGAAAAGAAACCAAGAGATCTTAGAAGAGAAGAGTGAGGAGTTAAAGAGGCAGATCAAGAAGGATCTGGATATACTAAATCACAAGATCGAGAATAACAGTGAAACACTACAACGACAAATGAAGGAAGACAGTGAGAAGAATAGAGAAGAATTAAGATACATACTAATAGGGTATCGTAAAGAAGTCAAGCAGGCAAAAACGGGGATGAATAAGAAATGGGAAGAAACAAATTACAAAGTAGATCAACTTAATGAAACAATAGATAGTGGTTTCACACAATTGAATGAAACACTAGACAGCACTTCTGAAGGTACTGAAGAAACGTTGAATAAGAACAGGGAACCGGTGAATCTGAAAATAAAAGAGAAGGAGGAGGAAATAGAGAATAAAGAAGACTCAAGTGTATTCTTTTCTGACAACAAAAATAACAAAAACAAAGTGAAAATTAAGTACAAAAATCCAACCGTAGAGGAGTAAAGAAGAACCAAATAATTAAGAAGATGAAGAAAACAAAAGATATAGGAAAAATAAATAAAAAGAAACTAATAAAAACACAAGAAGAATTGGAAATGATGAAGCATGGACTAATTTATGTGTTTAATTTACCAATTACCGACCATAGTAAATTAATGGATTATAAAGATTGTAGGAGGACTTTAAAAGAAATTATAGAAGGGATTCACAATGAACCAGTGAATAAAAACTTCAACAACTCTATATTTAAATGGAAATTACCAGAAATAGGAATGCTAAATGAACCAATATCAGTGATAACATTAATGAAGGAGGTAAAATTAACTTCGTTGATTAAGGAACCACATAATAAGGTGATTGAGGTAGTCGCTGATACTAATGAACACATGGTATTAGACGAATTGTGGTACAAGGTAAAAGAGACCTATTTCACAAGGACAGAATTAGTTCTACACACCAAAGTTATCCGAACCACAAGTGCAGAGGGTTGACCTTCGGTAAACTAACTGAAGATAAACACAGAGAAAAGGGACTGATTTTCGAATTACCGACCATGCAAACCAATGGAAAAGAAAAAAGAAAGTGAACCACAAAATTCCAAAAAAGATGTAAGATCAACTTACAATAATATTTAGATAACATGTGAGGTAAAATAAAATATAAAATAAAGGAATAAGTTACAAAAATTCCTAAATAGTAAGAACAACAAACTTACTATAATATTTAGACAATATATGAGACAAAACCAATAAACAAATAAAGGGAAAACAAGAATAAATAATATAAGAAAATTAGAAGGGAGACCAATTAAAATAAACAAGAATAAAACCAAGCAAGAACTGCTAAGACAAATACAAATACATAAGATATAGAATATTAAAAAAAAAAAGGTACAAGAAAGAAAAAGAAATAATGAATAATGTATAAAGCAAATATACAGCAAGTGGCCAAAACAAAATAATGGTAATCAACAAAGAAGAAGAAAAAAGATGTCTAAAATAATTAAAATGATCACACAAAGAAAAGAAAAACAGACTAATGAAAAGTTAGAAATAATGAAATTAACAACTAAATAAATAAAAACAATCTACTGTGTGAGTAGATAACAGAATATAGCAAAGGTACAGCGGAAGAAAGAATGAGTAAAAGGTTAAAATGATCTAAAAAACCATGAAGTGGACAATCGCCAAAATATTGTTATTAATGAACGTCACAAGATGACAAAAAGGTATTTAAGATTGACTGAGAATAGGTCCAGCAATCAATTAACTGAGCAAAGATGATGTGCCTCTGGTCTCAGAAAAAAATGTAGTAATGGAAGAAACCAGCTACTAAAAGTTAGGGAAAAATTTATATAACAGGGAGAACGCACTAATGGAAATAAATAAAAACGGATCTAAATAAAATGGAGTGGAACAAGTAAGAAGAGAAAGAAGAAAGAAGAAATAAACGAGAAGAAAAAGAAAAAATTATATATAACTGATAATTTCAAAAAAAAACTATGCTAGTGTTTTACCAAAATGATCAATTTTGAAGGAGAGGCATTATGTTACAACACAAACAAGCCACCCCAATACCAGGGAAAAAACGATGAATCAACTATATAAAATGTTTAAGCTAAAGAAAATAAAATGACGATGACACAACAAACGACTACATGACCCAACCCAAGTGATTGACCAAATAAAATAAAACCAAATGAGAAGGGGAAAACCAAAATAAAAGGAAATAAAATGAAATCGAAGAATAAGGTAAATGAAAATGAAACAAACAAGTATAAATGAAAAGAAATGAAAAGACACAAACAAATAATATAGAACAAAAAAAAGGAGAAATGTTACACTCAAATATAATAATGAAAAAGAAACCAATAAATAACAAATGTAAAAGATAGTTATTAGTATCGACTAAATAATCAATGTAAATAATAATTGTAAATGATGATTGATAAAAACCAATGAAGTAAAGACAAACAAAGTACACTAACCAAAGAAATAGAGTTTAAATGTAATAAAGGACTCTATAATGACATGAACTTGTTAACAGTATAACTAACCTTTGTAAAGTGAGAGATAGAGAGATAGAAAGATAGTGAACATAAGTAAGTGACCAAGAGAATATAATATTAGGGAATACCCACTAATAACACTTAAATAAAATATAAGAAGTGCAAAGTGACAAGTGTAAAACCCCAAAATAAATAGAAACCCTATTGATAGGCATAAACACCTAATAATCAGTGATGAACACTAAAGGTTTAATGGTGAACAGTATTATTAAATTTAAAATTTTGTTATTGATAGTATTAAGATTAATTGTAAATGAGGGATACCATAGTATTCAGGGAAGGAATCCCATAGAATGTCAAAAGTTAGTGTTACCATGGCAAGAGAGTAAAGTTTATATAAGAAAAAATATAGTAAAGAAAATAAAGGCAAAATCAATAAACACCCTGTATTCTAAGGGATAGTCAGATAAGTAAATTTAAATGGTGTGATGATGTTTATCACCAAAAAATAAGTAAGAATAAAACAAATTGTAAACAAACGTAGCATAATAGCTGTTAAAGAATTGTTTGATTATATCTATGACTAGGAATATGGCTGAAGGAGTTATACAGACCATAAGCCTAAATGTTATGTTATATTTTATAGAGAATAGTAGATAATAGCCAAATTATAAACAATGGCAATATAATAAGTAAAAAGATAAATTAATATAAATCTAATAGTACTGGAAAAGCAGTTAGAAAATAATAGACAAACCATAATATGGAAACCAATGAAAATATACAATTATTATAAAACAGACCCAAAACAATTCAACAAGTAAACAAATCATTTGTAATACCTAAACAAAAGATGTATAAGGGTAAATTAATATGTAATTTGTATAAATTAAGAAAATATAGCCAATTACTACCTAGGCCTATGAAATGCCTAACTGTATAAAACCAATAACTACAAATTGTAAGAAATTAACACGAATATTAGCAAATCCAAGGCAAGTAACTAGTCAATGATAATTAATGGATCATATTAAGAGATAAATGTTAAATTAAGGACTTAAAATAAGAGAGAAATGTAATTAGATAATATCAACATAATTGTCAAAAAATAATACATAAGCAAACCCAGCCTTGTGGGATGTCAAAATGATCGTTGAAAGAAAATACGAACAGTTGTGATAATATCTCATACATAAATAAGAAGACAGAAGAATAATAGCAATCAGAAGATATACAGTCATTTTGAATAAAAATTCAAATATTATAACAATGGGCTTAAATCAAGTACAGCCAATCAGAATCAATCAGTTACCATGACAATTGAACGTTGTTTATGAATATTCCATTAGAAACTATCATTCCATTATTGACGCTCAAAAGGAATAGACGCCAAACCGTAAATGACCAAAATTTAATATAATACGTTTAAAAAGTAATCCAAATTCGAAAAGATGAAGAAGTAAGAAGATGATGAAAGACTAGGACATTCAACTGATGCCGAATACCAGATTAAGAAATTCTAAATTAATAAATTTCAACCAAATAATACGAAAAAGAAGCCGGACGTACTTAAATCCAAAGATGATTGAGAGATTGATGACTATTGAAGACCCCAACTCATTTCAACTGAATGACATTACACCTCAAGTCAACTGATTTGATAAGTATTGCTGAGTTCCACGAATTTATGAAATAAATTCTCTTTAATTTTTTCTCATAACACTTTAAACTCTCACTACAATCTGATGATCTTATTTCTTTCAAAGATTAATAAAAAATAAAACACTAAACTTATGTTAACTAGAAAAATAACCTGTATAAAAATTACGTACGTTTGAAACACACTTTATAACACTTCAGGAACAAATTACAATTACACATTATATTATATAAGTACAATTAATGTAAGGTAGTGTACTTTATTGTAATCGTTATTAATATTTTTTTTGTAATCACAAGAATCCAGGATAACTGAACGATATGAAAACAAACTGGTTGCAGGTGCCATGTCTGACTAAATAATTCGTTCAGACTCGCTTTGCCAAGCCTTGAGATTAATTGTTTTACTGTCGGTGCAAATTTGTTTAATAACAAAATATAATTTTATATAATACTGAATAAATACTAATCGCAATTTAATGAACTAGTACAGAGTTGCAACCACTGTTCTTTATTTCATAGGAAAGTGCATTATATGATTCGTGTATTTAGTTACGAGCGATAGTGGCGGTAAGCGCTAGACGTCGGGAACTTTGCGAACCACGTTAATCAACTGCAAGGGGCGGGAGTAAATTTGAATTCACCATACCATCATAGCCACCAACGCTCAATCGACCTATTTTGTATTTTAATTGTTTTCAGTTAAACAATTTGGCGCCACCCGGGATTTATGAACACTTATTGAAGAACAGGTAAGGTTTCCACTCGCGTTTACTGGTAATTCGAGAGATCGCTACGGAGATCGTCAGCGTGAACATAAAGTAACGACCACCCATTGTGAGGCGAACACACAAACATACACATTTTTCATAGACGATAAGAATTAGGTTGTTACAAATTGGCTTCCATCGCGGGGCTTAAACAAGGCGGACGGTGTTTAGGTTGTTACACACTGGCGACCAACTAGTGAGGCTAGAATTGAAGACTAGCTGCGGTCACGAAAAAAAAAATGAAACATTCCATGGTTACAAGGGGAAAATCTAAGAAGGGAACTGAGGGTACCGACGAAGAAGAAATGGAAATGATTGAAGAAATGATCGAGGAAATGATCAAAGAGGATGCCCAAGAGGACCAACCAGAAAACCCAACACAACCAGAACCGGAAGTAGAAGGAATAGTCGGGGACCAACCAAGTAAACTCACACAAAAAGAGGACCTGAACATGCAAGACCTCATGAATTTCCTCCCGAAAAAATAGACAAAGGAAATGAAAAAATTAACGAAAACTATGGTGAAAAAATAAACCAAATGGAGGAAAAACTTAATGAAAATTCAAGAAGACAAAATGAGATTTTAAGTGAAAACTTAAGGAAACAACTCAAGGAGGACACAGAACTTCTGAATAGTAAGATGGAAAGTAACCATGAAGCCTTGAAAAGAAACCGAGAGATCTTATAAGAGAAGAGTGAGGAGTTAAAGACGCAGATCAAGAAGGATCTGGATATACTAAATCACAAGATCGAGAATAACAGTGAAACACTACAACGACAAATGAAGGAAGACAGTGAGAAGAATAGAGAAGAATTAAGATACATACTAATAGGGTATCGTAAAGAAGTCAAGCAGACAAAAACGGGGATGAATAAGAAATGGGAAGAAACATATTACAAAGTAGATCAACTTAATGAAACAATAGATAGTGGTTTCACACAATTGAATGAAACACTAGACAGCACTTCTGAAGGTACTGAAGAAACGTTGAATAAGAACAGGGAACCGGTGAATCAGAAAATAAAAGAGAAGGAGGAGGAAATAGAGAATAAAGAAGACTCAAGTGTATTGTTTTCTGACAACAAAAATAACAAAAACAAAGAGAAAATTAAGTACAAAAATCCAACCGTAGAGGAGTAAAGAAGAACCAAATAATTAAGAAGATGAAGAAAACAAAAGATATAGGAAAAATAAATAAAAAGAAACTAATAAAAACACAAGAAGAATTGGAAATGATGAAGCATGGACTAATTTATGTGTTTAATTTACCAATTACCGACCATAGTAAATTAATGGATTATAAAGATTGTAGGAGGACTTTAAAAGAAATTATAGAAGTGATTCACAATGAACCAGTGAATAAAAACTTCAACAACTCTATATTTAAATGGAAATTACCAGAAATAGGAATGCTAAATGAACCAATATCAGTGATAACATTAATGAGGGAGGTAAAATTAACTTTGTTGATTAAGGAACCACATAATAAAGTGATTGAGGTAGTCGCTGATACTAATGAACATATGGTATTAGAAGAATTGTGGTACAAGGTAAAAGAGACCTATTTCACAAGGATGGAATTAGTTCTACACACCAAAGTTATCCGAACCACAAGTGCAGAGGAAATAATGGACCATCTAACTGAAGATAAACACAGAGAAAAGGGACTGATTTTCGAATTACCGACCATGCAAAGCAATGGAAAAGAAAAAAGAAAGTGAACCACAAAATTTCAAAAAAGATGTAAGATCAACTTACAATAATATTTAGATAACATATGAGGTAAAATAAAATATAAAATAAAGGAATAAGTTACAAAAATTCCTAAATAGTAAGAACAACAAACTTACTATAATATTTAGACAATATATGAGACAAAACCAATAAACAAATAAAGGGAAAACAAGAATAAATAATATAAGAAAATTAGAAGGGAGACCAATTAAAATAAACAAGAATAAAACCTAGCAAGAACTGCTAAGACAAATACAAATACATAAGATAACAAAGAATATAGAATATTAAAAAAAAAAAAAGGTACAAGAAAGAAAAAGAAATAATGAATAATGTATAAAGCAAATATACAGCAAGTGGCCAAAACAAAATAATGGTAATCAACAAAGAAGAAGAAAAAAGATGTCTACAATAATTAAAATGATCACACAAAGAAAAGAAAAACAAACTAATGAAAAGTTAGAAATAATGAAATTAACAACTAAATAAATAAAAACAATCTACTGTGTGAGTAGATAACAGAATATAGCAAAGGTACAGCGGAAGAAAGAATGAGTAAAAGGTTAAAATGATCTAAAAAACCATGAAGTGGACAATCGCCAAAATATTGTTATTAATGAAAGTCACAAGATGACAAAAAGGTATTTAAGATTGACTGAGAATAGGTCCAGCAATCAATTAACTGATCAGAGATGATGTTCCTCTGGTCTCAGAAAAAAAGGTAGTAATGGAAGAAACCAGCTACTAAAAGTTAGGGAAAAATTTATATAACAGGGAGAACACACTAATGGAAATAAATAAAAACGGATCTAAATAAAATGGAGTGGAACAAGTAAGAAGAGAAACAAGAAAGAAGAAATAAACGAGAAGAAAAAGAAAAAATTATATATAACTGATAATTTCATAAAAAACCATGCTAGTGTTTTACCAAAATGATCAATTTTGAAGGAAAGGCCTTATGTTACAACACAAACAAACCACCCCAATACCAGGGAAAAAACGATGAATCAACTATATAAAATGTTTAAGCTAAAGAAAATAAAATGACGATGACACAACAAACGACTACATGACCCAACCCAAGTGATTGACCAAATAAAATAAAACCAAATGAGAAGGGGAAAACCAAAATAAAAGGAAATAAAATGAAATCGAAGAATAAGGTAAATGAAAATGAAACAAACAAGTATAAATGAAAAGAAATGAAAAGACACAAACAAATAATATAGAACAAAAAAAAGGAGAAATGTTACACTCAAATATAATAATGAAAAAGAAACCAATAAATAACAAATGTAAAAGATAGTTATTAGTATCGACTAAATAATCAATGTAAATAATAATTGTAAATGATGATTGATAAAAACCAATGAAGTAAAGACAAACAAAGTACACTAACCAAAGAAATAGAGTTTAAATGTAATAAAGGACTCTATAATGACATGAACTTGTTAACAGTATAACTAACCTTTGTAAAGTGAGAGATAGAGAGATAGAAAGATAGTGAACATAAGTAAGTGACCAAGAGAATATAATATTAGGGAATACCCACTAATAACACTTAAATAAAATATAAGAAGTGCAAAGTGACAAGTGTAAAACCCCAAAATAAATAGAAACCCTATTGATAGGCATAAACACCTAATAATCAGTGATGAACACTAAAGGTTTAATGGTGAACAGTATTATTAAATAAGAATTTTGTTATTGATAGTATTAAGATTAATTGTAAATGAGGGATACCATAGTATTCAGGGAAGGAATCCCATAGAATGTCAAAAGTTAGTGTTACCATGGCAAGAGAGTAAAGTTTATATAAGAAAAAATATAGTAAAGAAAATAAAGGCAAAATCAATAAACACCCTGTATTCTAAGGGATAGTCAGTTAAGTAAATTTAAATGGTGTGATGATGTTTATCACCAAAAAATAAGTAAGAATAAAACAAATTGTAAACAAACGTAGCATAATAGCTGTTAAAGAATTGTTTGATTATATCTATGACTAGGAATATGGCTGAAGGAGTTATACAGACCATAAGCCTAAATGTTATGTTATATTTTATAGAGAATAGTAGATAATAGCCAAATTATAAACAATGGCAATATTAATAAGTAAAAAGATAAATTAATATAAATCTAATAGTACTGGAAAAGCAGTTAGAAAATAATAGACAAACCATAATATGGAAACCAATGAAAATATACAATTATTATAAAACAGACCCAAAACAATTCAACAAGTAAACAAATCATTTGTAATACCTAAACAAAAGATGTATAAGGGTAAATTAATATGTAATTTGTATAAATTAAGAAAATATAGCCAATTACTACCTAGGCCTATGAAATGCCTAACTGTATAAAACCAATAACTACAAATTGTAAGAAATTAACACGAATATTAGCAAATCCAAGGCAAGTAACTAGTCAATGATAATTAATGGATCATATTAAGAGATAAATGTTAAATTAAGGACTTAAAATAAGAGAGAAATGTAATTAGATAATATCAACATAATTGTCAAAAAATAATACATAAGCAAACCCAGCCTTGTGGGATGTCAAAATGATCGTTGAAAGAAAATACGAACAGTTGTGATAATATCTCATACATAAATAAGAAGACAGAAGAATAATAGCAATCAGAAGATATACAGTCATTTTGAATAAAAATTCAAATATTATAACAATGGGCTTAAATCAAGTACAGCCAATCAGAATCAATCAGTTACCATGACAATTGAACGTTGTTTATGAATATTCCATTAGAAACTATCATTCCATTATTGACGCTCAAAAGGAATAGACGCCAAACCGTAAATGACCAAAATTTAATATAATACGTTTAAAAAGTAATCCAAATTCGAAAAGATGAAGAAGTAAGAAGATGATGAAAGACTAGGACATTCAACTGATGCCGAATACCAGATTAAGAAATTCTAAATTAATAAATTTCAACCAAATAATACGAAAAAGAAGCCGGACGTACTTAAATCCAAAGATGATTGAGAGATTGATGACTATTGAAGACCCCAACTCATTTCAACTGAATGACATTACACCTCAAGTCAACTGATTTGATAAGTATTGCTGAGTTCCACGAATTTATGAAATAAATTCTCTTTAATTTTTTCTCATAACACTTTAAACTCTCACTACAATCTGATGATCTTATTTCTTTCAAAGATTAATAAAAAATAAAACACTAAACTTATGTTAACTAGAAAAATAACCTGTATAAAAATTACGTACGTTTGAAACACACTTTATAACACTTCAGGAACAAATTACAATTACACATTATATTATATAAGTACAATTAATGTAAGGTAGTGTACTTTATTGTAATCGTTATTAATATTTTTTTTGTAATCACAAGAATCCAGGATAACTGAACGATATGAAAACAAACTGGTTGCAGGTGCCATGTCTGACTAAATAATTCGTTCAGACTCGCTTTGCCAAGCCTTGAGATTAATTGTTTTACTGTCGGTGCAAATTTGTTTAATAACAAAATATAATTTTATATAATACTGAATAAATACTAATCGCAATTTAATGAACTAGTACAGAGTTGCAACCACTGTTCTTTATTTCATAGGAAAGTGCATTATATGATTCGTGTATTTAGTTACGAGCGATAGTGGCGGTAAGCGCTAGACGTCGGGAACTTTGCGAACCACGTTAATCAACTGCAAGGGGCGGGAGTAAATTTGAATTCACCATACCATCATAGCCACCAACGCTCAATCGACCTATTTTGTATTTTAATTGTTTTCAGTTAAACAATTTGGCGCCACCCGGGATTTATGAACACTTATTGAAGAACAGGTAAGGTTTCCACTCGCGTTTACTGGTAATTCGAGAGATCGCTACGGAGATCGTCAGCGTGAACATAAAGTAACGACCACCCAGTGTGAGGCGAACACACAAACATACACATTTTTCATAGACGATAAGAATTAGGTTGTTACAAATTGGCTTCCATCGCGGGGCTTAAACAAGGCGGATGGTGTTTAGGTTGTTACAAATTGGCGACCAACTAGTGAGGCTAGAATGTAAGACTAGCTGCGGTTACAAAAAAAAAAAAATGAAACATTCCATGGTTACAAGGGGAAAATCTAAGAAGGGAACTGAGGGTACCGACGAAGAAGAAATGGAAATGATTGAAGAAATGATCGAGGAAATGATCGAAGAGGATGCCCAAGTGGACCAACCAGAAAACCCAACACAACCAGAACCGGAAGTAGAAGGAATAGTCGGGGACCAACCAAGTAAACTCACACAAAAAGAGGACCTGAACATGCAAGACCTCATGAATTTCCTCCCGAAAAAATAGACAAAGGAAATGAAAAAATTAACGAAAACTATGGTGAAAAAATAAACCAAATGGAGGAAAAACTTAATGAAAATTCAAGAAGACAAAATGAGATTTTAAGTGAAAACTTAAGGAAACAACTCAAGGAGGACACAGAACTTCTGAATAGTAAGATGGAAAGTAACCATGAAGCCTTGAAAAGAAACCGAGAGATCTTAGAAGAGAAGAGTGAGGAGTTAAAGAGGCAGATCAAGAAGGATCTGGATATACTAAATCACAAGATCGAGAATAACAGTGAAACACTACAACGACAAATGAAGGAAGACAGTGAGAAGAATAGAGAAGAATTAAGATACATACTAATAGGGTATCGTGAAGAAGTCAAGCAGACAAAAATGGGGACGAATAAGAAATGGGAAGAAACAAATTACAAAGTAGATCAACTTAATGAAACAATAGATAGTGGTTTCACACAATTGAATGAAACACTAGACAGCATTTCTGAAGGTATCGAAGAAACGTTGAATAAGAACAGGGAACCGGTGAATCAGAAAATAAAAGAGAAGGAGGAGGAAATAGAGAATAAAGAAGACTCAAGTGTATTGTTTTCTGACAACAAAAATAACAAAAACAAAGAGAAAATTAAGTACAAAAATCCAACCGTAGAGGAGTAAAGAAGAACCAAATAATTAAGAAGATGAAGAAAATAAAAGATATAAGAAAAATAAATAAAAAGAAACTAATGAAAACACAAGAAGAATTGGAAATGATGAAGCATGGACTAATTGATGTGTTTACTTTACCAATTACCGACCATAGTAAATTAATGGATTATAAAGATTGTAGGAGGACTTTAAAAGAAATTATAGAAGGGATTCATAACGAACCAGTGAATAAAAACTTCAACAACTCTATATTTAAATGGAAATTACCAGAAATAGGAATGCTAAATGAACCAATATCAGTGATAACATTAATGAGGGAGGTAAAATTAACTTCGTTGATTAAGGAACCACATAATAAGGTGATTGAGGTAGTCGCTGATACTAATGAACACGTGGTATTATAAGAATTGTGGTACAAGGTAAAAGAGACCTATTTCACAAGGACGGAATTAATTCTACACACCAAAGTTATCCGAACCACAAGTGCAGAGGAAATGATGGACCATGGGTAAACTAACTGAAGATAAACACAGAGAAAAGGGACTGATTTTCGAATTACCGACCATGCAAACGAATGGAAAATAAAAAAGAAAGTGAACCACAAAATTCCAAAAAAGATGTAAGATCAACTTACAATAATATTTAGATAACATATGAGGTAAAATAAAATATAAAATAAAGAAATAAGTTACAAAAATTCCGAAATAGTAAGAACAACAAACTTACTATAATATTTAGACAATATATGAGACAAAACCAATAAACAAATAAAGGAAAAACAAGAATAAATAATATAAGAAAATTAGGAGGGAGACCAATTAAAATAAACAAGAATAAAACCAAGCAAGAACTGCTAAGACAAATAGATAAGATAACAAAGAATATAGAATATTAAAAAAAAAAAAATGGTACAAGAAAGAAAAAGAAATAATGAATAATGTATAAAGCAAATATACAGCAAGTGGCCAAAGCAAAATAATGGTAACAACAAAGAAGAAGTGTCAGATATTTTGTTTTCATAACAATAGTTAAACTCACCCTATCTCTACTTCATTATCTCTAATTGAGTGCACTCCCATTACCTGTTTCAAAGTTCAATTCACATTGTAATCAGCAGTCATAATTAGAGCGTTTTTCTTTCCTGTAATGTACGGTATATCGTGCAGTTCAGTTCTTTTTCGTTTATACACGCATACCGCAAGAATAGAAAGACTATTCAACGCTATTGTTATTTTACTTTGTGCTTATTTCATGTGTTTATTTTATGTGTTTAACATTTGTTGGAATATTATTGTTAAGTTTAGGTCTGCCTAGAAAACACCAAAGTGTTGCTTACAACAGGACATTTACAACGCACAAGGACAAGGTCAGTAAACGCTTAATTTTTATGCATTGTTGATTACATGGGAATAAAACCTTTTAACTATTTAGTTTGACAATATACAGTCCACTGCAAATCAAAAAGAACCCCACATTTTTGGTCCTCTGGGCCGGATAGCATCTTTCATTCAGAATCCAGCACGTTGGAAAGCAAGATTTTTATTAATTATTACGCTCTTTATTATTATGTTTATTGAATTATTGTAACACTTAAATAAATAAAAAAAAAACAATTATTTACTACTGGCAAGTATTGCCAATACTCAGTGCTCTTTTCATTTTGTTATGATTTTCTCTTGTTTTTTCATGCAAGCATAGTTTTATTGATTCATTGTGCAGCCTGTGTTACCTGCTGCGTCACTATTGCAGAAGACATATTCAAAGTTTTCATATGCCCTTCAAATATAGCTAGATTTATAATTGTCTTCACATAAGGTACCGTTTCAGGTGTCATATTATTCAATTCATCGGCAACATGCTTCCCTACTTTTACATCATCGGTCTTTCTTAACTTACGTCATCGGTCTTTCTTAACCTCTCAGCCACCAACTGAAGCACTTTTTTTTTGTTTGAAATAAGATCTTTTTTGCCATTACCAGCTGACCGTTTGCTCCCTGAACTTCCTGGTGATGGGGAAGGAGATGGCCTTGAAAAGTCGTGGTCTGATTGTATTGATTGCCCCTGTACAGAACATGCATTGTCAAGTCCATCTTTGTCCGTGTTGGACTGGACTGAGTCATCCTGAAATTGAAAAAAAAATATATAACCTCAATCATGTAACAAAGAAATGTTCAAAGTATTGTTGTATAATTAATTTCAATGTTTTTGATTTTAGTAGGGATTAATTTCAATGTTTTTGATTTTAGTAGGATTAATTTCAATGGTTTTTTTTTTTTTTTTTAGCTTCCACGGAATGAATACGAATGGAGAAAAATTGCTGACGGTTTTCATGATAGATGGGATTTTCCAAATTGTCTGGGAGCTGTAGATGGCAAGCATGTACGCGTAACTCCGCCAACTGGAAGCGGGTCACTATATTGGAATTACAAGAAGTTTCATAGTGTTGTTCTCGTGGCTATTGTGGATAAGAATTACGAGTTTATAATGTGTGATGTAGGCACAAATGGAAGCGTATCAGATGGTGGTGTAATTAACAATACTAAATTTTATGAAAAATTAACTAACAATAGCTTGCAGTTACCTCCTGATGAAAATCCAAAAGATAGTACCATTAAGCTTCCGTACGTGTTCGTGGGAGATGAGGCATTTGCTTTAAAACGAAACTTCTTAAAACCATTCAATAAGAAACAGTTGAATTATGAACGTATGGTTTTCAACTACAGATTATCACGCGCTAGAAGAATTGTCGAAAACACGTTTGGCATACTTTCAAATAGATTTTGACTTTTTCATTCCGCTATAAGCCTGAAAGACACTGAACTTGTGAATATCCTTGTCTTGACGTGCTGCTATCTTCACAATTTCTTAAGAAGACGATCTCAAAATTCATACATCATGCCCGATTTAAATGACACTAATTCAGATGAGATTATTGAATTGCAAGGACTAGTTGATCTCCAAGTTGACACCAACAGCAGAAATATCAGTAATGATGCTAAATATTGTCGAAATAAGTTTGTGGAATATTTTGTAAATGAAGGACGAGTTGAATGGCAAGATGACTCAGTATGAAAAACATATTTCGGATAATTTTTTTATGGTTGAGATAAACAATGTTTAAATAAAGTAGCAATGTAACGTAGCAATGTAAATTGAAAATGTGAAATATATTAATTCTTGATAGTAAATTTAAATGAATTATTATTATTATTGTACTCACCGCTTCCTGATGTTTATCCTCGTCTTCACAGTTCTTAGTATTGACACTTGTACTAGTAGGCTGTTGATAGTTGATGAACGACAGGAGGTCGTAATACCTCAACGATGGTTTGTATATTTCTTCATTTCCTGCTCCACTTTTCTCACTGTCTTTAACTTTTTTATATTCTTTCTTATAAGTTGAGTGTAGGCTATTAATTTTTGATTTTACCGTCGCCTTATCATCATACTGCCGGTACTTCTCCAATAGGAGAGTGTTAGGCGGCCTCTCTGATGTTGGAGTTGTGGTAATGTGGGTCTGTCTTGTCCCATAAGCATGGATGCAACTTATAGATTTCAATGAAATCACAAATAAAATCGTGATCTCTTGGCATTCTTGAGCACAAACAAAACGAAAAACTGACGAACGGACTAATCCACGTGTTTACACACAGGAATTATAAGAACTGAAATGAAACGGAAATGAAACAAATAGGTTGGCCCATCCCGTCAGTTCCCCCTCTCCGTTTAAGTTATCCTATCAGTCTTTTCTTTTTACACACAGGAAAAACTGACAGTTTGACTGAGCATGAAACGGAACTGAGAACTGAAATGACCATGTAAAAGGGCTATTAGTCTTTTTCTTCTGTCCATTTCAATTTTGTACTTAAATATTGATTTGCAATCCAATAAAGAACTAAAGAAGTAAAAAATAAACTCGTACTTTTTTTCATTTCACATCACAGTTCACAGTTTAATAAAAACTAACATAACCTAGTTGAATAGAATAAGCGAACGGTAGCACAGAGCGGCGCGCGAGCCAGACCAGAGCGGCAGCCGACAGCGCAATGTTGCCAACAAAAACCTTCCCTACCTCATTTATACAGACTAGTAGCACTAGTAGAACAGCAGCGGAATACTGGATTTGGAATGGCAATATGACATATGAGTAAGCGGAAATAACCAAGTGACAGACAGGAATGCAATGTTTGCTTCCTCAACAGTATACACTGCTCGCAACAATCTACATGAATGGATTGATTATTTGATTTCATAAATCATTGCAATTAGATTGGAAATTATTTTAATAATTGATTCCTTCAATAGTTGACCAAATGTTATAATTATTGGTGACAAGACGATTATTTGCCAATTATTCGTCACCCATAATGATTTTAATGCATTGGAAATATCCTTTCATTGTGACTCTAAAAAATAAAAATCAAAAATTTTGCTGCCCCCCCAAATCTTCCCGCCCAGTGCGCGAGCACAGAATAGCACATGCCTAAATACAGGCCTGTCTATAATAGATACAGTACAGTATTTTCTGAATCACCAGGAAAGGCTAAAAACTTCCTGTGTGAGTTAAAGTTTAAAGATAATGTACATTTTAATAAAAGGTCTTATCCTATCGCTCAAGCTTTAAAGGAAGCAGCACGAAAAGTAATTCAAAGAATGGTCATGGAAGACATAATTGAAAGAAGCAACTACCCCATACACTAGTCCACTGGTAGCTATACCAAAGAAAGATGGTCAAGTTAGATTATGCCTCGATGCTCGAGAGTTAAATAAGATGCTCATTAATGACCGCACATCTCCAGGTGAGATTGATGAGATAATGAAGAAATGTTATGGATGTAAGTACATGAGTACTTGGGACGCCGTCTGCGGCTATTGGCAGATAGAATTGCACTCTAACAGTAGACAATATGTCGCTTTTATATTTGAAGGACGAAATTATCATTTCAAACGCTTACCTTTTGGCTTGCTAAATTCTGTGGCCGTGTTCATACAATGTATGGACCAAATTCTTGTTAAGAAGTTTTAGATTTTACGACAGTATATGTCGATGACATATTGATTACTTCATGTACTTGGACGGAGCACTGTAATAGAGTGGAAACAGTATTAAATAAGTTACTACAAAACAATATAACTTTAAAATTAGACAAATCGAAATTTATTACACACGAATTACCATTTTTAGGATTTATTTTGTCTGCTACTGGGGTAACACCATCACCAGAAAAAGTAAAAGCTATCCAGGATTTTCCAAAACCTAAAAATTTAAAACAATTACAATCTTTATTAGGAATATGCAATTATTACCGGAAATTTCAACATAGTTATTCAGTAGTGACCGCAAATTTCCAACATTTACTATCAAAGAAAAACAAATGGAAGTGGGATGAAAATGAAGACAATAATTTTAAATTAATAAAGGATAAATTTTTAAATAGCATAATGCTACATCACCCAAATTTCAATAAACGTTTTTTCATCAACTGTGATGCCAGCAACATTAGTCTGGGAAGTGAATTATATCAGGAAGATGAGGGAGGCAATCATTGGGTAATTAGCTTTGCAAGCAGGGTCCTGAGTAGTTGTGAACGAAATTATACAGTGACCGAAAAGGAACTACCGTACTGAGTGTTGTTTAAAATTCCGTACATTTATATTGGGCTACCCAGTAACTATTAGGACCGACCATAGGTCAATATCATTTTTAAGAAACTGTAAGCTGAACCACGGTAGGCTTACCAGATGGGTGCTGACACTCCAAGAATACAATTTAGATTGGGAATATGTCCCGGGAAAAAAGAATATCATAGCAGACAGCCTGTCACGAGTGAACCTAGAAAAGGGAACATTTGAAGTAGAGCAGGAGAGTATTAGTAAAATATATTATATTTTAAAATCCAAAAAAAAAGTTACAGGAAGTAATCGGCAGATTAAAAGAAGATCAAAGAACAAACTCCAAATTAATCAAAATTAGAGAAAGAATAGCACAAAATGACTCTATTATAACAGCATTTTTCTGTGTCCATGAAGAGATAATTTTTATTCATCCTACAATTAAGGATCAAGTGTGGCGGATTTATGTACCAGAAGTAACGGACGCAGCAATAATAAAAGACTATCATGAAAGATATGGGCATATGGGACCACTCAAAGTAATCAAGGCATTGTCAGAACATTGGTACATCAAAGCAATCAATAAACGAGTGAGACAAGTCATAAGAAATTGCAAAATATGTCAATTAGTGAAAGTAAATAATGAGAAAAGAACAGGAGCTATGATTACTATAACATCTAACTGCAGACTTGAGAAAACATTCCTTGACATATGTGGCCCCTTTCCCAGAAGTGGAGGAAGACATAGGTTTAAATACATAGTAATTATTTTTGATCATTATACAAAGTACACAAAACTCTACCCCATCAGTAGAGCCACCACAAAAAAGATCTTAGAAGTTATTATTCATAAGTACATGGTGGAAGTGGGAAAACCAGAAACCATTGTAACCGATCATGGGACCCAGTTTCGAAGAAAGAAGTGGAAGATAGAATTGTTGAAATGTGGTATAAGGACATATAAGACATCGGTATATCATCCTAATAGTAATCCCGCAGAACGTGTCTTGAGGGAAGTTGGGAGAATTTTACATACCTATTGCCACCATGAACATAGTGAATGGAGCCAGTACCTTGAACCAGCTGAAACCTTCCTTAACTGGGCATACCACGAAACTATTGGGACCAGTCCTCATCAAGTGATGTTCGAAAAACCACCACCACGAGAAATAGTATCATTAGTTAATTTTCCTCCAGGAGCGAGAGTCGAGCATACTAAAATTGAAATGCATAATAGGCTGCTTCATAAGGCTGAACTTCCGTACAAAAGAGAAACAGGAAAGAAGAAAAGAATTATCCAATATAAATTAGGAGATAAAGTATTAATTAAAAATAGACAACTACCTAGTTCTATAGAGCGTATAGCAAGGAAGTTACTATTACTTTATACTGGGCCATACCTAATAACCCAGGTAAAGGGTAACAATAACTATGAAATAAAGTCAATTCCAAACAATAAACTAAAAGGGGTATATAACCAGACAGAGATGAAACTGTATTATGAATAAGAATAAAAGAAGGTGAATGATTATGAATCAAACAGTTAATTTTTAATGCTGAAATAAAAAATAAACATGTTCTAGTGGGGGAGCTTTATGTAATATTACATAATCAGTGCCTAATACTGAGTAAACTAAAGGTACGATATTCTTTAATAAAAAATATAAAGAAATACCTATTATTATTATTTTTAAAAACATAATAATAAAAGTCAGTAGGTATCCTATTCCCCAAGTCAGAAATGAATGACCTTTAAGTATCATACTATAAAACATTTGTATAATCATTACACTAAACAATAAACACTTCAGTAGTGAAAAAACAGTGTAATGAGTGGTGCTATAGAAGTGCAGTGTACACAAAGTGTGACATAGTATGATATGTAATATTAAAAAGACATCAATCACAAGTTGGGATAAAGATGCAGAACTATTGTAATAAACAATAAGTTTAGTAGTAAGTTATTATAGTTTTATTTTGTTAGGCCACAAAGGCAATATCAATGTAAGTAAAATTTTATTATGTTTATTGTTTGAAGGATACAGGGTTAGGGAAGAAGTTAATCACTGCTAATTAGAATAAATTATAAAGGATAGTGGAAGATAAAATAGGGCCTAGAGCAGTAATACATTTTGTAACGGTACATAACCCGGTCCCAATAAATTAACTCTTGTAATACCATAAAGGTCAGAAATGGGTAAACTATAACGAGCTCAAAATTAAATTGTATCACTAAACATTATAAACGATTAAAGTGATATACAGTGACAAGTGAGTTATAGTGTACCCATTGAGGTAATAAGTGAAAGTGAAGGGAACTTCTTACAGAATTGTGCTGTAGGTGTGAGAATTATAAACGATGATAGTAGACTATGATGGTACTAACTAATTATGTATTTTGTTAATTTATTGTAGTATTTATATTGTGTAGACAACCAAGTTTAATACCTAAGTTAATTTTATATTTTTTAAAATATTTGTGTTATAGTATAAGATAACCCAGGATTCGTTTTAAAAAACATAAAAGATTTAAATATCAGATGATAATAAAAAATTAAAATAATACTGTATGAGGGAAATGGCAGAAGGAAGTAGTGCAGTGTAGGAATACTATAAGAGACTAATAAATAATATATAAATTCCTTTAAAGTTAATAAAAATATTAAATACTTATATCCAAAGTTATAAGAAAATAAACAGAAAACTATTATGTAAATCAAATTGGGAAAGAAACTAAAATTAAAAAGAATTATTTTTCTGTAAAATAAAAATAAATTTATAATAATTACAAACTGCCTATATACTAAAAAGTAAATAGCAGAACCAATAAAAAGATATATAAAAATTATGGGTTACTAAGAGTAACGAAAAATAACAAGTATTGTTAATCAAATTTACAAATTAAACCTGTCCAGTTGACAAAATGATGAGACCACAATTTTATTAAAATATCCTATTAGAAATCTTTGAGAAGTGCAAAATTGGTACAAAATTAAACAACAGTATGAACATTATATACTACTACCTTATTTATCAAAGTTAAATTGCTATACTCCATAATAAAAGTGAAAGAAAACCATTTTTGGACGATCAGGCCTAGCTTCGCTGTGTTTCGAGTTTGACGAGAATATTTGCCGGTCGGTTATGAAATTACAACCAAATACAGACACCACCGGAGAAACGGCTTCATCCAAGTAAGAACTTCAAGAAGAGAGGTAATATAAACATTTCGTTTAATATTTAACGAAGAAAATATTCCGAATGGTAGTATAGAAAAGAAACTAATAAAAATTAATCACATGTTCTAATGAAAACAAACGCACTCTGCTCTCTTACGGACATTTCCGGAACTACGTACTAAGCGAAAAATAAACAAATTTTTGAATATTTTTTCTGTATTTGTAAAGCGTAGTATAATTATCCATTTCTGACCATCTCATAACAAAAAGAACTTACCCTTAACCCTGGGGAAATAAATAAAAGAATTATATATTGATTGATGTTTTAAACATAGTATAAAATTTGGTCAAAAACCATATATTTTTTTTGACAATTCCATGTTTACTCAATGAAGTCGATATCATGTCTTAATTAAGGAAAAGATCGATTGTGATATTTGTATTTTGGCGGAAGAGAAAAAACCAATAATATTCTTAATAAATATTATTGAAAAATTGAGATTTAAAAATAAAAATGTGTGTCCTTTCTTGTAGTGGGTAGTTGTATTAAGTTTCAGAACAACTAAGAAGAAGACGATCCACCGGGTCGTATACTGCCACAGTGTCGTCTGGTTAATCTATATTTGGAGACTAGTGTTAAAGTCAGCTGATTCGGTGCACGGCGAATATTTGAAAATTTAGAAATCGTCCAAACCGAGGTTAAACAAACGGTACTAGCTCTCTCTTCTAAATCAGGCTAAACAACTTCCCTACTTGACCCAAATCACACACACTCGATTTCTGCTTTGTTTGAGTAACATTCCCAACCGCTTTATTTAAACTTCGGTCTTTATAATTCATAAGTGGCGACTGCGGAGAGGCGGAAACCTTAATACAAAAAAAAAAAAGTACATTACAGATTTGGCGCTTACAACATTGAGTCTTGAATGAGACGGACGTTTCGTTAAAACACCTCTACAAAAACCGCACGTTACAATTTACAGAAATAAAAGTCAGAAATAAACTAATTAAAAACATATAATAAACTGAAAATATAAAAGAAAACTAAATGTAATAAAAAACACTTTCAGGTAATGACTGAAGGGTATATTAAATAAGTTTATGTAATTGTAATGAGAAAATAATGAAGAGGGAAAATAGTTCCCAAAAAACAAGAATCTTGTTGATAAAAAAACTATTGATTATAACCACTAAATTATAACATACAAGTATCTAAGCATAGGTAATAGTGTGAAGAAAAACACTATGTAAATTAAAATTAATGAGAGTGAACATTTATAAAGGAGTATTTTTCCAAAAATGTGGAAGAACTATAATATCTTAATACTAGCCTAATTACTAAAACTGTACCTAGGTTAGCCAATAGAAACTCATCAATTTCTTGGTTGCTAACGGTAACTTAGGTAACAAAATGGGTAATTGTTGAAATTATTTTCAAGAGAGTAGATCACACAGAAATAGTGTCCAGCAAATTTATAAAATATTAACTAAACTTCGAACCATTCACTATAGAAAATTGACGAAACGATTCAGCACAAGAAACTACGCCTGGGACATCCATTGAAACATACTAATTGATGCGGGAATATCCAAGAACATTGAAAATTTGTCCGACCATAAGATCGCTTGAAAAAAAATTGAAACAGTCAATACATTGGTCAGCAAGCTTACCTTCATAAACTAAAAACTACACATCACCACCAAGTAACGAACACTAGAAACCAGTACAACATAATTCAATTTAAAAGAAAACTTAGTGAGAACATTGTAAACTTTATTTATTCAATCCAAAACAGTAAAAACGTGGTCTCATTAGAACAGAGCTCTATAGGAATAGGTATTCGCACCCGCCATCTTTGCTCCGAGACTTTTAAATTTAATATGGCGGCAGCAATGTAAGCACACTGTGCGTTGCATTATTTAATGTAAATTATGTATGTAAATATTAATATTTTTACATATCAGGGTTATAACCTTAGTGTACTAATTTGATTTATGTATTACACATGAATATGTATAATAATCATCTCATCTTGTCAGTGAAAACAAGGTTACAACAAGTCTCTCGCGTTGAGAGTAATATGTCAGTTTCGTCAGCTGCAACTGTTTTGTCCCAGCCTGAATCCAGTATACAAACGTTATCATTTGATAATTTGTGTGGTATATTCGAACATGCAAATGTGTACAATGCTAACGCGAAATTTTACATTGCGGGAAGTACCACTCGAGTCGTAAAAAAGCATGCATGTTCTGAATGCTTAGAGTTTCTTTCCAACGATAATTTGCCCAAGACCGAATTTATTAAAAAAACAAAATGTTTAGCATTGTAGCACATGATTTATAAATTAATTACATGTATATTTTAATAAATAAATATGCATTTTTGCAAATTGTTGCAATTAATATTATTTAAAACGTGATGTAAAAACTGTCATTCAGACCACTTATAATTCTGGAATTCTCAATCAATATTGTTTTTCTCCAAATAATCAGCAACGTCAGGGATGAAACTGAAAAATTTGAAAATATCGTGCCATTTGATTTGAAAATTGATTTGATTACGAGAATACTAACCTCTTTTTTTTCTCCACTCAATGAATTATTTTTGAATTCTCCAGACATTGTTGCTTTCACAATATACTGTAAAGAATAATGTTCGTAATATTACAACCTGCATTTTACACGAATTATTCATTTTTCGTCAGAAATTAATAAAACAATTACCGTATGTATACAATCCCAGAGATAACCTCGCGCACTAACTTGTAAAGTGCAGCCACCAGCGTCTATATCTTTTTGTGCATATATAATTAAAATTAATATGCTTCACTGGTAATTTCACACTTTGAAATTATATTTTTGGCACGAAAAACTATAATAGTTTATGTAATATCGAAAACAAACTTATACTGCATCCCATGTATACACAAGCGTCACCATAATATTATGTCAGTCTCGGAACAAAGATGGCGGGTGCGAATACTCTCATTTATAGATCCTTAATTAGAACTTCACAGCAGCCATATTTCTTTTTTGCAAGCGGTACTCGAGTAGTCTGCGCTCTGGCGTCTAAAAAACGAACTTATTGACCTAGACTTTAAGAATAAAATAATTTGTATTGTAAAGTATGATACTCTTATCTAAGCATTTCTGACTTTCTTACAGCTCAAAGAATCCCCAAATAACCCTGAGATAAATAATTTATTAATTTTACTAATAACTATAATTGAATATATCTGTTGTATTATAGAAAAACCTATATGGAAAACTGTTGTAATTTCGATAATAGTCGATCTGAAAATCGATGAACTGGATTTAATAGTTTCCAGAAAATAAACCAATTTCAATCAATAAATACCTTTATTTTAGGGAATTGACTTTGTATTATTCTTTGTAGATAGAAGATTTGTTACGGGAAACCGGTGAATAGCAGAGAAGAGTGCGAAAATTAGCGCAGTCATCATAGCGTATGAAGTACAACGGCCAACATAACCTGTTATTTGTTGAAAACAGCTGATGCAAAGAGCGTTTAAATAAAACGATAACACAGTCATACCAAGAGAGGAACTCTCTCTCTCACTCTCTCTCTCTCTCTCTCTCTCTCTCTCTCTCTCTCTCTCTCTTCCTCTCCCTATCAACTGAACTGTTATACCTGCAAAGACATAAAAACTGCAAAGGATCCCGTGGTTTATTTTAACGAAAGAATTACACATTAAATAAAATAACACAGTCAGAGTATCAAATAGACGTAACAACAAATATAATGTCGAATAGAAACACGTAGATGTTACAATATATATTATGTGTTAAAAATAATATCACTGCAAACAATTAAACCAGATTTATAAAGCGTCCTGAAAATTTAAAATCAAGTGTTAGCACAATTATTTACCAGCCGGGAATCGTTAACTAAAACCGCGACCGCTAACATGCTAAGGTCGTCGCAGATTAAAGACCTAACAAGCAAACAACACTGCATAGCTGTAGACAGGTTATTGTCTTTAGTTAATGGTTGTCTTCGTATGTGATTCAGCTAACGATCCTGCATCTATTCATTCAAATATTTGTCTGTACTGCATCATAAATGCAGATCTACTTCCTCTTTATATTTAATTACTCACCGCAGAAATTTGAAGATATAACACAGATACATAATGTCATTGGGATTGTTGTAAATAAAGGTTTGTTTTGTGTTGTGGTGCAATACACTGCTGCTGGTATATAGTAACCATAACGTAGCGACTTACTAAAACAGCGTTCGACAATGGATAGCAGCGACGAGAAGGCTCAGATCAAGAAACGACAAAATGCCGAGCGAGCAAGAAAGTATCGGGAACGAAAGAAGCTCGAGAAGGAACAGCAACGAGCGGCTGCTGTCGGGGTGAAGCTTCGGTACCAGCGGCCCCATCGCAACAAAAACGAAAGGAAGATGACTTGATGCGCGAAGTATTGAACGAGTACTTAATAAATACACCGTTCGCGTCGACGATGACTGAGCAGGAGAAAATCGATGCATTCTACAACATGAAACTGGCAGAGAAGCGAAGGAAAACCAACGAACGAGTTAAAACGTTGTAGATTGAATAAGAAATTGAGATGGCAACTAAACGAGCGAACGAAGCAGCTGAATTCGAACAGGCAATCGCTGCGGTATCGCCAAAACGCTTGAAAACTGAAGAGATAGCAGCAGATGCGGAATTCACGAAACGATTCGACGACGAGTTCGGTTACGCCTGCTCCGTGTGCGATCGCTTATGGTTCGAGAGAGATTTGCGACCTCCGCCGCAAAAGAGTCAACACATACTGGCTGCTGAGTTCCCCGATGAGAAGTTTAACGAAATGAAATTGTCACTCGAGCACGACGACCACGATAGCTTGGATTCGTTTCTTCTCAATAACGGTGTCTTCAGCGATGAGGACTACAAGAATATAATTCGTTCAGGCATCACACGACCGATGGTATTCTTGAAACGGCCAATGCAGCAGAAATGGATGAACAATTTCCATCCGTGGATAGCAAAAGTCCTCAATTTCAACATGGATTTGCAATTCATACTCGAAGAGTACTCCTGCGCAACGTATGTGGTCGAATACGTAAACAAGACCAATAGAGACATTAGTAACTTGTAACGGGAACTGATCAAATTGCGCGAGGAATATCCAGACAAGGATTATATGGAGTTGATGAAAGAGGTGAGCTTGAAGATGCTGAACGCCGTCGAGATTAGCAGTCAAGAAGCGGCGTGGTATCTCCTTCAGTTGGGTATGTCAGAAAGCAGCCGTAAAGTTGAAATGATTCCGACGATGTGGCCTCACGAAGGACATCGCATACGGAAGACTCGTGCTCAGATGGACAAGGAAGAGCTTGCCGGTGGTTCGGTCGACGTTTGGAAGGAATGTGTGGTGCAAAAGTACGAACGACGACCGCCTCACATGATTGCAGTAACTTTGGCACAATTTGTTGCCAAGTACTATATGACAAAGGAAGGAGCCTACAAGAAGCGTGCTGAACCCAAGGTAATACGCTACAGAAACTACGAGATGACTGATTTGATCGATTATAAGCGAGAAATGGTACTGCTGCACGTACCGTTCCTGAACGAAGAAGTCGATCTGCTGGATTGTAACAAGTTTCTACAGATTTACGACACGTACGAAGAACAAATCCTGGCAGCACGAACAGAATTCGAGTCATCCATCGACATTGCGAAAACGATGAAGTACTGTAAGCGATTGATGGCCGAGGAGGATGAAATTAACGAGGCGCGAGAAAAGAACCTGGAATTTGTAAAGAGCAAAGCGGCAACCGATGACTTTGTGCAGTCCATACGAGACGGCAACGACGACGATATACGCATATTTATGTCTGATGGAAAAGATGTCATATCTCGTTCGCAAACGTGAAAATGTAATGACATCCAAGGAGTATTGCGAAGCGATGCGTCGAACCAACAAGGAACAACGAGATCTCATACTCGAAGCTATACATCGTATGTTTGACTACGGTAGCGAGTATGAACCGCTACAAATCTTCTTCACGGGACCAGCTGGCTGCGGTAAAACTTTCACGATGCGAGTAATGATGGAGACGTACAATCGATTCAGTCAGCGACACAACTGGGCATTCAATGCGTACATCGCTTGTGCTTCTACGGGCATGGCAGCGGCAGCGATCAACGGTACGACAGTGCATTCAGCCTTCAGAATATCCAATTCACGCAACGAAATGGGACTCTCGGTGGAATCATTAAACTCATTCCGTGCCGCTTTGCAAAACGTGCGCATCGTCTTTGTCGACGAATGCAGTATGATAGGTGCTGGTATGCTGTCGCAAGTTAACAATCGTCTCCAACGCATTCTGCACGTATACGATAAACCATTCGGTGGTCTGAACATTGTCTTCTGTGGAGACTTGAGACAGCTACCACCGGTATGTCAGACGCCGATATATAAACGAAGCAGAGCAACGTTCTGCAACGACATCGTTTGGCAATCGCTCAATTACTATCCGCTCGTCCAAGTGATGCGACAGGCAGACGTAACGTTCTCGGGCATCCTCACGAAGATTGGTGACGAAGCGACTCTAATCGACGAGGAGAGAGCTACGATCGAGAGTACATTCGTGACAAAAGAGTATGTGGACGAGCACTTCCCCGAAGCGATACGCCTCTTCTTTCGTACGATGGAGGTAAACGAGCACAATATTCTGTCTCGATACAAGGCGACCACGTAATCCAATACATAGCTACGGATATTTACTCTGGCTGCAAGAATAATGAGCAATTGGTGAGCGCTCGTACGAAAGTACACAAGATGAAACCCGACGAGACTGGTGGGTTGCCGTTTCTCCTGAAACTGATGATAGGTAAACCATACATGTTAAGAGCCAATATCGACGTGCTGGACGGACTTGTGAACGGTGCGATCGAAACATTGCGTTACTTTGAGTTTGATTTCTCTGATCCACAACGTTTCGACATAAAACGCTTGTGGTTAGAGTTTAAAGATCCAAAAATTGGTAAATTAATATGAACGAAGTGTAAAGCGCACGTCGCAACCATCGAGGGATTGAACGAGAAATGGGTACCCATCAGTAAGCGAACGTCAACTATAACGCTCAAGAGTAAAGTATTGATTTGCAAGAGGCAACAATTCCCTCTGGTCGAAGCTTGCGCTATAACGATAGCCTACACAAGTCACAGGGTGGTACATACGACACGGTTATATATGAATACGACCGCGCTCATGAGCAACAGTTGGTCTACGTCGCTCTGTCGAGAGGCACATCGCTGCAAGGATTATACTTGTCCAACAAGAAAGGCGATCATACGTTCCATCACGCTCGCGGTAAAGTTAACAGTGAACTGAGCAGCGAGTTTCGTCGTCTCGAAAACCACAAGTTGGATACGATCGGCGACAAGTCGAGACAATTCTTGGATCAAGTTGTAAATAGTCCAACTGCTCTATCACTCCTAACGTTTAACGTGCAGAGCTTACGAGCTCATGTTTACAATATATCCACCGATTCTGTGCTCTCTCAAGTTAAAATTATGGCTCTCTCGGAAACTTGGATTGAAAACGGCGAGAACGTACAGCTAGCAGGCTACAACCGGTGTCACAATTCAAACGAAACACCGTACGAGCTGGTGGCGTCGCAATATACGAGAGGGAAGACTAGGATCTGCAGGCAACCGAATACGATCTGCTCAAGTATGAAGAATCTACGATTCAGGTTAAACAAATGGCAACGGCACACGACGCTGTAGGCGATATTTGTGCCATACAGACTATGATCAACGGTGAGCGTGCTATACTGGTGAACGTCTACATAACACCCAACTCGGACATGGAGAAAATACAAGAATTCTTCGTATTAGGCTAAACATGATGGCGTAGCCTACAGCCCAAAGGTTGCTGGCTTATTCAAAGTGATCGACAAGTATGGATACTACAAAATACCAATGATTCTCGGTGGCGATGTGAATATTGACTTGAAATCGGACAACGGCAAGGAGTTTCTCGAGTTCCTACAAGAGAATTGGCATCTCCAACTCAACAACGATCCGGCAATCTCTACTACGCGCAACAATACTTGCATCGATGGAGTCTTCACCCGTAATATTGATCAACTACAGACACAAAATTATATCTTTACTAAAAATGAACTTTATCTTGTGAAAAACTTACTTTTTTCGTCGGACGCGTTTCGGCTTAGTATCCGCCTTCTTCAGCTTTTAGTCAGACTGCCATCATTTCGTAACGGTTTTTGTGTGGAAGGTGTAGTGGGGGTGGTGTGTGGAGGAAGGGGATTGGCGCAGGGATTCAACTTGATGTTTGTTTTTTGTAAAATTGTGTCAAAAAGTGTATGTGATTTATATTGCAATTGATCGTTGAGTATGTTGTTAGGTTGTGTTGTGTGGTGTTTATATATTTCGTATTGTTCAGTTGTGTTGAGTTTTCGGCCTTTAGGTAAGTAATGTAAAATTTCGAGATTGGTGTCTATGTTGGTGTAACTATGGTTTTCTGTGTGTATGTGTGTGGCAAATGCGGAGTGTATATTGTTGTTGGTTAGAGCTTTTAAATGTTCAGAATAACGGGATGAAAAAGATCTTCCTGTCTGGCCGATGTAGAAACTATTGCAGTCATTACATTTTAATTTGTAAACACCTGTTTTGTTATATTTGTCTATGTCTGTGTTTGTATTATTGATGTGTTTTGTAATGGTATTGGATGTTCTGTATGCTATTTTGTATTTGTGTTTTCTGAATGTGTTGGCGATTTTGTGTGTGTAGGAGTTGTGGTATGTGAGTGTGATGTATTTATTGTGTTGTGTGCTGATGGTATTTTGTGTTTTGTTGTTTTTGTTTTTGATGCGTTTGTGTAGCGTGTTTATTAAATTAGGGTTGTAACCGTTTTTGATTGCTATGTATTTTATTGTGTTGAGTTCGTCGGTGTAATCTTGTTTATTTAAGGGTATTTTAGTTAGTCTATGGAGCATTTGGTTGAAGGCCGCATGTTTATGTTGTGTTGGGTGGTTTGATGTGTTGTGTATAACCATGTCAGTTGTGGTTGGTTTCCTGTATATTTTGTATGTGTGTGTGTTGTTAGTTTTGTTAATTGTTAGGTCTAGAAAATTTATACTATTGTTTTGTTCAATTTCCAGTGTAAATTTTAATTTGTGGTGTATAGTGTTTATGTATTTGTGGAAGTTTTCAACTTGTCTTGTGTTGCCTTTGAATAAAAGTAATATGTCATCTACATACCTGTGCCAATATATAATTTTGTTAGTGTATTTGTTGTTGTTTATTATGTGGTTCTGTTCTATGTTGTGTATATATATTTCTGCTAGTATTCCTGATATGGGGGAGCCCATTGGGAGACCTTCTGTTTGTGTGTATATCTTGTTATTGTATGTAAAGTAATTTTGTTCAGTTATTAGTTTGGTCAGTGTGATGATTTCTTGTATGTGTGTTTCAGGTGTGTTGTTTTGTCTGAGTAGTTGTTCTAGTGTTTGGATGGTTTCTTTGATGGGGACATTAGTGTATAAATTGGTTATATCAAAAGATGCCAGAGTTGAGTTATGTGGGATATGGATGTGTTCAGTTTTCTTGACTAGGTCTATGTTGTTTTTGATGGATGTGTTGTTACTGAGATTAATATTTTCTCTGATTATCTTGTCTAGTTGTTTTGCGATTTTGTGGGAGGGTGCCTGTGTGTTGTTTATTAATGGTCTGATGGGAATGTTCGGTTTATGTATTTTTGGTAATGCATTTAGTATAGGGGGGTTAGGTTTTATTTGTTTAAGGTATTTGGCGCTGTCTGGTTTGATTATATGTTTTGTGTTGTTTATAAACTTATTAATCTGTTTATGAAATTTTAGTGTGGGGTCTTTATTTATTTCTGTTATATTATTTTCGTTGAAGAAATTTTCGATTTTAGTGTTTAATTGGTGTTTGTCCATTATGACGCTAATGTTACCTTTGTCAGCTTTTAGGATTGTTGTGGTGTGTTCAAGTAACTTGTGTTTTACATTGTTAAGTGTTTTTATTTCATTGTTGTGTATTTTTGGTTTTGTATGTGTGTTTAGAAGTTTTCGTTTTATTTCGTGGCGAATCGGGTCCTGGTCATTAAAGTGCGTGTTTTGTACAGCTGTTTCTGCGTCTATGATTATGTCACGTGTGTGTTTATTGTGATTTTTGTTAGTTGCATTGTTATTTAAATTATGTTTCAGTCCTTTGTTTAATAAATCCATTTCATCCTTTGTGAAATTAATGGTTGTTGTATTAACTACGCGTGCGTGGAATTTGTGTGTCGGTTCAGGGATAGATTCAATTGTGCGTGTTGTGAGGTTAGTTATTTTTTTGTTGTGTCTAGCTTGTATTGTCAATTTGAGTTTTTCTATGTTGTCTTGTGTGTGTTGTAGTACATTTTCAAGTTCCGTGTGGTGTAATATTTGTGTGAGTTTCATGTGTAATTTATATGCCTGTTTGTTGAGTGTGTCTTTTTTATAGTATAAATAATTGATTATGTTATTTAGGTTTATTTGTTCTAATTTCCGTTTGGTTTGAAGTGCTGTATGTGTGTTTTGTTTTATCGTAACTTGTGCGTGTGTTGGTATGATGTTGTGTTTTCGACAAGTTTTGTTGAATGCTATGTGTAAGGAAGTTTTTGTTACTTGTTGTTTGGCGTTTCTGTACTTATTGATGAAATACGCTTTATCTGCGGTATTATAGTTGTCTTGATTGTTCATCTCTTCTTTCACAGCACTATCACTTTACTAAAAATGAACTTTATCTTGTGAAAAACTTACTTTTTTCGTCGGACGCGTTTCGGCTTAGTATCCGCCTTCTTCAGCTTTTAGTCAGACTGCCATCATTTCGTAACGGTTTTTGTGTGGAAGGTGTAGTGGGGGTGGTGTGTGGAGGAAGGGGATTGGCGCAGGGATTCAACTTGATGTTTGTTTTTTGTAAAATTGTGTCAAAAAGTGTATGTGATTTATATTGCAATTGATCGTTGAGTATGTTGTTAGGTTGTGTTGTGTGGTGTTTATATATTTCGTATTGTTCAGTTGTGTTGAGTTTTCGGCCTTTAGGTAAGTAATGTAAAATTTCGAGATTGGTGTCTATGTTGGTGTAACTATGGTTTTCTGTGTGTATGTGTGTGGCAAATGCGGAGTGTATATTGTTGTTGGTTAGAGCTTTTAAATGTTCAGAATAACGGGATGAAAAAGATCTTCCTGTCTGGCCGATGTAGAAACTATTGCAGTCATTACATTTTAATTTGTAAACACCTGTTTTGTTATATTTGTCTATGTCTGTGTTTGTATTATTGATGTGTTTTGTAATGGTATTGGATGTTCTGTATGCTATTTTGTATTTGTGTTTTCTGAATGTGTTGGCGATTTTGTGTGTGTAGGAGTTGTGGTATGTGAGTGTGATGTATTTATTGTGTTGTGTGCTGATGGTATTTTGTGTTTTGTTGTTTTTGTTTTTGATGCGTTTGTGTAGCGTGTTTGTTAAATTAGGGTTGTAACCGTTTTTGATTGCTATGTATTTTATTGTGTTGAGTTCGTCGGTGTAATCTTGTTTATTTAAGGGTATTTTAGTTAGTCTATGGAGCATATGGTTGAAGGCCGCATGTTTATGTTGTGTTGGGTGGTTTGATGTGTTGTGTATAACCATGTCAGTTGTGGTTGGTTTCCTGTATATTTTGTATGTGTGTGTGTTGTTAGTTTTGTTAATTGTTAGGTCTAGAAAATTTATACTATTGTTTTGTTCAATTTCCAGTGTAAATTTTAATTTGTGGTGTATAGTGTTTATGTATTTGTGGAAGTTTTCAACTTGTCTTGTGTTGCCTTTGAATAAAAGTAATATGTCATCTACATACCTGTGCCAATATATAATTTTGTTAGTGTATTTGTTGTTGTTTATTATGTGGTTCTGTTCTATGTTGTGTATATATATTTCTGCTAGTATTCCTGATATGGGGGAGCCCATTGGGAGACCTTCTGTTTGTGTGTATATCTTGTTATTGTATGTAAAGTAATTTTGTTCAGTTATTAGTTTGGTCAGTGTGATGATTTCTTGTATGTGTGTTTCAGGTGTGTTGTTTTGTCTGAGTAGTTGTTCTAGTGTTTGGATGGTTTCTTTGATGGGGACATTAGTGTATAAATTGGTTATATCAAAAGATGCCAGAGTTGAGTTATGTGGGATATGGATGTGTTCAGTTTTCTTGACTAGGTCTATGTTGTTTTTGATGGATGTGTTGTTACTGAGATTAATATTTTCTCTGATTATCTTGTCTAGTTGTTTTGCGATTTTGTGGGAGGGTGCCTGTGTGTTGTTTATTAATGGTCTGATGGGAATGTTCGGTTTATGTATTTTTGGTAATGCATTTAGTATAGGGGGGTTAGGTTATATTTGTTTAAGGTATTTGGCGCTGTCTGGTTTGATTATATGTTTTGTGTTGTTTATAAACTTATTAATCTGTTTATGAAATTTTAGTGTGGGGTCTTTATTTATTTCTGTTATATTATTTTCGTTGAAGAAATTTTCGATTTTAGTGTTTAATTGGTGTTTGTCCATTATGACGCTAATGTTACCTTTGTCAGCTTTTAGGATTGTTGTGTTGTGTTCAAGTAACTTGTGTTTTACATTGTTAAGTGTTTTTATTTCATTGTTGTGTATTTTTGGTTTTGTATGTGTGTTTAGAAGTTTTCGTTTTATTTCGTGGCGAATCGGGTCCTGGTCATTAAAGTGCATGTTTTGTACAGCTGTTTCTGCGTCTATGATTATGTCACGTGTGTGTTTATTGTGATTTTTGTTAGTTGCATTGTTAATTAAATTATGTTTCAGTCCTTTGTTTAATAAATCCATTTCATCCTTTGTGACATTAATGGTTGTTGTATTAACTACGCGTGCGTGGAATTTGTATGTCGGTTCAGGGATAGATTCAATTGTGCGTGTTGTGAGGTTAGTTATTTTTTTGTTGTGAAATAACTAACCTCACAAAACGCACAATTGAATCTATCCCTGAACCGACATACAAATTCCACGCACGCGTAGTTAATACAACAACCATTAATTTCACAAAGGATGAAATGGATTTATTAAACAAAGGACTGAAACATAATTTAAATAACAATGCAACTAACAAAAATCACAATAAACACACACGTGACATAATCATAGACGCAGAAACAGCTGTACAAAACACGCACTTTAATGACCAGGACCCGATTCGCCACGAAATAAAACGGAAACTTCTAAACACACATACAAAACCAAAAATACACAACAATAAAAAAAAACACTTAACAATGTAAAACACAAGTTACTTGAACACAACACAACAATCCTAAAAGCTGACAAAGGTAACATTAGCGTCATAATGGACAAACACCAATTAAACACTAAAATCGAAAATTTCTTCAACGAAAATAATATAACAGAAATAAATAAAGACCCCACACTAAAATTTCATAAACAGATTAATAATTTTATAAACAACACAAAACATATAATCAAACCAGACAGCGCCAAATACCTTAAACAAATAAAACCTAACCCCCCTATACTAAATGCATTACCAAAAATACATAAACCGAACATTCCCATCAGACCATTAATAAACAACACACAGGCACCCTCCCACAAAATCGCAAAACAACTAGACAAGATAATCAGAGAAAATATTAATCTCAGTAACAACACATCCATCAAAAACAACATAGACCTAGTCAAGAAAACTGAACACATCCATATCCCACATAACTCAACTCTGGCATCTTTTGATATAACCAATTTATACACTAATGTCCCCATCAAAGAAACCATCCAAACACTAGAACAACTACTCAGACAAAACAACACACCTGAAACACACATACAAGAAATCATCACACTGACCAAACTAATAACTGAACAAAATTACTTTACATACAATAACAAGATATACACACAAACAGAAGGTCTCCCAATGGGCTCCCCCATATCAGGAATACTAGCAGAAATATATATACACAACATAGAACAGAACCACATAATAAACAACAACAAATACACTAACAAAATTATATATTGGCACAGGTATGTAGATGACATATTACTTTTATTCAAAGGCAACACAAGACAAGTTGAAAACTTCCACAAATACATAAACACTATACACCACAAATTAAAATTTACACTGGAAATTGAACAAAACAATAGTATAAATTTTCTAGACCTAACAATTAACAAAACTAACAACACACACACATACAAAATATACAGGAAACCAACCACAACTGACATGGTTATACACAACACATCAAACCACCCAACACAACATAAACATGCGGCCTTCAACCATATGCTCCATAGACTAACTAAAATACCCTTAAATAAACAAGATTACACCGACGAACTCAACACAATAAAATACATAGCAATCAAAAACGGTTACAACCCTAATTTAACAAACACGCTACACAAACGCATCAAAAACAAAAACAACAAAACACAAAATACCATCAGCACACAACACAATAAATACATCACACTCACATACCACAACTCCTACACACACAAAATCGCCAACACATTCAGAAAACACAAATACAAAATAGCATACAGAACATCCAATACCATTACAAAACACATCAATAATACAAACACAGACATAGACAAATATAACAAAACAGGTGTTTACAAATTAAAATGTAATGACTGCAATAGTTTCTACATCGGCCAGACAGGAAGATCTTTTTCATCCCGTTATTCTGAACATTTAAAAGCTCTAACCAACAACAATATACACTCCGCATTTGCCACACACATACACACAGAAAACCATAGTTACACCAACATAGACACCAATCTCGAAATTTTACATTACTTACCTAAAGGCCGAAAACTCAACACAACTGAACAATACGAAATATATAAACACCACACAACACAACCTAACAACATACTCAACGATCAATTGCAATATAAATCACATACACTTTTTGACACAATTTTACAAAAAACAAACATCAAGTTGAATCCCTGCGCCAATCCCCTTCCTCCACACACCACCCCCACTACACCTTCCACACAAAAACCGTTACGAAATGATGGCAGTCTGACTAAAAGCTGAAGAAGGCGGATACTAAGCCGAAACGCGTCCGACGAAAAAAGTAAGTTTTTCACAAGATAAAGTTCATTTTTAGTAAAGTGATAGTGCTGTGAAAGAAGAGATGAACAATCAAGACAACCAAAATTATATATCCTACTTCAGTCACCACAAACCTATGTTAAGCGTTTCCCCTGCTCAATAAAAAACTTTTGATCTCTGTACCAGTTGTTTTATTACTTGACATAGCCTCATACAATCTGGAAAAGATACAGTACCGTTTATCAAATGGTAAAAGCTTAAGAGCACGATAATGTTTGCCGCCAGCTAAACGCAACATTTGCGCAAAAGAAACAATCAGTCACTCAGTAACCATAATAATGTTGCGTTTAGCTCTTAAGCTTTTTTACCATTTGGTAAACGGTACTGTATCTTTTTTTGACATGATAATGTCTTTTAGCTGGACATCGTTTGAAACTTTCTGTAATATTTTATACACCGTCACCCTGTATGACGTCATTATTGCGTGACGTCATCATTGCATGACGTCATTGGGATTGTTGTAAATAAAGGTTTGTTTTTAACATGTAATGTTTTTTGGCTGGGGGTCATTCCACAAAAATGTAACGTCATCGAAAAATGTAACGCTTCCACACTTTCGATTCCCCACAGTCTAGAAATCTTCGGTCTCTGTCGTTTTAACATGATAATGTTTGTTAAGCCTATATAGTAACATTTTTATATAATATATAATTTTTAGCTTCCATTCACATTAAAATTTGCGGGTTCCCAAATTTGCTTTCCCATGTGAAGTGTTGGTAGACCTTTTAAGTCTACTGTTTTCTCTACCCGGCTTTCGTCAGGTGATTGTTGAAGGACGAATAAAGGAAAAATGATATAATATTTCGTAGTGTCTCGTAGGCTTGAGACAGATGAACTGGATTCGAATTAAAGTACGTTCAGTTGTAAAAGGGACAAGTGTACAGTGAATTAGAGGATAATGTTGTGGAAAGTCTATGAAATTAGGCACATTCCAGTTTCACAAGGTATTCGATTCTCGTCTTGTCTTTGTAATGAGCGTTGTGTTGCTGGTTATAAATAATAGTAAGGTTATTTTATAACAATGACTGAATAATTATACGGTAGTATAAATCATCTAAGATTCTGTTTTACTGTATATGACACAACACAAAACTGACAATCGTTGATCATGCGTATGCTTTTTTCGTAATGGTTACCGTATTGATTTTAGGTTAGTTGTTATTTGAATGTCACAAGATGGTCCTTTATAACCTTCTCGGGTTCTGTCTAGTTTATTTCGTGAAATATCATTATATGTTCGTATTGTGGTTATGGATTAGTATATTTTTATTCTCTTCTTTTCTATAAAAAGAATTTATGGTGTTAATGTTGAAGAAAATAATACGGCCTATGGGTTAGATTTTATTTTTTGGACGGTGTTTCCTTTATCATTAATTTTCCATTCTGTTTTTTATTTCATTTCAAATGGGACAGTTGTGTGTGTCCATGTACGCGTGAGTATGGTTGCATTTGTTTTTGAGTACATAATTTTACATACGGTACACACATAAGTCGTTTATAGGGTACTTCTTCATTTATTGGAAAGCTAGTGGCTTTTATTCTGGATGCCAGCCTATGTAACTGGCTAAACTATGTTCTGCAATACATAATATTGATATGTTTGTTTATTTATTAGGCCTATTTTATTAATTTATATTCGTACCAAAACCTCTTTACAGTATTATTGTTTCATCCTAATTCGATGTACATTGACATTAATCAATAATTTCTGTGCCAAATTCCCCTCCTCAAAGGATGCATAAAAAACCATAAAGTTGAGTATGGTTAGTTGTGGCTAGTTAAACAAGTTTTAGTTTACGATTAAATGTATAGGCATATACAAAAAACAGGAAAGATTAAGCATAGTTGGTCAGCTAGTAATTCTTATTTTCAGGCTAATTTACAGAAAAATTGCAGTGTATAAAAAAAGAACAAATATGTACAAAAAAGCTATAGTTCATGTGCACAAACTTAATGGAGAAAACTAGAACCTCCTGTTATCAAATAAGTACGGTATCACTTAGAAAACAATATAATAAAAAAACATTTTGTTTATAGAATAAGAATTGTGTGTGCTGTTAAACATGAATAAAATATAAGAAATTTTTGTTGGAATTTGCATCCCATGCCATTAAAGCATCCCATGCAAACAGGTCTATCAAATCTCTTAAATCGATGTTCACTGTAATGTCTATTTTTGTGTATTAACAGGTATTAAGTAGTTAATTTTTTCCTCTTACATTAATAACTTTTTCCATTCTTTGTACTTTCTTTTTTGGAAATATAACAGAAGTATAAATTTTAAATAAGTTATTGATTCTCATTAATGAAACTTTGGTCCCTTTATGATATATGCCAACGAGTCTCATCATCCCCTGGCCCCTTTGGTAGTAGGCTATGTATACTTGGGTAAATGCCCAGTCTATCTGTTTTTAAATGTGGGCCTGAAACAAAATTTATTCTGGCAGTCAAGTACTACACATGTGTTCTCAAATGATCATTTTAATTTTAGATGTTCCGATTTTGTAGCCAAAAGAGAAATTTATTTATTTTTTTGAACGTCGAATACAAACCTCAGACATTCTGACATGATTATGATGATGTGCAGTAGTTTATGCTTTTCCTCCCCCCCCCCATTATCTTACCTTCCTGGTTTTCTTAGGTGCTTAATCTCTACAGCCTGTATTTTGCTTTTCCATTTTTCATTCATTATCATTACTCACACATGGACTCGCATCTGAAAGTTAGTCTGTAAATTGACATAGATGGTTTCAGCTTTATTTTTCCTGTAGTTTCCTGTTTGTTTTTACAAGGTGTTTTGTGAGGAAAGGACATTGTTTGAGAAGGCAGAACATGAGCAGAGTATAAGAAACCTGTCTTATAAATATTTTATTGATCTATAACAATAAATTACTGGTTTCATATATTGTTTGGCCTGAGGTATAAAAAAACGGTCCAACAGTTGTGTCTCTATTGATGATGTCATTGGTATTTAGCAAAGAAGACCCCCCCCCCCATACACACACACACACACACACCGTATGGTTGACACTGTGTCTGAACACAGTGGTTTTTATGGGGATTCAGGTCCTGTTAGATGGATCAAAGAATGTCTTACAGCAGGGACTGTTTGAGTTCTCTGAAGTTGCCAAATGTTATAACTCGCACATTTACCACTTGAAAACAAAAGGCATGAATTTCCAAGGTTTGTGATCCAGTACAAACAAAAAATTATGCTTAATAGCAGAACATTTGAACAGTTTAATAAAACATATTTTGTAAGTTAGGCCATTTATAGTAGTGATATAAGTAAGCTGCAAAGATTTCAGAATTTATGAGGCACAGTAAGATGACAGATTAAAAACTCTAGTTCAGTCATACAGTTAAGATTTATAAGGTAATGTTTGTTTCATCCCTTCTCTATGGTTGTGAAAACTGTACTGTAACAAAAACAAAACGGTTAATATGAATGACTGCTTTCTGAAGCAACTTTAAAGAAAGATAAGAATTTCGACGAAACCAAAACATCGAAGCATGAAAATGTTTTTAGGCTTTTGAAATGTATAATGTGCATAAACTGCAGACTCTCCTGTTCAGCGATGTTCGTACGGATTTTTGACCGATTCACGACTATATACTTTGAACGTCGTACATAGAAGTACGACATTCGTACTTCTCAATAACGCCTTCTTTATATAGTTACTATATAACAAACATTATCATGTTAAAACGACAAAGACCTAAGATTTCTAGACTGCGGGGAATCGAAAGTGTGGAAAAAAGATACAGTACCGTTTACCAAAAGGTAAAAGCTTAAGAGCATGATAATGTCTTTCAGCCGCCAGCTAAACACAACATTATTATGGTTACTAACTGACTGATTGTTTCTTTTGCGCAGATGTTTTTTGTCCTATAATACTTAGACTGCCGTGGACGAACCACAGGCGTCGTATCTTCATGAACGGTAGACGCGGTGAGACCAAACGTTCAGTTATACAATCAAGCGGTGGCAAATGATCGGGATACTCGGGTACACAAAACCATTGGCTCTTGACAAGTTGGGTATATTCTCGAGTGCTAGGGATCTGTAACACGTTTCGCACACTTTGAATGTAGCTACATCGTCGTCGGGGAACTCAGCAGCCAGTATGTGTTGAGTCTTTTGTGGCGGTGGTCGCAAATCTCTCTCGAACCATAAGCGATCGCACACGGAGCAGGCGTAACCGAACTCGTTGTCGTCGAATTGTTTCATGAATTCCGCATCTGCTGCTATCTCTTCAGTTTTCAAGCGTTTTGGCGATACCGCAGCGATTGCCTGTTCGAATTCAGCTGCTTCATTCGCTCGTTTAGTTGCCATCTCAATTTTCTTATTCAATCTACAACGTTTTACTCGTCCGTTGGTTTTCCTTCGCTTCTCTGCCAATTTCATGTTGTAGAATGCATCGATTTTCTCCTGCTCAGTCATCGTCGACGCGAACGGTGTATTTATTAATTACTCGTTCAATTCTTCGCACATCAAGTCATCTTCCTTTCGTTTTTGTTGCGATGGGGCCACTGGTGCCGAAGCTTCACTGCCGACAGCAGCCACTCGTTGCTGTTCCTTCTCAAGCTTCTTTCGTTCCCGACACTTTCTCACTCGCTCGGCATTTTGTCGTTTCTTGATCTGAGCCTTCTCGTCGCTGCTATCCATTGTCGAATGCTGTTTTAGTCAGTCGCCACGTTTGGTTACTATATATCAGCAGCAGTATATTTCACCACAACACAAAACAAACCTTTATTTACATATTGCGATGTTTCAAAACAAACCTTTATTTACAACAATCCCAATGACGTCATGCAATGATGACGTCATACAGCGTTACATGTTACAGAAAGTTTCAAACGATGCAGTACAGACAAAGGAGCATGTAAAACCAAATTTATTCTCACTATAACGTTTGCTAAACACAATGTCAGCAGCGATTATTTCTGTCTTGATGCGTTTATATATCAAATTTCTAGACTGTGGGGAATCGAAAGTGTGGAAGCGTCACGCAATGATGACGTCATATAGCATTACATGTTACAGAAAGTTTCAAACGATGTCAAGCTAAAAGACATTATCATGTCAAAAATATAGTGTTAACATCACCTGGGGTGTTACATTTTTTGATGATGTTACACATTTTGCATCACGCATTTTGTGGAATGACCCCCCAGCCTAAAAACATTATCATGTTAAAAAAACAACAACAAAAGGATTGAGCCCATTGAAATGAGTTTTTTGAGACCTGCTGCTGGGTATGTCTTAGGAGTAACACATTTGTTAGGAAAACGTTAAAAATGTAATACGCTTATACATATACATAAAAAAATTTAATGTAAACGCTGAGATAGAAGGATATAGGAATAAATAGAGGGACCACATTGATCATATGATGGATTCTCAAGTTCTAAAGGCCATTAGATATTTTAAGCCACACTATGGCAGAATAGCCATGGGCTGCCCAAGGAAAAGATTAAATGATCAGCTATAGTGAAGGTGGAACAAATCAGAAATTTTTGATATTATTGATGACACTGTTATAGTTATTCTTACACAATTTTTAATTACTTGAATAATTTTTGTTGCCAATACTTTTGTGATAGTATCTCCCATAATTTGTTCTTGGAATTTATCAGAGGCATTTTCTAATTGGTCTTGTATATTCCTGTCAGAAGAGAATTTCATCTGTTAACATGTTTACTGGTACCTCATTGCCAACATATGTGACCACACAAACTATATTTGCTTTTATCAAGTAAGGGTACTAATATACTTGCCCTGGTAACAGCACTTGTCGTCGTAATTTGTTATTTACACCTGGTGTTAGTATGGATGATGTCTGATGTTTGATAATTCCTGTTGTCTGATCCGTCTGTTAAACACGGGACATTGCAGCAGTACAAATAACTACAAGAAATAATTTATACAATACCAATAAATTGGCTGCTGATATTGCTGCTTTATAATATGCTGAAGTTGTATTAAAAAATCTAAAATATATATATAAATCGGTTCATAACGTTATCCTACGTCTTCCAATCCCTAGTCTCCATTGATCTCGAACCAACCAAGATTCTTCTTCCGATTCCCGGTCTCTCATTGCCCGATTGATGCCTTCTCTCCAACTCAACCTAGGTCTTCCTCTTCGCCTACGACCATATGGTGTCCATCCCAAAATTTGCTTGGGGAGTCGATTATCCGGTATTCTTTGCACATGTCCAAACCATCTTAGCTGTTTTGTTTTTATGTCATCAACAATAGAGTACTGTACCCCCCCATTATCTCCCGGATTCTGACCTTTCTTACTTTTTTCAGTTTTGACCTCCCTGCCGCTCTTCGCCAGTAATCCATCTCAGTAGCCTCCAACAACTTTTCTGTTCTTTGTGTTATTGGCCATATTTCACACTCGTATGACGTAATATACGGGTTCCCTCGGGGGAATCTGTAACCCCTAGAGGGCGCGTCCCCAGATGGCGGATAGGGGGATGCCCTAACCGGCTTAGGCCGGTGGGTAGGTGGGGCAAAATACCACGGGTAGGCGGGAAATAAAATACCACCCGCGGACCAACAGGTGGGGCAGAAGGGAAAGCAACCCTTCTAGGAGAAGGTACTCTGAAATAAAACCCTGGTCCTCCAGGTTGGGGGTTGAGGCATTGGGCTAACTCCCCAATACTCGGAAAACCATTTATTGTTAAAAAGCCTAGTAGACAGCTTCGGAAGGATTGGATAAAACGGACACGACGTAAACTACGAAATAGGACACCAAACTTTGGTACTTGGAATGTACAAGGTCTCTCTCAGAAATTAAACGACGTTATTTATGAAATGAACAATGCCAACATAAACATAGCTGTACTCACAGAAACTAAGAAAAAAGGGACCGGGTCTGAAAACCTTGGATACTATGACCATTTTTATAGTGGGGTAGCAAACGAGAGTAAACGAGAGAATTATAAAAATGAACTTAACCATCTACGGATATCGAATAACCATTCTTGGTATTTATGCAATAACAGAAGACGCGCTAATAGAGCTCAAAGACCGCTTTTTTGAACAACTGCACCAGGTAATATCCACAATCGGCAGCTCTAGAGAAATCATATTACTTGGTGATCTAAACAGTAGAGTCGGCAAACAAGAGCAGAGTAAAGTTGTAGGTAAGCACGGCGAAAACATTCTAAATGAAAATGGCAAGAAACTAATTGAAGTTTGTGAGCAAAATGAAAATCTGAAATATGTGAGTATTAAATCTGTAGCTTTAAATGGAAAAGCAGGAAGTATTAAAAAAAGAACAGATAAGGTAAAAAGAAAAAAATAGATTATGTTACATGTCTTATGTACTTTCTTCCAAATTCCGCAATTTATTATTGTTCATCAGTACAGTATTTACTGTGTGTACATGCATGTGTGTGTGTGTTTACTGATGACTGAACATGTGCTAAACATATATGATGAATTTATTTAAGTCTGTAGGCCTACTTTATAAAGTAATGAAACGTTTTTCCATTTATATCTTTGTATTCTAGATTTTCATCTGAAATCTTTGTAGTCTGCCTTCATCTGAGACTACTTCTAAATTAAAACAATAATTGTTTTCTCCTGTCTGTTGTCTTTAAATTGTACTGTAAATTGTTGGTGCACCTCCAAGAATATCCAGTACTGTTTTAGTTTAGATAGGCTGTAATTCAGCCTCATTCTATTTGTTTGTTGACAGGATCTTGGAAAGGAAACTCTTTGTTTTTCACAGCTTTTGCAAATGTTCATTATCCAACAAAAATTACAAAACTTAACCTACGTTAAGTGTACCAGTAGCATAATGTATGTTTTTCCTACTTTTTTATATAAGCATGAAATAAGGTATTTAATAAACTGTTGTTTTCACCTTATCTGAATCATTTTTATAGTAAAACGTTTTAATTAGAAAATAAACATTTTTAGCTATCTAATATACATCTAATTAAATTCACTTCTACATTTTTCTAATACAACACTTCTTTATAAAGATTCAAGGAATCATAATATTTATGGTATGTATGGATAGTGGGTGTAGAACCAGTTGTGTTTATAATGATTCCCTCACAGTTCTCTGCATAAAGGATTTCAAGCCCAGCCCATAGTTTGAAAGCAATTTTCCAGTAGCTCTCAGCAGAGTGTAATTTAATCCTCATGGGTGCTTGCTTTGTAGCACCTTTTCTATTATGGACTGCTTCGATGTTGTATTTATAGTTGCTAGCCATTCTGATGTTGTTACACTTGAGTAAACAATTCTCTGGAATCATGTTTGCAACTCACTATGTTCTTATTGTACAGCTTTAATTCCATATAGTAAGGTCCTGTCAGGTCTACCATTGATGAAGAACTTATTTGTTGTTTGTCATCATCATCCTCATGGTTTTCGGCTTTAGTGGCCTGTTCCTATTCCACAGTCCACCTTTTCTTAGGTCTACCAACTTTTCTTCTGCCTGTACGGTTGTAATCTTTTGCCATCTTTTGTATTCTACTTTCTTCCATTCTATTGATATGTTGATTTGTTGTTTTTTGAACCGGAATACTTGACAGAATGCAACTACTGTTCCCAACTGTATTTCTGATTGTCTCTAGTAGTGTGTTTAACCCAGGTTTTGTAGTTGGTTGGAAGAAATCACCTGGTATTCCAAAATTTACACACATAACCTCTGTCTGTGGTGTAGTTGTTGAGTAGGCCTATACAAAATGTTGTGTAGTGTAGGAACCAGGGATGAGACTCTTGAAGTAGACTATTTTTGATGGCAACAACGTGTCATCTTCGTTGAATGCTTTCTATCTACAACTCATTGCAACAACAGCTTCCGCATGGCTTCTGCCTGCAATATGTCATGGAGCAGATGTTTTTTGTTTGTAATGGAAAGTGGTTTTCTTTGTTAGCCCTATTGAAGTGATGCAAGAAATCGCTTGACCCTCTGCCTGTACTATTTGATAGCTGACATAGTGGCAGGAATCTAATTTTAGTGTAGAATACTGTAAAGTTATGACTGACTAATATTTCACACAAACCAAGCTATTCCAGGTAATGGATGTGTTGGGTCATCAGTCACTGGAAGTCATGTGAACATATTTATATTATTGAAATTGTCATTTGCTGTCTACTGCTTGTGTTCAAGACTGACGTTTCAGCCCCATACTCAGAGGCCATCTTCAGTGTCAGAAAAAATTAAAAAATTGGCATGGTGTCTGGCATGCCTGAAACATCTGTCTTGAACACAAGCGGTAGACCACGGCCTAATGATAATTCCAACAATGTTGACACCAACCGTGAAAGCCTAAGGAATTCTATGTTTATCCTTAGACAAGTATAGGCCTACATTACCATGAAAGGTAACTATGGTGTAAACACACTACTGCAGAAGTATGTGAAAGTGACAGTGGACTAAGACTGTATCGGCCAGCCATTTTTAATTCAATTGTAATTTTAATGTAATTACTATATGTTTATTGATTATAATTTGGGAACGGTTCATCAAAATTTCATGATTAATATTTTGTGTATTTGTGTTGTAGTATGCCAGCAGTAGTGACATTGTAGCACAATATGTTATTTGTTATAAAATCATGCCAGCGACTTACTCAGCAGTCATCTCACATTTTTCTCTTTCAATCTGGTGTTTTTCGGGTAAGATTTTTGTACAAATATATTAATGTAGAATACTTCCAATTGTATCTCTGTATCTATGTAATATCATAGTATGTAAGAAGTGTATGTAGTAAAATTAAAAGACGTTTAATGAAGAAATTTGTGTTAGTGGTTGAAATCACAATCAGAATGATCACAGTTGCACACCACTATATAAAAATTATCCCGATTAGCGCTTTCAAGCCTCACAGCCCATCGTCAGATCGGAATAGGCAGAAATTATTTTTAAAACAAACCCTTCACCCCTCTCCCCCACCCTGCTCACACACAAGCTATAATATAAATGACCCTTCCCCTCCCCCTAAACCCTGTCCCACACCATCTGTACAGTTACATATTTTTCTAGCAAATTCCTTGTGTTTCAGTGTGTGTGTGTGTGTGTGTGTGTGTGTGTGTGCATGCATCCTTTTAAACTTACCCTACTTCCTCTCCACACACATGGGTCAGTCACACACCCTTATTTTAACCATCCAATTAGTACTATGCAAATAATTCTTAATCTTATCTATCTGTCCTCTATCATTTACTTCTTAATCATGTTATAAAATATTTCTTCATTATCAAATTTAATTTTAATATTAATTAAATTGTCTAACCCTTTTTCTCTTTCTTTTAATATTTCTAACTCCTCTCTAAGCTTCCTTTCAACTGTGTTATTTACTACTTTTACAATTTCGTATTCTTCCAAAGGATTAACAAACTTATGGTTGTCTCCTATGAAATGTCTTGCATATAACGAATTGGTTGTTCTATTACCTTCTCCACGTTTGTGGTCAGACACCTGCATACGAATTTTCGTCCTGTCTCACCTAGGTACACTTTGTTGCAGTCTTTACATTTTAATTTATAAATTCCGCTTTTCTATAATACTGGAATTTTTTCTATATTCTTATTCCTTATCTTATCAAATACCGTTTCACATTTTTTAATAGCTATATCTACTCCATATTTATTAAAACATTTTATAATTTTTCTAGTATGTGAACCTATGTATGTCAATGACCCCTGCATAATTCTTTTGTTCTGGTTCTATTTTAGCTTTTTGTATGTTAACCCTTTTCATAACTTTATCCACTATGTTGGTGTTATAATTATTATTCCTTACAATTCCCTTTATCGTTTTTAACTCCCTAACTTTTGATTCGGTCTCTTTTAAACACTTCTGAGCTCTGTAACAAAATGTATTGATTGCCGCCATTTTATATCTATATGGGTGGTAAGACTCTCTTGGTATAATTATATCAGAATACGACTCTTTCCTAAATATCCCAAACTGTAGTTTCTCATTATCCTTAATTTCTATGTTCAAATCTAAGTAATTTATTTTCTTACCTCCTATCTCTTCTTTAAATTGTAAGTTTTTATCCTTATTATTTACCTCATTTATAAACTCATGCACTTCTTCTATGCTTCCTTCCCAAATTACTAATACATCATCAACGTATCTAGACCATAATTTTATATTGTCTTTATACTTAGTGGAAGTTATTAATTGCTTTTCAAAATCATTCATGTATATTTCAGCAAGAATAGGGGATAATGAAGACCCCATAGGTAAACCTTTTTTCTGTATATAAAACTTGTTATTAAACCTAAAATAGTTCTGATTTACACATTCTTTAATTACTTTCATCAACTGCTTTTTATACCTGTATTCTCCCATATTATTATCGTTTATTAACTTAATAACTTTATTTACTGTGATATTGGTAAACATGTCCTTAACATCCAGTGATATCAATTTTGTATTTACATTAATCCTAATATTTTCTAATTTTTCTATCAATTTTACATTATTCTCTATGTTGTATTTTGTCCCAAATTCATATTTCTCTCTCAGTACTCTGCTAACTTCCTTTGATAATTTATAAATAGGTGCATTAATAAAAGAAACAATCGGTCTAATTGGTTTTCCTTCTTTATGTATCTTAACCTGACTTTTAAAAGTTGGTGCTGTTGGATTACTTTCCAATAAATACTTTTTCTTATTTTCTTCTATAAATGTTATCTGTTTCATCATTTGTTTTATCCTTGACTGGTACTTACTTGTATAATCATACTTTATTTCCTCGTATGGTCCTTCCCTTATAAATTCTTCCGTTTTCTTTATGTATTCGTCCTTTCTCAGTAGTACCATTGTATTTCCTTTGTCCGCCTTCGTAACTATAATATCATTTTTCTTTATTTTATTCTTTAGTTTAGTTACAGTTGATTTGATTTTTTGTTCATTTTTTGAATTATACAAACTTTTCTTAAATATTTTATCTACTACATTCCCTACTTCCCACCTTATTCTTTTTTTATCATTTTCATTTCCTAGTTTTTGTATTATGCTTTCGCATTCAATAATCGTTTTTTCTTGATTTAATTCTGGTGGCGGTGCGTATTTTAAGCCTTTTGCTAACATTTCTTTTTCTTCTGTATTGAAATTCACCTCTGTAAGGTTTATTACTCTTTTTTCATAGTTATTCTTAGAGAGGTGTTCCTTTTTTACTTCGTTCTTTCTTATTAATTTATTTAACTTATCTACCATTTTTTTATTTTTCTTTTCCAATTTCTTTTCTACGTACCCCAAACCAAAATTATATAATATTTCTTCTAACTCTACATACGAGTATATTCTTAACAATTCTATGTGTCTGTCATATAATTCCCTATTATATCTATTGATTAAGCCGTAGAGTGACCTTATTTCCAGTTTTATCCACAACTTCTCGCTTTGTTCTTTTACTTTTTTGGCTACACTGTTCTTATTTTTAATTTTAACTTGAGCGTACTTTGGGATGACATTATTATCCAGACATTGTTTATTAAACCATATTTTACTTAAAACCCTCTTCAATTTAACTTTTAACTTAAGATATTTAAAAACTTTACTTACCTTATTGTTGTCGTTTATTACCTCATTGTTGTTGCCCATTACCTGTAGTCGATTGCACATCTTAACAGACGTTTAATGAAGAAATTTGTGTTAGTGGTTGAAATCACAATCAGAATGATCACAGTTGCACACCACTATATAAAAATTATCCCGATTAGCGCTTTCAAGCCTCACAGCCCATCGTCAGATCGGAATAGGCAGAAATTATTTTAAAAACAAACCCTTCACCCCTCTCCCCCACCCTGCTCACACACAACAAGCTATAATATAAATGACCCTTCCCCACCCCCTAAACCCTGTCCCACACCATCTGTACAGTTACATATTTTTCTAGCAAATTCCTTGTGTTTCAGTGTGTGTGTGTGTGTGTGTGTGTGTGTGTGTGTGTGTGTGTGTGTGTGCGTGCGCGCGTGCATCCTTTTAAACTTACCCTACTTCCTCTCCACACACATGGGTCAGTCACACACCCTTATTTTAACCATCCAATTAGTACTATGCAAATAATTCTTAATCTTATCTATCTGTCCTCTATCATTTACTTCTTAATCATGTTATAAAATATTTCTTCATTATCAAATTTAATTTTAATATTAATTAAATTGTCTAACCCTTTTTCTCTTTCTTTTAATATTTCTAACTCCTCTCTAAGCTTCCTTTCAACTGTGTTATTTACTACTTTTACAATTTCGTATTCTTCCAAAGGATTAACAAACTTATGGTTGTCTTCTATGAAATGTCTTGCATATAACGAATTGGTTGTTCTATTACCTTCTCCACGTTTGTGGTCAGACAACCTGCATACGAATTTTCGTCCTGTCTCACCTAGGTACACTTTGTTGCAGTCTTTACATTTTAATTTATAAATTCTGCTTTCCTGTAATACTGGAATTTTTTCTATATTCTTATTCCTTATCTTATCAAATACCATTTCACATTTTTAAATAGCTATATCTACTCCATATTTATTAAAACATTTTAATGCTCTAAAACTAAAATTAAAAGCTCATCCACTAAAATTAAAAGCTGAAGGCATGAAAATGCATGAGATTATTTATGTGCAGAGGGGAATGCCGATGTAGTCATTATGAGATGTGAGAAAGGGGTTGCTGACAGCTTCATTGCAGCCAACATGTAATAAGTATGGTGTCCGATAGTAACAAAAACTCATGTCGTGTTAAAGTTTGTAATATGAACATATCTCTCTTTCTCTACCCTCTTTCCCTCCCTGTCTCTTCCCCTTTCTGTGTGTCTGTCTATCTGTATACACACACACAATTAGCTAAAGAAGAAAAATTGTGTTATGGATGATAAAACTAATAATTATAAAGATACTGTGTGTATTGACAGAATTGAATTAACAATAGGAGTGAATTGCCTAAAAAATTAAATAACAATTAAAGTGGATTTGTATAAAGTAGCAATTTAATTAATAGTAAATATAGATAATAATATCAAAAACAACAATAATATTTTAAATAACAACAAAACTTAAATGTGACACATATCCTGGCAACACCTTTGCTTGACAGGATATGTGTAACAGCTGATTCTTCATTCCCCTCCTGCCACTCAGAATGTCAAAGTGGACTTGTTCATGCATAATCTGGTTCTGTTCACATGCCTTCAGTTTTCAGTAGAATTATACATGATGTGTGTGTACAATTGTAAATAGTATTATTTATGTTTTGTACGGTGCCAAAAAAACTATCCTTTTTGAAATATCTTCTTTCAAAGACTGAAAATAAAATAAAGCTCAATATGTGTTTCCATTGGTAAAGATTTTGAATCCTGTTTCTCTTACTGTTACATTCTACAAGTATTACAATTTTGTGTGTGTATAAAAAAATATTGCATATACAAGTTGCTTAAAGTCAAGAGTGGCCCAAGACATGTTTTTTGAGAAAGGTGAACCGTTGTCATTGCTGTTCAGATGTAAAATCTGGATGAATTATTTTTTCATTTTCAAATTTTTAACATACAGCTACAAATTGTAGTGTATACTATTATTTTTTATAGATACAGATTTTTGCATATTTTTAATATTAACCAACTGAATCATTGCACCTACCTTTAGAAACTTGTTAAATGCATAATATTTATCTTGAACCATACACAACATTACTCTGCTTCAACATAGGATGTTTAACATTATGCTTGTGTCAACTAAAAGAGTTTTCTTCTTTTGAATCTTCATACTACATTTTTGTGGTCTAGCAGTTGCTGACTTTAACATTTTTGTTGTAATTCAGTATTTCCGCATGTTTTCTTGCAAATCTTGGATTTTGCCACAGCCCCATTTCCAAATACTCGTGGAAATCAGTGTTTATTTATGAACCAACGCCCATCAGCGATGTTCTTTAATGTTAAATATTAAGAATGCTCTTTTTAGTGCAACTGTAATGTTGGGTACTATAAGTCTATATGGGTTTTAAAATCCATTTACATAATAAAAATTTATTGCAGGTTGAACAGAGGACTTTATTTGTGATTCCTTTCTTTTTTTTTTAATATTTGACTCGTAGTTTTCCATTTTATTTTTGATACTGAGCTTCTTATAGGTGTAGTATTCAGTGCCATGCTAATTATTTGGTTGTACTTACACACAATTAGAGTTTGTGATGTATTTTCAAGCAGTCTGTCAGTAAAATTTCTCTCAACTGTAATAAAGTATGTTAGTGTGCCTGTAGGACATTATATTATGGGGAAATGATGAAAAGGGCTTAGCTCATTAGAGCCATAAATATAAGATGAATATGCCTATGTCTGTGATTATTTTTATATGAGTTGTTTATATGAATAATAATTTGCCTCTTTATCCTTCATGTTTGGATTAAATTTTTTTTCAAGTAATTTTATTGACATAATATGTATGTTTTTATTGTAAAGTCTAATCCAATAAATACCATAACAGCATCATGAGTGTATGTACAACAGATGATGATATAGAGGTGGATGAGATTAATTCATCATAGCTCTTGATGCTATTATTGGATTACTGTAGACTTTACTTTTAACATACATATTATGTTCCTAAAATGTCTTTAAAAAAAACTTTCCTCTGAGTATGTAAAGCAGCATGAACATGGGCTTTTTGGAAATTGCGCCCTTAAAAAACAAAGATAAATTGCATTCACAGATAAATTGTTAGGTATCTAAATCATGAAGATCAGTTGGAGAATATAATTTGAAATTTGGCTGCTGTCAAATTGCCTATAAAAAAAGTTGCTAAATATTTTATACATAGAGGAGCCATGTGCAGAGACAAACCATAGATCCAGTTGAGTTTGGAAAAATAAGAGAATATATAGATATGTTAACATGGAAGACGGATGGCAAAGAGAGGGAAGGAAAGCAAAAGAAGAACATTCTGGTAGTAAAAGTAAAAAAAAAACAAGAAAGTAATAATATGAACAAAGGGGAAAACATGTACATTATTTGTAAAACACTTATGAAAATCAATTTTCAGTAAGGCGGTGAGGAAAGATAAGGCAGAACAGAAACTATCCTGGGACCTTCTATAATTTAGTGATTAATTTGACAGTGCATTGAATGATCAGGAGACTAGAAAAGCTGCAAGTTGATTCTGAAACTATGTATTATATAAAAATCTTTTATCAGTTTTGGATGTTGATGATCGGCTTGATTGAGGACCATCGTCAGTTGAAGTTCAGACGTTTTGAAACATTTCCACCACTCATACGTTTGTAACATTTAAAATGTTCCTGTGAAGGATTTTTCCCAGTTTAACACAATTTTATATTAATTTGTTGCTCATGAAAATCACTCATTTTAAATTCAGCACATGTTGGTAACACTTATTGATATCAACAGGTATTGTATGATGACTAAACAAAATACGTATTACATTGCAGTTTTCACTGGGCTGCTACCAAATGTTACCACTATTACACATATCAATATTAGAACATATTACACATTTCATTAATAGCGCTGTCACAAAATTTACAAAAATTTTGGAAATTGTATGGATGAACCTCATATGTATAGAAAATTATGATAAACATTGTGACTAGATAATAGTTTTACAAAATATCTATTTGAATTTCATAAAAATGGAGGCGCAAGAGTGGCTTTCTGGGGACTTCATGTATTTGTGATATGAGACAAATAAAGCGATTATTCTTATCTTTTATGGACAAACAGAATGCCTTTAACAGTATCATATGTCTGAAACTTTGTATAGTTCTTAAGAGCAGCTGACTTGATTAAGGGCTAAAAAGATGATTTATGTATTTTTTTTATATATTGACAAGCCCCAAGAAGTCAGTTAATGGAAATAAGGTTTAAAGGTGCGTCTGGAATGACAGTGTAATCAGGACTAAGGAAATGGGTGGGGGAGGACTGTGCCTTATCATCACCATTGTTAACATTACATTGAGCAGTTGCTAAGTCTTTGCAAAAGTGATTCTTTTAGGGGAGTGAAAATAGATAGTGTATTTTTACAGACTTAATCATGTCATTCATGCATATGAATTAATCAGATTTGTAGACACTAAATTTTTTAATCTGAAAGTAAGAGTGACTTAAGGTCATTTTTTTAAGATTGATTAATAAGTAATCTATTTCTTATGGAACAGAGGAGATTTTGTGATTTGCTATGAAGATGAAAGAAAGATGAAACAGTATTATATTTACAACTCTCACAATGTACAAGTCAATTTTTAATGCAATATGATTAACATGTATATTATATAATGTATTGTTTTTTCCATAACATTCAGACGTCAAGCAAAACAGCAACTGTAATAGGCAAGGTAAAAACACCATTAGAGAACACATCAGTTCGTCATGTTGTAGGCATAATTCAGGCACATGATACAGATCTCTTAGACTTACAACAGTGGAGGCAGCATGCTACCGTCACATGGAAACAGTTACCACAACATTACCTTATGCTTTCAAAAATTAGATTAACATGTAAGTTGAGAATATTTAAATTTTTGTGATAAATCTAAGTTAATAAATATATGTAATAGTTAGCAACCCACTAGATTTGGATAGCTAATATTTGTCACCAGTATGCAAGATTTTTTAAATACATCAAGTATAATACATAAAAATAAGATCTGTCCAGAAAGTATACATCATTTTGAATATTCTGGGAACCAGATGTGCAACTGCATTGTTGTAACTTGCTAGCCAATCAGACAGGGCCTTTTGACATATATGTGTGAACATTCAATAATGTATTACACATGAAATGTGTTCAGCTCAATTGCATAGGTATAAGAATTTGATCAAGAAATTAATACAGTTATTGTTTATTTAAAAAAAGTTATATCTTTATTCTTCAATACTTATGTCATCCCCTTCAAAGTAGTCACCGCCAGATATAACAGACTTGTACCAATGCTTTTTTAATCTTCAAAAAATTTCTGGAATGCACTTTGTGGTGTAGTCTTAAGGTTGCTCAATTATTTTTGTTTTATGTCTTCAGTGGTTGTGAAACATTGTGTTTTTTAGTCTTGTTGTAACTAATATTCTATTACTTTTTATTTACTTTTCTTGTTTACAAACAATCAGCTGTATCTTGCGTCTATTTTTTTGGACGCCATCTTGAACTATTGCCAACTACGTATGAACAAATACTTACCCAAGGTTCGTTTGAGCGAGTTCATGAAAGAGCAGAATGGGTTGATTTCTTGTAAATAACTTACTCAATTATTTCACAAAATCTTATTTTATTAAATTAGATCAAATTAATTTCATCTTTTCCAAACACTGCCAATTACCTTCGTTACTTTATTGCAAACAATTCAATTCATTTAATTCCCATTATAAGCAAAAATAATAGAATTTATAAACGTAAATTAAAAATAGAAACAAACAAATTTTAGACAAACTTAAATTTATTCACGCAAACCAGTGCTTCTTATTAGGTAATTTCCATTCACACATACACACTCATACACACCCCATGCCCTTGTGAGATCTCAAATAAAATTGGACAACAATTTTTTGAATTTTGTTTAAGCTTTTTTGAAATTTCGTTTTACCCCTCCCCAGTGTTACTTAGCTGAATTTTTTTTATTCCACGCGTGGAGTCATTCATGTGGTATCTGGTGGTTCCTATCACTAAACTCGCCAAAACTGTTTTAAAACTGTTGCTTCATTTTCTGTTTGCACACTCGACACTGGTAGTTATTTTCCGAACCATATTTTTATTAAATTCTTTCTACTTTTAGGCGTTACATAAACTTCATTTTATATTAATACAAAAAACTTTTCATGCCAATACTTTTATCCGCGGAACTTTTTTGTGACCGATCGGCACAAGAGTGTAATTTCAACTGGGACGAGCGAAGTTGGTGACAATTCTGAGCGATCACGTGGTCTCATTCTATTGTTTAATTTATATTACGTAGCCAGATTCTAAGGCGTTGCTGACCTCGCCTCACATTCCAAAGTGAAATCATCGGGGTTTGGCCCTTGACTTCATGTAGCGTGACTTCAAAATGCAAAGTTCAGAGTTCGTTTCACTAAAAATAGCTGTCTTCCTGCTGTTAGATCGCTGACCTTGACGCTAATAATTTTTCCCCAAAATTTACCAATAAAATGACCCACATTCACAAAATATCCCTGGACAGTATTACCTGTACCGTTACAATACCCCCTCAATGAGAGGTTTTATGCCGAAGCATAAAAACTCTCATTGACACTCACATACTTCCTAAAGGGATCAGTTCAGATATGGCGCCATAACCCCCTTTACATTTTACTAAAACTCATGGGTAAATTACCCCCCTGATCCAGTGACTGTGGCCGCACTTGAATGACCTTACTGGACTTCCCTCTCGAGATCTCAACACCGCAAGGCCAGACAGGCACTTGACGCCCCTGCTCTGACGCGCAGGCCAGCACAGGACCGCCGCCACAGCATCACCAGACACTGAAACATTAAATCAGAAACATTAAATGATGGCCTTACATAATACCATATCCCCAACTGATCTGGTCTCCCCTTAGCTGTGCTGGTTTGCTTTAAGAAGCACTGGTTTTTCTTAACTTCTAATACACATATATCCTTAATTTAACATGATACATTTTAAATTTTCAATACCAACATTTTGTATGCCCCTCTCTCGTTAATTCTTATCCCAAATTCAAAATATTTCCCTGATTCCAATCAGAATTTAAATAACCACTTCCCATTACATCATTACAAATATCTTTTATTACCCAAATCACATCTCAAAAATATTTAAATTCATTACTAAAATTCCTCTTAAACACATTTAAATCGACTACATCATCACAAATTATCTATTTATATCTTTTCTCAAAAATTGTTAATTATCTCCATAATACTCTCCAAAACAACACAAAAATTATTTAATTACATCATAAGATCAGATTACACATTCTGTATTATCAACATAATTCCATGTAACCGGTTTATTTTATCCCATTATAATAATTATCAACTTCCTCCTTCCACACACACTATTGTTCCCCCCCTGGACTGTAGCGCCCAGTTGCCTCCACAAGGACAGTCGGAAGGGGTGAACATTTTTTCTTTTATTTCACCCCCATCCTTACTTTGGCGTTACATAACCTTCAGGGTACTAGTACCCCTACTAATAAACTTATTGATACGCCCCTATTCGGTCTACCACCCTTCTCATAGGTATGTAGCCGTGTTCCAAAAACAAAATTCTTAGATTCCCCTTTTGTTCCCTGTTAAATTTCTGTGTTACACCAATTTCAAAGGCAACCAACCATGGTCAGTGTACAATAAGTCTGCCCATCGCTGGTTGTAAACCAAAACCACAGTCTGGGCTGGTAAGGCCGGGACCACCCAAAATGTGGGAAATCGCCTTTAAAACATACAATACATGTTTTATATCTATTTATATCTACACACAATTACATACTACTCAATTAGACACTTTATGCTTCTCATAATCAACATAATACAACATAATAAACACTCAAATTGAACATTAACATTATTACATTAAAATAAATTTTTCATACCTGAATCTGAATAAAATTTACAAACATTCCAATTCTAATTTCACTTTCCCTGATTAAACATTTTAACTGTTTATCTTGCATTATCACTTCAACTTTGACTTTCTATTGAACCTTTTAATAATCAAACTTTAATTATTTCTCATTTATTATACAATTAAATTCTCAAAAAATTTAAATTTATTACCAACATTCATCTTGAATAACATTTCATTTATTAGCTCGTTTAAAATTAATTCAACTATTTCATCAAACACATTTTAATTACTTTAATTATCAAATTGCTTTAATTACTTTGACAAAATTCACAATGACCGACTGTCAATTATTAAAGTTGAGTATACTTCATACAACACGTTGTATTCTCTGTTGCCTTATCATTACAACAACATAATCTTACTACATAAGTACACTTAACATCAACACAAAAGTATATACAATCTACATTATTATCTGTTATTGTTTACCACAAATCATTTCATAATTCAGTCCATTTCAAAACCCACTACACTCACATAATTAAATGTTCATGAACAATAAATATTGTTACAACACAAATAAGCCACCCCAATACCAGGGATAAAAAAAGATGAATCAACAATATAAAAAATAATTCATATAATAAAATGTTTAAAATAATGAAAATAAAATGACAATGATGCGACAAACGACGACATGACCACGAAAGTGAAGAAGAAGGAAAATGAACATGAAACAAACCAAGTATAAAGGAAATAAAATGAAACCGAATGAGAAAACACAGACAAATAATATAGAAAATGAAAAGGAGAAATGGTACACTCAAATGTAATATTAGAAACGAAACCAATAACTAACCAATGTAAAAAAATAAGTATTATTATCGATTAAAAGATAAATGTAAATGATGTGATAAAACCCAATAAAGTAATGTGAAAAATAAAAGTACACTAACCCAGGAATTAGAGTTAGATGTAATAAAACACTCTATAAAGACATAACTTATTAATAGTATAAATAATATTTGTAAAGAGAGAGATAGTGAGACGGTGAGAAAATATTATTATCTAAGTGACAAAGAGAAAGTAATTATAGGGATTACCCACTAATAAACACTTAAAATAAACAGTTAAGGAGTGCAAAAGTGAAAGTGTAAAACCCCAAAATAATTAGAGACCCTATTAATAGGAATAAACACTTACTAATCTGTAATAAACACTGAATGATTAATGGTGAACTGTATTAGTAATTAAGAATGTTGTTAATAATAGTATTAGATATAAACACTTCATAATCTGTAATGAACACTGAAGATTGATAGTGACATTATTATTTAAAAAAGAATCTTGTTATTAATAAAATTAAGTTTAATTGTAAGAGAGGGATACAATAGTATTTAAAAGGGAGAATCCCATGGAAGGTAAACAGTTAGTGTTACCATGGATAGAAGATAGAGATTATTTAAGAAATAAGAAATTAAAAATGAATTCAATAAACACCCCAGGTTATAAGGGATAAACAATTAAGTAAGTTTAAATGGTGTGAGGATGTTTATCACCCAAAAAATAATAAAGAATGAAATGAATTATAAACAAACATTACCTAATAATTGTTAAAAAATTGTTTAATTAAATTTATGAATAGGATATGGCTGAAGGAATTGTACAGCTCATAGGCCTAGATGTTGTTTTATGTGATAAGGAATAGTAAGTAATAGGCATATTGTTAACAAGGGCAAAATAGATAAATAAGAAGGTGAATCAATACAGATCTAATTACACTGTAAAATCAGTTAGGAAATAATTAACAATCCATAATGTAGAAAATAATAGAAACATACAAATAGTATAGAAACAGATCCAAAACACATCAAAAAATAAAAAACCAATTATAATAACAAAACAAAATACATTAGAGTAAAATGAGATATAATTTGTATAAAATAAATAAATATAATCAATGGCTACTTAGGCCTATGAAATGCCTAACTGTCAAAAACAAATAACTACAAATTGTAAAAAATCAACAAGGAAATTATCAAATCCAAGGCGAGTAATTAGCCAAGGATAATTTGTGAATCATATTGATAGAAAAATGTTAGAATAAGAACTTAAATTAAAAGAGAAATGTAATTAACAAATATTAACATAATTGTACAAACATTAATATTTTAAAGAACCCAACCTTATGGGATATCAAAATAATCTTTGAAAGGAAATACAAACAGTAGTGATAATATTTATTATATAGGAAGGAAGACAGAAGAATAAAAGCAACCAGAAGATATACAGGAATTTTGAATAAAAATTCAAAATTGATAACAATGGTTATAAAGTCATGATCAACCAATCAGAATTTATTTGTAACCATGACAACAGACCGTTGGTTACAATTTTTCCGTTAAATCATAGTATTCAATAAGTGACGCTCATCCAGATTAGACGCCAGATCTTGAATGACCTAAATTTTAATTTAAAAAGTATAAAAAGTAATCAAAATTCAAAAAGAAGAACCAGTAAGCAGCAGACGAGGAACAATAACATTTAACTAATGCCAAGGACCAATTTAAATAAAAATGAAATGAAGAAATTACCACAACTAACATGAAAAAGATGCCAGAAGCCCAAATCATTCAAAATTGATGACTATTCCATTTCACCTGAACAACGGTTTATCTCAAGCCTACTGATTTGATAAGTATCATTAAATTACCCAAATTCCAGAAATAAACTCACTTTAAATATTCTCACAGTCATCTGAACTCTCACTATAAACTGAATATAATTTCTTTCAAAGATTAAGTAAAACAATAAAACACTGAAAATTTATTAACTAAGAAAATAACCTAGTGTTAAATTGCGAACTTGTGAAACACACTTTACTACACTGCAGGAACAAATTGTAGCTACACATTATATTATTTAAGTACAAATAATGTAAGGTAGTGTACTTTTTATTGTAATCATTATTAATATTTTTCTTGTAATCACAAGGACCCAGACTTTGAACGATAATAACTGTAAACAGACAACACAGTCGCCATACTTGACTAAATCGCTCGTTCAAAATCGATCTTCGCCAAAACCCTAGAGATATTAGACTCATATTAATTGTCGGTGCAAAATTGTTAATAACCAAGAATTTTATTGTCAAACTGAATAATTACCAATCAATAATTAAAGAAACTAGTACAGAGTGTACCCATTGTTTTTATTTCATAGGGAAGTGTATTGTATAAATTGTGTATTGTATAGCAGAGACCAGCGAGAATGACGGCAAGCGCTCACGCCGCCTGTTGCGGTTTGGAAGCTCTTGAAGAGTCTCGAGTTATTCCAAAGACGCTATGCAGGAAAGGCTGGATTGTATGTAAGAAAAGAAGTGGACTGTATTACGGATATTTGACATGCGTTTATTGAAGTTTTAAAGTATTGATTATGATCGGCACGTGCGGATGCATTTGAGGCAATAACGCCCAAAAATTAGTTTTAAAAGAAGTCGTGGTCCATTGAAGATGGACGCAGGTAGTCTGAATTGAATTAAATCTTATAAATACATATCAAAAAATGTCCAGAAGCCGCGGCTGGAAGAGAAGTGTTTTACGAGAGATGCGCTCGGAGCTTTGTTAGAAACTAAACTAAACTTGTCTACCGACGGCCGTGATGACCGGCGGCAGCATTTGATAAGCGCGTGAGGTCATCCGCTCGTGCCGCATTGCGGCAGTACACCGCGTACAGCTGATAAACAAGTACAAAGTTTAAACATACTGCCCGCCAAAATCGGGACGATTTTGTACATTAAACGTTAAATTGAATAATACAATAATTAGACTTACATGGCGAAAGCGATACAATAATTGGCGTATTGGCCACAGCGCAATGACATAATAACCATAATATGAATTCAATTAACAATCACAAGGTATACAATAAATTGACTCTTGGATTAAAGTATCATCCATACTATGAATTCAATTAACAATCACAAGGTATACAATAAATTGACTCTTGGATTAAAGTAACTCACTTCTAACATAAAATTTGTAGAAAACAAAATTCATTAAGCTAACACAAAAGCTTAAGTCAAAACAAAACAATTTATGTGCTAGAAAAGATACAAAAAATAAAAATCATGATAAAAACGAGTCTTTACATAACTAAACATGATCTCTCTTGAAGCATAACATGTGGATAAGAAATACATATATTTAAACCTTGACAAACGTAAGTGACAACTTTAAATTATGTGACGTTATAATACAGTTTTAACATATATCAAATACATAAATACAGTTTATTTTCACCTACCTGTAAAGCTTCTATTTGGGTCCAGAATTCGATCATATTGTAACCAATAAAATAAATTCTTATAGGGTTACTTATATCTTGTGTAATGTAGCCTCACTTCAGGTTCGTCAACTTGTAACGATAAGAATATTTCGTTACGTACAATGTTATCAGGAATAGGTTACTTGTATTTTGGGTTGTGTGTACTTGAATTACATACACCGCCCGTTGGAAGTGTCAATGTATAACATAGATAAATAATGTAGCGACTAACTCACACTGGAGTCGTCAATTTGTAATTATGAATGTGTTATGTAGGACGGCGAATGGTTTTGTAAATTGCCGCTTGCTCCCACTATACCGCACGTTTCCGTGATGTCACTCAACGTTGCCAACCGTCGTGTCCGCTGCAATCTGTGAATTTATTTCCTAAATAGAACAGCAATAATAACGACACAAATTGGCATCAAACATATTTCCTCATAGGAATCCTTTATTCAGAAAAAACACTGTTTAATTGTTCTTAAATTTGAACAGGATAATCACAATTGTGGCGCAAATTATAAGTCTTCTTTTTACCGGTTGGCAGTAGTAACCAACATTCAGTATTTTTCTTTTCTTTCAGACCAAAACAATGCTTCGTTAACGTTTCTATTAAAAATTAAAGTATCTCAGGGCGTATATGGTTCGGGGATTACAATTAAACAAAATATTATTCTATAAATCAAAATACAAGTTTTACAATTAAAGGATATTACAATGTTATAGTGTAACGTGCACACAGGCAGTTGTATAGTGGTTATCAGTTCAAATAGGTTATGTCTAATTTAGGCTTTAATAATTATTATGTGAATCAAAGGTTCTTGTGGTGTTTGAAAAGGTGTCAATCTCAAATCGTGTTATTAGTGAGTGTTCTTAGTGTTGGTGTTATATGGTGTCTGTAGTTTTAGTTGATTAGTATTTAAAAGTCGTGTATACAAATGTGGTTGATGATGTACAATATAATAAGTTGTCAAAAATCACCAAATCCTCTTCTTTTATGGTTCTTGTCGAATACAGGGTCCTCGTCCACTTCAGATCTTCTTCCTGGTTCTTGGGTCTTCTCTCTCATATAATTGTTGTTCTTCTCTTAGTGTAAAAGGTTCGTTTTGTTTACTTCTAACGGTATTAATATGTTTGTATCGTTTTTACACTGTTTAATATATAATATGTCGGACGTTTTGCAAACGCGTCTATCCGCTAAGCTCGTTGTCAAAGAAGTCATTTTATTTATCCGAAATTTCTGGTTACTAAGGGTAAACTTGGAATCTGGTTGGCTAATCCGGATATACATTGTCATATACTTTCATTATTCCAAAGTCTAAATTTTGTTCAAAATCTTTAAATTGACATAACTTTTCTACACTGAATGGGAATTTAAAACCATTATCAGCATTATTTTGATCTTTACATTTGTTACATTTAGACACTAAACATGCCTATTTTTACTTAAGAACTACAGATGTTACAATTTTGTTATATGAAATTTTCTTAAATAACTTGATATGTATTATTTTGTTTCTATATTCGTTTTGTACACTATTACCTATAAATATATTTATCCTTTCACCTTTGTTTTACAAAATCTCTAACATTATTATCAGAATTTACAAAAGTTGGTTTCACCTGGCCTATGTACTGGTGTTATTTTCATCACCATGTTTAAAATCTTTTTCAGTTAAATTATCTTTTAACAATTATAAAAACTGTTTAACACATAACATTATTTTATCAAAACAAAAAATATACTATTCTAATAGTTTAAATTCATGCACACATGGCTATGATTTTACTGAATCCTTGAACAAATTAACTGTTCTTTACCTAAACTGTATAATTGTTTGACACTTAGCCATAACATCTTTTATAGTCTATTCTGCTTTGCCAAATCAATTTATAACTGTTTAACACCAGTTCTATGGTTATATTTATTAACATAAAACATGAAATTAATATCATTTAATTGACATTCCTTTAAAATAACTGTTCCACCTATTACATACAAAAAACAACACAAATACTATGATAATAAAACAATGTGCTTAAACCTAATAACATGCACATTTATAAAACAAATTCTGTACTAACTAATTAGTCTGTTGCCAGTTAATTTAATAATTACTCTGACACTGTCTATGTTATGCTTCACTCTCGTTATAAATGTTATAGTGAACATGTCATTATTTGTTGTTTACTGGACAATCTTATGAACACTATATGTTACAATTATTTGTATGGTTTATGTATCTATAATAAGGTGTATTTATATTTTCATTACATCAATTAACTTAATTATTTACCAATATTTCTTTTACATAATGTTACATGTTTGGGCCTATTATCCCTCAATTTGTATTTTGATTATCTGGATATTATGATACATTAAATGAAACCATTTGTTTCTTTATAGTACTGGTTCATAAGCCATCTGTCTTTATAATTCTTTATTTGGTCATTACTGAAGGTTCATGTCATAATTGGGGTTGAAAGTATTTTGCATCACTTAGCCATAATCATTAATTTGGGTACGGTCAGTTGTCTTACTAGTCAGTCTAAAATGGTTAGTCATTCCTTTTCACTATCATCTTGGAAGATATTGTTCTTCTTGTTAGTTTCTTAACCAAAGTCTTCATTAAATCAGGTACGATATTAAGTTGTTCCAAATGTCATGTTACATACTACCCTGCCACCAAATTTGATCATTTTAATAAAATATTGTTTTTGTTGAAATTATCAATTATCTTACTTTCACATTATCATTTGTTATTCTTATTATGATCTGGTATACTTGTCTTTAATTATAAGTGTTCTATCCCTGGAACATGTTACTTCCCTAACAAATTAATCACCATATATTCTGGAATCAGTCGGGGGGCTCTCTTGACCTAATACCCCGCTGTCCTTCAATACATAATACATAAATAATATCGATTGCTGGAGCTATCTCGTCAGTCAATCACATTTAATAATCACTAGTCTATTTACGACTAAATCAAATAAAAATAATATAATATATTCTTGGGATTGTTCACTCAGTTTAACTTCTCAGATCTAAATATTTCTTTCCATTGATTCTTTCAGATGTTTATTTTCTTGTGGCGATATTAATAACATTTTTTTTTTTCAATTGGTACTATCTTCTTTCCTTCTTTATCAGTACTCTTTAAACTTCATTTTTTCATTCACTATCTTCATTCAATTAAAACATAACAAGTATTTGCATCTTTAGTTGTTGTTAATTCTCTCACAATCATGATAGGTTATTTGTAGTAAATTCGTTTCTAGTCTTGTCTCATTTCCATCGTCGACTGTCTACATTTGTCCTTTCTTATTCGTTTTATAGCACTATGGTTTCTTCTAATTTATGGATGTTGCATCTTTCTTTTATATTCCAAAATAAGTTCTTAATTATATTTAATAAGAGGTGCTTATTTTGTTTAGAATTTGGAAATTTATTCCCAGTTGTTTATCTGCTTCATTCATAATAACATTATCAAACTGTACTGTAAGTCGTCCATACTATTTATTTGAATTCTGAGATATTCAAATTTGTTTATTTTGGTTTTATTTAAAATTATATTCTGGATTAGTAAAGTTGGTAAGATGAGCTTACTATATTTCTTTAGAATTTTGTGGTATATAATCATAAATTCTTCAATTCCAAATTAATTCTCATAAATAATTAGTTGTAAGTTGTTCTTACTATTTCTTTAGAATTTTGTGGTATATTCAACTTTGTTTATTAGGTTCATAATACATTTTTAAGGAAACTTGGTTGTATGTCCCCTTAATCTTTTTTGTTTCCACATCACTAATGACATAAGTATTATTGTTATTGTTTTTTATAACAACATATGGTCCATTATACAGTAATAATAGCTTTTTTGCTATTCCTTCCTTAGAACTTGGCAATTCGCGGTTTTTTAACAATACCTTGTCTCCAATCTTGTACTGGATCATTTTCTGCTGAATTATTTTGTATTTTCTCCTTCGTTTCTCCACTTGTTCATTCAGTTTGCTGTGGAATCTCACGTTGTCGAACTGGTAAGCTGGGTTGTAAGGGAAATTGATTATTTCACTAATTTCTCGGGGTGGTAGTCTTTCATGCATTATGGTATATGGAGTATCTTGTATTGCTTCATGGTAAGCTAAGTTGATAAAGCTCTCTGTTTGTGTAATGTAGTCACTCCACTTCTGGTGTTTATCAAAACAATATGTCCTGAGTATACGGCCGACCTCCCTCAGTACTCTTTCCGCCGGGTTGCTATTTGGGTGATAGACAGATGTTTTATATGTCTTGACACCTAAGTCTAACAAAGTCTCCTTCCAGACCCTTCCTCGAAACTGAGTTCCGTGATCGGTAATAATTGATCGTGGAGCTCCTAACTCTGGTATGTATTGTTGGATCACTATTTGCAAAATCTTTTTTGTAGTTGCCCGATTAATGGGGTATAGTTTTGTAAACTTGGAGTAATGGTCGAACATGATTATAATAAACTTATACTGTTTCCTCCCTCCACTACGAGGTAACGGTCCACACACATCTAAAAATACTCTCTCTAATTTACCAGTTGATGTAATAGGTTGCATTATTCCTTCTGTTTTTTCGTTATTTCATTTTGCCAATTGACAGATGTGACACTGCCGAATACATTCTCTAACTCTCCTGTTGATATTCTTAATGTAAGTGTGTTCCTCAAGTGCCTTCATTACTTTTAATGCACCCATATGCCCATATCGACTATGGTAGTCCAGTATTAATTCTGTTTCTAAAGCTTTAGGTATCACCACCTTCCATGATCCTTGGTTATTATTTGGTTTGTAAAATAATATGTCTTCATGTAGACAGTAATATGCAGTGATTTTTTCATCCTGTTGGATCAGTCTTTGTCTAAAATTGTTGATTTTGGTATCCTCTGTTTGTTGTTGTGCAATTGATTTCATGATGTTTTCCAAATCTGACTTGTTTTTTATTATAGTATATACCTTGATGATTGTTTCTTTTTCCCCTTCAAAAGTTTGTTGTTCTATGTTAATCCGGGACAATATATCTGCAGCAATATTCTGTTTTCCTGGAACATACTCCCAATTTATATGGTACTCCTGTAGTGCGAGTATCCACCTTGTCAATCTCCCATGGTTAATCTTGCAATTTTTTAGGAAAGATATTGACTTATGATCGCTCCTCACAGTTATCGGGTATCCAAGAATGTAGGTTCTGAATTTCCCACAAGCGAATACAACGCTTAATAACTCCTTTTCTGTTACACTATAATTGCGTTCACATCCATTAAGTATTCTGCTTGCAAAACTCACCACCTGATGTTCTCCCTCACTATCTTCTTGATATAATACAGATCCTAAACTTATATCACTGGCATCACAGTTCATGAAGAAAGGTTGATTGAAATTAGGATGTTTTAATACAACTGAACTTAGGAAATTATGCTTGATCATTTGGAGTAAATTGTCTTGTTCCTGTCCCCAGGACCATTTGTTCTTAGAGGATAATTGTGGAGAAAACTTTGCTGTCATTTCAGAATAATTTCTCTGAAACTTCCTATAATAATTGCAAAGTCCCAGAAATGATTGAAGTTGCTTTTTATTTTTAGGACTTGGGAACTTCTGGATAGCTTCAATTTTTTCATTGGATGGTGTTATTCCTTGTCTTGTTAGGTTAAAACCCAGGAATTGGACTTCACTGGCGATAAGCTTGGATTTTTGAAGTTTTAGGGTAACGTTATTGTCTGATAGTTTTTGTAATACTTGTCCTACTCTGTCACAATGGTCTTCCCAATTCACTGAAGTAATCAACAAGTCATCAACATAGACTGTGGTATATGGAATAGTATCTGGACCCAACACCTGGTCCATACATCTTACGAATACAGCTACTGAATTTACCAGTCCAAACGGTAGTCTCTTGAACTGATAGTTCCTTCCTTCGAAAATAAAGGCGACGTACTTTCGACTATCTGGGTGTAGCTCCACCTGCCAATACCCACAAACCGTATCCCAGGTGCTAATAAATTGTATGCCATTGAATTTTTTCAATATCTCCTCAATCTCTCCGGGAGATGTTCTGTCATTAACTATGATCTTATTAATCTCTCTAGCATCCAAACAGAGTCGTACTTTGCCATCTTTCTTTGGAACTGCTATTAATGGACTGGTATATGGGGAACAGCTATACTCAATAATATCTTCTGCTATCATTTTGTCTAGTTCAGTCCTCACTGCTTCTTTTAATGCATAAGCAACGGGATATGATTTTTTATTAAAATTTACAGGCTCCTTGAATTGTAATGTAAATTGATAATCTTTTATTTTGCCAGGTATATCAGAGAAAACATAGCGGTATTTATTATATATTGATATTAACTTTTCTATTTGTTGTGTGGTTAAATTACATTCATTTTGTTCTGACCGAAATTGTCGGATCTCTTCTAATTTTTCCAACCATAAACGGTCTTCACTCCCAAAGTATTCCCTTCTTACATTCCATGACTCATCTTGATTATTATTGAATTTTCTTATACTATTGCATGAAGGTACATTTTTGTTTTCTACTAATTTTGCTGTCCATTCTATATTATCCACTTTTAACGACACTATGGCCTGTCTCATGTCAATTATTGCTGAGTATTTTCTCAAAATATCACAGCCTATTAGTAGATTAAATGGTAGATTACTAGCTATTAGAAAAATCATAGGTATAGCTACATTTCCGCTGGTCACTGTTAATGATACCTGTTTTCTTATTGACTTGTTTTGCCTTCCAGTAGCTCCGATTAAAATTATATTTTGAATTGGTAAAGTTGGTAAGATGGCCTTACTATGTTTTTGAATTTTGATGTATTCATTGTTGTCGATTAACGACACGTTTGCGCCCGTATCTATCATACATCTTGTCTTTAATCCATTCACTTGGGCGATGATATAAACGATCTCATTATTTGAACTATTGTGCGTTATCATGTCGTCGTTCAGTAGTTCTTCTCTAACATTTTTTAAGAAATGATTGTGCACTTTCGTCAATGTATCGTCAGTCATTTTGTCTCGTCCTAGTAAGTACCCAAATTGCCGGTTCAGTGATGGGACCTGATGGATTTTCACTGCCGCGGTCCATTTAAATCAGGGCTGATCTCCTCGGTCCTGTTGTCTGATTGATTGGGTCTGTCTCTACTCTGTGACTCTTGTACCTCAATGGCATTATTATTGAACGTCACTGAGTTTCGGTTATCTCTGTTGTCGTCGCAGCTTCTACTTCGCCGATGTTCATCGCGGTAGTGCTGGTTACTCTCCTCCTGAAAACTTCTTCCACGGTTCCCATTAAATTTGCTCGTCCCTGGTACCAACGTCTTCCCACATCTCTATCGTCAATGCTTACATAATTTACTTGTCTTCGATATGTTTGATTTTGATTGTTATTATTGCTGTTATTATTATGCCTGTATCGGTTATCGTAGTTGTTGTTATAACCTCGGTTGTTCTGGTACTGGTGGTCTCTGTCATTGGCGCGCTGGTATCCATTATTGTTATTATTTGTAGGAGGGCTACGGTAATAGTGGTTGTTGTTATTGTTGTTATTATTCACATTATTTCGTGGATAGTTGTTAGTGTTATTCTGATTTTGGTAACCGCGTTGATAGTGGTTACCGTTGTTGTTATAACTATTGTTCGGTCGTTGCCCGTTGTTTTCATATTGGGCGTCGCGGCGACCATTATTTCTATTTATTTCATCGTTCCTTCGTCGGTACTGGAGGAAGTTCTTTTCTTGTTCCATCTCCACTAATAATGTTGACATCTCCTCGATGGTTTGTATGCGTCCGTTTATTCGGCCTCTTGTAATTTCGCCACCATAGTGATAGGCTAAGAGCCGCACTAAAAATTCTGTAGGAATTGCAGGCTCTAAATGTCTGGCTATATTTATTTTGCCAAGAAAATATGCGGTTGTAGTTTGCTTGCCGTGCAGGTCATATCGGCCCAATCCTATGTCACTTCTTATCATGTGTTGCATGGCATCAGACCAATATTTAGATTTGAACTGCTTTTTAAACTCTTGGAAGTTCTGTATACTCAGCCGCATCGCCGTCCACCAATTGTCATATACTTTTCGGAACATCTCGTCCAGCATGCTCCTTATTACAAACCATCTGTCTTCTCCGGTTTTGGCTATCTTCTCTTCGACTTGTTCTAAGAATAGCATGGGGTTTCTTCTATAGTTTTGAAAATCGATCACTTCTCGATTTTCCTCGCATGTTGTATGGGCACCGGTACATTGTCTGTTTTTTAGGGAATTAATTTTGTCTCTATGAGCAGTTGTTTGGTCTTGTACTCGATTGAGACTAGTACTCATACCTTCTAATATCTCTCCCATCACTGCTTGGTTGGTTCTTATATTTTCAACTCGTCCATTCGTTTCTTCCCGGACGCTCAGTATCTCTTGGTTCATCCGCTCACACTTTTCCTTGGTCTCGGATTCTACCCTTTTTATTTCAGTCACCGGTTCTTCCAGCTTCTTGTCCCATTCTTCCTGCAATTGCCGGTTATTAATTTCTATCTTGTTATTCCACTCCTCTTTTAATGACTTTGTGTTCATCCAATTTTTTCATGGTTTCCTGGTAATTTTCCTTCAATTCTTCCCTCAATGCTTTATTATTTGCGTCAATTTTCTCCTCCATTTTCTTGCTATTCTCTTTCAATTCTCCCATTTTTTCTTCAATTTTCTTATTAGTCTCTTCCAATTTTCGGCTTAATTCCTCCGTAGATTGTTTATTATCTTCCTTTAATTTTTCTAAGTTCTTATTACTGTTCTCACTTAATTCTTCCTTCAATTTTTCTAAGTTTTTAGTACTGTTCTCACTTAATTCTCCCTTCAATTTTTCTAAGTTCCTATTACTCTTCTCGCTTAATTCTTCCATTTTCTTACTACTCTCCTCCATTTTCTTACTGAAATCTTCCTTCATTTCGTCCTTTAGTTTCTTATTACTCTCCTCCATAGACTGTTTACTGTCCTTCATTTCGTCCGTCAGTTTCTTACCAGTTTCCTGCATTAATTCCATCATACGTCTAATCATTTCTTGCGTCTTCTCGCTTTCTGTTTGTGTGGGTTCTTCTGGTTGTTTCTCCGGATCCTTCCTTGTTGTAATTTCTATTTCCTCAACCGGTGTTGCTTCTTTGTCTTCCATATTTAACTCGTCTACCTTCTCGGTTTCGGCCGCTCTTTTACGTGATACTTCTCGCTTCCTCATTTTGTCTATTTTTGTTTATTTGTCTATAAATTATAATTTAATTTATATTAAATTACACGCCTCACACGTTGGTTCGCCAATTTGTAACCAATAAAATAAATTCTTATAGGGTTACGTATATCTTGTGTAATGTAGCCTCACTTCAGGTTCGTCAACTTGTAACGATAAGAATATTTCGTTACGTACAATGTTATCAGGAATAGGTTACTTGTATTTTGGGTTGTGTGTACTTGAATTACATACACCGCCCGTTGGAAGTGTCAATGTATAACATAGATAAATAATGTAGCGACTAACTCGCACTGGAGTCGTCAATTTGTAATTATGAATGTGTTATGTAGGACGGCGAATGGTTTTGTAAATTGCCGCTTGCTCCCACTATACCGCACGTTTCCGTGACGTCACTCAACGTTGCCAACCGTCGTGTCCGCTGCAATCTGAATTTATTTCCTAAATAGAACAGCAATAATAACGACACAAATTGGCATCAAACATATTTCCTCATAGGAATCCTTTATTCAGAAAAAACACTGTTTAATTGTTCTTAAATTTGAACAGGATAATCACAATTGTGGCGCAAATTATAAGTCTTCTTTTTACCAGTTGGCAGTAGTAACCAACATTCAGTATTTTTCTTTTCTTTCAGACCAAAACAATGCTTCGTTAACGTTTCTATTAAAAATTAAAGTATCTCAGGGCGTATATGGTTCGGGGATTACAATTAAACAAAATATTATTCTATAAATCAAAATACAAGTTTTACAATTAAAGGATATTACAATGTTATAGTGTAACGTGCACACAGGCAGTTGTATAGTGGTTATCAGTTCAAATAGGTTATGTCTAATTTAGGCTTTAATAATTATTATGTGAATCAAAGGTTCTTGTGGTGTTTGAAAAGGTGTCAATCTCAAATCGTGTTATTAGTGAGTGTTCTTAGTGTTGGTGTTATATGGTGTCTGTAGTTTTAGTTGATTAGTATTTAAAAGTCGTGTATACAAATGTGGTTGATGATGTACAATATAATAAGTTGTCAAAAATCACCAAATCCTCTTCTTTTATGGTTCTTGTCGAATACAGGGTCCTCGTCCACTTCAGATCTTCTTCCTGGTTCTTGGGTCTTCTCTCTCATATAATTGTTGTTCTTCTCTTAGTGTAAAAGGTTCGTTTTGTATACTTCTAACGGTATTAATATGTTTGTATCGTTTTTACACTGTTTAATATATAATATGTTGGACGTTTTGCAAACGCGTCTATCCGCTAAGCTCGTTGTCAAAGAAGTCATTTTATTTATCCGAAATTTCTGGTTACTAAGGGTAAACTTGGAATCTGGTTGGCTAATCCGGATATACATTGTCATATACTTTCATTATTCAAAAGTCTAAGTTTTGTTCAAAATCTTTAAATTGACATAACTTTTCTACACTGAATGGGAATTTAAAACCATTATCAGCATTATTTTGATCTTTACATTTGTTACATTTAGACACTAAACATGCCTATTTTTACTTAAGAACTACAGATGTTACAATTTTGTTATATATGAAATTTTCTTAAATAACTTGATATGTATTATTTTGTTTCTATATTCATTTTGTACACTATTACCTATAAATATATTTATCCTTTCACCTTTGTTTTACAAAATCTCTAACATTATTATTCAGAATTTACAAAAGTTGGTTTCACCTGGCCTATGTACTGGTGTTATTTTCATCACCATGTTTAAAATCTTTTTCAGTTAAATTATCTTTTAACAATTATAAAAACTGTTTAACACATAACATTATTTTATCAAAACAAAAAATATACTATTCTAATAGTTTAAATTCATGCACACATGGCTATGATTTTACTGAATCCTTGAACAAATTAACTGTTCTTTACCTAAACTGTATAATTGTTTGACACTTAGCCATAACATCTTTTATAGTCTATTCTGCTTTGCCAAATCAATTTATAACTGTTTAACACCAGTTCTATGGTTATATTTATTAACATAAAACATGAAATTAATATCATTTAATTGACATTCCTTTAAAATAACTGTTCCACCTATTACATACAAAAACCAACACAAATACTATGATAATAAAACAATGTGCTTAAACCTAATAACATGCACATTTATAAAACAAATTCTGTACTAACTAATTAGTCTTTTGCCAGTTAATTTAATAATTACTCTGACACTGTCTATGTTATGCTTCACTCTCGTTATAAATGTTATAGTGAACATATCATTATTTGTTGTTTACTGGACAATCTTATGAACACTATATGTTACAATTATTTGTATGGTTTATGTATCTATAATAAGGTGTATTTATATTTTCATTACATCAATTAACTTAATTATTTACCAATATTTCTTTTACATAATGTTACATGTTTGGGCCTATTATCCCTCAATTTGTATTTTGATTATCTGGATATTATGATACATTAAATGAAACCATTTGTTTCTTTATAGTACTGGTTCATAAGCCGTCTGTCTTTATAATTCTTTATTTGGTCATTACTGAAGGTTCATGTCATAATTGGGGTTGAAAGTATTTTGCATCACTTAGCCATAATCATTAATTTGGGTACGGTCAGTTGTCTTACTAGTCAGTCTAAAATGGTTAGTCATTCCTTTTCACTATCATCTTGGAAGATATTGTTCTTCTTGTTAGTTTCTTAACCAAAGTCTTCATTAAATCAGGTACGATATTAAGTTGTTCCAAATGTCATGTTACAATATGTACGTCAGATGCAAACCTGTGTTAAGGTTATCGAAATAACTAACTCGACACATTTTTAGAAGAGAAATTATGATTTTTAATGATCAAATATTGCAACTTTAAATGTTTGTTTTCCAAATAAATTTTCTTACATGTTTTCAAATGTTGTGTAACTCTTGTTCATCAAATGTTGTGTAACTCTTGTTCATACATTTTATTTTATATACTTAAATAATATTACTTACACCTAAGAAGATAGCCCAGCCTGCCTCTCACTCACTCTCACATTCCTAAAACAACCCCCGTTACCCTGATTGATTAATCTAATGCATTATATAAAAACCTCAGCCGGCAACGCGTTCATCCGTGGCCTCGTGGCCGCCCCGTGGTAAGTTTGTAATCGTCCCGAAAAACAAAAAAATATAACAAATTTTGTATGTTGGTGTTCTGTAGTTATTCCCGCATCACTACCACTGATTTACAAAGATTGATTCACTTTTACTGACACATTTTTTAAATTTTGAGGAGAGCTAACCCCTTCTAGTTGCACCGGCCGGTACTCCTTGGGACGAACTGCGCAACGTTCTTTGCGAGCGGGCGGAAACTCAGGTCCACTGCCAACGGATCTCGTCGACGTTCATAGTTGATTTGTTGTAGTTTATTGGCTAGGCACATGCTACATAGTGGTTGTTTCGGTAGTGTGTGTCGACGATATTTAGGCACTGCTGGCTTGATGTCACCAAAAGGGGCGGGGACTTAGCTACGTTTCCTTCAGCTTAGTCAAGGAGACGAAATAGAAAATATAGTTTTTTCACCATCTTGGCGTTTCCAGACCGCGTCAGTCCGAGCGTATACTCACTTGACGCATGCGTGCGCACTGTCACATTCACGCACAGTTCTGAGAAAACCTAGGGTGGTACAAATTCTTTGCCTGATTTCGCAACGTAATATTGTGTCTTGCCTTTGTTCTAAAACTGTTATAGTCACCACGTGTTCTGTCACAATGGGATTAAAACTTGCACAATATTTTTTATGAAATCCCGAAAACTGAAATAAAATAAAAGACCCCATATTTTTGACACGTTACAATACCCCCTCAATGAGAATTCTTCTGTCCAAAACAGAAGAAATCTCATTGATAAAACCCCTAAGAGGACCGGTGAGGAACTGGTGCCAACAACCCCTATTGTTCTTACTCTGCATGGGTAAACGACCCCCCTGGCTCGGCGACTATGGGCGCATCTGAACGAGATCACTGGACTTCCCTGTAAGAGATCCCAACACCGAAAAATCGACCAGACACGCACCACGGCGCACCTCACCTTCTAACATGCTACCCCGAAAAAATCCAACACCCTGGCTTAGACTATGCCAGATCCTCCACCGATATGTTTCCCCTTATATGCAAGCCTTTAGCACATACTGGGCTCACGCACACACTCACATTACATATTATAAATTGAAAAATTCTTTAAAAATTTGTTTAAATTACAACTCACTGGTTGTTTTCATTTAAAATCAAATCGCAAATTTTGTATATATTTTAAATTATTCTCTTCATTGTTTTTTGTTTTTTAAAAATAAATCAATTTAAACATTTCTTACAATTAAGAACATCCTTAACCTAACATGTGATTACCTAGAGTCTAACAATACAATTCAATAAAATAATTCAATAAAAATAAACATGGTTAGTACACAAACAATAAAATAATCAAAGTTTAAAATCATCCATTAGCTGGCAGGCGAAAAATCAAGATTTTTTTTTTTTTCAAAAAAATATTTTCCAAAAAATTTTAAAATTCAAAGAAAAAATTTAAATTTATTAAAAGGTTTCCTTTACATATAGAAATTATTTAAAATTTGTTTAGATTGATCAAAAACAAAAGTTGAATTAACTTCCTTACTAAACAAGCTTATATGACCTCACTGTCAGCTGATTAAAACTAGGTCAAGTTCAAAAACCTTGACCCACATACGTTATATACAGGTTCTATCTGAAAATACATTTAACATCTGTAACATTCTAACTTGAAACACAAAACATAATAAAATAAAACATTTAAAATAAACAAAATATTATTATAATTCACAATCCAATTGACATTTAAATTATTCAAAATAAACACTTTCTAACTTTACATTTCCAAATCCTATCAAAATTTTGTCACTGGTTTCAATTAAAAATATTTTATTATTCTTGTTATAAATCTCTTTCTTTATTTGACAATCTCATTCCCCATTACTGTGGGTGATTTAAATATTTATCTCATTTAATTTACCACTTGGTAGGCTTACACTTATAATCTCTACCCCCTCTGACTCTAATACTCATCAACTTTAACTAACATGACACCCATCTCTATCAAAAACATCTACCAAACACTCTCTAACCCCAATTTACTAATAAACCCAATTCGCCACCTTCTCTCAATATATATAAAAAAATACTCTCTAACCCTTTGTACTTGGGATACGTGTTCCCCCCCCCAAAAACTCATTTCCCATTAATCTGGTCCCTGGATTCTACCTAAGGCGACCCCTTCCCCCTAAATCGGTCCCTTCCCGTCCCAACCTTTATGTTGCGGACTCCTACATTACACTACCCCCTTATTACAAAATTGCCATCCCCAAAATCTCAATCTCATTACCTTACTTCAACTACAACAAAAGAACATCATCAATTAATAATATCAATATATCACTCAAAACTCTACATATATTCTCCATAACTACTGTGTCAACATCAATACTCAAATTCTATTACATTATCTCACCACAACATTACATTATTTTCAAAACAATATTATTCTCTCCTATTTCAACTTTAACTTTAACTTGGACTGATCGACATGTCCCACAAAATATTTATCACCCCCAAAACTATCTTTTATTATCTCTGACAAATTATTACTTTATTTCTCATTACTTTAAATCGCATCTGTAATACATTGAAACATTACATTAAACATTAATTACCTGGAACATTTATAACCAATATAGCAGTGACATTTTATTGCTGATCAGCTGACATTCCCTAACACAATGAAAACCCATCTCAAAATTGAGCAAATTACATGAAATATATATATTTATCAATACTTACTTCTAACCTCCATGTTTCCCCTTTTTCTGATTCTGATAATTTATGTTAACCGGCTGCCATGCGGTTTAATTATTTGCTTAGTTTAAAAAATACACAAATTATATAAAACCTATACTTTCTATCAACTCTTATATCTAACCTACTACAATACAATATTACATCTAAAACATAGAATGAACACCTTATACTGAATGTATGAGCATTTAATTATTTGAGCGGAATATAAACGCTTTTATTAGATCAAAATTGGAGTTAGCAAATTTTATGTTATAGATTTAAGTTCGTGGCTCCTATGAGCCACCTCCCATCCACACACTCTATTGCAAGTTATGTTAGACTGTATCGCCCTTTCGCTTCCACAAAGACTGCATATTTGGAGGGATTTGACATCTCCGTATCTTTGCTTCGGCAGTTATATTTTAACATTTTTGATATCAACATATCTTTGGTTATATTTAAACGCCCTTAAATGGGTCTACCACCTGGCCTTGCTGTTCCTACTCGAACAGAGTGGTAGCCGCTGTTCCATAGTGCCTGGATTTCCCCTAATGTCACCCCCCACTTAATTTCTATTATATACCAATTTCAAGTCAGCTATGGTCAAGGGACTTGGTATGACCATAGCTAACCGCTAGCCAAAGCCACGATTAGTGCTGGTAAGGCAGTAATCGCCCGAAAAGTCGGGGAAATCTAACTTTTATTTCAATACCTGTTCTACTTCGTTATTAATATGTGCGACACAAACGTCTATCAGTGTACAAATTGAATTTTGTACGAAAAGGTGGGTCGCACATTTTCGCCATTTTGGCCTCCAATGGGGGTAACTCTCTCTGTTACCCCCAACCCATTTCACTATCTACGAGAGCACAGGCCACCCCCGCAATAGCACCTTACTAACTAAATAATAACATTTTTTTATATACACCATTCTAATATACCATTTTCATCAATCATTAGTCATTTAACTCATTCATCACCCTAAAATTTTCAAAATTTATTATTAATAATTAGTATATATCATTTTTCAGTTATTATTAAATCTTTAATTATCATTTTTATTCAAACACAATTATTTCAAATCATCTCATTATTGAATTAAAAAATTTTTTCATCTGAATTCGTACTATAAAATTTTTATACTTACAGTCCATTTAAAATGACATACACAAAACATCTACCCCCTACACCCAATACTTTCACCTCACCTCTGAAACATTTAACACAAATGTTAGTTTAAATCAAACAATTTATCATTTAATTACCCACTTCACAAATCTCGTACAAATAATTTAAATTCATAAAAAAATTTAATTCTACAACATTTAAATAATCAATCAACATATTTAAAACATATCAAATTGGTCTAATTACATAAATTACTGAATATACAAATTCCATTGCCATCACAACAATTACGATTAGCCAATTACTGTTATCAAAATTAATTCTGTTTATTTAAATTGCAAAATATTATTATTATTATTATTATCACTTACCTACATACATACATTGTTTACCTGACCTTCTACAATACACAAAAAAAATTCACTACATATTTATTTACAAATCGTTAGCATTGTTACTCAGTTGTACCACACTTCAATGTCCAAAGTTGCAGGGTCTAAAACCATAAAACAAAATGTTTATAACTGTCTTTTATCGTTTTATAGCCTACCCACCATCGTCATAGATTAATCTTGGTTTTATATAACATTGTTCAATTTCATTCACACACAAATTACTCTCTTGTGTGGCATAACCATAAAAACCAAATTCATTCATTTTACCCACATAATCATGCAACAAGTCAACGTTAAGTACATTTGTTAAGTCTCCATCAGTAATTATATTCATTGTCCAGTCAATTATTTTATCATTCATTACAACATAAGGTAAGTTATTATTATTTAAAACTGTATCATCAAAATAATCTTCACTCTCTCTTTTAACAAGTAAGTATTTCCTATCATTTAACATCTCTTTCAACTCATTATAATTTCTCTGCAACTTATATAATTCTATTTCTTTATCAGCACACAATTCTCCATCTAAATCTCTCTCATCATAACACCATATCATACTTTCAACATCATTCCACACAGAGGGTACTAACTTATACAAAAAAGAAAAACAACTCAAATCTTCCACTAAATAGGGTCTCTTGCCCTCCAATAATAACATTTTTGAACACCTTGGTTCATCACAAATAAGGGGAAAATTTACCCTCTGCCCTACACATTCAGCTACTCTCTCTCTCCATTCTTTTTCTAATTCATCGACACTAATTACTACTTCGTTACAACATATAACTTTCTCTCTCACACTCACTGTTTCACTATCTATTTTCAACGTTTCACTCTCTGATACCACCTTTTCAGTCATATTACCGCTTTCAATATCATTGTTAACATTTGTTATCTTACTCTCTGCTACCATATTTTTAATTATATTCTCATTTTCGACATTATTGTCATCATTTGTTAATTTTTTATTATCATTATTATTTTTACTTTTACTCTGTTCTCCCACTGACTCTACTATTCTCTCAATATCTTGTTTCAATTCATTACAACTATTTTCGCATTTCATTTTTACTTCATCAATGTCAAATTTAAGTACATCAAATTTACAATTAAATTCACTTTTAATTTCGGTCTTAATTTCATTCAATTTGTTATTCTGTGTATCTAATTTCTCATTTACACTACTTTTAAATTCTTGAATTTCGTTTTTCTGTTCATCAAACTTTACACTCTGTTTTTCTATCATCGCTTGTATTACTTTAAACATTTCATACGTATCGTCAGATTTTTTACTTTGGATAGGTGTCGATTGATGTTCGACATCTTTCATTATTTTTGATTCGGTTACTTCTACATTACTGTCAGTGAAGCTGACTTCTTCATTATTAGTTGTACACTCCCTACTCAAATTTGGGGTTATTTGAATCCCCGAATCTTCAGTTACATTGTTCTGGTCTGTTACATTTATTTCTATTTTATTTTGACTCGCACTTGGAGTCGAATGTACCTCAAAATCACTCATGTTTGACTCATTAAGATTTTCTACACTAATTGTTTCAGTTACGTTATTTTCGTTATCTGACATTCTTACTTTTTATAATTTATACTTGTGCGTACATATAATATAATCAATATGTAATATACTGTACAGCTAATTTTGTGTGAATGACGCACTGTATTCCGCTAACCTAAAACACGCGTTTGCATCTTTGTAGATATGGATTTTATATCAGCACATTTTTTAATTTATAAAATCGTCCCTGTAATCGGCTGCGCCATTTGTGAAGTTATAATACAGTTTTAACATATATCAAATACATAAATACAGTTTATTTTCACCTACCTGTAAAGCTTCTATTTGGGTCCAGAATTCGATCATATGTACGTCAGATGCAAACCTGTGTTAAGGTTATCGAAATAACTAACTCGACACATTTTTAGAAGAGAAATTATGATTTTTAATGATCAAATATTGCAACTTTAAATGTTTGTTTTCCAAATAAATTTTCTTACATGTTTTCAAATGTTGTGTAACTCTTGTTCATACATTTTATTTTATATACTTAAATAATATTACTTACACCTAAGAAGATAGCCCAGCCTGCCTCTCACTCACTCTCACATTCCTAAAACAACCCCCGTTACCCTGATTGATTAATCTAATGCATTATATAAAAACCTCAGCCGGCAACGCGGTCATCCGTGGCCTCGTGGCCGCCCCGTGGTAAGTTTGTAATCGTCCCGAAAAACAAAAAAATATAACAAATTTTGTATGTTGGTGTTCTGTAGTTATTCCCGCATCACTACCACTGATTTACAAAGATTGATTCACTTTTACTGACACATTTTTTAAATTTTGAGGAGAGCTAACCCCTTCTAGTTGCACCAGCCGGTACTCCTTGGGACGAACTGCGCAACGTTCTTTGCGAGCGGGCGGAAACTCAGGTCCACTGCCAACGGATCTCGTCGACGTTCATAGTTGATTTGTTGTAGTTTATTGGCTAGGCACATGCTACATAGTGGTTGTTTCGGTAGTGTGTGTCGACGATATTTAGGCACTGCTGGCTTGATGTCACCAAAAGGGGCGGGGACTTAGCTACGTTTCCTTCAGCTTAGTCAAGGAGATGAAATAGAAAATATAGTTTTTTCACCATCTTGGCGTTTCCAGACCGCGTCAGTCCGAGCGTATACTCACTTGACGCGTGCGTGCGCACTGTCACATTCACGCACAGTTCTGAGAAAACCTAGGGTGGTACAAATTCTTTGCCTGATTTCGCAACGTAATATTGTGTCTTGCCTTTGTTCTAAAACTGTTATAGTCACCACGTGTTCTGTCACAATGGGATTAAAACTTGCACAATATTTTTTATGAAACCCCGAAAACTGAAATAAAATAAAAGACCCCATATTTTTGACACGTTACAATACCCCCTCAATGAGAATTCTTCTGTCCAAAACAGAAGAAATCTCATTGATAAAACCCCTAAGAGGACCGGTGAGGAACTGGTGCCAACAACCCCTATTGTTCTTACTCTGCATGGGTAAACGACCCCCCTGGCTCGGCGACTATGGGCGCATCTGAACGAGATCACTGGACTTCCCTGTGAGAGATCCCAACACCGAAAAATCGACCAGACACGCACCACGGCGCACCTCACCTTCTAACATGCTACCCCGAAAAAATCCAACACCCTGGCTTAGACTATGCCAGATCCTCCACCGATATGTTTCCCCTTATATGCAAGCCTTTAGCAGATACTGGGCTCACGCACACACTCACATTACATATTATAAATTGAAAAATTCTTTAAAAATTTGTTTAAATTACAACTCACTGGTTGTTTTCATTTAAAATCAAATCGCAAATTTTGTATATATTTTAAATTATTCTCTTCATTGTTTTTTGTTTTTTAAAAATAAATCAATTTAAACATTTCTTACAATTAAGAACATCCTTAACCTAACATGTGATTACCTAGAGTCTAACAATACAATTCAATAAAATAATTCAATAAAAATAAACATGGTTAGTACACAAACAATAAAATAATCAAAGTTTAAAATCATCCATTAGCTGGCAGGCGAAAAATCAAGATTTTTTTTTTTTTCAAAAAAATATTTTCCAAAAAATTTTAAAATTCAAAGAAAAAATTTAAATTTATTAAAAGGTTTCCTTTACATATAGAAATTATTTAAAATTTGTTTAGATTGATCAAAAACAAAAGTTGAATTAACTTCCTTACTAAACAAGCTTATATGACCTCACTGTCAGCTGATTAAAACTAGGTCAAGTTCAAAAACCTTGACCCACATACGTTATATACAGGTTCTATCTGAAAATACATTTAACATCTGTAACATTCTAACTTGAAACACAAAACATAATAAAATAAAACATTTAAAATAAACAAAATATTATTATAATTCACAATCCAATTGACATTTAAATTATTCAAAATAAACACTTTCTAACTTTACATTTCCAAATCCTATCAAAATTTTGTCACTGGTTTCAATTAAAAATATTTTATTATTCTTGTTATAAATCTCTTTCTTTATTTGACAATCTCATTCCCCATTACTGTGGGTGATTTAAATATTTATCTCATTTAATTTACCACTTGGTAGGCTTACACTTATAATCTCTACCCCCTCTGACTCTAATACTCATCAACTTTAACTAACATGACACCCATCTCTATCAAAAACATCTACCAAACACTCTCTAACCCCAATTTACTAATAAACCCAATTCGCCACCTTCTCTCAATATATATAAAAAAATACTCTCTAACCCTTTGTACTTGGGATACGTGTTCCCCCCCCAAAAACTCATTTCCCATTAATCTGGTCCCTGGATTCTACCTAAGGCGACCCCTTCCCCCTAAATCGGTCCCTTCCCGTCCCAACCTTTATGTTGCGGACTCCTACATTACACTACCCCCTTATTACAAAATTGCCATCCCCAAAATCTCAATCTCATTACCTTACTTCAACTACAACAAAAGAACATCATCAATTAATAATATCAATATATCACTCAAAACTCTACATATATTCTCCATAACTACTGTGTCAACATCAATACTCAAATTCTATTACATTATCTCACCACAACATTACATTATTTTCAAAACAATATTATTCTCTCCCATTTCAACTTTAACTTTAACTTGGACTGATCGACATGTCCCACAAAATATTTATCACCCCCAAAACTATCTTTTATTATCTCTGACAAATTATTACTTTATTTCTCATTACTTTAAATCGCATCTGTAATACATTGAAACATTACATTAAACATTAATTACCTGGAACATTTATAACCAATATAACAGTGACATTTTATTGATGTCACCAAAAGGGGCGGGGACTTAGCTACGTTTCCTTCAGCTTAGTCAAGGAGACGAAATAGAAAATATAGTTTTTTCACCATCTTGGCGTTTCCAGACCGCGTCAGTCCAAGCGTATACTCACTTGACGCGTGCGTGCGCACTGTCTCATTCACGCACAGTTCTGAGAAAACCTAGGGTGGTACAAATTCTTTGCCTGATTTCGCAACGTAATATTGTGTCTTGCCTTTGTTCTAAAACTGTTATAGTCACCACGTGTTCTGTCACAATGGGATTAAAACTTGCACAATATTTTTTATGAAACCCCGAAAACTGAAATAAAATAAAAGACCCCATATTTTTGACACGTTACAATTATATAAGAGAAACCATCTTGAACACTGCTTCACATACAATAATACAAATAATAAGAACATAATGTTATCATAATCATATCAAAGTTCAATGGTACATGACATTGAAAAATATAATACATACGTAGAATAATTGACACCATAAGTAACACTTGTAGTTCTCAGAACTTGAATTATATAAACATATGACAATACACAACATCCATAATAATTGATAGTACATATGCAACACAATGACTATTGCAGTAATAGCTAGCGGCACGTAAACAATATTACAATGCTTATGATACTTACAATGCTTATGATATAATTGACTTGTATGCTCGCCCGGGGAATGTCCCGGGCGTAGTCCAGGGGATGTGACACGCACACACTCACACACACACACACACATCTCGTATGGCACGCATACGATTAGCTTGTTGCCACCGGAAGGGGGCATAATTTGTGGATGGGTCGGCGTAAGATACCTAGCGCGGTGTGAACTTCTGCGATGCGTACTAAGGAATCTTGACCCGGAAAAACATTGGTAATTACCCCACGCTTCCATTCTAGAGGGGTGGAATTGTCATCCAATATGAGGACAAGCTGTCCGACATTCAAATTCCTAAACGGGGTGCGCCATTTATTGTGCTGCTGCAGCTGGTGCAGATAATCCCTAGACACACACCCACACACACACCCACACACACACCCACACACACACACACACACACACACACACACACACACTCATGCATATGAATAAAGCGAAGTATGCCTTGGTCGTGGACTTAGAGCGCAGCCCGCCATGGCGCAAAAGTACAGGACCGGCGTAGTCCACGGCCAACTGTGAAAATGGCCTTGAAGGCTTGACCCTAGAAGGGGGTAACTGACCTAGTAGTTGATTCTTGCCTTTAGCCCGGAAACGAAAACAAGTGACACACTTATGCATCACTGAGCGGATATAGGATTTGTTGTGTATGATCCAATACTTTCGCCTAAGCGAAGCTTGAGTTGATTGCACTCCAGCGTGCAACAAACGGATATGTTCGTATTCAATTATTAATCGCGTGAGATGAGAGTGCGGGTGCAAAATTATTTGGTGTTTACTCTCGTAGCTAAGTGGGGAGAATTGCAAGCGTCCATCCACTCTTAAAATGCCTGATTCATCCAGGAATGGGTTGAGAGCAAGAATTTTACTACTGCGAGGAAGGCACCAGTGTGCCTCAAGTTCCATAACTTCTACGCCGAAATGCAACTGCTGAGATTGCTGGACAAAAATCAAGAGCGTGTCAGACAATTCTTGAGCCGACAAAAAGGACGTGTCTCTGTCAACAACCGCGAGCCTAGAATTGCGAAAAAATCTGCGGCAATATGCGAAGACGCGAATAAGCCTAGTAAGTGATGAATAATTTTCAATATAACTCTGTGTTGAGGACGCGACAATTAGTGAGGTTTGAACCTGCTTGCGACGTTCCTGCTCAAGGTCGGGATAAGTACAGGGAGTATTACTGTCGAAAGCGCTGACTGGCCAAGATGCTGACTCATGCGCTAACCAGGACGGGCCATGCCACCATTGAGTATGACAGTGCAAACTATGAGGGAGGCAACCGCGCGATAAAATGTCGGCAGGGTTGTCATTTGATACTACATGATGCCAGGTTCCCCTGCTGCTAACAAGACGCTGTATTTCCGCGACACGGTTGGCCACAAATACCTTCCAGCGGGAAGATTGTTGATGTATCCAATGCAAAGCTATCATCGAGTCCGAATAGAGATATAGTCCGTCAAAATTGTAATTGATGGCATTTAAAATCTTGGACGTTAATTGCGCCAGCAATAAACAAGCACAAAGCTCAAGACGTAGCGTTATCTGTTTCAGCGGCGCGACCCTAGATTTTGCACACAACAAGTTTGACGATATGGCGCCGTTCGAATAGACCGCCTGCACATAAATGCAACACGCGTAACCTTTAACCGAAGCGTCGGCGAATCCGTGCAGCTGTAATGAACTAATTGGGTAATTGTTCGAACTCTTAACCGACCTCGTAATCTTAAAATGAGTGTCGGAGACTAATTGAGCGTATAATTCCAACCACTGATTAGCTAATGACTCAGATGGGGGTTCGTCCCAATCTGTGCCCGCCAACCACAACTGTTGCACGAAATGCTTGCAGTAAAATGTGATGGGAGCGATCAAACCTAATGGATCATAGATCCCGGTGATGACCGACAACACGCTTCTCTTGTTGAACACGGTCAAATTATCATCACCCCTAACGGTGTATAAAAAGTTATCCCTTTCAACGTTCCATTGGATTCCCAATGTACGCACGTTTTGACCTTTGCTGAAGTCATGGGTTACTTGGGCGCGAAGGGTCATAATCTTATGGTGGTTAGAGAACCACTTATGTAACGTGAAACTATACCTACTCAACAAATTCACGATCTCGCATTTCATTTCAGCTAAGCCGTTTGGATCATCCGAACCCGTTATGAGATCGTCTACGTAAAAATCATTTGCTATGGCCCTAGAAGCTGTAGGGTAGTCGGATTTATTTTCGTAGGCTATTTGAGCCAGACAACGTGTAGCAAGGATGGAGGCACTAGCAGTGCCATATGTAACCGTCCTTAAAGCGTAATGTCGCAATTCCTTATGCGACGCATCACGCCAAATGATGCGTTGCAGGTTTGAATCCTTAGGGTTAACAATGATCTGGCGATACATCTTTTCTATGTCCGCAATAAGTACATATCGGTGGGTACGGAACCGAACCATTATCGAAAACAGATCCTGCTGGATCGTAGGACCGACCATTAGAGTATCGTTGAGGGACAGATTATTTGTGGTTTTAGCGGAGGCGTCAAATACCACGCGCAATTTAGTGGTTAAGCTAGAGTCCTTGAAGACTGCGTGATGTGGCAGATAAAAAATCTCTGAGCTGTCAAGCGACAAATCGTAGTCATTAAGTGGCGACATGTGGCCAAGTTTCAAGTAGTCACTCATGAACTCGCTATAATCCTTATGAAGGATAGGGTTCTGCTTGAACTTGAACTCTAACGATTGGAATCTGCGGATGGCTCCGCGGAGAGAATCTCCCAAATGAAATTTATCGGATCTGCGGGGCAGGGATACCACGAATCTCCCATTGCGGTTACGGCTAGTGTTTTCCACGAAATGTTTTTCACACGGCGAGTCCTCAGAGCGGGCTTCGCGACTAGAGATCTCCTCCAACTTCCAAAATTCTTTTAGTTGCGAGGAAATCTGATTATCTTCCTTGCAGACCATAAAGGAAGAAACTGGTTTAGTTATATCGACGTTGAAGGGTAAGTCACCGGCCAAAATAAATCCTAACTTGGTTTCCTGAATTATAGGAAAGTGTGGTCCGCGCGTAAATTTCATAGGTTCAATTAGTTGGAGAAAATATTGAGCGCCGAGTAATATATCGACTTGCGCCGAGCAATGTAGGTGAGGATCCGCCAAGAATATGTGCTTGGGTAAATTCAAAGAGGCAAGATCGAACGACTCCGCCGGTAAATTATTAGTTATACTGGGCAATATGGCACAATGCACGTCTAACGTGAAGGGTTTATAGCGAGAATGTAGCCTTACCTTCGTACTAAAGTCAGCCTGGGAAAGCGAGTTGTTTATACCCGTGATGGGTAGTTGCGATTTAACCAATTGGAGGCCCATTCTGCGGGCGAAATCCATTGTGCAAAAGTTCACTTGAGAACCGGAATCCAGTAATATCCGAACGGGAAATTTTCTACCGACCTTATTAGCGGTCATACAGACGGCGGTGGATAACAATACCGATTTATTGGTCTGTGATTTCAGTGAGCATTGGTTGTTAACAGAAGCTACGTCCCTGTTGGGGACATGAATCGTGGTGTGGTGACGCCTAGAACATTTTTTGCATGAGAATTTTGAGGGACATTTTGAGCTTTCGTGTCCCGAACGGAGGCAGTTTAGGCAAAGTTTGTTTTTTATTAACACGTTTTTTCTGTCAGGGATAGACAGCGATGTAAATTGTAGGCAGTCGATAATTCTATGTTCACCGTTACACAGCCTACATAAATTATTTCTGATATGAGAATGGAATGCGCCCTTTGGAGCGCTTATCTGTTTTAACTGCCTTGCGATAAGGAGACATCGCTTTTGTTCAACCTGCTCGTTGGGGTAGTCGCGTTATCAAGATTTTGCAGTAATTTTCTTCGTGAATTTAGAAAATTCATAAAATTATTAAAATCAGGGAATTTATGCTCCGACAAACTCTCTTTCCACAAACGGAAAGTGTAATTATCAAGTTTTTTAGCTAAATAATTTACGACAATAATTTCGAATGTGTTGACTGGCAGTTTGAGATTATTTAAAGCGTTTATATTGGCAGAGATTTCATCAATAAATTTCGATATGCTGACTTGGGATTCTTGTTGAACTAATGGTACATCCAGGACATTCCCTACATGATGGGCGGAAATAATTAGCTTACTGTCATATCTATTCCTCAACAGATCGATAGCCACCGCGTAATTCTCATGAGTGATTGGTAACGATTTTATTACGTTAAGCGCCTCGCCATGTAATGACGAGTGCAAATAGTGAAGTTTCTGTATATCCGTCAGATCTACTCTGACGTGAATTAATTCAAGAAAAATATGGTAATAATGTTGCCACTCAACAATACTACCCGCAAACCGTGGTAATTTTATTGGTTCCAATTGAATGGGGGGTGTTTTAGGCTGTTTACTTTCAGCATTAATTATTGGTTTTTCAATCAAATATATTGGAACTTACCGTCTGCGGCTTTCCAGAAACAGCGTCTTTATAAATTTACATGTTTCGGGACCCTTGTCCCATCATCAGAATTTAAAAAGTAATTGTGTATCGTTTAAATATGATACACTTGTCAAACACTTAAAATATTAAAATCTAATATAAAATAACTTAATATAACATATTATAATATTTACAACGAGTACGAAGGTTACCGATGTACATCGGATGAAAACCGACCGCGCACTAAACTATGTCTCGCTCCTACCACGACAGTAGCGCAAGGCAGTGTTGTACAATACATTTGATTTGAAGACCAATTTATCATTTAAAACATGCGGCTTGGTACCAATATTATTGTGTGATTTATAAATTTCGTATTCTTCAAGAGCGTTCAAATATCGCCCTTTCTTACATATGTGAAGGGGTTTCAAATTAGTTTTAAAATTTGTGTAGCTGTGATTTTCGGAAATGAGGTGTTCTGCAAATTTTGACTTGACACTGTCCAAACTGTGAAAATGTGTAGGCGGCCTATGTTCTAAAAATCTTTTTAAAAAACCACGTCCTGTCTGGCCCACATAAAAAGCGTCGCAATCGTCACATATTAATTTGTAAACACCAGTTTTGTGTTCAAGGCTGGTGGTTCTGTGGACACGAAGATTATTCATAATACTATTAGTGGTCTTATAAGTGACCTTGATATTACTGGTTTTACCAAAAATTGACCCAAAGATCTGTGGCATAAGGTATGTGTATGGTGTTGCAATATATTTGCGTGTTGTATTTTCGCGTGTTTTACGTCCGATAATGTTGCTATGTCCTTTCTTATGTTTTCGAAGGATGTTATTCACCATATTGACATCATAACCATTAGCGACAGCAATGTGTTTAATGGTGTCCAACTCTTCACGGTATTCTTTATCACCGAGGGGCAAAGATAAAAGTCTGTAAATCATACTGTGGAAGGCAGCTAATTTTTGTGATAAAGGATGAAACGACTTAGCATGTATTACAATGTCAGTCGTTGTGGGTTTTCTATATATGTCAAATTGCAACTTTTTATTATTATTGTCCTTAGCAACAGTCAAATCTAGAAAATTCAGTTTACCATTTTCTTCACTTTCAAGCGTGAACCGCATTTTGTTATTGATATTATTCAAATGATTGTGTAAATTTTCAATTTGTCTTTGTGTACCTTTGTATATTAAAAAGGTATCATCAACATACCTGCCGTAAAATATTATGTTACTCCTGTGTTTGTTATTAGTTAGAATGAATGAATTTTCGAAATTATTTAGGTATATATCTGCAAGAAGACCTGAAAGTGGAGAACCCATTGCTAACCCATTTTGTTGTCTGAAAAATTGATTATTGTGGGTAAAGTAATTTTGATCAAGAACTAACTCCAAAATGTGGATCAATTCATTTATATTATTAATATCCAATTTGTTAGTATTAATAAGGTTAGTCCTAAGTATACGCAAGGTCTCCGCTACTGGTATATTCGTATACAAATCCACAATATCAAAGGAAATAAGTTTGTGGGTCGGTTCAACTATTAAATTTTTAACTTTATTCACAAAGTCAACGCCATTAATCAGACTATGATCATTAATTATATATATATTGTGTTTTATTATGGTGACTAACTTTTTAGCTGTTTTATACCCCGGAGCAGTAGTGAAATTTACTAACGGTCTCAAGGGGATAGCATCCTTATGGAGTTTGGGTAATCCTGTTAAAACGGGTGCTTTTGAATTTATTGGTTTTAAAGATCTTCTTGTTTGTTCATCAAACAAATGGGTGCATCTGTTTATGCATTGATTTAATTGTTTTACATAATTTTCTGTTGGGTACGAATTTAGTAAATCAATGCTGTTGTTAATAATGAAATTTTGTATTTTATTGTTATAATCTTCACTGTCCATAATAACCACAGTATTGCCTTTGTCAGCTTTAGTGACAAGAGCTTTATTATCAGATAATTTTTGTTTTAAACCTATTAAAATTTTCCGTTCTTTGTTATAATTATTATTTGTTAAAGGAATAGAGGAATGAACATTATTATACCGATTTTTAATGATTTTATTAAATTTTTCGTTTATTAAGAAACGTGTCTGGTCTTGATCCTTCTGATCAACCATTGCCTTAACAACAGTCTCTGCATTGATAATTTCTGCAATAATTTGCTTGCGATCAAGACTCGATTTGTGTACAGGAAGATTATAATTCAAACCTTTACTCAATAAATCAGTTTCATCAGTATTTAAAACAAGGGACGTTAAATTCTGTAACCGTGTATGAAATTTGTGTTTACATTTGATATTGTTGGATGTCGGTAACTGATCATTCAACAACCTTTGTAGTTTATCTGATTGTTTTATACGCATTTGATAAACTATTCGCCTGACATCATTGTTTATAAAATCCAGATAATGATACAGTACGGCTGGATGCGTGTTATCTAATAATTGTAGATGTAACTTGTATAATGTATAATTTAAGTTTGACTTTTTAATGTATAGAGATTTAATTTCTTCTTTAACTCTGTAAATTTCTGCGTATTTTTTGGTTTTTGCTTCAGCAATAGATGAACCTTTAAGTCTAATAATAGCATACTTCGGTATAACCTTGTTCTCCAAACACGATTTGTTGAACTTAATGTGTAAAATAGTTTTGTGTAATTGGATTTTAATATTTTGAAATTTTCGTACTAAGTTTGCACGACTTGCAGTATTCATGTTTAAAAGGAATAAATCCCAAATGTTTAGTACCAAGCCACGTGTTGTTCAATCAAATATATTGGAACTTACCGTCTGCGGCTTTCCAGAAACAGCGTCTTTATAAATTTACATGTTTCGGGACCCTTGTCCCATCATCAGAATTTAAAAAGTAATTGTGTATCGTTTAAATATGATACACTTGTCAAACACTTAAAATATTAAAATCTAATATAAAATAACTTAATATAACATATTATAATATTTACAACGAGTACGAAGGTTACCGATGTACATCGGATGAAAACCGACCGCGCACTAAACTATGTCTCGCTCCTACCACGACAGTAGCGCAAGGCAGTGTTGTACAATACATTTGATTTGAAGACCAATTTATCATTTAAAACATGCGGCTTGGTACCAATATTATTGTGTGATTTATAAATTTCGTATTCTTCAAGAGCGTTCAAATATCGCCCTTTCTTACATATGTGAAGGGGTTTCAAATTAGTTTTAAAATTTGTGTAGCTGTGATTTTCGGAAATGAGGTGTTCTGCAAATTTTGACTTGACACTGTCCAAACTGTGAAAATGTGTAGGCGGCCTATGTTCTAAAAATCTTTTTAAAAAACCACGTCCTGTCTGGCCCACATAAAAAGCGTCGCAATCGTCACATATTAATTTGTAAACACCAGTTTTGTGTTCAAGGCTGGTGGTTCTGTGGACACGAAGATTATTCATAATACTATTAGTGGTCTTATAAGTGACCTTGATATTACTGGTTTTACCAAAAATTGACCCAAAGATCTGTGGCATAAGGTATGTGTATGGTGTTGCAATATATTTGCGTGTTGTATTTTCGCGTGTTTTACGTCCGATAATGTTGCTATGTCCTTTCTTATGTTTTCGAAGGATGTTATTCACCATATTGACATCATAACCATTAGCGACAGCAATGTGTTTAATGGTGTCCAACTCTTCACGGTATTCTTTATCACCGAGGGGCAAAGATAAAAGTCTGTAAATCATACTGTGGAAGGCAGCTAATTTTTGTGATAAAGGATGAAACGACTTAGCATGTATTACAATGTCAGTCGTTGTGGGTTTTCTATATATGTCAAATTGCAACTTTTTATTATTATTGTCCTTAGCAACAGTCAAATCTAGAAAATTCAGTTTACCATTTTCTTCACTTTCAAGCGTGAACCGCATTTTGTTATTGATATTATTCAAATGATTGTGTAAATTTTCAATTTGTCTTTGTGTACCTTTGTATATTAAAAAGGTATCATCAACATACCTGCCGTAAAATATTATGTTACTCCTGTGTTTGTTATTAGTTAGAATGAATGAATTTTCGAAATTATTTAGGTATATATCTGCAAGAAGACCTGAAAGTGGAGAACCCATTGCTAACCCATTTTGTTGTCTGAAAAATTGATTATTGTGGGTAAAGTAATTTTGATCAAGAACTAACTCCAAAATGTGCATCAATTCATTTATATTATTAATATCCAATTTGTTAGTATTAATAAGGTTAGTCCTAAGTATACGCAAGGTCTCCGCTACTGGTATATTCGTATACAAATCCACAATATCAAAGGAAATAAGTTTGTGGGTCGGTTCAACTATTAAATTTTTAACTTTATTCACAAAGTCAACGCCATTAATCAGACTATGATCATTAATTATATATATATTGTGTTTTATTATGGTGACTAACTTTTTAGCTGTTTTATACCCCGGAGCAGTAGTGAAATTTACTAACGGTCTCAAGGGGATAGCATCCTTATGGAGTTTGGGTAATCCTGTTAAAACGGGTGCTTTTGAATTTATTGGTTTTAAAGATCTTCTTGTTTGTTCATCAAACAAATGGGTGCATCTGTTTATGCATTGATTTAATTGTTTTACATAATTTTCTGTTGGGTACGAATTTAGTAAATCAATGCTGTTGTTAATAATGAAATTTTGTATTTTATTGTTATAATCTTCACTGTCCATAATAACCACAGTATTGCCTTTGTCAGCTTTAGTGACAAGAGCTTTATTATCAGATAATTTTTGTTTTAAACCTATTAAAATTTTCCGTTCTTTGTTATAATTATTATTTGTTAAAGGAATAGAGGAATGAACATTATTATACCGATTTTTAATGATTTTATTAAATTTTTCGTTTATTAAGAAACGTGTCTGGTCTTGATCCTTCTGATCAACCATTGCCTTAACAACAGTCTCTGCATTGATAATTTCTGCAATAATTTGCTTGCGATCAAGACTCGATTTGTGTACAGGAAGATTATAATTCAAACCTTTACTCAATAAATCAGTTTCATCAGTATTTAAAACAAGGGACGTTAAATTCTGTAACCGTGTATGAAATTTGTGTTTACATTTGATATTGTTGGATGTCGGTAACTGATCATTCAACAACCTTTGTAGTTTATCTGATTGTTTTATACGCATTTGATAAACTATTCGCCTGACATCATTGTTTATAAAATCCAGATAATGATACAGTACGGCTGGATGCGTGTTATCTAATAATTGTAGATGTAACTTGTATAATGTATAATTTAAGTTTGACTTTTTAATGTATAGAGATTTAATTTCTTCTTTAACTCTGTAAATTTCTGGGTATTTTTTGGTTTTTGCTTCAGCAATAGATGAACCTTTAAGTCTAATAATAGCATACTTCGGTATAACCTTGTTCTCCAAACACGATTTGTTGAACTTAATGTGTAAAATAGTTTTGTGTAATTGGATTTTAATATTTTGAAATTTTCGTACTAAGTTTGCACGACTTGCAGTATTCATGTTTAAAAGGAATAAATCGTGGTAGGAGCGAGACATAGTTTAGTGCGCGGTCGGTTTTCATCCGATGTACATCGGTAACCTTCGTACTCGTTGTAAATATTATAATATGTTATATTAAGTTACTTTATATTAGATTTTAATATTTTAAGTGTTTGACAAGTGTATCATATTTAAACGATACACAATTACTTTTTAAATTCTGATGATGGGACAAGGGTCCCGAAACATGTAAATTTATAAATACGCTGTTTCTGGAAAGCCGCAGACGGTAAGTTCCAATATATTTGATTGAACAACACGTGGCTTGGTACTAAACATTTGGGATTTATTCCTTTTAAACATGAATACTGCAAGTCGTGCAAACTTAGTACGAAAATTTCAAAATATTAAAATCCAATTACACAAAACTATTTTACACATTAAGTTCAACAAATCGTGTTTGGAGAACAAGGTTATACCGAAGTATGCTATTATTAGACTTAAAGGTTCATCTATTGCTGAAGCAAAAACCAAAAAATACGCAGAAATTTACAGAGTTAAAGAAGAAATTAAATCTCTATACATTAAAAAGTCAAACTTAAATTATACATTATACAAGTTACATCTACAATTATTAGATAACACGCATCCAGCCGTACTGTATCATTATCTGGATTTTATAAACAATGACGTCAGGCGAATAGTTTATCAAATGCGTATAAAACAATCAGATAAACTACAAAGGTTGTTGAATGATCAGTTACCGACATCCAACAATATCAAATGTAAACACAAATTTCATACACGGTTACAGAATTTAACGTCCCTTGTTTTAAATACTGATGAAACTGATTTATTGAGTAAAGGTTTGAATTATAATCTTCCTGTACACAAATCGAGTCTTGATCGCAAGCAAATTATTGCAGAAATTATCAATGCAGAGACTGTTGTTAAGGCAATGGTTGATCAGAAGGATCAAGACCAGACACGTTTCTTAATAAACGAAAAATTTAATAAAATCATTAAAAATCGGTATAATAATGTTCATTCCTCTATTCCTTTAACAAATAATAATTATAACAAAGAACGGAAAATTTTAATAGGTTTAAAACAAAAATTATCTGATAATAAAGCTCTTGTCACTAAAGCTGACAAAGGCAATACTGTGGTTATTATGGACAGTGAAGATTATAACAATAAAATACAAAATTTCATTATTAACAACAGCATTGATTTACTAAATTCGTACCCAACAGAAAATTATGTAAAACAATTAAATCAATGCATAAACAGATGCACCCATTTGTTTGATGAACAAACAAGAAGATCTTTAAAACCAATAAATTCAAAAGCACCCGTTTTAACAGGATTACCCAAACTCCATAAGGATGCTATCCCCTTGAGACCGTTAGTAAATTTCACTACTGCTCCGGGGTATAAAACAGCTAAAAAGTTAGTCACCATAATAAAACACAATATATATATAATTAATGATCATAGTCTGATTAATGGCGTTGACTTTGTGAATAAAGTTAAAAATTTAATAGTTGAACCGACCCACAAACTTATTTCCTTTGATATTGTGGATTTGTATACGAATATACCAGTAGCGGAGACCTTGCGTATACTTAGGACTAACCTTATTAATACTAACAAATTGGATATTAATAATATAAATGAATTGATGCACATTTTGGAGTTAGTTCTTGATCAAAATTACTTTACCCACAATAATCAATTTTTCAGACAACAAAATGGGTTAGCAATGGGTTCTCCACTTTCAGGTCTTCTTGCAGATATATACCTAAATAATTTCGAAAATTCATTCATTCTAACTAATAACAAACACAGGAGTAACATAATATTTTACGGCAGGTATGTTGATGATACCTTTTTAATATACAAAGGTACACAAAGACAAATTGAAAATTTACACAATCATTTGAATAATATCAATAACAAAATGCGGTTCACGCTTGAAAGTGAAGAAAATGGTAAACTGAATTTTCTAGATTTGACTGTTGCTAAGGACAATAATAATAAAAAGTTGCAATTTGACATATATAGAAAACCCACAACGACTGACATTGTAATACATGCTAAGTCGTTTCATCCTTTATCACAAAAATTAGCTGCCTTCCACAGTATGATTTACAGACTTTTATCTTTGCCCCTCGGTGATAAAGAATACCGTGAAGAGTTGGACACCATTAAACACATTGCTGTCGCTAATGGTTATGATGTCAATATGGTGAATAACATCCTTCGAAAACATAAGAAAGGACATAGCAACATTATCGGACGTAAAACACGCGAAAATACAACACGCAAATATATTGCAACACCATACACATACCTTATGCCACAGATCTTTGGGTCAATTTTTGGTAAAACCAGTAATATCAAGGTCACTTATAAGACCACTAATAGTATTATGAATAATCTTCGTGTCCACAGAACCACCAGCCTTGAACACAAAACTGGTGTTTACAAATTAATATGTGACGATTGCGACGCTTTTTATGTGGGCCAGACAGGACGTGGTTTTTTAAAAAGATTTTTAGAACATAGGCCGCCTACACATTTTCACAGTTTGGACAGTGTCAAGTCAAAATTTGCAGAACACCTCATTTCCGAAAATCACAGCTACACAAATTTTAAAACTAATTTGAAACCCCTTCACATATGTAAGAAAGGGCGATATTTGAACGCTCTTGAAGAATACGAAATTTATAAATCACACAATAATATTGGTACCAAGCCGCATGTTTTAAATGATAAATTGGTCTTCAAATCAAATGTATTGTACAACACTGCCTTGCGCTACTGTCGTGGTGGGAGCGAGACATAGTTTAGTGCGCGGTCGGTTTTCATCCGATGTACATCGGTAACCTTCGTACTCGTTGTAAATATTATAATATGTTATATTAGATTTTAATATTTTAAGTGTTTGACAAGTGTATCATATTTAAACGATACACAATTACTTTTTAAATTCTGATGATGGGACAAGGGTCCCGAAACATGTAAATTTATAAAGACGCTGTTTCTGGAAAGCCGCAGACGGTAAGTTCCAATATATTTGATTGAACAACACGTGGCTTGGTACTAAACATTTGGGATTTATTCCTTTTAAACATGAATACTGCAAGTCGTGCAAACTTAGTACGAAAATTTCAAAATATTAAAATCCAATTACACAAAACTATTTTACACATTAAGTTCAACAAATCGTGTTTGGAGAACAAGGTTATACCGAAGTATGCTATTATTAGACTTAAAGGTTCATCTATTGCTGAAGCAAAAACCAAAAAATACGCAGAAATTTACAGAGTTAAAGAAGAAATTAAATCTCTATACATTAAAAAGTCAAACTTAAATTATACATTATACAAGTTACATCTACAATTATTAGATAACACGCATCCAGCCGTACTGTATCATTATCTGGATTTTATAAACAATGATGTCAGGCGAATAGTTTATCAAATGCGTATAAAACAATCAGATAAACTACAAAGGTTGTTGAATGATCAGTTACCGACATCCAACAATATCAAATGTAAACACAAATTTCATACACGGTTACAGAATTTAACGTCCCTTGTTTTAAATACTGATGAAACTGATTTATTGAGTAAAGGTTTGAATTATAATCTTCCTGTACACAAATCGAGTCTTGATCGCAAGCAAATTATTGCAGAAATTATCAATGCAGAGACTGTTGTTAAGGCAATGGTTGATCAGAAGGATCAAGACCAGACACGTTTCTTAATAAACGAAAAATTTAATAAAATCATTAAAAATCGGTATAATAATGTTCATTCCTCTATTCCTTTAACAAATAATAATTATAACAAAGAACGGAAAATTTTAATAGGTTTAAAACAAAAATTATCTGATAATAAAGCTCTTGTCACTAAAGCTGACAAAGGCAATACTGTGGTTATTATGGACAGTGAAGATTATAACAATAAAATACAAAATTTCATTATTAACAACAGCATTGATTTACTAAATTCGTACCCAACAGAAAATTATGTAAAACAATTAAATCAATGCATAAACAGATGCACCCATTTGTTTGATGAACAAACAAGAAGATCTTTAAAACCAATAAATTCAAAAGCACCCGTTTTAACAGGATTACCCAAACTCCATAAGGATGCTATCCCCTTGAGACCGTTAGTAAATTTCACTACTGCTCCGGGGTATAAAACAGCTAAAAAGTTAGTCACCATAATAAAACACAATATATATATAATTAATGATCATAGTCTGATTAATGGCGTTGACTTTGTGAATAAAGTTAAAAATTTAATAGTTGAACCGACCCACAAACTTATTTCCTTTGATATTGTGGATTTGTATACGAATATACCAGTAGCGGAGACCTTGCGTATACTTAGGACTAACCTTATTAATACTAACAAATTGGATATTAATAATATAAATGAATTGATGCACATTTTGGAGTTAGTTCTTGATCAAAATTACTTTACCCACAATAATCAATTTTTCAGACAACAAAATGGGTTAGCAATGGGTTCTCCACTTTCAGGTCTTCTTGCAGATATATACCTAAATAATTTCGAAAATTCATTCATTCTAACTAATAACAAACACAGGAGTAACATAATATTTTACGGCAGGTATGTTGATGATACCTTTTTAATATACAAAGGTACACAAAGACAAATTGAAAATTTACACAATCATTTGAATAATATCAATAACAAAATGCGGTTCACGCTTGAAAGTGAAGAAAATGGTAAACTGAATTTTCTAGATTTGACTGTTGCTAAGGACAATAATAATAAAAAGTTGCAATTTGACATATATAGAAAACCCACAACGACTGACATTGTAATACATGCTAAGTCGTTTCATCCTTTATCACAAAAATTAGCTGCCTTCCACAGTATGATTTACAGACTTTTATCTTTGCCCCTCGGTGATAAAGAATACCGTGAAGAGTTGGACACCATTAAACACATTGCTGTCGCTAATGGTTATGATGTCAATATGGTGAATAACATCCTTCGAAAACATAAGAAAGGACATAGCAACATTATCGGACGTAAAACACGCGAAAATACAACACGCAAATATATTGCAACACCATACACATACCTTATGCCACAGATCTTTGGGTCAATTTTTGGTAAAACCAGTAATATCAAGGTCACTTATAAGACCACTAATAGTATTATGAATAATCTTCGTGTCCACAGAACCACCAGCCTTGAACACAAAACTGGTGTTTACAAATTAATATGTGACGATTGCGACGCTTTTTATGTGGGCCAGACAGGACGTGGTTTTTTAAAAAGATTTTTAGAACATAGGCCGCCTACACATTTTCACAGTTTGGACAGTGTCAAGTCAAAATTTGCAGAACACCTCATTTCCGAAAATCACAGCTACACAAATTTTAAAACTAATTTGAAACCCCTTCACATATGTAAGAAAGGGCGATATTTGAACGCTCTTGAAGAATACGAAATTTATAAATCACACAATAATATTGGTACCAAGCCGCATGTTTTAAATGATAAATTGGTCTTCAAATCAAATGTATTGTACAACACTGCCTTGCGCTACTGTCGTGGTGGGAGCGAGACATAGTTTAGTGCGCGGTCGGTTTTCATCCGATGTACATCGGTAACCTTCGTACTCGTTGTAAATATTATAATATGTTATATTAAGTTATTTTATATTAGATTTTAATATTTTAAGTGTTTGACAAGTGTATCATATTTAAACGATACACAATTACTTTTTAAATTCTGATGATGGGACAAGGGTCCCGAAACATGTAAATTTATAAAGACGCTGTTTCTGGAAAGCCGCAGACGGTAAGTTCCAATATATTTGATTGAACAACACGTGGCTTGGTACTAAACATTTGGGATTTATTCCTTTTAAACATGAATACTGCAAGTCGTGCAAACTTAGTACGAAAATTTCAAAATATTAAAATCCAATTACACAAAACTATTTTACACATTAAGTTCAACAAATCGTGTTTGGAGAACAAGGTTATACCGAAGTATGCTATTATTAGACTTAAAGGTTCATCTATTGCTGAAGCAAAAACCAAAAAATACGCAGAAATTTACAGAGTTAAAGAAGAAATTAAATCTCTATACATTAAAAAGTCAAACTTAAATTATACATTATACAAGTTACATCTACAATTATTAGATAACACGCATCCAGCCGTACTGTATCATTATCTGGATTTTATAAACAATGATGTCAGGCGAATAGTTTATCAAATGCGTATAAAACAATCAGATAAACTACAAAGGTTGTTGAATGATCAGTTACCGACATCCAACAATATCAAATGTAAACACAAATTTCATACACGGTTACAGAATTTAACGTCCCTTGTTTTAAATACTGATGAAACTGATTTATTGAGTAAAGGTTTGAATTATAATCTTCCTGTACACAAATCGAGTCTTGATCGCAAGCAAATTATTGCAGAAATTATCAATGCAGAGACTGTTGTTAAGGCAATGGTTGATCAGAAGGATCAAGACCAGACACGTTTCTTAATAAACGAAAAATTTAATAAAATCATTAAAAATCGGTATAATAATGTTCATTCCTCTATTCCTTTAACAAATAATAATTATAACAAAGAACGGAAAATTTTAATAGGTTTAAAACAAAAATTATCTGATAATAAAGCTCTTGTCACTAAAGCTGACAAAGGCAATACTGTGGTTATTATGGACAGTGAAGATTATAACAATAAAATACAAAATTTCATTATTAACAACAGCATTGATTTACTAAATTCGTACCCAACAGAAAATTATGTAAAACAATTAAATCAATGCATAAACAGATGCACCCATTTGTTTGATGAACAAACAAGAAGATCTTTAAAACCAATAAATTCAAAAGCACCCGTTTTAACAGGATTACCCAAACTCCATAAGGATGCTATCCCCTTGAGACCGTTAGTAAATTTCACTACTGCTCCGGGGTATAAAACAGCTAAAAAGTTAGTCACCATAATAAAACACAATATATATATAATTAATGATCATAGTCTGATTAATGGCGTTGACTTTGTGAATAAAGTTAAAAATTTAATAGTTGAACCGACCCACAAACTTATTTCCTTTGATATTGTGGATTTGTATACGAATATACCAGTAGCGGAGACCTTGCGTATACTTAGGACTAACCTTATTAATACTAACAAATTGGATATTAATAATATAAATGAATTGATGCACATTTTGGAGTTAGTTCTTGATCAAAATTACTTTACCCACAATAATCAATTTTTCAGACAACAAAATGGGTTAGCAATGGGTTCTCCACTTTCAGGTCTTCTTGCAGATATATACCTAAATAATTTCGAAAATTCATTCATTCTAACTAATAACAAACACAGGAGTAACATAATATTTTACGGCAGGTATGTTGATGATACCTTTTTAATATACAAAGGTACACAAAGACAAATTGAAAATTTACACAATCATTTGAATAATATCAATAACAAAATGCGGTTCACGCTTGAAAGTGAAGAAAATGGTAAACTGAATTTTCTAGATTTGACTGTTGCTAAGGACAATAATAATAAAAAGTTGCAATTTGACATATATAGAAAACCCACAACGACTGACATTGTAATACATGCTAAGTCGTTTCATCCTTTATCACAAAAATTAGCTGCCTTCCACAGTATGATTTACAGACTTTTATCTTTGCCCCTCGGTGATAAAGAATACCGTGAAGAGTTGGACACCATTAAACACATTGCTGTCGCTAATGGTTATGATGTCAATATGGTGAATAACATCCTTCGAAAACATAAGAAAGGACATAGCAACATTATCGGACGTAAAACACGCGAAAATACAACACGCAAATATATTGCAACACCATACACATACCTTATGCCACAGATCTTTGGGTCAATTTTTGGTAAAACCAGTAATATCAAGGTCACTTATAAGACCACTAATAGTATTATGAATAATCTTCGTGTCCACAGAACCACCAGCCTTGAACACAAAACTGGTGTTTACAAATTAATATGTGACGATTGCGACGCTTTTTATGTGGGCCAGACAGGACGTGGTTTTTTAAAAAGATTTTTAGAACATAGGCCGCCTACACATTTTCACAGTTTGGACAGTGTCAAGTCAAAATTTGCAGAACACCTCATTTCCGAAAATCACAGCTACACAAATTTTAAAACTAATTTGAAACCCCTTCACATATGTAAGAAAGGGCGATATTTGAACGCTCTTGAAGAATACGAAATTTATAAATCACACAATAATATTGGTACCAAGCCGCATGTTTTAAATGATAAATTGGTCTTCAAATCAAATGTATTGTACAACACTGCCTTGCGCTACTGTCGTGGTGGGAGCGAGACATAGTTTAGTGCGCGGTCGGTTTTCATCCGATGTACATCGGTAACCTTCGTACTCGTTGTAAATATTATAATATGTTATATTAAGTTATTTTATATTAGATTTTAATATTTTAAGTGTTTGACAAGTGTATCATATTTAAACGATACACAATTACTTTTTAAATTCTGATGATGGGACAAGGGTCCCGAAACATGTAAATTTATAAATACGCTGTTTCTGGAAAGCCGCAGACGGTAAGTTCCAATATATTTGATTGAACAACACGTGGCTTGGTACTAAACATTTGGGATTTATTCCTTTTAAACATGAATACTGCAAGTCGTGCAAACTTAGTACGAAAATTTCAAAATATTAAAATCCAATTACACAAAACTATTTTACACATTAAGTTCAACAAATCGTGTTTGGAGAACAAGGTTATACCGAAGTATGCTATTATTAGACTTAAAGGTTCATCTATTGCTGAAGCAAAAACCAAAAAATACGCAGAAATTTACAGAGTTAAAGAAGAAATTAAATCTCTATACATTAAAAAGTCAAACTTAAATTATACATTATACAAGTTACATCTACAATTATTAGATAACACGCATCCAGCCGTACTGTATCATTATCTGGATTTTATAAACAATGATGTCAGGCGAATAGTTTATCAAATGCGTATAAAACAATCAGATAAACTACAAAGGTTGTTGAATGATCAGTTACCGACATCCAACAATATCAAATGTAAACACAAATTTCATACACGGTTACAGAATTTAACGTCCCTTGTTTTAAATACTGATGAAACTGATTTATTGAGTAAAGGTTTGAATTATAATCTTCCTGTACACAAATCGAGTCTTGATCGCAAGCAAATTATTGCAGAAATTATCAATGCAGAGACTGTTGTTAAGGCAATGGTTGATCAGAAGGATCAAGACCAGACACGTTTCTTAATAAACGAAAAATTTAATAAAATCATTAAAAATCGGTATAATAATGTTCATTCCTCTATTCCTTTAACAAATAATAATTATAACAAAGAACGGAAAATTTTAATAGGTTTAAAACAAAAATTATCTGATAATAAAGCTCTTGTCACTAAAGCTGACAAAGGCAATACTGTGGTTATTATGGACAGTGAAGATTATAACAATAAAATACAAAATTTCATTATTAACAACAGCATTGATTTACTAAATTCGTACCCAACAGAAAATTATGTAAAACAATTAAATCAATGCATAAACAGATGCACCCATTTGTTTGATGAACAAACAAGAAGATCTTTAAAACCAATAAATTCAAAAGCACCCGTTTTAACAGGATTACCCAAACTCCATAAGGATGCTATCCCCTTGAGACCGTTAGTAAATTTCACTACTGCTCCGGGGTATAAAACAGCTAAAAAGTTAGTCACCATAATAAAACACAATATATATATAATTAATGATCATAGTCTGATTAATGGCGTTGACTTTGTGAATAAAGTTAAAAATTTAATAGTTGAACCGACCCACAAACTTATTTCCTTTGATATTGTGGATTTGTATACGAATATACCAGTAGCGGAGACCTTGCGTATACTTAGGACTAACCTTATTAATACTAACAAATTGGATATTAATAATATAAATGAATTGATGCACATTTTGGAGTTAGTTCTTGATCAAAATTACTTTACCCACAATAATCAATTTTTCAGACAACAAAATGGGTTAGCAATGGGTTCTCCACTTTCAGGTCTTCTTGCAGATATATACCTAAATAATTTCGAAAATTCATTCATTCTAACTAATAACAAACACAGGAGTAACATAATATTTTACGGCAGGTATGTTGATGATACCTTTTTAATATACAAAGGTACACAAAGACAAATTGAAAATTTACACAATCATTTGAATAATATCAATAACAAAATGCGGTTCACGCTTGAAAGTGAAGAAAATGGTAAACTGAATTTTCTAGATTTGACTGTTGCTAAGGACAATAATAATAAAAAGTTGCAATTTGACATATATAGAAAACCCACAACGACTGACATTGTAATACATGCTAAGTCGTTTCATCCTTTATCACAAAAATTAGCTGCCTTCCACAGTATGATTTACAGACTTTTATCTTTGCCCCTCGGTGATAAAGAATACCGTGAAGAGTTGGACACCATTAAACACATTGCTGTCGCTAATGGTTATGATGTCAATATGGTGAATAACATCCTTCGAAAACATAAGAAAGGACATAGCAACATTATCGGACGTAAAACACGCGAAAATACAACACGCAAATATATTGCAACACCATACACATACCTTATGCCACAGATCTTTGGGTCAATTTTTGGTAAAACCAGTAATATCAAGGTCACTTATAAGACCACTAATAGTATTATGAATAATCTTCGTGTCCACAGAACCACCAGCCTTGAACACAAAACTGGTGTTTACAAATTAATATGTGACGATTGCGACGCTTTTTATGTGGGCCAGACAGGACGTGGTTTTTTAAAAAGATTTTTAGAACATAGGCCGCCTACACATTTTCACAGTTTGGACAGTGTCAAGTCAAAATTTGCAGAACACCTCATTTCCGAAAATCACAGCTACACAAATTTTAAAACTAATTTGAAACCCCTTCACATATGTAAGAAAGGGCGATATTTGAACGCTCTTGAAGAATACGAAATTTATAAATCACACAATAATATTGGTACCAAGCCGCATGTTTTAAATGATAAATTGGTCTTCAAATCAAATGTATTGTACAACACTGCCTTGCGCTACTGTCGTGGTGGGAGCGAGACATAGTTTAGTGCGCGGTCGGTTTTCATCCGATGTACATCGGTAACCTTCGTACTCGTTGTAAATATTATAATATGTTATATTAGATTTTAATATTTTAAGTGTTTGACAAGTGTATCATATTTAAACGATACACAATTACTTTTTAAATTCTGATGATGGGACAAGGGTCCCGAAACATGTAAATTTATAAAGACGCTGTTTTTGGAAAGCCGCAGACGGTAAGTTCCAATATATTTGATTGACCAACACGTGGCTTGGTACTAAACATTTGGGATTTATTCCTTTTAAACATATTGGTTTTTGGTTCATATGCTCAGCTTGCCCCAGCAGGTGTTGTAATTTACATTCTATATTAGAAAGATCGTCCTCCGTTTGTAATCTATCACTCGTTAAAGCAATGTCCGCTTCCTCAGCTTCGATTTGGGACTGAATCTCATCATATTTGGTGGATAATTCTATCAAATGATGCAATTTTATTTCCAGCGCATGAGGATCGCTGGTTACCAAATCAAAGTTATCCGCGAAAGTATTTACGCGTGATATTGAGGCCTTAATTGTGCCTCGTTTTTTTATTAGAGCCCTGACATCTGCCATTATTACAGTTTAAGAGAAAAAGGAAAAATATCTTGACAGAATTTGAGCATAGAGCATGTGAACCATAAACTTAAGTTTGAATGAATTTGAATACGTTTCGGTAGCTAGCGATTGTTGTTTAGAACAAAAACTTACTCTCTCTAACTAATCAAGCTTTGTTGGCAATTAAATTATTAAAATTATGAATTTAAATGATAGCAACATATATCTTTATCTTTAAAGCTTTAACTGATAATGAGCTGCCAACCATTTATTAAGCTGTATTGTGTTTGTTTATACAAATGTGTTAAGAAATAACTGCTAAAAGTGAAATATTATTAAACATCAAATATAAGTAAAAAGTTTATAGTCACGTGGCCGTTGATCCATTCGTGAGAATTTTGAGGGACATTTTGAGCTTTCGTGTCCCGAACGGAGGCGGTTTAGGCAAAGTTTGTTTTTTATTAACACGTTTTTTCTGTCAGGGATAGACAGCGATGTAAATTGTAGGCAGTCGATAATTCTATGTTCACCGTTACACAGCCTACATAAATTATTTCTGATATGAGAATGGAATGCGCCCTTTGGAGCGCTTATCTGTTTTAACTGCCTTGCGATAAGGAGACATCGCTTTTGTTCAACCTGCTCGTTGGGGTAGTCGCGTTATCAAGATTTTGCAGTAATTTTCTTCGTGAATTTAGAAAATTCATAAAATTATTAAAATCAGGGAATTTATGCTCCGACAAACTCTCTTTCCACAAACGGAAAGTGTAATTATCAAGTTTTTTAGCTAAATAATTTACGACAATAATTTCGAATGTGTTGACTGGCAGTTTGAGATTATTTAAAGCGTTTATATTGGGAGAGATTTCATCAATAAATTTCGATATGCTGACTTGGGATTCTTGTTGAACTAATGGTACATCCAGGACATTCCCTACATGATGGGCGGAAATAATTAGCTTACTGTCATATCTATTCCTCAACAGATCGATAGCCACCGCGTAATTCTCATGAGTGATTGGTAACGATTTTATTACGTTAAGCGCCTCGCCATGTAATGACGAGTGCAAATAGTGAAGTTTCTGTATATCCGTCAGATCTGCTCTGACGTGAATTAATTCAAGAAAAATATGGTAATAATGTTGCCACTCAACAATACTACCCGCAAACCGTGATAATTTTATTGGTTCCAATTGAATGGGGGGTGTTTTAGGCTGTTTACTTTCAGCATTAATTATTGGTTTTTGGTTCATATGCTCAGCTTGCTCCAGCAGGTGTTGTAATTTACATTCTATATTACAAAGATCGTCCTCCGTTTGTAATCTATCACTCGTTAAAGCAATGTCCGCTTCCTCAGCTTCGATTTGGGACTGAATCTCATCATATTTGGTGGATAATTCTATCAAATGATGCAATTTTATTTCCAGCGCATGAGGATCGCTGGTTACCAAATCAAAGTTATCCGCGAAAGTATTTACGCGTGATATTGAGGCCTTAAGTGTGCCTCGTTTTTTTATTAGAGCCCTGACATCTGCCATTATTACAGTTTAAGAGAAAAAGGAAAAATATCTTGACAGAATTTGAGCATAGAGCATGTGAACCATAAACTTAAGTTTGAATGAATTTGAATACGTTTCGGTAGCTAGCGATTGTTGTTTAGAACAAAAACTTACTCTCTCTAACTAATCAAGCTTTGTTGGCAATTAAATTATTAAAATTATGAATTTAAATGATAGCAACATATATCTTTATCTTTAAAGCTTTAACTGATAATGAGCTGCCAACCATTTATTAAGCTGTATTGTGTTTGTTTATACAAATGTGTTAAGAAATAACTGCTAAAAGTGAAATATTATTAAACATCAAATATAAGTAAAAAGTTTATAGTCACGTGGCCGTTGATCCATTCGTGATGAAGCTGGCTTCGATCCCGTTGTTCGATCCTGTTAGGAGCTGTTGCACCTCCTGTCTCTGCTGGTCAGATGACGCCTCATGTTGTAACCCTCCATTAATTAAAGCTGTAGAATCTTTTTTTTGATGACCTCGCAAATGCTGTCCTGCCGTGTCCCGTCGTCTCTGGTCTACTGCTTGGCCGAATCTTGTCGAGATGACTGCGATGTGATTCACAACAATGGTGTCGCTCAGGACGAGAATGATGCCCTTAGGGCGTGACTAAATTAAGATCGGTTGGGCCAGAAATGATGCGTACAAAGAAATGCTGTCGCTTGTAGACCCAAACATGAGAAATCCGTCCCGTGGTGACCAAAAACGTTTTCGTTTTTGGGCCAAAAATAAGAAATCCTGCCCGGTGGGACCAAAAATGTTTTCGTTTTTGGGCCCAAAAATATGAAATCCGGCCCGGAGGACCAAAAATGTTGCGGTTTGGAAGCTCTTGAAGAGTCTCGAGTTATTCCAAAGACGCTATGCAGGAAAGGCTGGATTGTATGTAAGAAAAGAAGTGGACTGTATTACGGATATTTGATATGCGTTTATTGAAGTTTTAAAGTATTGATTATGATCGGCACGTGCGGATGCATTTGAGGCAATAACGCCCAAAAATTAGTTTTAAAAGAAGTCGTGGTCCATTGAAGATGGACGCAGGTAGTCTGAATTGAATTAAATCTTATAAATACATAACAAAAAATGTCCAGAAGTCGCGGCTGGAAGAGAAGTGTTTTACGAGAGATGCGCTCGGAGCTTTGTTAGAAACTAAACTAAACTTGTCTACCGACGGCCGTGATGACCGGCGGCAGCATTTGATAAGCGCGTGACGTCATCCGCTCGTGCCGCATTGCGGCAGTACACCGCGTACAGCTGATAAACAAGTACAAAGTTTAAACACCGCCAACTCTACGAACTACCTGCTTGATTAAGTAGGTCGAACGAGGGCGGGAATAAATTTGAATGCTCCAGGCCGTCATAACTAAGATTGCTAAACCATATTATTTATTAATTTAATTGTTTTGAGTAAACAATTTGGTGCCACCCGGGATTATTAAACACCTATGAAACAACAGGTAAGGTTTCCACTCGTGTTGTACTGGTAATTGAAGGAGCGCTACGGAAATCGCTAGCGCAAAACATAGAAGTAACGACACCAGTGTGAGGCGAACACACAACATATACATTTTTTCAGAGATGACAGAATCTACGCGTTACAATATCTACCCTCCATCATCAAACAATAATCTTATCTTACGTATACACAATGCATTTTTAATTAAGTAAGTACATTTTGTTATTACCATCAATATAACAACTATTTGCTTTTTCCAATAGTTCCATTACCCCATAACAATGGTTTACAGGATTACTCCGCATTATTATAAAATCATATATCATGTTAGCTTTACTATTTCTTTTATAAATTTGCTAACTGCTATAATTTTTATTGTTCGACTAAGCTTTTTGTCATCACTGACATCATCAGGTCTTAAACAACCTGATGATGTCAGGTTTTTATGGTTGTTTAAGACCTGATGATGTCAGTGATGACGAAAAGCTTAGTCGAACAATAAAAATTATAGCAGTTAGCAAATTTATAAAAGAAATAGTAAGGATGGCTGCTAATTTAAACAATACGAAGAATGTTAGCTTTAGTATTTCTATTCCAGTCTCCGTAAGTATTTTTTGTCAACCCCAGGTAAGTTATGACCTCATCATCATCACAGTTATCTACTACTACACCGTTACACCATAAAGTAAGTGCTTGTTATCATCATTATCATCTACTACTGCTGTATTAATTACTTCACAAGGTAAGCCTTTTATATAATCAACTCTCTCACTATTTATTCTCTCTATTAACTCTTTATGATCTCTACTCAATTTAAATAATTATTTCTCTCTCATTCTCCAAATCACTCATATAACCCCCTCTTATTTTCTCTCTCTCATTCCACACATAGGGCAGCACAACATTATTATAACACATCCTGGCTTTTCCAGGGAAATCATAATACACAGAGGAATTATTTGTAGACCTTTCATCTACCAAATACACTTTCAAGAAACCTTTGTTCTTGCTAAACACACGTGAAGCTTCTACTTCACCTACTACACCGGGGAAATCTGCCCTTTGTCTCCACTCTCCCTTTAAACTCTCTCTCCATTCTTTCTCCAACTCATCAACACTTACTAACACTCCATTACTAACCCCAACTAACCTTCCACTCTCATTTTTACCACTATTACTTAATGTATCATACTTAGATACCTCATTTTCAACTACATCACTGTTATCCTTATTATTTCACTATTAAACTCGTTACTATAATTACCGCTTACCTCGTTAATTGTTTCTTCGTTATTCAGATTCTCATTTGCACTTAACTTGTCAACCTTATTATTCGTTATCATTTCATCATTATAATTCTCACTTATATTAATACCATAATTATTTAGCTTGTTCTCTGTTACTTCATTATTGATATTCTCCCCACACTTACTTGTGTCATCATTATAATTAACACCATTACAACCACTTACCTGTTTTAATTCACCTTCTGTATTCTCCTTTAATCTACGTCTATCTCTTTCCCACTTCTCATTTTGTTTTTTCATGTCATTATTTAATTCCTTGACATCATTTATGAGTTCATCAAATTGACTTCATATAATTCATTATATCGGCCCATGATGGACCTACCCCATTTTCCTGTACCTCGGCCATGTTTAAAAAATTTATTTATATTATACCCCTTAACAAACTACAACCCTCCTAATACACAATAATTACACACATTAATTCAAAATACTCAACACATAAAGTCGTTACCAATACGTAAACGTAAACATACAATAGTCAAGTGCGTTACATTACCCAAACATAACCCCATAACTTTCGTCTATTTAGATGCAAATGAAAAATTTATTTATCGACTTCGAACAACCCGTTCTGCTCTCCAAAATAGGCCCACGTTTACATAAATACATTTTTATATAAATGTCCCTGTTCGCGACGCCGTTGTAAAGTTTATTCTTTACTACTTACTTTTTATTTTCACTTTTACTTTACAAACAATCAGCTGTAGCTTGCGTCTATATTTTTTCGGACGCCATCTTGAACTATTGCCAACTACGTATGAATAAATACTTACCCAAGGTTCGTTTGAGCGAGTTCATGAAAGAGCAGAATGCAGAATGGGTTGATTTTTTATAAATAACTTGCTCAATTATTTCACAAAATCGTATTTTATTAAATTAGATCAAACTAATTTCATCTTTTCCAAACACTGCCAATTACCTTTGTTACTTTATTGCAAACAATTTCAATTCATTTAATTCCCATTATAAGCAAAAATAATAGAATTTATAAATGTAAATTAAAAATAGAAACAAACAATTTTAGACATAAACTTAAATTTATTCACGCAAACCAGCGCTTCTTATTAGGCAATTTCCATTCACACACTCACACTCGTACACACCCCATGCCCTTGTGAGATCTCAAATAAAATTGGAAGACATGATTTTTTGAATTTTGTTTAAGCTTTTTTGAAATTTCGTTTTACCCCTCCCCAGTGTTACTTAGCTGAATTTTTTTTATTCCACGTGCGGAGTCATTCATGTGGTATCTGGTTGTTCCTGTCACTAAACTCGCCGAAACTTGTTTAAAACTGTTGCTTCATTTTCTGTTTGCACACTCGACACTGGTAGTTATTTTCCGAACCATATTTTTATTACAGTCTGTCTACTTTTTGGCGTTACATAAACTTCATTTTATATTAATATAAAAAACTGTTTTATTTTACACTTTACGTATTTGGGCACGCCCATACTTTTATCCACGGAACTTTTTTGTGACAGGTCGGCACAAGAGTGTAATTCAACTGGGACGAGCGAAGTTGGTGACAATTCTGAGCTGGAGGGGCGATCACGTGGTCTCGTTCTATTGTTTAATTTGCATTACGTAGCCAGATTCTAAGGCGTTGCTGACCTCGCCTCACATTCCAAAGTGAAATAATCGTGGCTTGGCCCTTGACGTCATGTAGCGTGACTTCAAAATGCAAAGTTCAGAGTTTGTTTCGCTAAAAATAGCTGTCTTCCTGCCATTAGATCGCCGACCTTGATGTTAATAATTTTTCCCCAAAATTTACCAATAAAATTACCCACATTCACAAAATATCCCTGGACGGTATTACCTGTGCTGTTTCATTGTAAAGAGGAAAAATGTACAGTATATGGGGCAATATCTGGTGAATGCAATAGTTGTCATACCATTATGGTGTTATTTTTGACTAAAAGTTCATAAGCAGGCATTATCATATGAGCTGGTGCATTATGGTAGTGCAGTTTCTATAAATTGTACTTACATAAATCTGGCTGTCTCCTATGAGCGTTTCACACAAGTGATGTAAAATCGCCAAATAATACTCGTTTATTGTCTGTATCACAACAGGCAGAATACCATATTAATCAACAAAACACAAAGAATAACTTTTATGTTGGGTCAAACTTAGCATGCCCTTTTCATCCTTGGTTCACTTGGGAGCTTCCACTGAGATAATAGACTTTAATTTTGATGTTGTGACCATGCCATGAGTTGCCATCTGTTAGAGTGTGTTGAAGCAACATTTTGTTCATTTATCATTTTCTTAGTTATTTCTTACTTACTTACTTAATCCTTAGCTTTTCTACCTTTCGGTGTAAAGCTATGTTGGAGTTGAGTCGTCTGAGGTCGTCTTTTTCCACATATCCCTCCATTTCTTTCTATCTCCTGCAAGCTCCTTTATTTTCTCCCATTTTACTCCTCTTCTTTCTGCAGCTGTGTGGGCTTCATCCTTCCAGAGCTTTCTCGGTCGTCCTCTCTTTCTTTTACCTGTTTATCTGGATTAAAACACTTGCTTTACCAGTCTTTCCTCCCCCATACTCATTAAATGTCCCAGCCATCTAAGTTGTGCTTGTTCTACTGTTATTGCTACAGGAACAATATCTAACTTTTTTCTAAATATTTCATTTAGAATTCTATCTTTTTTTGTCTTCCCTTCTATTTTTCGAAGAAACCTCTTTTAAATACAAGTTAGCTTGCTTTTTATTCTCATTTGTTGTCCATGTTTCGCTTCCATAAGTTAATACTGGCTTCATGATTTTTCTGACTATTTCTGTTTTTATCCTAGTCAGTATTTCTTTTTTACCCAGAAAACTTGATTTAATACTATTGAATAATCTTCCTGTTTTCGCTACTCTTTCATTTATTTCTTCCTCTAAATTCCCTTTGCTGTTAATCACTACTCCCAGATATTTATAACATTTTACTTGTTCTAAATATTTTCCATCAAGTTCTATAGTGTAGTTATTTCTTTATTATGAAATTTGTCATGAATATTCAACAATTTTATAACATGTTTTGTTGTCATGAAGCTCATGACGTAAACATAAGTGAAAATAGCTTTACATGAACCCAGTGAAATACCAACTTCTTCAGCAACTTCCTTATAGTTTCGACTACTTTTGACTGTCTCTGTAACTATTTTCACTTTTTTATTAGTTGTTAATGCCTTTCTCTTCCAGCTTTGTCACCATTTTTAATTGACTAACAACTGTCTTGGAAGTGTTTGTACCATTTGTAAACAGGTTCTTCATGTACACTGGCGGGTTGTTCATGTACCATTTGTAGATGGTTGCCACAACATTCTCATCATGTTTCAGCACTTTGTATCACTTTTTACATAAAATTTAATGCATGTTCTTTCATTTTACTTCCATATTCCTTAAGGAAATGGAAGTATGGTGATGGCAAAAAAAATCGTGTTCGAGATTATTGCAGATTCTGATTGTACTACACTCAAAACATGAAAAAAAGTCGTTTTTCGAAAAGTGTCTGTGTGTGTGTCTGTCTGTGTGTCTGTGTGTAGATTTTTTTTTCTATGGCAAACGATAACAGCCGCAAATTCAAACAGAATCAAAAGATTATTTGCATACAGCCCTAAATTGTAGAGTTCTCAAGATCTATTGTTTTTGGTGAAGATCGGCTAAGGGAAAGGGGTAGTTTACCTGCAACGTTTTTTTAACAAGGGTATTTTCTATGGCAAACGATAACAGCCGCAAATTTAAACAGAATCAAATAATTTTTTGCATACAGCCCTGATTTGTAGAGTACTCAAGACCTATTGTTTTTGGTGAAGATCGGTTAAGGGGAAGGGGTAGTTTACCTGCAACGTTTTTTTATCAAGGGTAATTTTCTATGGCAAACGATAACAGCCGCAAATTCAAACAGAATCAAATAATTTTTTGCATACATCCCTGAATTGTAGAGATCTCAAGGACTTTCGATTTTGGTGAAGATCGGTTAAGGGGAAGGGGTAGTTTACCTGCAACCTTTTACGTTTTAACAACAGTAAAGTACTTGAAAATTCATTTAACTTTTTGAAACAATGGTAATTGTTAAAAATAAAATAATTTTGTTGCTATGCAATAAAATTACAATTTTTCATTTTAATGTAAATCATGTATGAGTTAATAGTATAATGGATTAATTTACACTCAAAATGTACAAACAGAAAATTTTGTTACAAACATCAATATCATTCGTGGCAGGCAAGCATATCTCAGTTATGTAATGTTTACGTTTCCATTTTATTATTATGACTACCGCAATAAAAAGGCAGGGAACACACACACACACACACACACACACACACACACACACACACACACACACACACACACACACACACACAAAATTCGCGTTATTTCTGGCCTCACTCATGTTTATTTTCTTACATTTGCACACTTTTTAAATGGTAAGTGCCGAAACCCATACCAACATAACGCGTGCAAGCCGAAAAAGTGTCCAGCGTGGATAGCGATTTGCTTCCTGTGGATCGCTGGGCAGTGTAACTGCACGTGTTTACAGAGGAACGATTCATAGACAGACTTTTCGTCTTTAGGGAATGGACCCTCTGCAAGCTCCTTCTTTTTCGCGTGTTTGTTCTGTGAAATATACACTGTAGATTCGCAGCTTTACTCTAAGCAACGCTCAATAGGAAATGTTGAAAATTTTTGTCCACGGTGTACCCTCGTACACACTAAACCTGCTCTGATGTTTTAATTACGGACATCATAATATTAAAACTTTGGAAACTTGAGCACTACTTAATGGAGATCAATCATTAACTTATACAAGCCATTAATTTTATGCATATTTTTTATATATATGTGTACAACGTTATCGGCAACAAAGAAGTAGTTTTTGTTAAAATTCCTTTCCGGGATATTTGGCCGTAGTCCAATGTTTTCTACAAAACCAGACGTTTTGGCAATGCCATCGACTTCCATCATCAGTGAAAATCGAGTGCAATAACGTGAGGTGGTATACGTTAGTGACCACAGTACTGTGGTTAAGGCTGAAGCAGTAAGTAGAAAGAAGTAGTTTCTATGGTAATATTTCATTTCGAAAATGATTTTAAATATAAATCTTAGAATATGGAAGTCATGTATGGTTCTCCATACCGATATTTGAATTGTAAAATATAAAAAAAAGTTGCCAAATTTGTCAAAACACAATGTAGCTTTGGAACCTAAATTACATATGTGTGTGGACCAGGGGCTGTGCGAGACGAAGGGCATGCCCGTCGTCCGCTCATGTACTGTGTTCCGAGCTTCAGATAGAGCTCCTGCCACAGGATCTATTGATAGGGTCTGGATTTAGGGTGTGGCCTGCTACCGGCCAAGGGTTTTCAATTAATTAATTAATTGAGGGTGAGTGTTCGCCGAGGCCGGGTCCAAGATTCTCGTGGCACAGATTGGTAGCGACTGAGGGCACTAACGAAGTGGTTGCCCTAGAATCAGGCGGAGCGACGATAAAATTTGTGGGACAGTGTCCGTATAGTGGCGTCCAGGAAATGGACACGCAGGGAGTTACTGATTGTTTTGTTTGAGGTCAGATAATTGGCTTTAGACGCCCAGCGCAATCCTCGGTCAAGGAGAGACTGAAGCTTTTACGTATGGGTCTTGGCCAAGTACCCCCAAACGGGTATCGCGTAGGTAACCATCGGCACCACATAGGTGGAGATGATAAGCTTCCGTAGGCAGCGGGTCATGGCGTTGCTGCATAACCCGGGGCGGAGTTGATTGAGACAATAGGCGGTCTATCGGGCTACTTGTGCAGAGTGTGTCCGCCAGGTGAGACGTCGGTCGAGGTGTACCCCGAGGTACTTGACCTCTTGAGACCAGGGCAACAGAGTATCGCCTACGTAGATTCTGTCAGGGAGCTTTAAGCGTTTGGAGAAGACTACTGCTGTGCTCTTGGCTGCGTTGATGGCAACCCTCCATTTCTCTGCCCACTCAGCGTACTCGTCCAATTGTTCCTGGAGCCAGGTAACTGCCGTTTCAGCTCGATGATCGATGGCATACACTGCCGCGTCGTCAGCGAACATGGCCAACCTGGTGCCAGGCAACTTGGGCACGTCATTGACGTACACAGAGAAAAGCAGGGGGCCCAAGAAGCTTTCCTGAGGTACACCAGCAGTAATAGCCCTTGCTGAAGAAAGGGTGTTATCTACTCTCACGCGAAAGGTTCTGTTCTGAAGAAAGCTAGCAATCAAATGAATGTAGCAATCCTGAAGCAGAATCTCCGTGAGTTTGTATAGAAGGCCTGGATGCCAAACACGATCGAAAGCCTTCTCGACATCAAGGAAAACGGTGACGTTCTGCTCTCTCGAGCAACCGGCCTCGGCCACAGTCTCCATGAAGTGCATCAATTGATGTGTCGAGGAGTCCCCAGCATGAAAACCGACTTGCTCGGGGACCAGAATGCCGAACCGTTGAAGGTGATCCACTAGTCGCCGCTGGACTAGTCATTCAAAGACTTTCGAAGTGGACGACAGCGGGCTGATAGGCCGGATGTTCTCGGCGAACTTGGGGTCTTTCCCCGGCTTCGGAATCATCGTGACCGTAGCCGAACGCCATTTCTTAGGAAAGTAGGTGAATCGGAAGCAGGCATTGAACAAATCGACCAGGAAGCGAATTCCCCGGTCCGGAAGTCTTTGTAGGGCGATGTTAGTAACACTGTCCGGTCCAGGGATCTTCCGGGGCCGAAGTGCTAAAAACCTGTCCGTTACCTCTTCCACCGAAGTGAGTTCGGGTTCGGAGGTGATCGGGCTGCCGAGAAAAGCCTCAACCTCGTCTTCTATCTCCTCATCAGAGTCTGGGTCCCCGGACGGGTTAGGAGCAAATTGTAGCTCCAGGCGCCCGGCCAGGAACTTAGATTTCTCGTCCGGATCGGCAAGGGGATGTCCCCCAGGTCCGTTGACGGCCGGGAATGGAGGACAGCGCCTCTTCCCGGTCAACGTGGAAGGAATCCTGTAAACGGAGCTCTCCTCCGGTGCATCGTCAGTCATTTTGGTGATCGCAAATTCCCAGCAGCTTTGTCGGAAGGCCTGCAAGTCACGACGTAAAGGAAAGGATGTATACAGATCCTTGTCAAGGGAATGAGTATTTATAATAAATTAGCTGTTTTATATGTAGGATATGATGTAAAATAAACATTTGATTGTACCAGGAGGTAATGTATATTAGAGTTAAAAAATAAAAAAATAATAGGGACTAGATGAGGGTTCAAATTATTGGTTTGTTTGGATTTTCAAACGTAATGAATATATGACAATAACAGTACAAAAAAAAAAAGAATTGCATGGTGATCAAATAATAAGTGCATAGTGTACATGTAAATGAATTATATTTAACATAGTTTGTCATTTGGTATTAAAAACATAAAAATTGAGTACTATTATTGTAAAACATAAAATGCACATACTATTGTGTCACTCACTATATTGTACTACGTTTCTTTAGGAAGTAACTTTATTACTGTATATAAAAAAGTTGAGTATTGTATATATTTACAAAAACATTGAATTATTCTTGTTTTTTGTTTACAGTACTCTAAAACAATACTGGCACAGTTCTTATTTAAAGTAAAAAACTAGACAATAATTAATTTTGTGCTTTTACTCCATATCTCTTGAGGGGTTCAGATTTTGAAGGTTTAGATTATTGACATTCAGATTTTCAATGTCCTACTGTAACAGCATTCAGGAAAATGTGTTAACACATTGATACTTCAGTTTGTCATGTACGTGTGCGAGTTGTTTAGAAATGGGTAGTGTCTGTAGTTTGTATTGTGATTTTAGTACTAATAATAATTTTAACTGTACAGTGTCAGAATAATTAGTGATGAGAGTAATATAATAGTGTAGTGTATGTAACTAATAAATCAAATGAGCACTTATAACAAAATTATTAAAGGGGGGCAATCACCATTAAATGTGTGCAGCTATTATAAAAAATAGATTCTTTGTCATCAAGTCCCTGATGATATCAAGTAACTGGCAATGAAGTGATGAGTCCTTTATTAGTACCGTATTTACTGAACGATAGTTGTATAGATATTTTTGACTTTTAACTTCTTAAAAAAATCTTGCCTTTGTAAAATTATCAAAACATACAATCCATCCATGATAATGTTTCCCAAACTTAAACGTTTTCCTCATTATCATGAAAAAAGTTCTTATTAATTTTATAACTTTAGGATTGTTATAGTCCTCTTAGTTAAAATTGGTATTTATGGAATATGTATATGGATGTTCCATTTTATATCAACTTTTTAAGTAGTAAAGTGCCTGATTTTATCAGTTACACTAGTACATGTGAGCCTCTCCATAAAGCCACTATTCTCAGCTGAAATTACAAAAGTATAGCTGTAGTGTCTAGAGCCAAAAACCTGTTAGCTTTACAAAGTTTTGTGAACAATGAAGAGGTCAGAAGTGGGGGAGAATAATGGTTGTAAAACTGGTGGTAAATTTCTTAAAAGAGGGAATAAAGCAGCTTGTTCCACACAAAAAATGTCTTCTTAATGGATGTGACTGTGGGGAAAATAAATCAGAATACAAGCAAGTTGTAGCGGGTCAGTTTTGGGTATTATATGAATGTAATAAAATACATTTAAACATAACAGTGTTTCTTTAATGGCCTATTGGACCTTACTTTCTGAATGACCCCATAATACACGTTTTTAAATGTATTTATGTATTTGGCCCAATTTCTTAATTTTAATTTTTGTAAATTGATTTAACTATATTAGAATAGGAGAATACATTTTTCATTCACAAATGCTCATACATGTGTTTTTCTCAGCTATACACACTGTATATATGAAATATGTTAGGAAACCATTTATGTCTTATTATTACTTTACACTGTTACTGTAGTTGGTAGGATGATTATGTGTATATTTAATAAACATTATTAATAAACATATACAGTATTTGTATGTAATAATAATTCCTGGCTTGCAATTTATTGACAGCTTTAGTTGTAATGACATCAATGGCGGGATACACATTGGCACCTTCAGCATTTGATTTGCAGACATTTGCATTGTGTTCTGTTGGAACTGGATTACTATCTTGTGCAGCAAACGCAATAAATCAGTACCATGAGGTACCATTTGATGCCCAAATGGCAAGAACAAGGAATAGAATACTAGTGCGTGGACTTCTTACGTGAGTTAGTTGTATAACAATTGTGTATACTTTTGACTAACTGAGAGGTGTGACTTTTGTTGTTTGTTCCTTGTAGTATGTGTGTGTCTCAGATTATTCATTTTTTTTGGTGTGAAGATTATTTTGTGGCACATAATAACTGATAACTATAGAAAGGGGAGACTAAACATTTTATATTTTTCAAGAGACTAAAAAAGTCGTACACATTTTGCTATGGTTGATTTACACATTTTGCTTTCTTTTTGAAATTTAATGAATTGGTAAACTTCAGAAATAATAGAATTTTTCAGATTTGTGAACATTTTTTATACTCGCTTGTAAAAGAGCATATACAACTCTATATAGAGTGGTGACTTTTTACAAAACTACAAAAATTAAAGCACATCAAATTTTATTTCTGTTCATCAGTTATTCTTGTTTGCTTTCAAATTGTGTTTTCAAATCGTGTTTAAGCTTCATATGAGATTGGGTAATTTTTGTCAATGAAAAAGTGTGCTTTTCTCAAGTTTATAAAAGTACAAAGTTCTACATGCGAGCACGCGCGCGCGCGCACACACACACACACACACGCACACACACACACACTACATATAATTTCACACATTATTCTTATATAATTATTTTTAATAATAAATAAATTTGTGTTTTTTTTAATACAAGATTATTTCAACAGTTTCAACTGTCGCCTTCAGAATACGGTAGATTCCGCTTTATTGGGACACATCGGGACCGTATCAAGTTGGCCCAATTAAGTGGCTGTCCCTCTTATCCACAATTTCTAAAAAGTAAGCAAATAAGCCTAATAAACTGAAATTTCTTAATAACTGAAAACCAAACATAACTCTTTAACTACAGTAAACACGCCAAGATTTGTTACTAACAAAGTATGTCTGAGGAAATACAGTAATTATTACATGATAATTCTATAGTTACAGCATAATGAAATAGCAAGAATAGGCCTGTTTTTAAGAAATTGAAGTCACGTATCTGTAATTATTGTTTTTAAGAAAATTCATCCGGTTTGTGTTGGTGTTTTCTTTTTAGTGATTGAAGCTTTACAAAGTCTGAACAATTTCCAATTCTTGCATAGTGCTATTTTCATTGACTTCTTGCATAAAATATTGCCGAAGTCCAGCTATGAACTTTTTCACGTCGTGTGTTGTTACCTACTGAATTTCTGGTTCATCTTCATTGTTGTCATTTCTCCTCCTGCATTTAGGCCTACAGCATCCTTTCTAATATGGTATCATTGCATTCTTTGTTTTTGTTAAAATATTCTGTATTTTCATCAATCTGAATGAACTCGTTGTGATTTGTAACTTGTAATAAGCAACTTGTGTCTTCATCCGTAACTGTTGGCTCTGGCAGCAAAAGACTTGCGTACTGACCGACAGAAAAAACATAGTGGGCAAAGCAGTTTTGAATTTAGCTATACTTATTTTTATACATATCAAACACCTGTTAATAACAGTCAATTTGAAAATTGTATTAATTTATATGTATTCTGAAGATGAGAGTTGAAACAGTGTAAGTATATAAAATATGTAAAAATATTCTTGTAAAAAAACAAATATTCAAATTTTATTTATGTTACATATATATAATTAACCATTATATGTAATTAAATAAAAAAATAAAAAATTTAAGAGCTTCCAGCAGTTCCGACCTGACTTTCACATTTCCTCCTTAAATTGGATGCCATATACTGAGCTACCAACTTTGTGGACATTTAATGATACCTTAAATCTTCAGTCATCTTCTGAATACCATTCTGACTGCAGACCAATATGCAGCAAGATCCAGAATTGTCACTCGTCTGTGTGTGCAAATCAATTTATCCAAATAATAGTTGATGGTCTCCCACTGCGCGATAATTCTTGCTGTGCAGTTCACACCACACTAGTTGCTACAGTTCTTTTCTTGACATATGAATACTTTATACTACATAGTATACACTCAAGTGGGTTTTCTTTTTCCGTACTTGGAACAAGTTTTGAGAATTAGGCAGTATGCTCATTGTCAGTTGTGCTGGTCTTTAATCTCTTATATACTGATTTGTTGCTACTGCTGGCTTTTGTTGATTGCGGCTTTCTAGTGTTATTGTGATCAGATATGGTGTATACATTTTTTTTTATTATTTCCAATGTTTAGATTTTTTAAATGATGCAATTTTTAAAAATGTGTTATACAAAATTTTCAGAACACAGCAGTATGCAAGCATTGTAAGTAGGCAGAGCTCAAAGTGTTTTCTTTTATGAAGTCATGAAGACACGCATTTTCTTTCAGTAGAGTAATAAGAAGATGTTTAGTACTTTTTTGAAGTATCATAAACTAATAAAAACGTATTTTTACACACCAACATCCAAGGTGAACCATTAAAATTGTACTGTTTTTCAGCTTCTTGTTAATGACATTATGAGTATTTCAGGAAACTTTGAAAGTATAAAGTTTGTTCATCTTTAGAATTCATCTGTTTGTATATTTCAGAAATATCTTGGTTTTTCCTTGCAAGTAAAATTTGCAAGATAACCAATTTTTTGACCATTGAAGTAAGTGACAGATACTTTTGCAGTACTTAATTTACCAACTAACGTACAAAAAATTCAAAAAATGCCATATCCAGTGTTCCAACAATGATTTTTACTACTTACTGGACAGGCAGTATGTGAGCAGATGCATTATCATGATGCAAGTTCCTCGAGTTGCTGCAAAAAATTTGTGTCTCTGTCCAATGTTTTCATGCAGCACAATAATCTGCAGCTGTAAGGTGGTCAGTATAAGTTAGTTAAGCAATACTATACACTAGCACCAAATTCACAAACTTTATTGTCACACTTTGTGTATATTGATTCTGTTGTGTATGTTGGTTTGAACAAGTCCTGTACTTTTAACAAAAATTGTTTCATTTTTTATTATTTGAAAGAAGGTAACAGAAACATATACTGTAATGTATGAATAAAATATTTGTACCTGGAAGTATAAATAAATTGTTCTGTGCCTTTTGTTGTCGGCAATAATAACCTGATTATTGGTTATAACATCAGGTTAATAAATATATACTATGCCAACAAATGGTTTAATCTTGAAAATAAGTCTACAAAATCTTGTAAAATATGTAACCTTACAATTACTTTACCCACCTTTACTTACCTTGTCAATTTCACCTACCTTATTTAGGTGTATCACCTTCCCGGTATTCAGCCAACCCCAGCATCCATTAAGCGAGGATTGAACTACGCAAACAGACTGACGTAGCGACTGAATAATTTTACACTAACACGTGGTTTTTGTACTTGAACTTAGTATTTTATTTGCAATTAAGACATTAACGGGGTTTGCCCCATATCTCTGGTGATTCACAGACCACATTAATGAACATACACCATTAATAATATATATAATTACATTAACTTATTTTTTAATATGGCTCACCAGTACTTCATATTCACGCTCACTTTCATTCTTTAAAACCCCCCTATTGCTTTAAGATATTATTATTTGTTTGGTTTTGTAGTTTGCCTAGGTCTTTTGTACTTATCTTGAAGGGTTATCCATTTTGAGGCGCCATTGCTCGTTCCACTAATTTCTGCTGTAATATTCACGAACAATTTCCGGAACTGTTTTAAAACTGTTTAATTTATTTATCACTTGTTGTAGACACTTGTTGATATTTACTGTACAGTGTTTAATTACATTTTAACTGGTTTAAATTGCCAAAATTGCTTTGTCCGCGGACTTTGATTAAAACACCCCGGCAGGGATCAAATGTTGGTCGAAGCAGAAGATGGCGACTGACGAACGTTGATTAAGCACAACCGGCTGGTTTAAGGCGTTGATCGAAACAGAATGATTTCTCTAGGCATATGTAATATATAAACGCCGGTCACGTGGTACTCGCTCTCTATGTTGGCGACGTCATACCGTATGCCTCTGGACGGTTTAGATATATTTTTTATTGCGTTCTAGAGGTTTAAAACGTTGATTTTACGTCATTATTGTTGTGACGTCAGTCGATAATTACAATATCGCCTCTTTGGCTAGACGCAACTAAAAATAGTTTTTGACTCCCATACTTGTTTACAATTCCCGTCAAGATTTCTAACGTCGCATTTCGCCACTGTTTTCCACAACTGATTTTATTTCTTAATTTTGGACATGATTAAAACTCTGAACCCCTTTATATCTGTGACCCAGTATGTACCGTCACAATACCCCCTCAGTGAGAGGTTTTATGCCGAAGCATAAAAACTCTCGTTGACATAACCTAAAAGGATCAGTCCGGATATGGCACCATGAGCCCCCTTAAATTTGATTAACCATGGGTAACTTACCCCCCCCCCCGATCTAGTGATTTTGGCCACACCTGCATGACTTTACTGGACTTCCTGTTAAGATCCCAACACCGCAAAGCCAGGCAGGCACTGGACGCCCCTACCCTGACATGCTGGTCAGCACAGGGTCGCTACCCCAGTATCCCTAGATCCTGAAACAATTAAATTAAAGCATAACTAATAAGCCTTTCACTTTTCCAGATCCTGAACTGATTTATTTTCCTTTTATTCGTACTGGTTAGCCTTTTTATGAAGTACTGGCTTTTCTTAACTTCTAGCACACATTATAGGTTAACAGAACTCCTTAACCTAACATGATATATTTTAATTCAAACATTTTACATGACCATCTTCTTATTATTTCTTATTCCAAATTCAAAATATTTTCCTGATTCCAATCAGAATTTAAGTAACAACTTCCTATTACTCTTTTATTTAAACATCTCATTTTATCTCTTAATTTCTTCATCATCAATCTGTATACAATACATGATGAAGACCAACATCAACAATTATACAATACTATACGTACAGTCAACCATATGTGTATTTTAACACTATTCTATTATTTGTTATATTGTGATTTAATCATCACTCTCTCTATTTCATTTTTCATTTTACATCTTAAACTCCTTCTTCCACACACAGTATTACCCCCCCTGGACTGTAGCGCCCAGTTGCTTCCACAAGGACTGAAGCAGAAGGGGTGAACATTTTTTTCTTTTATTTCTCCCCCATCCTTGCTTCGGCGTTATACAAAATTCGGTATTATTGATACACTAGGATACCAGTAATCCTACTGAAATAATATTTACGATCCCTTAAGCGGTTTGTCACCCTTCCAATAGGTATATAGCTGTTGTTCCAAAGTTATATTATATTAGATTCCCCTGATTCCACCCCCAGTTAAATTTCTAAGTTGACCAATTTAGAATAACAAGCCAAATCCACGGTCAGGGTTCGGTGAAACTGTGACCACCCGAAATTGGGGAATCGCATTTACCATGTATAATATATGTTTTATACCTACACACACTTACATCCTACTCAATTAAACACTTTATGTTTCGCATGATAAACATAATACAACATAATAAACACTCAAAATGAACATTACCATTATTACTTTAACATAAACATCTCAACTCTGAATTTGCATAAAAATTACAAACATTACAACTTTAATTTCAATTTTTCAATTAAATCTTCCAACTGTTACATAATACCTTCTATTCTGAAGTACTATTTCATATTTTCATCTATTAATAAATGGGTGACTCCCTTTCAGGAATAATAATCTGTTTTATCTTACGGGCATCTAGACCTAACCCCACTCTCCCATCATTCTTTATCAACAACTAGCGGATTTGAATAGGGTGACACCGATCTCTCAATTATATCTCACTCCAGCCTTTTCTCTAACTCTACTTGAACCTCTTCTTTCAGAATAGGGCACCGTATAACCTCTTTGTACATAGGATGTGTGTTCCCTTACCTCATACTCACGCCTTTATTAGTTCCTGGCCCTTTCCAGGTAACTCCGCCAATTCGTTAAAACTCTACACAACCCACCGCAACGCCTTACGTTGGGGACTCCCTACACCTCCACCCTCACTACAAAACTTAAGTGCCCTGTTCTCCGACACTCTCTTTTCACTTTCATTACTCCCTTTCCCTCTCTAAATACATTCACTCTCGCTTCTGTGTCCCCCCTATTGACCCTTTTTTGTATCACTTTTATACCTAAAACTCTTATTGTGTCTAACACCCGTTCAAAACTAATTCTGACTGGTTTAACTGTATTATCAAACTCCAATACCCATTTATTGAAATCAATCACTGCTTTTACAACCTTTAAAATTCATTTACTTTCATTATAAAATTGTAATAATTACATAAACGTCAATTGTTCATTCAAATAAAATATTATTACTGTCATAAACTCAATTAAAATTACAAACATTGTTTCTACACACTTTGTAATATAATAACATGATATATACATACCAACAATATAACCTTAACACAATACATTTAACATCAATACAAATTTATTTACACTCTACGTCATATCATGTTATTGTTTACCACACCTCATTACATAAGTTAGCCAAGTAATCACACCATAAACTAAAATAATTAAATGTTCATTCACTATATATCTAACCGCCATCATCGAAAATTAATCTTATCTTACTCGAGTACAATTCATTTTTAATTAAATCCATTATATTATTACTATTAATATAATACCCATGTAAATTAGTTTTATTCATTATACCATAACAATACACAGTATTACTCCTTATTGTTAAATCATAAAACTTGTCAATATTAGTAAATTTTGTCCAGTCTCCTTTAGTATTATTTGTCATCACCAGGTAAGTTATGATCTCATCATCATATTCATCTACTACATCAATTACATCGCAAGGTAAGTGCTTATTACCGACAGTGGTATCATCAAAATAATCATCAACATTTACTGCACAAGGTAAGTCTTTCATATAGTATACTCTCTCAATATTTAACGTCTTAACTAACCCTTCATAACTTCTATTTAACCTGAACATCTCTGTCACTTTCTCACTCTCTCTATAATCACTTTTCCAACCCCATTTCACAATTTCACTCCACGCAGAGGGCAATATAACTTTGTTACAACACCATCTGGCTCTACCAGGTACATTATAACAACCTAAGGGACTATTTGTAGACCTTTCGTCTTCCAAATATACACTGAAGGAACTCTTGTCCTCCCTAAACACATGTGAAGCCTTTACTTCACCAACACGGGAAAAATGTGCCCTCCACTCTCTTTCTAATTCATGAACACTGACTACTACCCCCTCAATAACATCTACTAAATTTACACTCTCATCATCACCACTATTACCCACCATATCATTCTTAGATACCCCGATTTCAGCTACTTCGTTATTATTATTATTCACCATTATTTCGCTATCATCATTATAGTTAGCACTGTTATTTTCTCTATTACTTACCTTGTCAACTTTCACCTGATTATTATTCGTCATCATCTCCTCATTATAGTTACCACTTGTATTAACACCATCATTATTTATATTGTCGTCTGTTACTTTGTTATTTTAATTTTCACTACACTTACCTGTATTTATTTTCCTTTCCATTTTCTCGTTTCGTTTTTTCATATTATTAATTAAGTCATCTGCATTTCTATTAAAATTTTCATTAATTTCACTTATTTTGTTCCCCAACTTTTTAAAATTACTTTTACATTTAACATTTACAGCATTGATATCAATCTTGAGTTCATTAAACTTTTCATTAGTATTATCAAAACGTTTATTTACTTCATTGATATTACTTTTTACTTCATTAATATTACTACTCACTTCATTGAATTTTACATTGAATTCATGCTTTTGTTCATTGAAATTACTATTCATATTATCAGACATTGTTCTCATGAAATTAAATATATCATCCATTGACGATTCTTTTATTTTAGTTTTAGTTATTATGGGAGTAGCCTCCGCTATGGTGATACTCATTATAACATGCTCATCAGATGATTTCTTACTTTGAATTGGCGTTGACTGAATTACCACGCCATCCATTATTTTAGATTCTGTTAAACTATTCTCTGTATCTACTACAGTAGTTGACTGTGTTTCTATGTCATTAATGACGGTTATGTCAGTCAAGCTGACTCCCTCATCATTACTCTCCATGTTTGATTTAATTTTTACTCAAAATATCTATTACAGTTTAATTTATTATTGAGATGCTTAATGAGTGTTTATCTTTTTAACCAACAAAATTTTCAGACCACGTGTCTTTTTGTACGTCTTAACCTAAAATTTTAACTTCCGCTTTGTCTCGGTCTGTTTCCGTTCATTCGATCCAGGCTTATTCCATGTAAAATTTTTTACACAAAAATCCTGGCCACGGCACAAATTGTAAAGTTACAATTACTTTACCCACCTTTACTTACCTTGTCAATTTCACCTACCTTATTTATTCCCGGTATTCAGCCAACCCCAGCATCCGTTAAGCGAGGATTGAATGACGCAAACAGACTGAGGTAGCGATTGAATAATTTTATACTAACATGTGGTCTTTGTACTTGAACTTAGTATTTTATTTGGAATTAAGACATTAACGGGGTTTGCCCCATACTCTGGTGATTCACAGACCACATTAATGAACATACACCATTAATAACATATAGAATTACATTAACTTATTTTTTAATAAGGCTCACCAGTACTTCATATTCACGCTCACTTTCATTCTTTAAAACCCCCCTATTGCTTTAAGATATCATTATTTGTTTGGTTTTGTAGTTTGCCTAGGTCTTTTGTACTTATCTTGAAGGGTTATCCATTTTGAGGCACCATTGCTCGCTCCACTAATTTCTGCTGTAATATTCACGAACAATTTCCGGAACTGTTTTAAAACTGTTTAATTTATTCGTCACTTGTTGATATTTACTGTACAGTGTTTAATTACATTTTAACTGGTTTAAATTGCCAAAATTGCTTTGTCCACGGACTTTGATTAAAACACCCCGGCCGGGATCAAATGTAGGTCGAAACAGAAGATGGCGACTGACGAACGTTGATGATTAAGCACAACCGGCTGGTTTAAGATGTTGATCGAAACAGAACGATTTCTCTAGGCATATGTAGTATATAAACACTGGTCACGTGGTACTCGCTCTATGTTGGCGACATCATACCGTATGCCTCTGGACGTTTTAGATATATTTTTTATTGCGTTCCAGAGGTTTAAAACGTTGATTTTACGTCATTATTGTTGTGACGTCAGTCGATAATTACAATATTGGTGCCACTTTGGCTAGACGCAGCTAAAAATAGTTTTTGACTCGCATACGTGTTTACAATTCCCGTCGAGATTTCTAACGTCGCATTTCGCCACTGTTTTCCACGACTGATTTTATTTCTTAATTTTGGACATGATTAAAACTCTGAACCCCTTTATATCTGTGACCCGGTATGTACCGTCACAAATATGTAGAATACGTTTTACGTGGTAATGACTGTTTGTAACTACAAAAATAGTTGTTTAGGTGGAAGAGTTAAAAGTTTTATTTGTTTATTTATTTTTAAATTACTCACAGTAAAGTTATCATTTTTTGGCAGGCCACTTCATGCACTGGGATTTGCAAGTGTTTGTGCTGTGACGGGATTGACAACTTTGTATTTTGGAATAAACACACTAACTACAGCCTTTGGAATGACGAATCTCATTCTCTATACATCCATTTACACACCTTTGAAGAGGATAAGCATTATTAATACTTGGGTTGGATCAATTGGTAGTTATATTTTAGCAATGCATTTTTTATAATACTCATTTAAATTTGCAGACTGCAAATTGTAATTAATATAATTGAAGAAATACATTGGTAAATGGTAGAGTATACGAAGTTTTTAAAATTAATCATTAAATTGATTTCCAGTTAGAAGTAAATAAAATTTGGGTTGTACTAGCATTTAATTTTATAAAATTTATGTTCTAATTAAATGCTGTTAGTTGTATAATTATAATTACAAGAATGGTAAATACACATAACTCATTATATGTTATCAAACTCTTAACAGTGATTTTGACTAAAACTGTCAATTATAAGGTGGTAGGATGAGTTGTTTTTGAGGTTGAGTTTTTTCCCTACACATGTATGTAATTTGTGATTTATAATGTTCATGCCAGTAATGGCATACAAAGTAATAAATAGTAATTTTCTTTAGTGTCAATTTGTATAAACATGTTTTCTGTGGAAGTATAATACTTTTATTAGCGTATTACAGTATTTATTTCTTAAAGCAATGGATGTAATGGATGAATGTCACGTTGTTTAAGTAATAGCCCATGGTTATTGGAAACAAGTAAATTAAAGCAGTAATATATATAGCATTTTGCTCACAAAAAAGTAGAAAAGACATTTTTATGACGGGACTACATTGAAGACGATGGATCTATTATGAACTAACATAATATGGCGTACTAAACATTAGTGCATAAGTAGGTTCTAAAAATTGGCCAAAAATTCTTAGGACACCACCTTCAATCCAGTTGAGAAAACCAAATTTTAAAAAGGTACATTTCCTTGAAGCTTATCAGGTGTATGAATTTAAAGCTGAAGTAATTTCTGATAGATAATTAGAAGAAATATTTAACTTGGATAGAAATTTTTGAAAATTGTGTTATTTTGATATTGAATTTTTGGCACAGTATTTTTACCATTTATTCTAAAAGTAAGGATACTACATAAAAAAGGTAAAATAAAGCCAAAACCTCATTTAATTTTGTTTTAAATTAAGACCTGCCATAAAGCCATATGATAAAAATTGGCCAAGATACAGCTAGAAACGTTGGGAAATCAATTTTTTAACATATTGACTGCTGGACGAATGTTGAGTACTTTGTCTTTGACTGCGTTACTGGTCACCAGGGTACTATAAACTATGAACTAGTCCTCTGTGTGTTACATATCCCTGGGGGCTTGTATGTAACTTAGTGATTTAGTTGTTTGTAAAGCTGAAGGATAATTATTTCCACATTTTTAAAATGATAATGTTTTTAGGCTGGGGGTCATTCCACAAAATGTGTGATTCAAAATGTGTAACGTCATCGAAAAATATAACGCTTCCACACTTTCGATTCCCTAAAAAAAGCCTAAAAACATTATCATGCTTCTATGTTTCGGTTTTGTCGAAATTCTTTGAATGCTTAGGTGCATAAAAGAGAGAGAGAGAGAGAGAGAGAGAGAGATTTTTATGTTACTAGCGTCTGATTTTTTTTTTGTTACATTTTTTGAATGTGTAAATATAGATTGTGACAAAGCACAAGCAGCATTTTTCTCAGGTGTCTGGATGCAATTATAATAGACATTAAAATAAACTTAAGCCCGCTGGGCTATCCGTGGGGGCTTGTAACTTCGCGATTGTAATTCGTCAGCCTTGTAACCAAATAAAAAATAGTATTTAGTCACTCATTGTGCTATTTGAGTCTAATAATATAAGAAAACATGAAGCAGTTGTATATGCCCCCCTTGTAGCACATTAACTTTTGCTGTGTATGGACCGTGGTTGACATATACGACCACTTCATTTGTGTCGATGTTTAATGGTTCTTATCCTACCCAAGGTGTTGCCCAGTCGTGGGAACCTACTGAAGGAATGTGTAATGATTTTCATTTAATTACACATAGTTTCCTGTATTTGTGTTTGATGTTTGCCTCACGAATAGCCTTTTCAAAAATGAAAAATGGTGGATGCCCCCCGATATCACTACTCAATGTCAGTAACATTCAACTCTATTGACAACAAACTGATTCACATTGCCATAAAAAAAGTAGTACAGGAATTTTCTCTTTCTCACATTCATGTTTCCTTTCAGTATACACGTATAATTTCCGTGTTTTTTCTTATTTTGCTTTTTGAATGTTGCCACGTTCACTTCATTGTGTAAAAAGAAAGTGTTTTCTTAATAGTGGAATGTGTATCATTGCAGTTATTAGATCATAGTTAAAGACTGTCAAATCTTCTTGTTTCCCTAGTTTTTATAAAACAAAATGTATACACATTATCATTTTAAAGTTTTAATTGTCTGTAAAGCTGAAGGATAATTATTGCCAAATTTGTGTTACATTTTTTGAATGTGTAAATTATAATTTATATACGAGATGTGACGATTTAATTGATAATAGAATCATAAATAAATAAATAATTAATTTACTAGTAATTAAGTATTTTTAAATCGCACTATTAAACCTAAAGCCCTTGTACTAAATCAGAATGAGTATGAGATGTAAATGGAAAATCTAACTAAAGCATTAATAAAAATTCGAATTGTAAAAAAGCTATTAATATCACAGTTAACCCTTTGCTAGTCATCATGCGGTGACCTGTTAATTCCGGACTCAACGTGTTTAGCGAGTCGTCTGTAACTTCGGAAAATATAAAAATCATAATATTTGTAATTAGTAATTTGAAGGCACGAGTAGTAGTTAAAATAATTCACTTAAATTATATACGTATAATTAATGTATTGTTTTTTGTAATAAGAATGTCAATTTAAATAAAAATAGGAACTATATTATCGCGGAGTACTTGCCCCTCTCCGTTGTAATGTGCCAGTCGAATCGAGTAGAGAGTCACAATGCTGCCGTCAGAGCGTATAGAACTACGAGCGAGAGCTCCACCAAAATGCAGTGGTTAAATTTAATTTTAAATAATAGCTACCATGGCGAGCGAGTGCAATGCGTGAATTGTAGAAAGTTGTGTTAAAAAGAAAAATGTAATAAGTTAAAACAAAAAAGAAATTAACAAGTAGTAAGCAAGATGACGTCTCCCCTCAAGAGGTAAATTCAAGTACAACTTTACATATTAAGATGTGACCTGCATAAACTTCACATGTGGACATATACGATGCATAAGACGCTGACGAGGACCTACGTGGATCTACACCAAGTTTAACAAGAGAAACTTCAATCTCCGCAGTGAACCACCTATCTAGTACTTGCCGAAGACACGACTCAGATGACGACACCGACTTCAAGAATTCCCAAGAGAGACACCCAGGACGAGGTTACCACGACATATTGTAAAGGTGACTCGATAGCTTGCCTATCGAGAGTTAATTATATTTGAGACATAACTTACAGAGAAAAGAGACTTTTCAAAGACTATAATTTTCTTTAAACTATAAATGAGACCAACTAAGAGTTTACTGTAATATTGAATATCATACGTTGTAACGCATTATATGTAAATGTAACTTATAATCACTTTAGTTAATAATACCATTCTTCAAATGGTAAAAGAAGTCTTGCAAGCATCTAGATGAACACAAAATACTCAGAAGTCTTTGCTATAGAGATATTTAAAGTAAACTCTGATCCGAGGTAACAAAGTACATAATCATTATGATCCCTAGTTTTTCTGAAAACCATTTAAATATTTTAATCTAATTAATTATGTCATGGGATCTTTTCGTATCAGTTGTTAATAAAGAGAAGTCATCTTATTACACATGAAAATGAGTGCATAAACAGTGAAATACCTTCCCTTGTTTCCTAATAATTAGCTTAAGTAATTTGTTCAATTATTTTGAGTTTAATAACAGTTCGTTACAACGTAGGCAGCCCATGTAATTGGCAGGTGTCAATTAAGATGGGTTCCCTGGATTTGTAATGTGGTAAGAAAAAAAAAAGTTACAAAATTGCGCCACTCTGCTTATTAATAAAAAAGGTTGTAAGCATCGTGACATTAACAAAGATACATCACGCTGCTAATTAAAGTAATTGTTACGGAGTAAATTAGATAACTCTCGGCATTCAGTTATTTGATATATGCACTCAGTCACTGTATTTAATGTAACATTAATTTTCATAAAATGAATTTATTTTAAGATACGTAAATGATAGTCAGTATAACTTGAAATATCATTGTATGAAGCCAAATGCAAGTATGTACATGAATTGTAGTACTTGTTGATCTGTTCAGTCTTTATCAGGTTTATATTGTGACAATCCAAGACCTGTAGTTTCTTGAATATGCCTGCATAGTATATCAGTGTGTCTGTCATCACGGTAAAAAAAAAAAAAAAAAAAAAAAATTTATACCCCTGTGTAAAGTAGACTGGTTAATTACGTGGAAAGAATTTCGTAACTTAAATTTGTTACTAAAAAAAAATAAATAATTTAATTGGGGAAAGTACGAGAATTAATTACTAAACTCAGACTGTTCTAACCGTAATACACTTGTAACTTGTAAAGCGTGCTTTGTTGAATGAGATTCACCCCATGCGTCCGAGCTGGCTTCTCCAGTTAAAACCGGTCAAGGAAGTTAGTCTGTGGCATTGTGTAGAGAACAATACGTGTGTGTAACCCCCGCGTTCCCACGCATACACTTACCCTGCCTTTGTGTACTAAATAAAAGAGGGTGACCTACATTCCAGCAAACAGCTGATCGGCGATTTAACATTGAAATATGTGTGTGTGGAATTTCTGTCTCTCCCTTAGAAGAGAAATTATTCTCTTCTGAATTATGCAAATGATTTACCCAAAAATGCACCTTGTCTATGTAGTTAGTGTATAGGATTGTAAAATCAATTTTAAGTACGTTCTAATGTGTTAGAAATAAGATAAAAATGGCACAATTTAATCCGGATTTACTATTAAAGGATGAGCTGTCTTACGAAGCTCTTTTGCGTGGTCTACCCCATGCGAATATGACAGTCGCGGAATTGCGGAAATCAATACGCGAAAGTGGAATTGATACACCCGCGCAATTAAGCAACCTAAGCGGACTCGATTATGAGAGCGAGAGAGAAATTTGTAATGCCAAGTATAGTGAGCTAACCTTATTGTCTCAAACCCTCCAAGACGAGAAATCTCCGGCGATAATTTTGCGGACTACCCAGAGAATAGAGCATTTAACCCGGCGAATGAAAAATTTGTTGATCTGGCCTAATCTTACGGAAATACCTCCAGAAGTGCAAAACCTAGCTGACGAAGCTTTACGTCGCTTACCCACTATTATTAATGAGTTAAGAAGAAGATCCGACTCGTTCCGAATGGATGAAATAGAGAAGTCCTTGAAGAAATTACACATCTCCCCAGTTCAATCCCCTACTACTGATCTACCTCCGCCTAACACTGATCGGGACTCACCCGCTTTATCGCAAATGCAAGCTAACCACGAGCAATATCCTGATAGAGATTAAATGCCCCTCCTCCCAATCGTTTCCAGATTCGCCCCGGAACGCACGAATTGACCACCCCTAATGCATCACATCGTTCTCCTAAAGGAATGCCAACCTTGAACCATAACGCAGACCTATATGGAAAAATTACTCATCCTGTGGAGAAACTTTTAACTGAAATCCCTTACACCGATGGATTAAATGTCTCCAAACTACTAAATTTCATTAAATATCTCCTGCAGATAAAAGATCTACAGCAGCTGAATGATTGGCAAATTTTGCAAGTTCTGCTACCGAAATGTAAACCCCCGTTAAAGAATCGTGTGATAGAAGCATTAAGCTCTACACTTCCAGTAGAAGACCTACATAGCTCAATAATAAAGTACTTTATTCCAACCGGAATTTATGAAGAACTTAAAAGAAAGACCGTACTACGAGTACAAGGAAATCACGAGAGATTAGCTCATTACATCTCAGATATCAGGGAGTCATCTCGACTACTACGTGTAGATTGGAATGAGACACAGATGGTCGACACCATTTTAGTAGGACTGTCACCAGAGGAAAGATCTCGTTTAGCTTTGATAAATAGACCAAACACCATTGCAGATCTAGAACAATGCAGTATCCATTCATCAAATGTATGGTACTCCGATCAAAATAGACATACGATGAAATCAGCAGAAACAGATAGAAATGAATTGCGAGCCCTAGAGCCCGGTGTAACAACCCTGCATGAAAGGCAAGTATTCAATAGACCTCACAATGTGCGCAGTTCTGGTAAGTTAAGTGTAACACCATCTAAAACGGAAACCAGGTACCCTCCTCGTAATAAGCCCATCTGTTATAATTGCGGCAAATATGGACACATAAGAAAGGACTGTAAGAGTAAGCAATTGGAACGTAAACACTCCGATCCAAAAAACATGTAAGGCAGGGAGACCCGAAATCCTGTGTCTTCCGCAGCAACTCGAAATCTGGTGAACCTAAAGAAACGTATAAAAAAAAAATTATTATATAACGAAAGTGGAAGGAAAAGAAATTCTAAAGAAGTAGATCCCTATGTGAGAAAGTTTCTTGAAAAATGTAACGCGATAAATAAATGTAACTGGACTAAAAGTCTATTACCCTTAATCCAAGTAGACCTAGGTGTTACTTCCACTATCGCATTAATTGATTCGGGATCTAGCAGAACCTTAATCAGTCAAGAGTTAGCAGACAAATTATTAAAACACCATCTAGTAAAACGGAGTCAAGCGGTGAATATAAAGTGGGCTACCGCCAATAAACGAAATATAATAATAAAACTGAGCATTACCGTTAAAGTTAAAATCAAGAACCTAACATGGGTTTTTACTATGTTAGTATGTAATGAATTAGGACCCGACTTAATATTGGGAGCAGACTTTATTAGTAAAACAGGAATGATTCTTGACATCTATGAGCAAAAATATTATTTTCGATTCGACCGTACACGGAAATATAGTTTTGATTGTAATAATGACAAACAAGAAAAAACTAGTTCATCTACTGCACACGTAATACACCAAGAGTCTGATTTATCTCATCTAGAAAGTAGAGATAGAATGAGAATACTGAAATTAATAAAAGAATTTTCCTCAGTTCTTACACCTAAGCTAGGACTCACTAAACTAATAGAATATAAAATTAATCTGAGCGATCAGAAAGTAATACGCCTACCTCCGTACAAGTTGTCGCCTCCCAAGATGGAAGTGATGAGAAACCATATCAACAAGTTGTTGGAGCAAGGAGTCATTGAACCCTCTACGTCCCCATATTCATTTCCCTCCTTTTTAGTACCGAAAGGTCACGATAAACACAGACTAGTTGTGGACTACCGGCAATTAAACAAAAAAATAGAATTTGAATCTATTCCTCTTCCAGACATCCATAGTGCTTTCCATTACTTCACGAAAGCGAAAGTCTTTACGGTAATGGATCTGAATCAAGCTTTTCACCAAATACCCCTTGCGGAAGAATCAAAACGTCTAACCGCGTTTGCCGTTCCTTTTAACTTGTACCAATTTACTAGAGTACCCTTTGGAATATCTCAAGGAAGTTCTGTATGTAGTAGATTATTAGAAAGGATATTTCACGATATTAAATTTAAATATGTGTACCACTATTTGGACGACATCGTTATCTATAGCGAATCAATGGAACAACATCTTAAACACCTACGTGAAGTGTTATCTCGGTTACGTAAAGCAGGATTAACTGTTAACCCAAAAAAGGTAAATTTTGCCGTCCCACAGTTTTCATTCTTAGGTCACATCGTGAAAGCGAATGGAAAAGTAAGCATTGACCCCGAACGAAACCGCGCTATTAGAGAATTTTCACCCCCATGAGATGCAAAAGGTATAGCCCGATTTTTGGGAATGGTAAATTATTTCCACAAGTATATTCCCCATCTTGCCGAAATAGCAGCACCCCTAAATTCCTTAAGAAAGAAGGGAGCGAAGTTTGAATGGAGCGCACAACATCAAAATGCGTTTGAACAACTCAAAGAAAGTATCATATCTCCCCCAGTTTTGCAACTAGCCGATTTCACGAAACCTTTCATAGTGCAGACCGACAGTTCCAGTGTAGCGTTAGGTGCAGTCATATATCAAGAGATAGAAAACAGTAGACTACCTATTAGTTATGCATCGCGAACCTTGAGCGACCAAGAAAGAAAATATTCCGCATACGAATTGGAATGTTTAGCCATTGTTTTTGCATTTGAGAAATTTAAACCCTTCCTAGAACATAAAGAATTCCTTTTGGAAACTGATAATCAAGCATTACCTTGGTTACTGAATCACCCTAAACAGTTAGGACGTATTGGAAGATGGGTATTGAGGTTAAACTGCTACAAATTCAGAGTACAGCATATTAAAGGTACACAAAACATAGTCGCCGATACCCTGTCCCGTATGTTCCAGTCGCCCACTAATACTCCCGGAAGCAAGGAGAATCCGGAAACAGCACTTGCTAACGCCGTAATTACTGAGTTCCCCCTTGCCTTTACAAACATTGCCTTGTATCAACAACAAGACCCCTTACTGAAACCTATTATAGAACAACTTGCGCAAGGTATTAAATCCGAGAAATACGTATTGAGTAAAAGTGTACTATGCCATAAAATAAGAAACGGAAAGGAACTAAGAATAATCGCCCCTGATGTGATTAAGCCCATGCTGATGGAGTACTTCCATTCATCTACCATTGGAGCCCATAAGGGAATCAATAAAACAATACATCGTGTTCGAAAGGAATATCATTGGAACAATATGAACAGCGAAATAGCCAGTTTCGAAAAGAAATGTAAATTATGTGCTCTCAGTAAACCGGCCAGAAATAATCAGGTAAGCCAATTGATTTCAGAAATCCCTAAGACTCCTATTTCTAAACTTTATCTAGACTTTTCAGGTCCTTATCCACGATCGAAATCAGGTAATACTATGTTACTCATCTGTGTAGATTCGTTCACCAAATTTGTTTGGATGTATCCCATGCGACGAGCATTAGCGTCGACTACTGTAAAAATATTACAGGAAAGATTATTTAAAGACTACGGTACACCTGTACGTATAGTGTCAGATAAAGGACCACAGTTTAAAGCGAAAGAATTTAAGAATATGTGTTTCAAGTTAGGAATAGACCATATAACCACTACGGAGTATCGACCGCAAGGCAATATTGCTGAAAGGTATCTACGAAACCTCAAATCTGCATTAATCGCCTACCATGCGAACGATCATACGTCTTGGGACCAAAACCTATCCTGGATACAATACGCCTTTGATTCAGCTTATCACGAAGGTCACAAGTCGACCCCGTTTGAGTTACTGTATAAATACAAACCAAACCACCCCTTGTCCACTAAATGGAAAATACACGACCTGCTACCTCCGCAAATAAAGGATAGGCAGATTAAGCAAATATGGAATAAAGCCCGCTCTAATTTAAGAGCGACCTTAGAGAAATCCAGAAAATACCACGAGAAAAGTATTCATAACAATTCAGTTAGGTACCAAGTAGGTGACTTAGTAATGTACAAGACTCACCCGACTAGTAGTGCAATTGATAAGACCACCTCTAAACTATCATACCGATGGTGTGGCCCTTACCAAATCCAGAAGTACTTAACTCCAGTTACAGTAGCCCTGTGCGAACCTGCGACTCGAAAATATGTGCGGAGAACACATATTTCGCAGATAAAATTGTATAAGGAGAAAAGAAGAAATAGTATAGCCAAAAATAGAAAGGGTAATACTAGGTAGTGAAGTATATTATACCTCAGTAACCTTGCTAAGTGTTAATCGTAGAATTTGGAAATGAGGCCTGATCAACCTGAGATCCAGTTCAGCGAAAGATAAGTAAATGAGTACTCAATGAGAACTAAACTGAATTCTAAATAGCAAAATATTTAGAAAATTACTCTAAGAAGAGAGTAATAAAAAACCCAAAGAAAAAACCGGTAGTAGATTTAAGTAGTAGACATAAGAAAGAGTTTTGTGTTTTAAAATGTAGATATTAAGTGTGAATAGCATGTAAAAAAAAAGGTAGTTTATAAGAAAATATAAAAATATATTGTGTTGTGGAGATAACAAATGGGTATAACTACGTGAGAGAAATTCCACACACTGACACCAAGCATACACCAAGTCCCCAATTTTGCGTTAGGCTCACAAAACCTCCGTAATGTGGAATTTAAGCGGTAGAGTATGTGACGATTTAATTGATAATAGAATCATAAATAAATAAATAATTAATTTACTAGTAATTAAGTATTTTTAAATCGCACTATTAAACCTAAAGCCCTTGTACTAAATCAGAATGAGTATGAGATGTAAATGGAAAATCTAACTAAAGCATTAATAAAAATTCGAATTGTAAAAAAGCTATTAATATCACAGTTAACCCTTTGCTAGTCATCATGCGGTGACCTGTTAATTCCGGACTCAACGTGTTTAGCGAGTCGTCTGTAACTTCGGAAAATATAAAAATCATAATATTTGTAATTAGTAATTTGAAGGCACGAGTAGTAGTTAAAATAATTCACTTAAATTATATACGTATAATTAATGTATTGTTTTTTGTAATAAGAATGTCAATTTAAATAAAAATAGGAACTATATTATCGCGGAGTACTTGCCCCTCTCCGTTGTAATGTGCCAGTCGAATCGAGTAGAGAGTCACAATGCTGCCGTCAGAGCGTATAGAACTACGAGCGAGAGCTCCACCAAAATGCAGTGGTTAAATTTAATTTTAAATAATAGCTACCATGGCGAGCGAGTGCAATGCGTGAATTGTAGAAAGTTGTGTTAAAAAGAAAAATGTAATAAGTTAAAACAAAAAAGAAATTAACAAGTAGTAAGCAAGATGACGTCTCCCCTCAAGAGGTAAATTCAAGCACAACTTTACATATTAAGATGTGACCTGCATAAACTTCACATGTGGACATATACGATGCATAAGACGCTGACGAGGACCTACGTGGATCTACACCAAGTTTAACAAGAGAAACTTCAATCTCCGCAGTGAACCACCTATCTAGTACTTGCCGAAGACACGACTCAGATGACGACACCGACTTCAAGAATTCCCAAGAGAGACACCCCAGGACGAGGTTACCACGACATATTGTAAAGGTGACTCGATAGCTTGCCTATCGAGAGTTAATTATATTTGAGACATAACTTACAGAGAAAAGAGACTTTTCAAAGACTATAATTTTCTTTAAACTATAAATGAAACCAACTAAGAGTTTACTGTAATATTGAATATCATACGTTGTAACGCATTATATGTAAATGTAACTTATAATCACTTTAGTTAATAATACCATTCTTCAAATGGTAAAAGAAGTCTTGCAAGCATCTAGATGAACACAAAATACTCAGAAGTCTTTGCTATAGAGATATTTAAAGTAAACTCGGATCCGAGGTAACAAAGTACATAATCATTATGATCACTAGTTTTTCTGAAAACCATTTAAATATTTTAATCTAATTAATTATGTCATGGGATCTTTTCGTATCAGTTGTTAATAAAGAGAAGTCATCTTATTACACATGAAAATGAGTGCATAAATCAGTGAAATACCTTCCCTTGTTTCCTAATAATTAGCTTAAGTAATTTGTTCAATTATTTTGAGTTTAATAACAGTTCGTTACAACGTAGGCAGCCCATGTAATTGGCAGGTGTCAATTAAGATGGGTTCCCAGGATTTGTAACGTGGTAAGAAAAAAAATATGTTACAGAGAGAATCAGCATATCACAGAAGGCAGTACATATCCCCAGAGATATGTCACACACAGAGGTTATGTCGTGTTTGCTTTGTGCATTACATATCGCCTGTTCCAAAAATTTCTGCACAATTGATGTCAACTAGGGACTTTAGGGATGCATATCCCTGGAGTCTTGTAACGCAGTCAACATGTTAAATTAAAATCGCATACATATTTAATTTTATTTAAAGGTAACAATCAGAAAAATTAATAGACCATTTCCATTGATTTTTTTGGATGATGATTTGTTTATGTATTCAACTTTTTCAAAATCATTGTTTTGTATAATTGATTGTTTTATGAAAAACAAAGTTCAACTTGTTTATAATGAATGAAAAGGGGCTGTATAAATGTTTTCTGTATAACCAACGTTCATTTTACCTGAGGCTAACTAATTCCTTGAAAATTTTTCCATAAAGGGATAGGCTTTATAATGACATAGGATTATTTAAAAATCTGAAGTATAAATTACAGAATTTAGTATAAAAAAAAAAAACTTAAAAAATGCATAAATACAAAATTTTATGTTGTTTAGTATACTTTAAAACAATTAATTCACTAAAATATCATAGATAAACTGAAATAAATTTAAATCTAATACCATAATTCAAATGCAGGAACAAAATAGGGGGTGGGAGGCAAAAACGTGTGAGGTCAAAATTTTTAAGAAATTACCAAAGTTCATGGGTTTTTGAATAAATAAATAAATATACTATATAAAATGAAAGAATTGTAACAAAAATCTGATTAGAGTAAAGTTTTGGAAATTTCAGTAGTTTTTGGCCACAGGGATCAAAAATTTGAAAAATTGTAGACATCCAGCCGGGTGTGAGACTATCAGACTATAGGGAATTTTAAACAAATCCAATCGTTTTGAACTTGTAGCATTTATTGTATTATTAATTGAATTTTCATAATCCTTATGATAATTGCAAAATTATTTAATATCAAAATTTAGCCAATAATAAATGTACTTTGTTCAAAATAGTCAGCAGGTTCTGTATCTCAGGGTTATTCAAATGAGTGTTAGTTAATTAAATTAAGTGTGAAATGTTTAATTAACTGAAATAAATAACTAACTAATTATAACAGACTAAGTGTGTATTCCTAGGAAAGTGTAACAGAATAATACGTGTGTGGGTGTGTACGCTATATATATGATAATAGAATACAGTATATGTACATAACAGTATTTTAGATAATATTTTGTGGATTCATGGTAAACTATAAAAGATATACACGGCTGCATTTATGATAAAAGAATTTAATTTTTATTAATTGCAGGCATGCTTATTTAATATTTTTTAGCATAGATTGTTAATTTCAGTTAAAATTGTTCCAAAGTATTATGTTGATGATGCATTCTGAAAAACATGATAACACAAAATGTCAGAATATTTTTTTGTTTTGGATTATAGAGTGGATTGTGCTGTATATTCAAGACTCACGCTAGAGCCACTTTCATATTCTTGTGATTTTGGTTATACAGTCGACTCCCTCTAATCCGGACACCTCGGGACCGGATCCCTGTCCGGATTAAAAAATTTCCGGACCATCCGGCGGTTTTTTACTTATGTAAATTACAACCTGTAATAGCGTATCTATATTTATAAATCACATTTTAAGACAATTTTCAAGTGTACGGAACACAATTTTAGGTTCATAAAATTGTCCCAAACGAATAAACTTAAACCTAAAACTAATGAAAAACTTGGCTTTGCAATATTAAAAGAAATCTGTTATTTTCTTCTGCTTCTTACTTCAACTGTTTTCTTGAAGGCATAATCACGCCACTTCCTTAGAAACATAACATCCACAGCTGATGCGCCAGGCTGTTGTTCGACGTAGGTAGTTGCCAGTTCCAGTGCTGCCCTACCCTCTGCATGAGTCAAAATTCCCACGCCATTTCCCGCTTCACTATCACCTTCGTCGTCGTCTTCTTCTTTTTCTTCCTCTTGACGAAGGACTACATCGACGATTTCGTCATCATTCAGGATTTCATTAGCCAGTTCATCATCAGCTCGCGAAATCCATTCCACAACGTCATTCTCATTAATACTAGCAGAATCAGGCAGCCGTTGTAAATCCTTTAAAATTGAGTGGTTGTCATCAGGTTCAGTTGCATGAATATTTAACCCTATTGTATTTGGGTTGTCTTCTTGTCTCTTCTCAACGAGAGTTTCAACATCTGGCCACAATTTTCTCCAGGATTTGGTAAACGTAATGATGGGATTTCATCATACGATTTAGCAGCGATATAAATGACGTCCTTAATGTTAATTGTCTTGAGCGTCTGGATGAGACCTGCATTGCATTACCATCCATCTTATCCAAAATTTCTGAAAGAAGCTTCCTCCGGTATTTTCTCTTAAAGCATTCGATTACACCCTGGTCCATGGGCTGTGCGATACTTGTTACATTTGGAGGCATATATAAAAGCTTGATGTCACTGTAACTATCACATTCGAGACCTTCCTCTGGATGCGTAGGGGCATTATCAAGCACAAGAACTGCTTTTACTGGCAATTTCAAGGATGTCAAATGTTCTTTTACAGACGGAACAAATTGAGCCACGAACCACTCCTTAAACAAATAAGAATCCATCCAGGCAGACTTTTGTGACCTGTAATACACTGGAAGGGAAGACATGTTTAAGTTTTTGAATACTCTGGGTTTGGCCGACTTTCCAATCACAAATAGCGGCATCTTGTGTGTCCCAGTTGCGTTTGAGCATAGTGCAACAGTGATCCTTTCTTTATTTACTTTAAAGCCCGAAGCAGACTTTTCTTGAGGAGTGGCAAAGGTTTTATTAGGCAAAAGTTTATAGTTAAGCCCGGTCTCATCGATATTGTACACTTGTTCTGGGGTTAGTTTTTCACGCTCAATGATACGCTTCAATTTTTCAGAAAAATCATTAGCTGCCGGTTGGTCTGCTGAAAGCTTCTCCCCGCAAACTCCAAGGAAATGCACTCCATGCCGTTTTTTCCATCTCGTTAGCCACCCATCGCTTGCCGAGAAGTTTCCTTTTTCCCCAAGTTTTGAATGAAGAATGACGGCTTTTTCTTTCAAAATCGGCCCATTTATAGGAGTCCCTCTTCTACGTTCCTGCATGAACCACAACCATAATGCGTCATCAACAAGTTCATGGTGTGGTTTTTTCAAGGTAGATAGAGTAGAAAGGACGGATTCGACTTCAATTTGCATACAAAAATCCTCGATCGATTTTCTGTTTTTCCGCCAATCATAAACTGTGCTTTTCCCTACATTAAACTCCGTACAGATACTTTGCACTGATTCACCCTTATCTAAACGTTGTAAAATATTAAGTCTGTCTTGCATTTTAACCGTATTATGCTTCCGTTTTTCACTCATTTTTGAGAATTTTACTGTCAAATAATCAGAGTTACTGAAACTACAATTTCACCTAACAAATAAACTCACTTATAATAACATATGTAACTCACATTGAAAATTATTAAAACACACAACAATATCAGTAGTAATTAGTAAAAACAGCTACAGTACACTGTATGACGATCCGGAGCAAACGCAATCGTAAGCCGAACTGAGGATCTTTGTTTACATGTAGGCCGGAAATAAACAGACATGCTCAATCCTGTCGTTTTCGGCCGTGAGAAACCCGGCGCGCGCTGATGACTCATTTCCAAGAAGTAGTCCGGACCATCCGGCGTCCGAACCATCGGAGTCCGAACGAGAGGGAGTCGACTGTAATTACAAATTCCGTTTTAAAGGTTTCTTGTGACTGAATTTAGTAAAATTTTTGTAATAATATGGTATTAATTTATAACCTCAAGGAAGATAGTTTTGTTAAAATAATGTTTTGAGTTAACTGTTCCATGATTTAATCTTAAAAACACTAGTATGAATAAAATTATCACAGTTAATATAAGTAATAATTGTGTTATAATAATTCCCAGTGATATGGTTAAATAAAAATAAATTAAATTAAATATGTAATTTAAAGAATGTGTAACTAAGAATGTTATTTATAAAAGTTATTCAACTGAATGTGTACTTGCTGTTGGTAATATAATTTTAGTATTGATGTTAAACATCAGTCATACTTGTTTATGTTTAATTTCTTTTACAGTTATTTAGTTAATAAGAATGTTAAGCTAAAATGGAGCACCGTTTATAGACTTCTCAGTTAATTATTATTGTACTTTAACTATTATTATGTGTATACTGCAGTAATTGTTATTTATGTATGATTTAACATATAAGCCAGATAAACTGCTGATTAAATTATTTTTCATTAGTTGGTGCATTACCGCCATTAATGGGATGGACAGCCTGTACGGGTACATTGGATCCAAGTGCTCTTATTTTGGGAGGGTTGTTATATGCATGGCAGTTCCCTCATTTTAATGCATTGTCTTGGAATTTGAGGCCAGATTATTCTCGTGCAGGATATAGAATGATGGCTGTTACTGACCCAGGTATAGTGAAGGCAGAATTAAAATTATTGATTGATTTGTTATGTAGGTTTTTTAATTTTGTTGTATTTAACATGTTAATGTAACTCTTATAATTACTGATCACACACACACACACACACACACACACACACACACACACACACACACACACACACACACACACACACACACACACACACACACACACACACACACACACACACACACACACACACACACACACACACACACACACACACACACACACACACACACACACACACACACACACACACACACACACACACACACACACACACACACACACACACACACACACACACACACAGGATGATCATAACATGTGGAATTTGGACCTAGTATAATATTTAAACCAGTATTTTAAAGAAGCATTTTTCAAAATCGTTTTTGTTAGAATTACAATTAATAAAGTGTAAATTAATTGCTATGTGTGATTTACTTGATAATTTCTACAGGCTTATGTAGAAGAACTGCACTCCGCTACACAGCCATTATGCTGCCCCTGTCTTGCTCACTTACTTATATGGGAGTCACAAATTTCTGGTTTGTTCTGGAGTCTATACCTCTTAATGCATATTTCACTTTTTTAGGTAAGTTGTATTTATTTTGTAAGATGTTACAGTTTTTTGCGAACCATGAAAGTTATCTGAAAACATCCAGTCTACAATATCAGTTTGTAATTTTTTCATCTTGAGATTACAGTGTGTAATTAATGTGAAACTGCCTTCTATAGGCAGGTATAAGTATGGGTTAATGTTGTAAGCGCAGAACCTATAATATGAGGAACAGCCAGTCTACCAGCTTCACAGATGGTTATTTTGCTAGAGATAATAGGTTTTTGTCTCCTTGGCCTGGCACTCAGTTTTTCACTTCTGACTCTGAGGTCATTTGTGTGTGTGTGTAAGTAAAAATACTACAATACATACTTGCCAGCCAGCTCATCTGATAATTCCAGAAGACTTTCAGAAATTTACTCATTTGTACACTTTTACAAATTATCTTGGTTACTTCTTCTTTTTGTCAGAAGTTAAGTTTTTAGAATAATAATGTATGTTGCTTAGCTCTAATGGGTAGTGCAAGAGGATTCATTCCTGATTCATGCTTTACTAAAAATGCGACTTTTCGTTTAATAGTTGGGTCAGGTATCCAGTGGATAAATTACATGAAATTTTGACATTGAAATCACACAAATATAGGAGTCATGTTACACAAAATTTCACTCCTGAGTTTTTTTTAAATAGCCTAAAGGCAACAGATTTTGAGTTTTACAATATTTAGGGAACTTGTGTGTTTTTAAGAACAAAGAAACTATTAGAGACTGTAAAGATGTAGGACAGTGGTTTATTTCACCCTTGTGTTGTATTATGATTTTTATTAGATTTTGAAATATCCTTATTAACTTAAGTATGAAAATTATGGATGGAGTTTTTTCTACAATGTTAACACACAGTGTTTAATTAACTTTGTGTATGTAGGGTCATATTTGGTAACTCTAAAAATCTTTTTAATTTTGGTTTAGAAAAGTTTGAAGGTGTACTAACATTTTGTAGTCATTTAAAATACTCAAAACGTAGTCTGCAAATATGAGGGCCAGTTTTTAAGTAAATAGCGATGTGAGGTTTAATGATAAATAAAATTACAAAGGTAAACATAAACTACAATGTTACTCCTATTTTTCTACATAGTTTACCTTTAAGGTCCAAGCACTTGTTCAGACGTGGCACGATTTTATTTATTATACTGTCATCAAAGAAGTCTACTGCCTGTCTGTTCAACCAAGTAGTGACAGTTTTTTCAATTCACCATTGTCAGCCATTGGCCTCCCCTCTAACAGTTCCTTCAGCGTTGAAAAAAAAATGAAAGTCCAAAGGTGAAAGATCAGGACTATATTTATGAGGGGTGATCAAGGTTTTCCCATCCAAACTGGTTTAGTATCACTGTTGTCCTTGCCACAGTGTGTGGCTGAGCGTTGTCTTGAAGGAAGCATATGTCACTTCAAAGCAGTCCACGACGGTGGTTTTGAATGGCCTGCCAAAGCTTATTGAGTGTTTCACAATACACTTTCATGTTTATTATCATTCCTTGTGGGAAGAAATCAACCAAAATGATGCCTTTTCGATCCCAGAGGACTAGTCATGATTTTTCAGGCTTACAGGTCTGCTTGGATTTTTGTAGTTTTAACAGTGATCGGGAATGATGCCACTCAGAGGACTGTCATTTGGTCTCTAGTGTACTGTATAGTGGCAGATCCAGGGTGCATTGTGATGACGCTCTAAAAAAGCCAGAGAGTGGGCCATATGTTTTTTTGTGTGCTCTTCAGCATTTTTGGTACCCGTCACCCACAAATCTTTTATAGTGAAGCTTCTCAGTAACAATGTCATAAATGACAGATCGTGATATGTGAAGAAATGACAGGTGCAATTCATCAATAGTGAATTGCCTGATTTCACGAATACAGTCATCGACTTTTTTGATCACATTTTTGGTTATGACAATAGGCCATCCAGACCAGTTGTCATCAAGGTCATTGGTCCTTCCTTCATTGAATAACTTACAACTCTTACGCATATTTCCATTATTCATGACATCGTACACTTCTACAAGTTGCCGATAAATTTCAACGGATGAACATTTTTTGCATTCAAAAATGTAATCACAGCATGCACTTCACATTTGGCAGGATTATTGATCAACATGGTGGTGAACAATGCTGCACAATCAAACAACTAATGGATGCAGACACTTGAAACTTAGTGGCTGTGTAGTGAGGAGGGTTTGCCAACCTCGCACTGACACTACCCCCGTTGTCAGCCTGTGCGATCAAGATGTGCAAACGATTCTTACTTAAAAAATGAGCCTTGTACACCTTGTAATCAATCTTTGTGTCTGGGTAAAGATATCTCACAAAATTTGTATTACCAGTAGGGTGGCAAACTTTTCACTATGCTACTACAAACAGAAGTATTGGATATATTTCTTATTGACACAGTTTTTACTTCCATATTCCTTAAGGAATGGAAGTATGGTGATGGCAAAAAAAATCGTGTTCGAGATTATTGCAGATTCTGATTGTACTACACTCAAAACATGAAAAAAAGTCGTTTTCCGAAAAGTGTCTGTGTGTGTGTCTGTCTGTCTGTCTGTCTGTCTGTCTGTGTGTCTGTCTGTCTGTCTGTGTGTCTGTCTGTCTGTCTGTCTAGATTTTTTTTCTATGGCAAACGATAACTGCCGCAAATTCAAACAGAATCAAATAATTTTTTGCATACAGCCCTGATTTGAAGAGTACTCGCGACCTATTGTTTTTGGTGAAGATCGGTTGAGGGAAAGGGGTAGTTTACCTGCAACGGTTTTTTTTTAGCAAGGGTAATTTTGTTTGTTTGGCAAACGATAACAGCCGCAAATTCAAACAGAATCAAATAATGTTTCGCATACAGCCCTCAATTGTAGAGTTCTCAAGATCTGCTGATTTTGGTGAAGATCGGTTAAGGGAAAGGGGTAGTTTACCTGTAACGTTTTATGTTTTAACAAGGGTATTTCCTATGGCAAAAGATAACAGCCGCAAATTCAAACAGAATCAAAAGATTATTTGCATACAGCCCTAAATTGTAGAGTTCTCAAGACCTATTGTTTTTGGTGAAGATCGGTTGAGGGAAAGGGGTAGTTTACCTGCAACGTTTTTTTAACAAGGGTATTTTCTATGGCAAACGATAACAGCCGCAAATTCAAACAGAATCAAATAATGTTTTGCATACAGCCCTGATTTGTAGAGTACTCAAGACCTATTGTTTTTGGTGAAGATCGGTTAAGGGAAAGGGGTAGTTTACCTGTAACATTTTATGTTTTAACAAGGGTATTTCCTATGGCAAACGATAACAGCCGCAAATTCAAACAGAATCAAAAGATTATTTGCATACAGCCCTAAAATGTAGAGTTCTCAAGACCTATTGTTTTTGGTGAAGATCGGTTGAGGGAAAGGGGTAGTTTACCTGCAACGTTTTTTTAACAAGGGTATTTTCTATGGCAAACGATAACAGCCGTAAATTCAAACACAATCAAATAATGTTTTGCATACAACCCTGATTTGTAGAGTACTCAAGACCTATTGTTTTTGGTGAAGATCGGTTAAGGGGAAGGGGTAGTTTACCTGCAACGTTTTTTTAACAAGGGTATTTTCTATGGCAAACGATAACAGCCGCAAATTCAAACAGAATCAAATAATGTTTTGCATACAACCCTGATTTGTAGAGTACTCAAGACTTGTTGTTTTTGGTGAAGATCGGTTAAGGGGAAGGGGTAGTTTACCTGCAACGTTTTTTTATCAAGCGTATTTTCTATGGCAAACGATAACAGCTGCAAATTGAAACAGAATCAAATAATTTTGTGCATACGTCCCTGAATTGTAGAGGTCTCAATGACTTTCGATTTTGGTGAAGATCGGTTAAGGGGAAGGGGTAGTTTACCTGCAACCTTTTACGTTTTAACAAGAGTAAAGTACTTGAAAATTTATTTAAACTTTTTGAAACAATGGTAATTGTTAAAAATAAAATAATTTTGTTGCCAGGCAATAAAATTATAATTTTTTCATTTTAATGTAATATAATATTTTTCATTTAATACAGCAATAAAAAGGCAGGCAAGACACAGCCTGGCTGTTTGGGTGAAAATGATTTTAAATATAAATCTTAGAATATGGAAGTCATGTATGGTTCTCCATACCGATATTTACTTCCATATTCCTTAAGGAATGGAAGTATGGTGATGGCAAAAAAAATCGTTTTCAGATTATTGCAGATTCTGATTCTACTACACTCAAAACATGAAAAAAAGTCGTTTTCCGAAAAGTGTCTGTGTGTGTGTCTGTCTGTCTGTCTGTGTGTCTGTCTGTGTGTGTGTCTGTCTGTGTCTGTAGATTTTTTTTCTATGGCAAACGATAACTGCCGCAAATTCAAACAGAATCAAATAATTTTTTGCATGCAGCCCTGATTTGCAGAGTACTCGCGACCTATTCTTTTTGGTGAAGATCGGTTGAGGGAAAGGGGTAGTTTACCTGCAACGGTTTTTTTTTAGCAAGGGTAATTTTGTTTCTTTGGCAAACGATAACAGCCGCAAATTCAAACAGAATCAAATAATGTTTCGCATACAGCCCTGAATTGTAGAGTTCTCAAGATCTGTTGATTTTGGTGAAGATCGGTTAAGGGAAAGGGGTAGTTTACCTGTAACGTTTTATGTTTTAACAAGGGTATTTCCTATGGCAAACGATAACAGCCGCAAATTCAAACAGAATCAAAAGATTATTTGCATACAGCCCTAAATTGTAGAGTTCTCAAGACCTATTGTTTTTGGTGAAGTTCGGTTGAGGGAAAGGGGTAGTTTACCTGCAACGTTTTTTTAACAAGGGTATTTTTTATGGCAAACGATAACAGCCGCAAATTCAAACAGAATCAAATAATGTTTTGCATACAGCCCTGATTTGTAGAGTTCTCAAGACCTATTGTTTTTGGTGAAGATCGGTTGAGGGAAAGGGGTAGTTTACCTGCAACGTTTTTTTAACAAGGGTATTTTCTATGGCAAACGATAACAGCCGTAAATTCAAACACAATCAAATAATGTTTTGCATACAACCCTGATTTGTAGAGTACTCAAGACCTATTGTTTTTGGTGAAGATCGGTTAAGGGGAAGGGGTAGTTTACCTGCAACGTTTTTTTAACAAGGGTATTTTCTATGGCAAACGATAACAGCCGCAAATTCAAACAGAATCAAATAATGTTTTGCATACAACCCTGATTTGTAGAGTACTCAAGACTTGTTGTTTTTGGTGAAGATCGGTTAAGGGGAAGGGGTAGTTTACCTGCAACGTTTTTTTATCAAGCGTATTTTCTATGGCAAACGATAACAGCTGCAAATTGAAACAGAATCAAATAATTTTGTGCATACGTCCCTGAATTGTAGAGGTCTCAATGACTTTCGATTTTGGTGAAGATCGGTTAAGGGGAAGGGGTAGTTTACCTGCAACCTTTTACGTTTTAACAAGAGTAAAGTACTTGAAAATTTATTTAAACTTTTTGAAACAATGGTAATTGTTAAAAATAAAATAATTTTGTTGCCAGGCAATAAAATTATAATTTTTTCATTTTAATGTAATATAATATTTTTCATTTAATACAGCAATAAAAAGGCAGGCAAGACACAGCCTGGCTGTTTGGGTGAAAATGATTTTAAATATAAATCTTAGAATATGGAAGTCATGTATGGTTCTCCATACCGATATTTACTTCCATATTCCTTAAGGAATGGAAGTATGGTGATGGCAAAAAAAATCGTTTTCAGATTATTGCAGATTCTGATTCTACTACACTCAAAACATGAAAAAAAGTCGTTTTCCGAAAAGTGTCTGTGTGTGTGTCTGTCTGTCTGTCTGTGTGTCTGTCTGTGTGTGTGTCTGTCTGTGTCTGTAGATTTTTTTTCTATGGCAAACGATAACTGCCGCAAATTCAAACAGAATCAAATAATTTTTTGCATGCAGCCCTGATTTGCAGAGTACTCGCGACCTATTCTTTTTGGTGAAGATCGGTTGAGGGAAAGGGGTAGTTTACCTGCAACGGTTTTTTTTTAGCAAGGGTAATTTTGTTTCTTTGGCAAACGATAACAGCCGCAAATTCAAACAGAATCAAATAATGTTTCGCATACAGCCCTGAATTGTAGAGTTCTCAAGATCTGTTGATTTTGGTGAAGATCGGTTAAGGGAAAGGGGTAGTTTACCTGTAACGTTTTATGTTTTAACAAGGGTATTTCCTATGGCAAACGATAACAGCCGCAAATTCAAACAGAATCAAAAGATTATTTGCATACAGCCCTAAATTGTAGAGTTCTCAAGACCTATTGTTTTTGGTGAAGTTCGGTTGAGGGAAAGGGGTAGTTTACCTGCAACGTTTTTTTAACAAGGGTATTTTTTATGGCAAACGATAACAGCCGCAAATTCAAACAGAATCAAATAATGTTTTGCATACAGCCCTGATTTGTAGAGTACTCAAGACGTATTGTTTTTGGTGAAGATCGGTTAAGGGAAAGGGGTAGTTTACCTGTAACGTTTTATGTTTTAACAAGGGTATTTCCTATGGCAAACGATAACAGCCGCAAATTCAAACAGAATCAAAAGATTATTTGCATACAGCCCTAAAATGTAGAGTTCTCAAGACCTATTGTTTTTGGTGAAGATCGGTTGAGGGAAAGGGGTAGTTTACCTGCAACGTTTTTTTAACAAGGGTATTTTCTATGGCAAACGATAACAGCCGTAAATTCAAACACAATCAAATAATGTTTTGCATACAACCCTGATTTGTAGAGTACTCAAGACCTATTGTTTTTGGTGAAGATCGGTTAAGGGGAAGGGGTAGTTTACCTGCAACGTTTTTTTAACAAGGGTATTTTCTATGGCAAACGATAACAGCCGCAAATTCAAACAGAATCAAATAATGTTTTGCATACAACCCTGATTTGTAGAGTACTCAAGACTTGTTGTTTTTGGTGAAGATCGGTTAAGGGGAAGGGGTAGTTTACCTGCAACGTTTTTTTATCAAGCGTATTTTCTATGGCAAACGATAACAGCTGCAAATTGAAACAGAATCAAATAATTTTGTGCATACGTCCCTGAATTGTAGAGGTCTCAATGACTTTCGATTTTGGTGAAGATCGGTTAAGGGGAAGGGGTAGTTTACCTGCAACCTTTTACGTTTTAACAAGAGTAAAGTACTTGAAAATTTATTTAAACTTTTTGAAACAATGGTAATTGTTAAAAATAAAATAATTTTGTTGCCAGGCAATAAAATTATAATTTTTTCATTTTAATGTAATATAATATTTTTCATTTAATACAGCAATAAAAAGGCAGGCAAGACACAGCCTGGCTGTTTGGGTGAAAATGATTTTAAATATAAATCTTAGAATATGGAAGTCATGTATGGTTCTCCATACCGATATTTACTTCCATATTCCTTAAGGAATGGAAGTATGGTGATGGCAAAAAAAATCGTTTTCAGATTATTGCAGATTCTGATTCTACTACACTCAAAACATGAAAAAAAGTCGTTTTCCGAAAAGTGTCTGTGTGTGTGTCTGTCTGTCTGTCTGTGTGTCTGTCTGTGTGTGTGTCTGTCTGTGTCTGTAGATTTTTTTTCTATGGCAAACGATAACTGCCGCAAATTCAAACAGAATCAAATAATTTTTTGCATGCAGCCCTGATTTGCAGAGTACTCGCGACCTATTCTTTTTGGTGAAGATCGGTTGAGGGAAAGGGGTAGTTTACCTGCAACGGTTTTTTTTTAGCAAGGGTAATTTTGTTTCTTTGGCAAACGATAACAGCCGCAAATTCAAACAGAATCAAATAATGTTTCGCATACAGCCCTGAATTGTAGAGTTCTCAAGATCTGTTGATTTTGGTGAAGATCGGTTAAGGGAAAGGGGTAGTTTACCTGTAACGTTTTATGTTTTAACAAGGGTATTTCCTATGGCAAACGATAACAGCCGCAAATTCAAACAGAATCAAAAGATTATTTGCATACAGCCCTAAATTGTAGAGTTCTCAAGACCTATTGTTTTTGGTGAAGTTCGGTTGAGGGAAAGGGGTAGTTTACCTGCAACGTTTTTTTAACAAGGGTATTTTTTATGGCAAACGATAACAGCCGCAAATTCAAACAGAATCAAATAATGTTTTGCATACAGCCCTGATTTGTAGAGTACTCAAGACGTATTGTTTTTGGTGAAGATCGGTTAAGGGAAAGGGGTAGTTTACCTGTAACGTTTTATGTTTTAACAAGGGTATTTCCTATGGCAAACGATAACAGCCGCAAATTCAAACAGAATCAAAAGATTATTTGCATACAGCCCTAAATTGTAGAGTTCTCAAGACCTATTGCTTTGGTGAAGATCGGTTGAGGGAAAGGGGTAGTTTACCTGCAACGTTTTTTTAACAAGTGTATTTTCTATGGCAAACGATAACAGCCGCAAATTCAAACAGAATCAAATAATGTTTTTCATACAGCCCTGATTTGTAGAGTACTCAAGACCTATTGTTTTTGGTGAAGATCGGTTAAGGGGAAGGGGTAGTTTACCTGCAACGTTTTTTTATCAAGCGTATTTTCTATGGCAAACGATAACAGCCGCAAATTCAAACAGAATCAAATAATTTTTTGCATACGTCCCTGAATTGTAGAGGTCTCAATGACTTTCGATTTTGGTGAAGATCGGTTAAGGGGAAGGGGTAGTTTACCTGCAACCTTTTACGTTTTAACAAGAGTAAAGTACTTGAAAATTTATTTAAACTTTTTGAAACAATGGTAATTGTTAAAAATAAAATAATTTTGTTGCCAGGCAATAAAATTATAATTTTTTCATTTTAATGTAATATAATATTTTTCATTTAATACAGCAATAAAAAGGCAGGTAAGACACAGCCTGGCTGTTTGGCTGAAAATGATTTTAAATATAAATCTTAGAATATGGAAGTCATGTATGGTTCTCCATACCGATATTTATGATTCCCTATGGTTGGTTTGTTTGGTATGTTGAAGACTTATTATCTTTATTTTAATTGTGTAGATGAAAATAAAATTGTTATCAGATGTACTTATAAGTTTTAGTATTGTTAATTCGGTATTCCAGTTACATTTGAATCATTTGTTTTACTTGCTATAACATGAAGATTTTTAATTCAGGATGATTCTGTGTTCAAGGTCTAGTAGTCTAGTACCCTTTTTGTGATAATATTTTGTAATAGTGTAATTGGCAACATGATAGTAAATTAAGTGCTATTTAATTACATCAGGTTGGGATTGCGATTATAGCAAGTTGTTGTTTGCATTTCAGCTTGGAAGTTCTATAAAAATTCAGACAGTTCAAGTTCTCGGCAGTTGTTCCGTTTTTCATTACTGCAGTTACCTATACTTATGCTACTGATGTTGATCAATAAAAAGAACTGGCATACAGAGTAAGTTGAAAAATAATCATTATGAAGAAGATATTTATGTGTAATAATTGTAACACACACACACACACACACACACACACACACACACACACACACACACACACACACACACACACACACACACACACACACACACACACACACACACACACACACACACACACACACACACACACACACACACACACACACACACACACACACAGACAGACAGACAGACAGACAGAGAGAGAGAGAGAGAGAGAGAGAGAGAGAGAGAGAGAGAGAGAGAGAGAGAGAGAGAGAGAGACGTGATCTTGCTTTTTATGGTCAATTTCTGAATTTGTGGTCTCTTGAACTATCCAGTGAGACAGAGTTATACCATTTCTTAATTGGTTTGCTTTTATAATGTTTCAGTTTTATAATTTTGTTATTCCCATGTATGGTAAAAAAAATTTACTGTTTCCATAATGTAGAACATATAATATCTGTAGTGACAAATAGTAACAGTTTTCTTCTTATACTTATACGAAGTGAATAAAATAGTCAACGCTAAAATAACTATTCCAATCAGATAGTTGTACATTCTATTACAAATAATATAATGGTGTATGAGATGCCATAAATTATTTTTTCCTGAACATCAAGGTGGTATGCTAATTAATGGACATATTTTGTTAGAGTTAGAATAGCCCATGGATTAATGTAAATGAGTGCAACAAATTTACGTAATTAAAGTAAAAAACCTTTTAAAGACTTTAAAGAATTTTAAGTATTTATTACAACACAAACAATGTTCTAATAGTATGCCAGAACATGTGTATTCTTGGAAATTTTCAGATGCAATGTAATCTCCAAAAAAAAATTTCCTGAACGAGTGAAAAAGTCTGTAATTTTCTTCCATTTTTTCTGTCGACTGCATTTTTTAAGAGCCAAATTATTTATGTGGCACAGTGAAATTATTTTATTAGCTGGTATCTTCTTCCTCATTAGCTTCTGTATGTTTTGTGGATATGAATGTAACAATTTCATCATCACTAAACATAGCCTACATAGCTTTCATAGTCTACATCCGGTAAGTCTAAATACTAATTTTTGATGTTGTCTCTGTTCACGTTGTTAAATGCTGGGATTGAAAGACATGTAATAGTTCCGATGTTGCTGTAGATGCTGGTTGTAACTCAAGAGGGTTTTGTTCCAGCCAGGTTTTAGAATGTTTTCCATAATACTTTGCCAGGCACCAGCTGCATTATTATTACATCGTTATATCGTTATATTATATCATTATATAATATCGTTATCGTTATATCGTAACGATATATATCGTATTACATTATATATTACATCGTTTATAGTATGTGCATTCCAAAATTGTTCAGTGTCCACATCGTTTTCATAAAGTGCCAAATTTTGTAAAATTCACTTTCTGTACTGCCTCATAAAATACTCAAGTGACACCTTGGACCATTGGCTGTGGTAATATTCTTGTGTATTAGCAGGAAGAAACACATTAGATGCCATCTGAATCAGACTAACATTTTTCTAAATCATCAAGATTTTGTTTTCTTAAGTAAGACAGTACTCAAGGACAAAATTCCTCTTTCAGCCATTGCTGGGAAATTTCTTTGTTCATCCTTGTGTTATTTTGGGCATAATATTTCATGAGCCATAAACTACAATTGATGTTTTGAAAAAAGCGTGGTTTTCTCGTCTTTCTGTAGATAGTTAATGGCATTTTATGGTTCACACTATCATTGAAACAAACAAAAATTTTAATGCATTTTTTCTCACATTATATCCAAGAGCTGAAGATTCTGAGCCAGATGCCAGCGTATTTTGTGGCAAAGCTTTCCATTTTTATCCTGTCTCATTAAATTGTATGATCGGTTTGTAAACAAACCCACTTTATTAATACAAGCACTTAGATTTTCCTAATATTGTGATACTGTTTCACAGTTTGCACTGAGCCCTTCAATTTATAGTTGTCTAATACCATGCCTCGCCTTGAACCTATGGAGCCAGCCCACTTAAAACTTGCTTTAAAATTTGATTTACCATTGAGTGTTTGATTGACTTGGATTGAGTTTTTTCAGTGATAATTGGCCCACTTAATGGATTTTATTGAGATGACTGATGAGTGAATCATGTGAACATAATTTAATCAAGTTTTTCAAGAGCCGCAATCGTTAACCTTTTTCTTTTATCACATTCTCTTCTGCAGCTTTGGGTTTGCACATAAACTTTTCAATTCAATCCCCATTATTTTTTTGTTTAATTATGGTATGTCCATCATCATAAATTTTTAGCAGTTTAGTCCCACTTTCACTTTCCTAAGATGCTGGAGAATTTCATATTTTTTTTTTTTTTGTAAATTGAGACTTGTAATTCGTATGTTTAGCATATGTAATAAATTCTTAGAATCAGCACAAGTCTTTGGCAAAAATGAATTTTAATTAAGAAAGTTGTGTTAGTGGTTATAACCACAAACATTTTTTCCAATCTGACGATGAGCTGAGAAGCTTGAAAGTGCTAATCGGAATAATTTTCCTATAGTGGTGTGCAACAGTGATAAATTCTGTTTGTAAAAATGAATTTATACCAGAATTTATTTATGGCAAAAAATGGAAACTCACTGTGCTCATCTTGGAATCAGTTGTCTATTATAGGAACTCTGACGACAATTACAGCATATATTTGTTATTACCAAAGCCAAAACATTAATGTTCAGAAGCCTTTGATATAATAGCCCTCAAAAGTGTAGCGCTGGATTAATACATCAATCAGATTGCTTAGAAAAGTAACAAAAACACAGTATGTCCGTGTAGACTCTGTGTTGCCACGCTGCTTTCCATAATACGTTATGATTCTAAAGCAGTTTTGTTGTCTAAGCTCTTTTGTGTCTCTGCTCCAGTGTACACTTACGTGACACAGAGAAACATAGCATTATCACAACTACAAGGGTGGGGTTTATTACTCATTTGAGATTGATAAGATTAGCTTTGTATGCTGACGCTAATGTTAGCACTATACGGCCAAGGGAGCAGTAATCACTTGTTAACGAAGATGAAGACAAGAAAAAAATAGCCTGAGTAGGTGACAGATTACAGAGGGAGTCAAAGTAGTAGAGAATGAATTATTGAGATTCCACTGTATTTGGAGAAAGCATTTTTATTTAATTAATGAAATTCATAAAAAATAATTTTCACTATTGAAATTTACAGTGTTCATGAATTTTGACTATTCAGTAATTGTAATTATGTAGTTCTTTGCCCATAAAATTGTAAATTGTGAACTAGAACATTAAGTGGGTATTGTTTGTCTGTTACTGTGCAGTAATGGCAATGTCAGATAACTGCCATTAATAGTGTGAAAGTTTGTCAAAGTACTTTAGTAATATGTGATCTCTCCTATATAACTCTGTACCTCAGTGATTATGGTAATTGTTAGTATTCCGTCTTTCACATAGTCCATGCATAATGTTGAGTGTTTTTATTTACTCCTCAGTCTTATTATCTTATACAGGAGCGAGATTACATTGTTCTGACTGTAGGAGGGGGGGGGGGGTCATCAAACATGGTATTTATTCAGGGTTGAAGTTAAGCACATACTAGATTTTGTGTGTACATTTTTAATTGAATTGTAACTGTATTTTTACTTTAAACTGTAAATTCAAAAGTAAGAAGTTATGTAATAAGTAGTTCTTGATGCTTTTTCAGTCTTTCTAAGTATGCAGTTTTGTATTCATTGTCCGTGACTCCATTAGTCATTGTCCGTGAATGTCAAGTGGTATAGTGTCACAGTCCAGCTAGTGAGAAAACCTCATCTTAGAATTAATAAAACGTTTGGTTTAACAAAAAAGTGCATTAACTCCAACATAGTATTCTTAATATACAGTGATTTGAATTTGTTTATGGCTTGCTTCCATAAGACATCATTTAAGAACAGTATTAGAATTATCCTAGTCACAGTAATCAGTTATATGGCTCAGACTGTGAAGAAAAATATACTAAAATTTAATTTTGGCTCACTAGCGAAATACCTAAAGAATTTAAAAATGTTTGTGCATTGAGAACATTGATTAGATTGCCTGACTGTAATTAAAAATAGATGTCATAATACTTAACTAATAAGTATTAAAACATATTTTTATACTGTATTTGTGATACAGCGTCATCAGTATGGTGCTGCTGCCTGTTTCCAACTACTACACCTTTGCTGGAACTCTCATACTTTTCAGATATATAATATTTTGTAATATTATAATTACTATAATATAATATTATATAATTATACTATAATACTATACTATTTTATATACATAATATAATGTGTAATGCTGTGTTACACTTTATATTATTATTGTAATTATACAGCTTTAAGACTGGTACTTGCAACACAATTATAGTACAATTGATAAACTTAACAAATTAAAAAAAAACTTGCTGGTTACTTGTATTATGTAGGTAAAGATGTGCTGGTCAGAGAAGTATTGGATACATTTAAAAAAATATGTTGGTTTATAACACTACTAAAAATAATCATTCTTACATAATATTTTTGGCATTTTTATAACACCATAGTTTAACAAAAGACTACTTTCCATGCTATAGTTTCAGACAGTTTATAATAAAGTTGCCAGATTGATTGATGCAGGAGTTAGAATGATATTCTTTCCTGAGTTACAAAAAATTGTAAATGGCTTTTTAATAATTTTTAGTTTTTAAAATGAACACTCCTCCATTGCATCTGTAATTTACCATTTCGTCTTTATACGAAATTCTGTTATTTGTTACTGCTTAGAAACTGTTGAATATAAATTGACAGTCCTAAAGGAACTTGTTCATCAAAACAAAACATAAATAATAATAATTTCTTATTGGACAAGTATTTTGTACTTTGTAGCATATAAAGTTTAAATAAGTCACAGCTTTAACTCAGATATAAATGCAAATGTGTAACAACACCTACATGGTTTCTTGGAAATTCAATACATATGTATTTATGGCCAATCAGAACTTGTCAGTTTATTTATTATTCATTTGTACCAGAAAGACATTCCTGAAAGTTGGCCCTGTTGGTGCTGAATTTTAGAGAACAACATCCACGTATTCTGTTTTATAAATTGTTGAACTCTAAAGTTAGCTGAGATGTATATGGGTGATATTTATTGTTTAGTAATGTTATTAACTTTTTATTTTTAAGCAATGAAGAGGAGTCTGTAAACACTGGTGCCAGTGCTATACCAAATGTTGATAATAAGCAACTTGGACTTACGTTAGTAGTGGATTCTGCCTTATGACATAAACTCACCTGAAGACTGTGGAGTCTGTATTAGCAATAATTTTATTACAACAAAGCAATTTTATGTTTTGTAATGTTCCATTGTAAATTATTACAAATAGTGATGAGCAAACAAAACAGATCTCTGCTATAACAAGAACGTTGATTGGTCCACGTTTTGATTTGTGATTCTATATGTAAATAAATATTTTGTTATTAAAAATATGATTTACATTTTCTAGTCTTTGTTAATAATAAATTATTTTGTTGTAATACAGTGTCATTATTAAACTACACATGCAACACAACTATTGTTCAAGTACATTATAACCTTGTGTGCATGTGTGTGTGTGTGTGTGGGGGGGGTAGTTGTTTTATAAATAATGTACAATGTAGCAACAGTGTGGAGTTGATGGTTGGAGACTCAGTAAAAAGTGATATACTGCACTGAAGAAGTTCACTTACAGTTGAAGACATAAGGTTCAGCATCAAATAAATCAGCATATGCGTTTGTTACTCCTATAATTAATGGCATTTTTAGTTGATGAATGTTAGGCCAGAAAATGTCTCAAACACTATGACAGTTGAAGATAAAAGTTTACATGTACAGAAATTCACAGTTTGCATAAAGTTTGTGGTGAACATACAGTAAATCTTAGTTTTCAGTTGAGCTGCTTGTTTGTTTCTAACACATATAAGCATAAATTATACAAATTGAAACTAAAGTTGAATAAAGTGAAACTTATGTCACATGTATCAGGAAATATTATAAGCTGCTTAGATTTCAGTAATAGCAGTGTTCTTCTGTATTATGAGAAAACTACTTGCTAACAAAAAAAAATATCGGTATGGAGAACCATACCATGTACCATATTACTTCCATATTCTAAGATTTATATTTAAAATCATTTTCGAAATGAAATATTACCATAGAAACTACTTCTTTCTACTTACTGCTTCAGCCTTAACCACAGTACTGTGGTCACTAACGTATACCACCTCACGTTATCACACTCGATTTTCACTGATGATGGAAGTCGATGGCATTGCCGAAACGTCTGGTTTTGTAGAAAACATTGGACTACGGCCAAATATCCCGGGAAGGAATTTTAACAAAAACTACTTCTTTGTTGCCGATAACGTTGTACACATATATATAAAAAATATGCATAAAATTAATGGCTTGTATAAGTTAATGATTGATCTCCATTAAGTAGTGCTCAAGTTTCCAAAGTTTTAATATTATGATGTCCGTAATTAAAACATCAGAGCAGGTTTAGTGTGAATGAGGGTACACCGTGCACAAAAATTTTCAACATTTCCTATTGAGCGTTGCTTAGAGTAAAGCTGCGAATCTACAGTGTACGTTTCACAGAACAAACACGCGGAAAAGAAGGAGCGCTCCGAAGTCACTCATGGACCCTCAGCATCTTGCAGAGGGTTCATTCCCTAAAGACGAAAAGTCTGTCTATGAGTCGTTCCTCTGTAAACACGTGCAGTTACACTGCCCAGCGATCCACAGGAAGCAAATTGATGTCCATTTTTTCGGCTTGCACGCATTATGTTGGTGTGGGTTTCGGCACTTACCATTTAAAAAGCGTGCAAATGTAAGTAAATAAACATGAGTGAGGCCAGAAATAACGCGAATTTTGTGTGTGTGTGTGTGTGTGTGTCTTCCCTGCCTTTTTATTGCGGTAGTCATAATAATAAAATGGAAACGTAAACATTACATAACTGAGATATGCTTACCTGCCACGAACGATATATTATTTTATACATGTATATTAACTCATACATAATTTACATTAAAATGAAAAAATTATAATTTTATTGCCTGGCAACATAATTATTTTATTTATAACAATTACCATTGTTTGAAAAAGTTTAAATGAATTTTCAAGTACTTTACTGTTGTTAAAACGTAAAAGGTTGCTGGTAAACTACCCCTTCCCCTTAACCGATCTTCACCAAAATCGAAAGTCCTTGAGATCTCTACAATTCAGGGACGTATGCAAAAAATTATTTGATTCTGTTTGAATTTGCGGCTGTTATCGTTTGCCATAGAAAATACCCTTGTTAAAAAAACATTGCAGGTAAACTACCCCTTTCCCTTAACCGATCTTCACCAAAAACAATAGGTCTTGAGAACTCTACAATTTAGGGCTGTATGCAAATAATCTTTTGATTCTGTTTGAATTTGCGGCTGTTATCGTTTGCCATAGAAAATACCTTGTTAAAACATAAAACGTTGCAGGTAAACTACCCCTTTCCGTTAACCGATCTTCACCAAAAACAATAGGTCTTGAGAACTCTACAATTCAGGGCTGTATGCGAAACATTATTTGAATCTGTTTGAATTTGCGGCTGTTATCGTTCGCCAAAAAAAAAATTTCCCTTGATAAAAAAAACCATTGCAGGTAAACTACCCCTTTCCCTCAACCGATCTTCACCAAAAACAATAGGTCGTGAGTACTCTACAAATCAGGGCTGTACGCAAAAAATTATTTGATTCTGTTTGAATTTGCGGCGGTTATTGTTTGCCATAGAAAAAAATCTACACACAGACAGACAGACACTTTTAGAAAAACGACTTTTTTTCATGTTTTGAGTGTAGTACAATCAGAATCTGCAATAATCTTGAACACGATTTTTTTTTGCCATCACCATACTTCCATTTCCTTAAGGAATATGGAAGTAAAAAAAAAACACTGAAGGGTCTGCACAATTTACTGCTGAACAGAAACAATGGCTGGGATATTGCAACAGTATTGAAACAAAGATTTCTCATTAAAGTTTATCCATTCCTGGTTTTTTATTGTTACTACTGATGAAATGTGATTAATTAGAGTGGATTAACAGTTAAAAAACATGTAAAATCAGTGAAAAATACGAAATAATCTATGTAGTGCGTGTGGAGCAATACGACGTCTTCTGGACTAAATTTCAAGATAAGTAACAATGGGGGGGGGGGGGGTAAAACCAAATTAACAAGGGTTAACAAAATTCAACAGCATTTTTTGATTTTATTATAAGATGAGATCTCAGGGAAATGGGGTATGTATGAATGAGTGAATGAAATTATGTAATAAACAAGGAGCGCTGGTTTGCTCAAAGATAGAGTTAATTAATGGAATAAACATCATATGGTTTTATTTTATTTTTATTCTTTTGAAATGTTAAACTTACCTATATATAAAAAGTGTATACTTAAATAATTATAAATATGGTTAATTACCAATGTTCGTAAGGAGAAAGAATATTTTGTTTGTGATGGGAAGTAAATGAATTGAAAGTTTTTTTTTTTGAATAAGGTAATTGATGGAAAATATCGGTATGGAGAACCATACATGACTTCCATATTCTAAGATTTATATTTAAAATCATTTTCGAAATGAAATATTACCATAGAAACTACTTCTTTCTACTTACTGCTTCAGCCTTAACCACAGTACTGTGGTCACTAACGTATACCACCTCACGTTATCGCATTCGATTTTCACTGATGATGGAAGTCGATGGCATTGCCAAAACGTCTGGTTTTGTAGAAAACATTGGACTACGGCCAAATATCCCGGGAAGGAATTTTAACAAAAACTACTTCTTTGTTGCTGATAACGTTGTACACATATATATAAAAAATATGCATAAAATTAATGGCTTGATCTCCATTAAGTAGTGATCAAGTTTCCAAAGTTTTAATATTATGATGTCCGTAATTAAAACATCAGAGCAGGTTTAGTGTGTATGAGGGTACACCGTGGACAAAAATTTTCAACATTTCCTATTGAGCGTTGCGTAGAGTAAAGCTGCGAATCTACAGTGTATGTTTCACAGAACAAACACGCGAAAAAGAAGGAGCTTGCAGAGGGTTCATTCCCTAAAGACAAAAAGTCTGTCTATGAATCGTTCCTCTGTAAACACGTGCAGTTACACTGCCCAGCGATCCACAGGAAGCAAATCGCTATCCACGCTGGACAATTTTTCGGCTTGCATGCGTTATGTTGGTATGGGTTTCGGCACTTACCATTTAAAAAGCGTGCAAATGTAAGAAAATAAACATGAGTGAGGCCAGAAATAAAGCGAATTTTGTGTGTGTGTGTGTGTGTGTTTTCCCTGCCTTTTTATTGCGGTAGTCATAATAATAAAATAGAAACGTAAACATTACGTAACTGAGATATGCTTGCCTGCCACGAACGATATTGATGTTGTAACAAAATTTTCTGTTTGTACATTTTGAGTGTAAATTAATCCATTATACTATTAACTCATACATGATTTACATTAAAATGAAAAATTATAATTTTATTGCCTGGCAACAAAATTATTTTATTTTTACAATTACCATTGTTTCAAAAAGTTTAAATGAATTTTCAAGTACTTTACTGTTGTTAAAACGTAAAAGGTTGCAGGTAAACTACCCCTTCCCCTTAACCGATCTTCACCAAAATCGAAAGTCCTTGAGATCTCTACAATTCAGGGACGTATGCAAAAAATTATTTGATTCTGTGTGAATTTGCGGCTGTTGTCGTTTGCCATAGAAAATTACCCTTGATAAAAAAACGTTGCAGGTAAACTACCCCTTCCCCTTAACCGATCTTCACCAAAAACAATAGGTCTTGAGAAATCTACAATTCAGGGCTGTATGGGTAACATTATTTGATTCTGTTTGAAATTGCGGCTGTCGTTTGCCAAAAAAAAAAAAAAAAATTACCCTTGATAAAAAAAAACCGTTGCTGGTAAACTACCCCTTTCCCTTAACCGATCTTCACCAAAAACAATAGGTCCTGAGTACTCTACAAATCAGGGCTGTATGCAAAAAATTATTTGATTCTGTTTGAATTTGCGGCAGTTATCGTTTGCCGTAGAAAAAAATCTACACACAGACACACACACACACAGACACTTTTCGAAAAACGACTTTTTTTCATGTTTTGAGTGTAGTACAATCAGAATCTGCAATAATCTCGAACACGATTTTTTTTGCCATCACCATACTCCATTTCCTTAAGGAATATGGAAGTAAAATAAGAATTGAAATAATAACAAATAAAATTTAATTCATTGGAAACAAGTAGATTCTTTATTTATTCCAAATAACCAATTCTGTTCTTCCAGTTTACTTATAAGAACCCTGGTGTGTAACAAATTTTATATGTGTAGTTGGCAATAACAAAATGGCGTCCGGAATTTGAAAATAAACATGCCTGTTTATTGATATGTAAGGTAAGTTTGTTTTGGGTTAAAATGTATTAAACATCACAACAGCATGTTCAGTACTGTTACAGTGTTAAGTATTTAAATAATCATGAGAAAGTATGTTCCAGAATCTTTAAATAATAATAAGGTCCATGCCAGAGAGAAAAACATAGTTATGTTCAAAATGTTTTAGGATTAGGATTCAAAACTATCAGGATTGCCAACTTAATGAGCACAAGTGTTACATCCACAGGAAGAAGGCTAACGATGTAAGTTATGCACTTGTTGGTGATGTACATGTGGTAGTAGGTCAGTTGTTGATCAGTGTTTATGCAAAGGATCTTTCATCAGGTACAAGCCTTTGCAATACTCGGGTGTCATGAGCTTTATCATGGGTAATATCAAAAGGCATGCAGCTATGCATATATTACCCATTAACCCAGAAGTTATTTTTTACATTGGAGAACACACCAAACTTCGTACTGTGGTATAAAGCTTGTATGGCATTTTAAAATTTCTGACAGTGTAACAAATCTCTTTGTATACTCAAGATGTTTGGCCATGTAATGGGTCTAAATTAATTTAACTATTATTGTGTAATTTCGTAAATTCTATAACATGTAAAGAAGAGGCCCCTTTTGAGGTGACACAAAGAATGACAGTAAATATGAGTCAGTAAATTTCCATGGCCTTATATGGTTATAACTAAAATCTATTTATAGCCAGTGACCAATACATCAAGTATTTGTTGACGGAAAACAATTCGCAGCGATGTTGAAGAGGTGAACCTCAGCCCAGCGGAATGTTATAATATTATAGGCGAGATGTACGGTGGGGAGCAGGGTGAAGCAGTGTGCAACGCACCAAACGGAAAGTTTTTAACACAAAAAAGTCAGTCGACAGTCACCTCTCGCTGTGTACAGCAGCAGTCGTCTCGCCCGCATAAACAGCATAAAACGCAAATCATAAGAATGTGAAATTTTAAGTAGTTTTGGAACTTAAGTGTTGAGTTTGTGCAATTTGATATATGTAGTTTACTAATAATCAGTTTTATGCGTTAAGGCGAAATAAGTGTGTTCGTAATCTTTTCTATGTTTTCAAGAGAACATAACTAATGTTCTATTTTACTCGAAACACGCATTGTGTTAATCGTATTTGCATATTGTTCTTTGCAAATTTGACTCCATTACAGGGACAAATTTAATTACTCAACTACTGAGTAACATTGCATAGGGCGCATTGTTATTTGTACTTGCTATAATAAATAAATAATGTTATATTTACTTGATTTGTGTATCGTTATTTGTATTTGCACACCGTTCTCTGCCTGAGTACACTAAACGAATTCCTGGATTATACCTTATATTTAAATAATATTAAATTTAACAACTAATTCCCATGAAACATTGCAAATGGCGCCCTTTTAACAGTGACATTGTAAATTAACAGTGCAATTTATATTATTTACGGTACACTTAATTTACAATTTAGTTGAAAATGGCAGAGAAAGACGCAAATACAAATTTAGATGAAAGCGCAGAGGTAGAATCATTGTTGAATATTACTCAAGATCATATGGTAACAACTAATGAAATTGTTAGTGAAAATGTTGTCGAAATAGATGTAAATGAAACTGTAGTAGCTGGGGGTAGTAGAGATAACGAGGTAAATATATTCAACCAATTAGCGTTGATGATGGAAATGATGTCAGGAATGAATAGTAAGCTTGACAAACAAGACGAGAAAATGAAGTCAGAAAATAATAATCTAAACATGAATTTAAATGAGTTAAAGTCAGAGATGACAGATAAGTTTGATAAGAATAATGATAATTTAAACACGAGTTTAAATGAATTTAAAATGGAAATCAAATCAGAGATAAATGTAGTAAATAATAAACTTATAGACATAAATAACGAGTTTGTGAACATAAGAAGCGAACTGAGAATGAGTGACGTAAGTATGAACAGTCGATTGGAAAGTGTGAATGAGACTATTGCTGGAGTGAAAAGTGAGATGACTATAAATGTAGACAAAATACGAACCGAGATGAAGAATGATATAAAAACAATTAACGAGAAACTAATAGAGACAAACAAAAAATTTGACGCGCTAACAAATAAATTTAATGATAAAATTAAAAAACAGAATGACAAAATTGACAGTAATGTTCAAGGTGTAATTGATGAATGTGAGCAAATTAAAAAAGCAAATAAAGTACAAGAGAATATTAATGATGAATTGAAAAGTAACTTTGAACAAATGGACACAATTAAAACTAGTGTAACTAATTTGAAAAGTAAGCACACAGAACATGAACAAAAAATAATTAAAGTTAGAGAAGATTTAAGCTTAGCAATTAATCAAAAACTAACCAATATGTGTGAACGAGTGAATGTTGATGTTGAGTTAGGTTATTTCAGTAATGAGGGTAAGGGAGTGAACCCCATACAATTTTTAAATTCTATAAAGTGTTTTAACAAGTATAATAAAGAAAGCTGGGAAATTAAGTTAGTACGAATTTTGAAGTATTTTAAAGGGGATGCTAAAATTTGGGCAGATGCGCATAATGATAATTAGGCAGATTTTGATGAGTTTGAACGAGCATTTAAAAATAAATATTGGTCAGAGGAAAAACAAGAGGGTTTATGCAGTACAATAATGGGATGGGGTAATTTCAATATTAAACATGAGTATTACGTCGTATTTGACACGACTATATAGCCAGGTTAAATATTTAGCACCACCAATGCCTCTTTCACCTTTTATAATATATGTTAGTAAGCATTTACCCAAAGACATACGATCCACAATTAGAACCCGGGAGTTTACTGATGTAGCTGAATTAGAGAAAATCTTAGAAGCTTACCAGAGTATGAAAGAGGAAGAAGACAATAAATACCAATCAATAAATATTAGAGATAGAGAATCGAGATCGATAAATACCGAAATAAGACAACCAGACCATTTGTTTAGACATGATAATAATATGAGTAGATCCGAGGAGGGTGCATGGTTATGTCCACACCCTAATTGTAGAGCTAGCAATTATAATAGTTCTCGAAATCAGTGTTATAGGTGTCGGGGTCCTAGGGGTGGTGCTCAAGGGAGAGTAGATAATTATAATAGGGGTTTGGATAATAGTGACTATAATAGAAGGGAAAGTTATAGTAACGAGTTTAGAGGGAGAGGTTTCACCAGTAATCGGGGAATGTCAGGAAATTTGAACCACAGAGGGAGAGGGGGATATGTTGGTAACCCAAACGAGACTAGGGGTGTTGAAGCACCTTCTAATAATCAAAACGTTAGAGGGGATCATACAGCAGTTAGAGGGGGGGGTTTACAGCGAACCACCACCTCCAGTACAGTTAAACTAATAAGGGCGGTTGAAAAGGAAAGTCCCCAGCCGTCTAGAAATCACATGACAATAGGGTCACTTATTACCAATATACATAATGAATTATCCGATGAAGTGGGGGAGAGCAGCAATAATTTTGGCATGGCAGAATTTGAAGCCGAAGTGTTTAATTACAAATATACTTTTCTAGTAGATTCAGGGAGTGAACTGACCGCTATGGATGATAAAGTTTTTGAAAAAATAAAAAAATAAAACCAATGAGACAATTCCACAACTACCAGTATTGGGAATTAGTGTTGTAGGTGTAACAGGTGTTCGCAGTAAAAAAGTAACTAAGCAAATATTGTTACAGCTAAAAATAAATAAACGCACAATAAATGTACCTTTTTTAGTCATTCCAGGTTTGAATATGGGAGCAATAATGGGTAATTTTTTGAATAAATTTAAGGTTGAGTTAAACTATTATACACATACTATGAAGTTAAACAATGAAAATAATATAATTGAAATACCATTTATACGAAAGAGAACTGTAGAAATGAAAGCATTAAAAATAATTAGTAAGGGAATTTTAATTTCTGATAATGACATAAATTAATGTAGGCCCTTGATGATTAATTATTGTAATCTAAGGGTAAATAGTCATGAATTATTTGAAATTGAAGATAGTAGGGGTGAAAAATGAATAAAATCCTATATCAAAATGGGGAATTTAGTTATCAAGATAGGGAGAAAATAGTACAAGTAATAAATAAAAATAAATTAGTTTTTTCAGACGAACCAGGTTTAGTAAAAGACTTTAAGGGTAGATTAATCGTTAAAGAAAAAACACCTTTTGCGCCTAAAGCTATCCGGTACCATACTCTAAAAGGGGGTTAGTACAAGAGGAAATAAACAAGATGTTAGCAGAAGGTATAATAGAAAAATCCACCTCACCATATTCCAACCCTTTAGTTAGTGGTTACAAAGAAAGATTTATCGATAAGACTATGGTTAGACGCGAGACATGTAAACAAAATAATTGTTCCAGACAGAAGGTCGCCAGAACCGGTGAGTGAAATCCTACAACATTTCAATGGGACAAAATATATTACGGCATTGGATCTGACGGCTGGATATTGGCAAATGGAAGTGGAGGAAGAGTCTTGTCAGTATGTGGCATTCCTATACAATGGAAGCAACTATCAATTTTGTAGGTTACCTTTTGGACTAAACGTAAGTGTTTCAATTTTTATTAAATGTTTAGACTACGTACTAGGGAGAGAGATTTTAGAATTTACAACTGTTTATGTGGGCGACATAGTAATAACGTCACCAGACATTGATACACATTGTGAAAGGTTAGATAGAGTATTAAGTAGATTGCATGGGTATGGCATAACTGTTAAGTTTAAGAAGTCAGAATTTTTAAAAGAACAGGTTTATTTTTTAGGCCACATAATTTCAGCCAAGGGTATCAGTACAGACCCTAAGAAGGTAGAGATAATACAGAATTTTCCAGTACCAAAAAATGTGAAACAGTTGCAAAGCTTTTTAGGCTTGTGTAATTATTATAGGCAATTTGTAGACAAATGTTCTTACTTAACGGTACAATTGGGGCATTTGTTAAATAAAGGTAATCGATGGCAGTGGAGTTTAAAAGAACAAACTGTATTTGAGCTAATAAAAAATAAATTTTTAAACACAGTTATATTAGCTTATCCTAATTTTATAGAACAATTTTATATACATACAGATGCATCGGACATAGCTTTGGGGGTAGAATTGTTTCAGTTAGATGGGAATGGTAACCATAAAGTTATAGCTTTTGCTAGTAGATCTTTAGTAACTAGTGAGAAGAACTATACAATAATGGAAAAGGAGGCGCTATCAATAGTTTTCGCCTGCAGAAAATTCAGAACATACTTGTTAGGAAATAAAGTAATAATAAGATCAGACCATCAAGCTTTAACATTTCTGAAAAACTGTAAACTAACGCATGGTAGGTTAGTGCGTTGGATGTTAATACTGCAAGAGTATGACTTAACCATCGAGTATTGTAGGGGTAAAGAAAATGTAGTAGCTGATGTCCTATCTAGAACTGATTTTGACAATAATACTGAGGTAGATATGGCAAATACATATAAAATCTTTATAATCAAGGAAGCGGAAGCGGGAGTAGATATGAAAAAATTAATAAGTAACTTAGCAACAGAACAAGGAAAAGATACAGAACTTAGTAGAATTATAATAGCCCTAAATCAAATACCCAACGTACCTAACAAATGGGAAAAGCATTGTAGTTTGTATAATAAACATTTATTTCACCGTACAAATGAACAAGGCGATGATTGGAGAGTATGTCTCCCTAAAGTTATAATACCTGAAGTAGTGAAAGATTGTCATTTGAGGTATGGTCATATAGGTCCCAAGAAATGTAGTGATATATTGAAAGAGTCTTGCAAATATAATAATATGGAAGAACTGTATGTAAACTGTTAAAAGTTTGTGAAATTTGTCAGAAAGCCAAAGTAAATAATCGTAAGCAGGAGGGTTTAATGCAACATATAATACCAGACACTCCTTTAGCAATAGTTGCCGTCGATTTATATGGCCCTCTACCCAAAAGTCGAGGAGGGGTAAATTATTTGTTTGTTGTACTAGATGTTTTTACCAAATTTGTAAAATTGTACCCGATTAAAAAAAGCTACATCCTTGGTATTAGCTAGGCAAATAGTCAGTGAGTACATTACTGAAGTAGGTAGACCCAAAATAATATTATCAGATCATGGTTCTCAGTTTACCAGCAACACCTGGAGGGAAACATTAGGTTGGAAAAACATTTTAGTTAAACATACCTCAGTGTATCATCCCCAATCAAATCCTAGTGAGCGTGTTATATGGGAATTAGGGCGAATGTTTAGAACCTTCTGCCACAAAAAACATTCAATGTGGGCCACATTTGTGAACAAAATAGAAGGGTACATTAACTGTAGCTTACATGAGTCCACTAGTTACAGCCCTCATGAGTTGATGTTTCAGAGAAGGCCATCACGCATAATAGAGGAACTGATAAAATTTCCAACACGGACTGAGGTACCACATGGGAGGAAACTGGTGATTGCAAAGGAGCGGCTTTTGAGTAAAGTTGAACAGCGTAAAAGAAGACATGACAGGAATTTAACACCCATCCAATATGAGGTAGGGCAACTGGTATTGATAAAAAACCACGATCAATCATCAGCTTTGGACAAAGAGATAAAAAATTCTTCCTATTATACGACGGTCCCTATGAGGTTAGTGAAGTGAAAATGGAGAATGCTTATGTTTTAGTAGACCTGCAAACCCGAGAAATAAAGGGAACCTATAATGTAACAGTTAAAAAGGTATTATGTACATGAGTGGGGCTGATTGTTTTTTTAATTCATTAAAACCATAGACGAATAAACGCAGAATAATTAAAAAAAAAGGGGGTACCTGAAAGTATGACTTTTAGTTGAACATTAAGATAATGGGTGCATTTGTTTAGCACCATTTAAAAAAAAAAAAAAACTTGTTATTGTGTAAGATTAATGGGTGATTTTGGGGGGTTGTTAGTGTCAATAGAAGAGAGAATAAGTTGTGGTATGTGGTATTAGTAATGAAGAATGTTTAGTTATAAGATAGGCTATTGCAGTGGCGGCATGTGTCACTGTAGATAGCGGCAAGGGTTGATGAGTAACATCGATGTATGTTACCATCATCGGAGGCCTAAATAGTGCGTAACATACACTGTACACTAACCTTATATAATATTATATTATATGTGAATTTAATACGTACAGTATATAAAAATGATGATTGTGAAGAACATGCTAATGACAAGATTTCCCCACATTTCGGGCGATTACTGTTTCACCAGCACTAATCGTGGTTTTGGACGACAGCCAGCTGTGGGCAGACATTGTAAACACTGACCATGGTTGGTTGCCTGTGAAATTGGTTTGAAATTGAAATTAATGGGGGGTGACTCAAGGGGAATCCACGGAACTATGGAACAGCGGCTATCACCCGTTCGCGTGGGAACAAATAAAAGGGTGATAGACCCGTTTTAAGGTTGTTATTATATAATCAGTTATTATTATATCTGAACTTGAAATGTAATGCCAAAGCAAGGACAGGAGATGACAAAATTCCTCCTTAACTTCAGTTCTTGTGGAGGCAACTGGGCGCTACAGTCCAGGGGGGGGTAATAGTGTGTGTGGAAGGAGGAACTTAAAATAAATTGTTACAATACAAAAAGCCACACCAATACCAGGGAAAAAACGATGAATCAACTATATAAAATGTTTAAACTAATGAAAATAAAATGACTATGACGCGACAAACGACTATGACCCAACCCAAGTGATTGACTCGATAAAACGAAATAAACGAAATCAAATGAGAATGTAAATGAAAATGAAACAAACAAAGTATAAATGAAATAAAATGGGAAGAAATGAAAAGACACAAACGAATAATATAGAACAGAAAAGGAGGAATGTTACACTCAAATAAAGTAATGAAAAAGAAACCAATAAATAATAAATGTAAATGATAATTATTAGTATCGACTAATTAATCTATGTAAATGATAATTATTAAAGTCCAATGAAGTAATGACAAACTAAAGTATACTAACCAAATAAATAGAGAGTAAATGTTATAAATAATTCTATAATGACATGAACTTGTTAACAGTATAACTAACCATTGTAAAGTGAGAGGTAGATAGATAGGGAACATGAGTAAGTGAGAAAGAGAATTTAATGTAGGGAACATGAGTAAGTGAGAAAGAGATTTTAATGTTAGGGAATGCCCACTAGTAACACTTAAATACTATAAAATTGCAAAGTGCCAGTGTAAACCCACAAAATAAATAGAAAACCCTACTGATAGGTATAGACACCTAAAAACCAGTGATAAAGACTAATGTTTATTGGTGAAAAGTGTTAGAAAATAAGAATATTGTTATTATTAGTATTAAGAATAAGTGTAGATGAGGAATACAAGGGTATTCAGGGAAAAATCCCAGGAAGAGTCAAAGTGTTAGTGTTACCATGGTTAGATAGGAAAATTTAGAAAAGAAAAAATGTGGTAAAGAATATAAATGCAAAATCAATAAACATCCTATGTTCAAAGGGATAGTTAATTAGATAAAATAAATGGTGTGATGATGTTTGTCACCAAAAAATAAATAAGAATGAACAAAATGTAAACAAGAGTAGCATAATAACTGTTAAAAGATTGGTTTGATTAAGTTTATGAGTAGGAATATGTCTGAAAGAGTTATACAGACCATAAGCCTATATGTTGTGTTATATTTTATAGAGAATAGTAAATAATAGACAAATAATAAACAATGGCAATATAGATAAGAAAAAAGATAAATTCGTGCAAACCTAATAATACTGGAAAAGCAGTTAGAAAATAATAGACAAACCATGATCTTGTAAAATAATGAAAACATACAATTATTATAAAACAGACCCTAATCAATTCAACAAGTAAACAAATCATTTGTAACACAGAACAAAACATGTATAAAGATAAAATAATATGTAATTTGTAAGTATCACTATAGTATTGACGACTCGGAACACTTAAGTTTTTTATAAGTAAAAACGTAAAGTTTTACCTTACAGCCTAAACCGGCTTTCACCTTTAGAAGGCTTCATCAGAGGCCTCTGATGAAGCCTTCTAAAGGTGAAAGCTGGTTTAGGCTGTAAGGTAAAACTTTACGTTTTTACTTATAAAAAACTTAGTGTTCCGAGTCGTCAATACTATAGTGACATTTAGTTAAGTAACGGACACGTCATGGACAACGAAATCCAAGAATGTAATTTGTATAAAATAAGAAAATATAGCCAATGACTACCTAGGCCTATGAAATGCCTAAATGTATAAAACCAATAACAACAAATTGTAAGAAATTAACTATTATATTAGCAAATCCAAGGCAAGTAACTAGTTAATGATAATTAGTGGATCATATTAAGATGTAAAAGTTAAATTAAGGACATAAAATAAGAAAGAAATGTAAATATCAACATAATTGTCAAAACATAATACATGAGCAAACCCAGCTTTGTGGGATGTCAAAATGATCTTTGAAAGAAAATATGAACAGTTGTGATAATATCTCATACATTGATAAGAAGACAGAAGAATAATAGCAATCAGAAGATATTTAGTCATTTTAAATAAAAATTCAAATATTATAACAATGGGCTTAAGTCATGAATAGCCAATGAGAATCAAACCGTTACCATAACAACCAAGCGTTATTTATGAATATTCAGTTAGAAACAGTTAGTCCATTATTGAAGCTCAAGACGAATAGACGCCAAGCCGCAAATGACTCAAATTTTAATATAAAACAATAAAAAGTAATCCAAATTTAATAACATGAACAAGTAAGAAGGTGATGAAGGACTAGGACATCCAACAGAGGCCAAGGACCAATTTATTAAATTCTAACTTAATAAATTTCATTCAACTTATACGAAAAAGAAGCCAGGCGTACTTAAATCCCAAAATGATTGAAGATTGATGACCATAGACGACCCAACCTATTTCAACTGAAGGACATTGTACCCCAAGTCAACTGATTTGATAAGTATTGCTGAGTTACCCGAATTTATGAAATAAATTCTCTTTAATTTTTTCTCACAACACTTTCAACTCTCACTATAAACTGATGATCTAATTTCTTTCAAAGATTAATTAAAAAATAAAACACTAAACTTATGTGAACTAGAAAAATAACCTGTATAAAAATTACGAACTTTTGAAACACACTTTTTAACACTTCAGGAACAAATTGTAATTACTCCTTATAGTATATAAGTACCAGTAATGTAAGGTAGTGTACTTTATTGTAATCAAATTGATATTTTTTCGTAAACCAAAAGAATCCAGATTCATGAATGAAAAAATGGAAAAAATAAACATTCAGTAGACGCCATGTCTGACTAACTAAATCGTTCAAAATCGATTTCACCAAGCCTTGAGAAATAATTGTCTTGTTATAATTGCCGGAGCAAATTTGTTTAATAACAAAATATAATTTTGTATGATACTGAACAACTACTAATCACAATTTAATAAACCAGTACAGAGCTGTAACCACTGTTCTTTATTTTATAGGAAAGTGCGTTATACGATTTGTGTATTTTAGCAAAAAGCAAGGGTGACGGTAAGCGTTCACGTCGGAAACTCGGCGAACTAACAGCTAGATTAAGATATTCGCACATGGTGGGAGTAATTTGAATTCACCATACCGTCATAGAATGAACGCGCAATCGTCCTATTCTTTTTAATTGTTTTCAGATTAAACAATTTGGCGCCACCCGGGATTTACGAACGCATATTAAAGAACAGGTAAGGTTCCCACTCGCGTGTACTGGTAATTTGAGAGATCGCTACGGACATCGTCAGCGTAAACATAAAGTAACGACCACAACGTGTGAGGCGAACACACAAAACATACACTTTTACAGAATACGTAAAGAACATAGCGTTACAAATTGGCGACCAACTAGTGTGGCTAGAATTAAAGACTAGCGGCGGTTACGAAAAAGTATGAAACATTCCATGATCACAAGGGGAAAATCTAACAAGGGGAACTGAGGGTACCGACGAAGCAGAAATGGAAATGATTGAAGAAATGATCGAGGAAATGATCGAAGAAGATGCCCAAGGGGATCAACCAGAAAACCCAACTAACCCAGAACCGGAAGTAGATGTAATAGTCGAAAAACAACCGGAGAAACCAATTCAAGATAGTGAGAAGAAACAACAGGCGGGTGACAAGGAAGAAGTGAGAGGAGACCCGAACCTAATAAAATTAATGGAATTAATGAACAGTATGAACGAAACTTCAAAGAAATAAAACGAGGTGTTGAATAGAACAATAAACAAAAACCAGGAGAAAACTGATGAAAATTTTAAGAAACAAAAGGCAGAAACTCAAGAACAAAGAAAGGAAGACAGGGATTTCTTAAGACAAAACAATGAAGAATTAAGGAAACAACTCAAGGAGGACATAGAACTTCTGAATAATAAGATGGAAACCAACCATGAAGCCTTGAAGAGAAACCAAGAGATCTTAGAAGAGAAGAGTGAGGAGTTAAAGAGACAGATCAAGAAAGATCTGGAAAAATTGAATAATAAGATCGAGAATAACAGTGAAACACTCCAACGACAATTGAAGGAAGATAGCGAAAAAACTAAAGATGAGTTGAGACAACAGTTGGTAGAATGTCGGGAAGAGATAAAACAAACCATCAACGATACAAATGAAACAGTAGTACAAGTCCGGGAGGAGTTAATCGACAAAATAAGCAACGTCAAGGAGGAAGAAAAAAATAGAATTGAGGAACTCCAACAAAGGACAACAATAGAGTGCACAAAAAATAAACAGGAGGTGCTAAAGAAGCTTGAAGAAAAACACCAGGAAATACAGACAGACGGAAGTGAACGTGTGGAAAGGGTATATACCAGGGGTCGGCAAGTAATTTTAGGTGGGGTCCAGATACTTTTGAAAATTTTTATCGAGGTCCAGAAAAAAAACTCATATTCCTTACTAATTTTTTATTTTAATTTTCACTCACAAAATAATATGAAATACAATAGATAGGTATATTTGTACTCAAAAATCAATGGGAGAAATTACATTTGCGGTCTTGAGCCAGTTTTTTAAAGTTAGGTTCACGCGGGGAGCAGCTTATGCGAAGAGTGTCTTCAAGGTGGGCGGCCGTTAATCTTGAGCGATATTGGTTCTTCAAAAAATTCATTTTTGAAAATGAAGTTTCACAAACATATGTGGAGCCAAATATAGTAGCCAGGTAAATGGCTAATTTTTTGCAATTTACATATTTTTCTGGGACATGTTTACTCCAAAATTCTTCGGCGGATGCAGTTTTATACGTTTGCAAGGAAATGTCTTCCTGCAAGTCTATTATCTCCATTTGGAGTAAAGGCTTTGAAAGGCGGAACAACTTCGCAGCCACATCAGTCCATTCTGCCGCTGGAGAAACTTCAAAAGGCGATTTTAAGAATCGCGACAACTTCTCTATCTCTGCGAAGTCTTGGAATCTTGCTGCAAATTCCTTCCTAAGGTCTGACATAAAATTTGAAAATACTGCAATGTCTATTCAGAATTATTTTTATATTCAAGAATTGTTGGAAAGTGAATAAATTCTTGACTTGCAATGTCTTTTTCAAAGATATCCAGCTTGCGACGGAAAGAAGACACACTTTGTATCAGATCACATATTAATTTCCCATTTCCTTGTAGCTCGGTATTGAGCGCATTTAAATGTTTCAGAATGTCTTTCAGGAAAGCCACAGCTAGCATATTGCGTTCGTTTGCTAGGAACTCCAAATGCTTCCTTGCTTCTTGTGTATCCAAGTTGTCTAAGAAGGAGGTTACTTCTTCTTTTATTTGCCAAAAACGTTCAATCACTTGACCTTTACTTAGCTTGTATTGCAGTAAGTCAGAATGCGCCGAATCACACTCAGATAGAAACTCTTTGAACTGTCTGTGCTGAAGAGCAGAACGAGACCTCATAAAATTAATCAACTTGATCAAGCTGTCCATTACTTCTTTCAGAGTGGCACTAAGTTTTCCACAAAGGGCTGCCTGGTGAATTATGCACTGATAAGATAGTAGCCCAGCATTATTATCCTTTTTAGTAGGAAATTCTTATCCTTGATTCTCTTTACTAGTCCCTTTTCTTTGCCGATCATTGCTGGGGCCCCGTCAGTTGAAAGAGACACCATTTTATCATAACTAATGTTTGATTTTGTCATGAAGTCATCAAAAGTCTTGAATAAATCTTCTCCGCGAGTTTTGCCTTTAAACGGCAATATTGCTAGCAATTCTTCCCTAAATGCTTTACTTTCAATATCCAAAAATCGCACGAAAGTAGACATTTGTTCTTCATCAACAATGTCACATGATTCATCAAGTGCTATGGCGTAGCAAGGCGCCTTCTGCAGAAGTTCGAGCAAACTACTTTTATTGTCAGCAGCCAAAATTTCGGTTCTTCTTGTATTGCTTCTTACCGACATTGGAATACCTTGAATTGTGGCAACAACATCCTTTTTCTCTTCAAAAAGTGCCGCGGCCACTTCCAACATACATTTTTTTACTATCTCAGAGTCTGAAAATGGCTTTTGGTGTTTATTAAGCGTCCAACACACACGCAACACTGCTTCTGCAGATTTTTCTTGCTCGCTCATAGAGCGAACTAGTAAGGCCGTGCTTTTTTTGTAAGAAGCTAGATATGCCTGGAGTTTTTCTTGACGAGCTTCACTACCCAGAGGAAAATTTTTATGGAACTGCTGATGAGTTGTTTCGTAGTGTCGCTTTAAATTGGCACTTTTAACAAGAGCGACAGTTTTGTTGCATATGAGGCAAACTGGAACAGCTCCAGGCCTATCAGGCAGCGTAAAACAATATTTTTCAGTCCACTCAGTCAAAAACTTCCTATTTTCACTATCAACTTTACGCTTTTTAGGATCCATATCAATGCAAAAAAACGTTATAAGCCTTGACAATAACAAAACAAATTAATAAAAGCTCCGTACGAGATCGCACAACTACTGACGAAGTGACGATAAAATTTGTCTATTTTATTTAGATTCGTTCTTTATAAAAATACCGCCGCCCGGCACAAAGCGCGTGCCGACGCACCGCAAAGGAGTTGCTTCCATGTCAAAGTGTATGCCGACGCACCGCAAAGGAGCCGCTTCCATGTCAAAGGTCGCCGCCGCCGAGTACACCCGCCCGAAAGATAAAATTGTCATTTCACATCAAAGTTTCATAAAGTGGCGTTAAGCTTTCGTTCGAGTTACGAGCACAAAAATTGTGTTAAAATGAATATGCCTGCTCCGATTAAAAGAGGCTTCAGAGGTTGCCAAAGTCAGAGATCGATTTATAAAATTTCCTATTTAATTAAATAAAATTCTTGTGTTGCCTTCGGGTGTACAGAGCTTTTATGTGGATCGACATAACATGCTGTGCCGGCCGGCCAGCTTGCTCCCTTCCGCCCCCGCTCACCAGCGCACTCTCCTGCGCTACACAGTATAGCAACTATGTATTTAATCTACCTACTAACCATTAAGAACTCAAATCAGTCACGCAGTTACTTGTAAAATACTAGAAAAAATGATAAGGGTGGCGCTCAAACATATTGTTATCTACAGAAAAATATTTTTTAAATAATTTATTTGAGTAATTTATACTTTCAAAACATTTTTGGCGGACCAGTTTTTGACCTTCCGCGGTCCGGACCTGGACCACGGTCCGCCAGTTGCCGATCGTTGGTATATACCAACCTCAACAAAGTAGACGGACAGATCCAAGAAAACAAGGAGAAGATCCAGGGAATTAGCCAAAGGGAAAGACAAATGCAAGAAGAGCTGGATGCACTAATGGAGAAACCCTGTCACAACACCCACATCATCACCAGCGAGAACCGGGAGATAATAAACTTTCGCAGCTACCGGCGTAACCCTATGGAATTCCTCAAAAGAGTAGAGGAACTAATTGAAAAAAACAGGGAAACGAGATGGACAACGGTGAGAAGCCTAATCGATGAGATGTTCAGGGACACCCATGACAATTGGTGGACAGCCACCAGACCAGAGATAAACAGCACTCAAGAATTCAAAACACAGTTCCGATATAAATACTGGTCGGAATCCACCCAAAACATGGTCAGAAATGACATAAGCAACGGGAGGTACGAACTGCAAGCGGGACACACCCTAACTTCGTACTTCCTAGGTAAAGTGTGCTTAGCAAGAAATTTAGAACTGAGGATACCGGAGGAATCATTGGTGATACAGTTAGGATACCATTATGAGGATGTGGTCCAAAAGCCCAGAAGACAGGGCTAAATAAAAACCATTCAAGGCATGGCAAACTTATTGGAGGACCATGAAAATGACGGTCAATATAGACACAACCGAATGGTCAACTTGAGATACAACTGTTGGGAGGAAAACCAGAGCTCACCAAATTACAAGCCGTCCAATAATAAACCCCAAAACAAAAACCAGAATAACCCGAACCGGAACAATAACAACTATAAATATAGGGGTAACCGCCCAAATTATAATCAGGGCAATCCACCGTTTAACGGAAACTATCAAAATAATAATAATTACCAGGGCAAAGGACCAAACCAGTGTCCAAACGGCCACCCCAACAATAGTAATTATTACGGAAACAATAATAACCAGAATAATAATAATAGAGGAAACGGAGATAACCGTAATCCAAACAATCAACCCAAAGTACACTTTATACGAGGGAGCACCCGAAACAACCAGGGGAGGCGCTACCCAAGACCACAATCAAACGAACAAAACAATAATAATGCCCAGAGCGATAACCAGCACCCAAGGGAGGAGAATACTGAAAATGTACAACGGATTCATAATATTGAAGGAGCCAGATCCGGAAGCGATAACCAGAGAAGGGACGCACCATCCAGAAGTAATCAACAAGAAAATGAAGATTATGACTGGATACCTTTCAGCGACAATCCTGCGGAGAATTTCAGAATAGCATACAATAAACGTAACCCACCAGAACTATGGATTCCATCAAGAAACAATGGAAACCAATCCAACACACCTCAGGGAGGGAGACAAGAAATGTAATGTAAATGTAATTTAATTACAAAATTAAAAAAAGATGTAAGATCACCTTACAATAATATTTAGATAACATATGAGGTAAAATATAAAATAAAGGAATAAGTTACAAAAATTCCTAAATACAGTAGTAAGAACAACAAACTTACAATAATATTTAGATAACATATGAGACAAAATAAAATAAACGAACAAAGTGAAAACAAGAATTAATAATACAAGAGAATTAGAAAGGAGACCAATTCAAATAAACAAAAATAAAACCAAGCAAGAACTGCCAAGACAAATACATAAAATTATAAAGAATATAGAATATTAAAGAAAAAAAATAAATGAACTGGTACATGAAAAAGAAATAATGTATAAATCAAGTATACAGCAAGTGGCTAAAGCAAAATAATGGTAACCAACAAAGAAGGAGAAGAGACAAGATGTCTGAAATAATTAAAATGATCACAAGAAGAAAAGAAAAAACAAACTAATGGAAAGTTAGTAATAATGAAATTAACAAATAAATAAATAAAAACAATCAACTGTGTGAGTAGATAACAGAATATAGCAAAGGTACAGCGGAAGAAAGAATGAGTAAAAGGAAGTTAAAATGATCTAAAAAAAAAAAAAACCATGAAGTGGACAATCCCCAAAATATTATTATTAATGAAAGTCACAAGATGACAAAAAGGTATTTAAGATTGACTGAGAATAGGTCCAGCAATCAATTAACTGAGCAGAGATGATGTTCCTCTGATCTCAGAACAAAAGGTAGTCATGGAAGAAACCAGCTACTAAAAGTTAGGGAAATATTTATATTACAGGGAGAACGTACTAATGGAAATAAATAAAAACGGATCTAAATAAAAAGGAGTGGAACAAGTAAGAAGAGAAACAACAAAGAAGAAATAAACAAGAAGAAAAAGGAAAAATATATATAACTGATAATTTCATAAAAAACTATGCTAGTGTTTTACCAAAATGATCAATTTTGTAGGAGAGGCATTATGTTACAATACAAAAAGCCATACCAATACCAGGGAAAAAACGATGAATCAACTATATAAAATGTTTAAACTAATGAAACTAAAATGACTATGACGCGACAAATGACTATAACCCAACCCAAGTGATTGACTCGATAAAACGAATAAATGAAATCAAATGAGAATGTAAATGAAAATGAAACAAACAAAGTATAAATGAAATAAAATGAGAAGAAATGAAAAGACACAAACGAATAATATAGAACAGAAAAGGAGGAATGTTACACTCAAATAAAGTAATGAAAAAGAAACCAATAAATAATAAATGTAAATGATAATTATTAGTATCGACTAATTAATCAATGTAAATGATAATTATTAAAGTCCAATAAAGTAATGACAAACTAAAGTATACTAACCAAATAAATAGAGAGTAAATGTTATAAATAACTCTATAATGACATGAACTTGTTAACAGTATAACTAACCATTGATACCATTGATAACCATTGATTGAAGTGTAAGATAGATAGATAGGGAACATGAGTAAGTGAGAAAGAGATTTTAATGTTAGGGAATACCCACTAGTAACACTTAAATACTATAAAATTGCAAAGTGCCAGTGTAAACCCACAAAATAAATAGAAAACCCTACTGATAGGTATAGACACCTAAAAACCAGTGATAAACACTAATGTTTATTGGTGAAAAGTGTTAGAAAATAAGAATATTGTTATTATTAGTATTAAGAATAAGTGTAGATAAGGAATACAAGGGTATTCTGGGAAAAATCCCAGGAAGAGTCAGTGTTAGTGTTACCATGGTTAGATAGGAAAATTTAGAAAAGAAAAAATGTGGTAAAGAATATAAATGCAAAATCAATAAACATCCTATGTTCAAAAGGATAGTTAATTAGATAAAGTAAATGGTGTGATGATGTTTGTCACCAAAAAATAAATAAGAATGAACAAAATGTAAACAAGAGTAGCATAATAACTGTTAAAAGATTGGTTTGATTAAGTTTATGAGTAGGAATATGTCTGAAAGAGTTATACAGACCATAAGCCTATATGTTGTGTTATATTTTATAGAGAATAGTAAATAATAGACAAATAATAAACAATGGCAATATAGATAAGAAAAAAGATAAATTCGTGCAAACCTAATAATACTGGAAAAGCAGTTAGAAAATAATAGACAAACCATGATCTTGTAAAATAATGAAAACATACAACTATTATAAAACGGACCCTAATCAATTCAACAAGTAAACAAATCATTTGTAACACAAAACAAAACATGTATAAAGATAAAATAATATGTAATTTGTATAAAATAAGAAAATATAGCCAATGACTACCTAGGCCTATGAAATGCCTAAATGTATAAAACCAATAACAACAAATTGTAAGAAATTAACTATTATATTAGCAAATCCAAGGCAAGTAACTAGTTAATGATAATTAGTGGATCATATTAAGAGGTAAAAGTTAAATTAAGGACATAAAATAAGAAAGAAATGTAAATATCAACATAATTGTCAAAACATAATACATGAGCAAACCCAGCTTTGTGGGATGTCAAAATGATCTTTGAAAGAAAATATGAACAGTTGTGATAATATCTCATACATTGATAAGAAGACAGAAGAATAATAGCAATCAGAAGATATTTAGTCATTTTGAATAAAAATTCAAATATTATAACAATGGGCTTAAGTCATGAATAGCCAATGAGAATCAAACCGTTACCATAACAACCAAGCGTTATTTATGAATATTCAGTTAGAAACAGTTAGTCCATTATTGAAGCTCAAGATGAATAGACGCCTAGCCGCAAATGACTCAGATTTTAATATAAAACAATAAAAAGTAATCCAAATGTAATAACATGAACAAGTAAGAAGGTGATGAAGGACTAGGACATCCAACGGAGGCCAAGGACCAATTTATTAAATTCTAAATTAATAAATTTCATTCAACTTATACGAAAAAGAAGCCAGGCGTACTTAAATCCCAAAATGATGGAAGATTGATGACCATAGACGACCCAACCTATTTCAACTGAAGGACATTGCACCCCAAGTCAACTGATTTGATAAGTATTGCTGAGTTACCCGAATTTATGAAATAAATTCTCTTTAATTTTTTCTCACAACACTTTCAACTCTCACTATAAACTGATGATCTAATTTCTTTCAAAGATTAATTAAAAAATAAAACACTAAACTTATGTGAACTAGAAAAATAACCTGTATAAAAATTACGAACTTTTGAAACACACTTTTTAACACTTCAGGAACAAATTGTAATTACTCCTTATAGTATATAAGTACCAGTAATGTAAGGTAGTGTACTTTATTGTAATCAAATTGATATTTTTTCGTAAACCAAAAGAATCCAGATTCATGAGTGAAAAAATGGAAAAAATAAACATTCAGTAGACGCCATGTCTGACTAACTAAATCGTTCAAAATCGATTTCGCCAAGCCTTGAGAAATAATTGTCTTGTTATAATTGCCGGAGCAAATTTGTTTAATAACAAAATATAATTTTGTATGATACTGAACAACTACTAATCACAATTTAATAAACCAGTACAGAGCTGTAACCACTGTTCTTTATTTCATAGGAAAGTGCGTTATTTGATTTGTGTATTTTAGCAAAAAGCAAAGGTGACGGTAAGCGTTCACGTCGGAAACTCGGTGAACTAACAGCTAGATTAAGACATTCGCACATGGTGGGAGTAATTTGAATTCACCATACCGTCATAGAATGAACGCGCAATCGTCCTATTCTATTTAATTGTTTTCAGATTAAACAATTTGGCGCCACCCGGGATTTACGAACCCATATTAAAGAACAGGTAAGGTTCCCACTTGCGTGTACTGGTAATTTGAGAGATCGCTACGGACATTGTCAGCGTAAACATAAAGTAACGACCACAACGTGTGAGGCGAACACACAAAACATACACTTTTACAGAATACGCAAAGAACATAACGTTACAAAATTCATAATTTAATAAAATATAATAAAATATGTGATGATGGAGAAGGTGGTTACTAGGCTGTTAGTAATGAAATATTAAAGATTAAAATGAGTTACATCAATAATGTAGAGTATGTAATTAATTTTCTGATGTAAACAAATGAAGGATGTTGTGTTGACGAGGAGTATTTTATTTTAATATAATAAAGAGTAATATGAAGATACTTACCGATTGTTAAGTAAGTAATTTGTTCTCATGTAGTTGATTTAATGTGTTTTACTCTATAAAAGGAGTTTATTAATTTTTAAGTGTGAATGGAATATTTATAATGGAAGGGATATATACGTTGTAATATAAATGTTTATTTAAATTTGATGGGAATCAGAGCGATCATGTTGAATTTTTGGGTAAGAGTTAACTAGAGAAGGTTATACAGAATGTTGATAGGTAATTCTTATAATGTATTATACTTAGACTAAGTATTTATCCATATGATAAAAAAAAAAAAAAACAGTATATCTTAATGCAAACCAACACAGCTAAGGGGAACCAGATCAGTTAGGGATATGTCATTATACCAGGCCACTATTTGATGTTTTTGATTTCATGTTTCAGTGTCTGGTGATGCTGTGGCAGCGGTCCTGTGCTGGCCTGTGTGTCAGAGCAGGAGCGTCAAGTGCCAATCTGGCCTTGCAGTGTTGGGGTCTCAAAAGAGAAGTCCAGTAAGGTCATTCAAGTACTGTCACAGTCACTGGACCAGGGGTAAGTTAACTACCATTTTGAATAAAACGTAAGGGAGTTGTGGCGACATATCTTGGCTGATCCCTTTAGAAAGTATGAGTGTCAATGAGAGCTTTTATGCTTCGGCATAAATCCTCTCATTGGGGGGGGGGGTATTGTAATGGGTCTAAATTTATTTAACTATCATTGTGTAATTTCATAAATTCTATAACATATAAAGAAGAGGCCCCTTTTGAGGTGACACAAAGAATGCCAGTAAATGTGAGTCAGTAAATTTCCATGGCCTTATATGGTTATAACTAAAATCTATTTATAGCCAGTGACCAATACATCAAGTATTTGTTGACGGAAAACAACTCGCAGCGATGTTGAAGAGGTGAACCTCAGCCCAGCGGAACGTTATAATATTATAGGCGAGATGTACGGCGGGGAGCAGGGTGAAGCAGTGTGCAACGCACCAAACGGAAAGTTTTTATCACAAAAAAGTCAGTCGACAGTCACCTCTCGCTGTGTACACCAGCAGTCGTCTCGCCCGCATAAACAGCATAAAACGCAAATCATAAGAATGTGAAATTTTAACTAGTTTTGGAACTTAAAAAAATATAGATAATGTATTAATCAGTGATCAACAAAAATAAATTGACAGTTCGGCCATAAGATATAAAAGTGAAAACAGCAAACAATGCACGCAACAGGAGTGTAGGATGAAACCATGAAAGGGAAGTAGACATTTCAACAATCATTAAATACTGGCTTTTCACAAGTTGAGCTCAACAAAAAACCATAAAATAAATAAATGTAGAAGTGTGAAAGTGTGCGTAATTGAGTGAATATAAAAATATAGGCCTAAAAAGAAGTGTTGAGTTTGCACAATTTGATATACTGTACGTAGTTTACTAATAATCAGTTTTATGCGTTAAGGCGAAATAAGTGTGTTCGTAATCTTTTCTATGTTTTCAAGAGAACATAACTAATGTTCTATTTTACTCGAAACACGCATTGTGTTAATCGTATTTGTATATTGTTCTTTGCAAATTTGACTCCATTACAAAGACAAATTTAATTACTCAACTACTGAGTAAGATTGCATAGGGCAATTTTATTTGTATTTGCTATAATAAATAAATAATGTTATATTTACTTGATTTGTGTATCGTTATTTGTATTTGCACACCGTTCTCTGCCTGAGTACACTAAACGAATTCCTGGATTATGCCTTATATTTAAATAATATTAAATTTAACAACTAATTCCCGTTAAACATTGCACCCATCAAAATTTGAAAACAGGATCCTTTCATTTATATAACAGAGATCCATATTGTGGGATGTGTACTAGATATTGTATACTAAGAAGCAAGCGACATAAAACCTGATGATGTTCCCGTGAAACATTGCAGCCATCAAAATTTGAAAACAGGATCCTTTCATTTATATACCACAGATCCATATTGTGGGATGTGTACTAGATATTGTATACTAAGAAGCAAGCGACATGAAACCTGATGTCCGAAAGTTATTCGTAATTGGCACTTAGAATAAGTAAGTGACGGCTACTGGTATGAATGTGAGTTTAGAAAGAAATTGGAGAAATATTTTGCCATGAAGAGGTAATGTGAATTCAGGTGTAGATAAGAGGTCTATACAAAAAGTATACAACCTTGGGCTGAGAAAAAAACTTTCTATGTCTGATTGATTACAATACCTAACCCTCTTCAAAGTAGGCCCTTGTGATTCCACACACTTGTGATCACTGGAAGCAATGCTGAAAAGCTTCTTTTGTGATAGTGTGCAGCTGTGGCATTGTGTTTTGCATTATTTCCTCACGACTCTCAAAGTGGGATCCTTTTACGGTGTTCTTCATATTTGGGAACAGTCAGAAATCACAAGGAGCTATGTCAGGAGAGTAGGTGCCTGGTGAACATGCGGAATGCCATGCTTTGTCGGGAAAGTCTGGATCAGGTATGCAGAATAGGCTGGAGCATTGTCACAGTGCAGATGAATGCTGAATGGCACGATGAAGCTGCCAGTTCCTTGGGCCCACAACTCCGGTTCTTTCGTGCGCATGAAAGTCTATGCTTACCCATTGTTGGCACATCTAGATCATCACTAATTACTGTCAGATACTAACAATAAAAAATAAGGTCAGATACTTTTTGTACACTCCAAGTATGTATGCTTTAATTTCAGGAAACAGGTATATGGCAAATATGACTAACATGGACACATTCTGTTACCTAACTATAGCCAGCATGTGTATGCCTGCGTACAGGTCAAAGTATACATATATAAGATGTTCTGATTTGAAATAACAGTATGTAAACAATTGATTTCAGTATTAGAGACCATCTTAGGTATATGTTGTACATTAAAGGTGTAGAAACTGCAGTAGACAAACTGAATGTCGGGTTCTATGAGGAGACTAACACTGTCTACCAATAATACAGATATTATTCCAATCATATCATTTACTATATTCTCTTTATTGTTGTAACAGAAACTTAACCCTCTCTGATAGTGGCAAAGGCAAGGAAAGGAAATTTAAGTGAATTTTTATGAAAGGTAATTCGTTACGTGGCTTTGCAACTCCTTGCCAAAATGTCAAGGAACATTGTTTTATAAATTTTATTGTTTCAGGCATATAATCTATATCTGTATAATTTGTAATCTGAATAATAATCTATGATTGTTTGTATCTTGAGCAACATGGAGGTGTGTAGATTGATTTCAGTGAATTCATTTCTTTTCTCTAACCATACATCTGCGTATATGTACTGTTAAGTCTGAATGGTAATCTGAAGTGCCTGCATAAATAACTATTCATTTCTCTAGATAAATTTTATAAGTAAATGGATACTTATCTTTAAAAATATAACATTCACCAAGAAATAAGATTGGATGGGAAACCTATGAAGGATTAGGACAAAATTTCACATATTGGCTAAAATTAAAAGATTGGTGAACAAGTTTATAAAACCTGGATTTTGGGCCATGGTCAATTGCTGAAATGATATTTTTTCAGTTTATAGATGTTTAGGCCACCCACCAGAGGCCTTCTTTAGTAATAAAAGTTTTAAAAATGTTTGACAAGGGATGGTAGGCTGAACGTACCCCTGACTGAGACGAAAGCAAGAAATTACCAGGGAATCTGGATTCCCTATATATGATGCACCCCAACAGCCTATCACAAGCAGCACTGTGATTGAAAGTCAGGGTTGTGTGGGATTGAAAGTGAGTAAGTCACAACAAAGCTTTTATTCCGATAGGCTTGATAACATAGCATGCCGGATTATATTTAAGGACAGACTTTCACCCTGCTGGTTCATTGCAATCAGGGCATGCTTCTGGATCTGAACCAACTCAATATGAAAGTGAGCGAAGTAACTCATTACCGAGGATAGGATCTTTGTCTCCTCCAAGAGAATGCAATGGTCCATGTTGGCAAGAGCATTACAGCAATGACTGCATTCATCGAGATGTGGGTGTGGACACTATGCTTTGTGGTGCCAATGTACGCCTGGCTATACGAGCAGAGGCATGCAATACACCTCTCAGGATGACAGCAGATCCCTGGCATCTTTCACCAGTCTCAGGTTGTGTTGGATCTTCGTGGTCAGCTTGAAGTTTGTCCTGACACCTCATCTTGACAACAGCCTCCCTATACAGTCCATCAAACCCCGGATGTAGGACAAGATGGCCAAGATGACAAACTCCTGTGACACCAAGACATCCGACCCAGATCTTCTCAGCCGGGTTTTTCTCCTCACTTCTGCAGCAGAGTAGCCGCTGGACTGCAATGCTTCCTCCAGATGCCACAACTCAGCATCCAGAAACTATCTAATAGTAACTCCAGCCATAACAGCCTATGCAATAGACTTAAAAGATTGTGTTTAGCATGTAGAAACAGAAGTATGACATTAAATTGAGGGATATGTTAACACCATTTGTGTAACAAAAAGAAATTACAACATTACATGAATACTGTACAAAACATATGCCTGAGGAAAGAATCTACTGGGAGCTTTTTCAAACTTTTGATGTTTAAAAAGTTAACATTCAAGGCATCACTTTTTAATAACTTAATACTATCAAATTTGGTTAAACGTATCAAATTTTTTAAACACTGTTATATATGAACATGATATAACAAAGTTATATATGTTGTATATGATGTACCACTGTTATATATGAACAGAGTTAAATTTTATGGTCAGGTAATTTCCTTTTCAAAATAATGTTGAACACTTGCCTTTTTTATATTTTCATATACATTTTTTGAGACTCCTAAAAGAATTGTTTAAAAAGGGATGAGTCTGTAAAAGAATACAGATTGGTATTTTTCTTCTTCTTTACTTACAGGGTTTAGGCACTTTGACTGCTCCAATTCTAAAGCCTATCTTCTCACTCAACCCTTCTCATTCTCACAAGTTTGTATCAGAAGACTGTATGTGTGACATGTCTCACTGTCATTCTTTTCACATGTGCTTTCCATCTCCACTGGTATTCTCTCAAGTCATCTACAATGCTATTGGTTCCCAGTTCATTCCCATTCTCACCGCATCTAACCTGATACAACTTCTACCTTGCGTAAGATTGTCATTTCTGATTTCTCATTCTTTTCTTTACGTACTAGCTTTCTGTCTCTGCCATTTATATAGCAAAGGTGGCCAGGGTCTTTAAAATTTCAGTTTTGTTTCCTTCTTGGTTTTCCTTTTAGTATACTGTGGAATCATAGTCATCATATCACCTGAAATTTATTTATTTGAATGTTGATGTTTCTGCCACATTCATAAGCAATATAATTTTCCAAATAATTAAAATGACCCGTGTTTAACTAAAATAATTTTTTTATTATTTGTAAAGTGCTGGAAGTATTCCAATTCATGTTTCCTTTGTGGACTAGTATTATTTTCTAAACATTATTAAATATATATACAAATCTGCATCCATTAAGATCAATTGAATTTATAACACTGAAAATGAAACATAATTAAAGCCTATTAGTTATATATTCACTTCATTTATAATAATATGAGACAGAACAGTTATAAATTTGAAGGACAGAAATTTGTGACAATATAGATCAATAAATGTTTCAGGCAGAATAGATTGTCACTGATAAGAAACATGCAACAAATACAATATATGACCATTACCTCTAATACTTCTGTTGTAACAGTGTTAGTTACCAGCTTCTGTAAAGGTATAGATTTGTGTGTAATATTTCATTTTTGTTTTTATAGTAAATATTTTTTGTTGTTTACTGAAAAAAACTTCATATTACTGTATGTGTGTATACCGGTAATGCTTATGAATACATGAAGAATTTTTGAAAATACAAACAACAGTTTAATTTGTTATATGTATTGTTAATTCATCATCATTTAGGCTTTAGTACAATAATTTTGGATCAGGGTAGAATATAATTTTTATTTATATTGTTCTCAACACCATGGTCATTAGTAACATAATAATTGAAATCTTTTGACCATTAAGAATCTGTGATTGCCTTCAGGTGAGCTAATCAAATTAAATAGTAGATTAAATCAAGTGTCTATTGAAAAGACCTCAAATCTGTGGAACTCTCACTCGGCTAAGTGATCGTCTTGGAAGGTAAGTGTGTTATAATTTATATTTTGCAACAATACATATTTTCATATTCATCCAGGGTAATTTTTTTGTATATAAAATAAAGATAAACGGTTGTAAATAGTTTTAAATAGTGGATACAGGAACAGGCAAGAATTGGACAATTCTCAACCTGTTTTTAAACTCCTGTTTTGAACAATTATTACTTGTGTTAGGGGGAAGGTGTGTGTGGTGCATATGTGTTATGCCTGCTCTCACCTGATTGACTGCAGGAAATCATCATGTCTTTGTGTAGGCATATGTCTTCATTGTGTTAGTGAGCTCTAGTTCAGACAGGCATAAAATATGATTAATTAAATATGTTTATTTAATACAAATTTACCATTGACAGTACCTACAGCAAAGTGAACTACGTCATTTTAAGACGTGTGTGTGTGTTCTATTTTGATATATGGAGAGAGGGAGAATGGAAATAATTTCATGTTCTATTTGCAATTTTTTTAAAGAAATTACTTTAATAATTATTAAGCTAGTTAGAAATAACTGATGAAATAAGATTTTTAAACTTTTGTAGATCCATATGTAGTTAACATCAGAGCTGTGGAATCGTTTTGCAGTAACTAACATTCTGGATGATACCTGGTCAAGATGATCGTCATGTATGCCTTCTGTAAATATCTTTCTGTCCGCCTTGGATCCATTATTGTTTCAATTTGTACAATGGTAAATTCATGTTAATAGATTTTATTAAATTTATTAAGCCAGAACATATTGTAGTCTTTTATGAGGATTGTTCAATAGAAACTTGTTTAGAGGCTGTAAACCATTTTATATTTAACGATTTTAAAAGACGTCTCCACTAACATTAAGGCATGAGTCCCACTGTTGCACTAATCTGTAGATTCCCTGCTGGTAAAATTCTTGTGGCTATTTGCGGAACCATTCGCTAACAGCAAACTCTACCTCAGCATCCGATTTGAACCGCCGTCCTTTTTGTGATTTCTTTAGTCGGGACTGCAAGGTGGATGTTGTAAGACTTCCCACTTAATACGACCAAGCAGCTCTTGAATCATCTGGGGTACATGGGGTCAAGCATTATCATGCACAAGAATGACACCGTTTGTGAGCTTCCCGGAACATTTATTCTTGATGCTGACCTGTAAGCGTTTTAAGCTGTCTACATATCGCTCAGCATTGATGTTGACATCAGGTTCTTTAAAATCTAAGAGCAGCACACCCTGATAATCAAAAAATATGGTCATCATTACTTTTCCTGCCAAAGGTTGGGACCGACATATTTTTGCCTTAGGAGATTGTGCATGCTTCCACTGCATACTCTTGACATTTGGATTCTGGTTCATAGTAATAACACCAAGACTCATCACCAGCAACAATTTGGTGTAGAAAGGCATTACCTTGTTGTTGATAGCCCATCAAATGCTGTAATGATAAGGCCGAACGCAAATTTTTCTGCTCATCAGTAAGCAGTCATGGAATCCACTGAGCAGCAACGTTGTGATATCCAAGACTATGAATGATGGAATGAACAGTTCCCACGCTGATGCTCAACATTTGAGAAAGTTCTCTAACTTTGATGTGCTTATTTGCGTGCACGGGCCAAATCTTTAGTGGATTCTCTTCCTTGTCGAAATTTATTGCATCATTCAACCACTGCCGTATGAGAATAACTATAGTCACCATATACAGCTTTCATTCTCATATAAATTTCCATTGGCTGATGCCCCTCAGTGACCAAAAACTGAGTAACGGCACGAAGATTATCTTTGGACATATTTCTATCATAGATGCCATTTTTCACCCAGTCACAATGTTTAGAAAAGAGCAAACTGCAAATATTTTTGACAGACATGTCACTAGTACTTGAACAGACAATATAAACAAATGAATTCCGTTGCCATGGTGACAAAGTCACGGCTGCACAGATTAAACATGTTTCTATTGAATAATCCTCGTATCTTTCTGTATTAAGTATAGAGTAGATGTGTGTGTGTGTGTGTACATATACACACATATATACTGTACTTAGTCTTTGTAATACTCTTGCCAAAGATAAGAGTATGGGTATGAGTAATGGATAGGTGTTAATGAGCATATAAACATGTACAAGTCATGAAAGAGGGATAAACCTTTCTTATCATGTCTGATTTTACACACACACACACATTATAATGTTAGTTCTTAATAATCGTAGCATTAAAAATATTTTAATTATAAATATTACTAATAAAGAGGTCTTAACTTTTTAGCTAGTACAGTAAACCCTTGATTTAACGGACTAATTGGGGCTGAGGGGTGTCCGTAAAATCGAAAGTCCGTTAAATCGCAAATTTTGTTTTTGAGGATATATTTAAATCAAATAGGCGTATAACACTTGAAATTTTAATACTATTAATATCATGCAAATATATGTTATGTACACACCTTTATTTATGCTGGATAAAAGCATCAAGAGTCAGTTGTTTTCCACCAGAATGTTGCTTCTTTATTATTAAAGATCTAAACTGTCTAAAATGATCATAATAACCACACACTTCCAGATCTGAAGACTCCCCTGTGTACGTGATAATTTCGTCCATGCTGTTTCTTATCGCTGATAATTTAGGACCTTCTGTAACAGATGTTTCTTCATCGTCGTTTCTTCTTGATCGTGGTGTAGAACAGATTCCGCGATCTCTTTCTGATTCAGGATTTGGTAGCCTGGATCACCCTCGTCCAAGTTTAGCCACTGTTCTATGTCATTCTCGTTTACTTCTTCACCAGCCTTCTTTACGGTTTCGCAGAAATCGGATGTTTCAAATCCTCTGAAATCGTACTCCGGTTCAGTCCCTTCAGTAACTGTGTCCACCCATTAGCCAATGTTGTTTCCTTCATCTCCTTCCATGCGGCAGCAAAATTAAATATGGCGGACTTGATGTTGTATGCACGCAGATTTTGCAGCGTTCTAGCTCCTCTCGTGTCGTTTTCACAGTCTTGTTCGTCCTCCAAGACAACCATCACCTCTTCAAGAAACTTCTTCTTGTACAGCCTTTTGCAGGAAACAATGACTCCTTGGTCCATTGGCTGTAAAATTGAAGTGGTGTTCGGAGGGAGGAAGACGCATTTTATTTTTCCGTCGTTGCTAACTAACTTCTCGGAGTTGCAATGGGCTGGTGCATTGTCCAGTAGTAAGACGGCTTTCACTGCATGCGATGGAATTTTTATAGTCTCTTCTTGAAAACGTCGCACTTCTGGCACAAAATGATTAAAAAACCAGTCTGAAAAAATACTGAAGGTAAGCCAAGCATTTTTTGAACTTTCATAAATGACTGCCAACTGGTTCATTATGTTCTTTATCGCACGAGGTTTCTTTGCGTTTCTGACTATGACTGGAGTAAGTCGATGCGAACCATCAGCATTCGCACACAGTAGGGCAGAAATCCGCTCCTTGTTGAGTTTACGACCTGGTATGCTAGTTTCATGTTTGTGTACCAGAGTATTTTCAGGCACAGCACGAAAGTAGAGACCAGTCTCATCAGCATTGTAGACCTGAGACAAAGTGAGACCCTCAGATTCGATTGTTTCCTTTATATGTTGACGAAAAGGCTCAGCTTGTTCATTGTCTGCACTCAGCGCTTCACCATATGTTGATCTATTTGTGATGCCATGCCGTTTACGAAAACGCAAAAACCCATCACTCGCCTGAAACTGGATGCCCATATGTTTTACCAGTTTATCAGCAGCAGCCCGCAACTCCACACTACGAACAACAATGCCACTAGAACGTTGTTGAATAAACCATTTGTACACAGCATCCTCTAATTGTTTGTGTTTGGCTAATTTAATGTGTTTTCTTTCTCACTCATTCTTTGAACTATCAACACTGTACTTTAGCGAAAACTGAATAAGTTTAACTTTATTCTTCCGAATGTCTGAAACGATTTGTTTCTTTACGCCGTACAGTTCACAAACATGTGCAACAGATGCGCCACCTTCAAGTTTACTTATTAGTGCAACCTTTTGCTTTATACTCAAGTTCATACGTTTTTTCTTAACGCCAGACGTACTTATGCTATAATTCACTAATAAAGTAATGGACCTTGCTGTAACAATGCAAGTATAAACTTGTTAACACTCTCTATTTAACACGTGCAAGGTTCGTACTATAGGAACACATGTTTGTGTTCTCTGAATAAACTGATGCGACGCTGTATAAAACGTGAACCACGCTTGCATACGAATTATCACGAAGATAGCTGAATATTCAAGAGTGAAAATGCGTTGCTATGGTTATGAACTACCGCCAAATTTTAATCACAACCATGGACTTCAAAAACTTAATCGTGATTTTTTTCGTCTCAATTTTTTTCTGTCGTCAAATTCTGTCCGTTAAATCCGAAGTCCGTTAAATCGAGGGTTTACTGTATCTTTATATTACAATACTTTATCCACTAACTCCATGAACTCTATCAATTTCACTTGCTCATTAAGACTAATAATGGAACTATTGATTTTTTTTTAGTTGCAGTCAGTTGTTGGGATTATTCTGTTTTCTTTGTGGTTAAACCAGGCACAAGAGACAGAGGGGCAGATTAGCAAATGGTTGAGCAACAACAATCTAATCTTCATGTCAACTTTTTTTTCAGATGTTGAACGATGTAATTTAATAATACAAAAACTTTTGTGAATAATAATGTTATAATTATTGATAATTTGATATTAATAAGTAATATAATAAAATTTAATTTTTCCTTGTTATAAGTGTTACATCAGACCTTAAAATATCAGTGTATGAAACATGTATTTATGGGTAAAATCGTATTGAACAATGAGAAAGTGCAAAACTAATTTAAAATTGTATTAAGATTAATAAAATACTATTTCTTGATATAAGTAGAAAATGAAAATTAATATTTTAAAGTATTGAAAGTAATAAATTATGATCATTAACATGTGGCATTACACTTATCTCAGAGTTGTAACTGCTCTTTCCATCTATTCCAATTCTTAAGACAAGTAGAAGTAATGAATTATGCCACTGCCATTTACAGTATGTTTACTTCTTTACAGTGTTAATATTTTCTCTGTTATCTAAGGCTTCTAGGTTCAATTTTTCATTTTCCTTAAGACCTCATTAGCAGTTTCCTTTACTTCTTTCTGTACTTAAATTGCAACCAGCAGTATCTACACGCTTAATGGCTAACTTTACATTTTATTTTAAGGACATGTAATTTTCATTTTTTTATAATATGTGATGTATGTCCACGATATGCTACAATGGTTTGAAAAATTGTTGCATCAACAGTTTATCAAAGTACTAGTTTTGTTTGTAAGAAAGTGCAAATTTGTAAAAAATTTTATTGTAAATTTAGAAGAAATTTACATTACATTATCTTTAAATAGGTTAGGTCTTTCAAATAGTATAATTAATTGTTCTGCTGTTGATAAAAAAAGTTTATATTAATTATTAAAAAGATATACTACCATATTGTAATGCAGATATGTTATCAAGTTAATGATAAATTATTTCAGTCCTATAATGGTTTCAACCAAGCCAACTTTATATGGGTAAAGTTGCACACTTTTCATCTAAAACAGTCGGCAGACATAGTAGACTTTATTTTTGAGTCAATTAATTAATTATAAACAAACAGATTTATATATATATTACTGTTTCCAGAGTTTAATTACTTGAAGTAAATAATTTAAAATGTTTATTATGAAACATTGTCACTCATAATTATTTAAATTATTATGAATCTAATGGTTTGTATGAGAGATAATTATCTATTAGGGCTACAATAGTTGTTTGATTATTCAATCCATGTGTTTTATTAATATTTAAAATGGTCTTTATATTTTTTGTCAGCACTATTTAAGTTCTTTTTGTAACTCAGTATCAAAATTTTGTTTCACCAATGTGACATAAGTAATATGCATAGTCTAGTGAGAGTGGTCACTAATTTGCCAGTCATCAAGTAGACTAATAATAGATAGGTTAGTAGAGGTCTAGCAAGATTAATTTATGCTTCCAGATTCTTGGCGTTGCCTACCTATGTGTAATACACACACAAACACATTCTGTTTTTTTTGTATAAAACTATTAAATAAATAAACAGGAACCTTTTGCTTATAAACAATAAGTCTTCTGTAAGAAGAAACCATAGCAAGTAAAAACAAAAATATGATTAAGACTAGAATAAGTATTTTGCTCCATAGGTAAACTTTAAATGCCCAAAATGGATTCAGGGTATTTTAACAGTCCCACAAAACAGTAAATTGAATCATTATTTTGACTGCAGAGCAAATGCATGCGTGTATAAATGGTCAATTACCCAAAATAAGATACCTACAATCATCAAAAGTATTGGCAGATCACTGAGCAGCTGTAGGTATATAACAATTTTGGCCAGACTTATGTTATATATTGTAATGTGACAGAAGGAGGAAGGACCAAAAAAGCGAATAAGCCCAATATAAAGTTACCCTTAATAAAATAATTCACCTATTTATAAAATAAATAAAGTATAAAATGACCACAGTGTCTAATAAAGAAGTACCATGCAAAGTATAATCATAATTAATGTATGTAACTAATGAACAAAATACTATCTGTCAATGTACCTAATTGAAAGGACTATCAGTTGTGCTAAGACACAGATTGGATAATAACTTATTCACAGGAATAAGAATCCTATTATTAATGTGTAATCATAGTAAAGGACAGTTCATAATATACTGACACTAGAAAAAATATTAGTATTAAGTATTAGACAATTGTTGGAAGTATAATTTTGTTGTTTAATGTTAATTAGAGTTTTATCCATAAGGGCATAATATTGTTTTAATATGTTTGTTTCATGTTTATGTTTTTATTTGTTATTTCATGGAATAATTATAATTAATCAAAATGTTTTAAGCCAACAGGCTACATAACATTTATAAATTGGAACATTGTACAAAGGAAGTACCAAGATATAGGCCAATATCAACATAATATTATTGGCAAACTATCAAATTACTGTAAATCAGTAAGAAATAGTAAAATTACTAAGATAGGCCCTATTTTTATAGTGGTAACAACATTTTCAATAGATTAATGAATTGTAGTATAATTTTGTAAATGTCAAACTACTTGAAGACCTATAAAAAAGAATTTTGTAAAGATGAAAAATATCTATTAGGACACTCACACATATCAAGTGAGATATCAAAATGCTTGTCTTGCTATCAGGAAGATCACTTTGTAAATCAATTTAAGTCCAGTTAAGTACTAAATAGGGAGTAATTTGGAGTATAAAATGTAAAAACAATGTACTTTAAATAATCAGGGTACATGACCCCTGAACCCAACAGTATTGACCAATAGGAATTTTGTTAATTTTGGTCAAGGCAACTAAGAAAAAGAAAAACTCAACATTCTATTGTTAGACACGAAAGTATTTAGAACACCTCTGTGCAGCTATGAGCCACAAAGTATAACGAAGAATCAAATCTAAGTGGAAGAAAAAAAGTAATAATTTTATAAAACAGAATCAAAATCAGAAGGAAGAAATGAAGATAATATAAAATAATAATAAATAAAAGAAGAACAAGTAAAAAAATAATATATTAAAAAAGAAAACAAGTGAATAAATATCTCTACAAGTTGGTGAGACTTAACCTTTTTATAATACCACTTTTACAACTACACGACACCAAGATTAACTCAACTAACACTTTTTTCAACAGAACACTAGTGGAAAGAAAAAGAAAACTAATTTAAACACAGTGAACATTTTGTGTAATTTATTTTATTTGAAAAAAACTGGTGGTGAATACATTTCACACAGAATTAGTTGGACAACAAGCCGCCATCTTGAATGTTACTTTGAATGCTGGGAAGAACCATAATGCATTGCATTGGCAATTGAATTGAATTATTATTTTGTCATACTTTATTAAAATTAAATTTGTTTGTATTAGCCAATAAGAATTAAATAATTGTAATGTATTGTACTTCTTGTGGACATTTTCGAACTTTTTAATAGCAATCTAAAGAACCCGAAAGATTAATTATCTATATTTATAAAAATGAATGTTTGTTTCTTTCTTTGTCCCGTATGCGTTCCTATACCATTCATCCGATTGCGATGAAACTTCGGTGAGTTGTTGTGCGCACGCCCGCGAAGGTTTATGAATTTTTTTCGATGGGGTCCTTTGGGGGGTTCTTGGGGTCTTCCACATCTCCTCCTAAACCACTGGACCGATTTCAACCAAACTTGGCACAAATATTTTATGCAACGGGAGAACCAACATAGGGTAGATGTTTTTTCGATGGGGTCCTTTGGGGGGTCCTTTGGGGTCTTCCACATCTCCTCCTAAACCACTGGACCGATTTCAACCAAACTTGGCACAAATATTTTACGCAACGGGAGAACCAACATAGGATAGGTGTTTTTTTCGACGGGGTCCATTGGGGGGTCCTTTGGGGTCTTCCACATCTCCTCCTAAACCACTGGACCGATTTCAACCAAACTTGGCACAAATATTTTACGCAATGGGAGAACCAACATAGGATATGTGTTTTTTCGATATGATCCTTCGGGGGGTCCTTTGGGGTCTTTCACATCTCCTCCTAAACCACTGGACCGATTTCAACCAAACTTGGCACAAATATTTTACGCAACGGGAGAACCAACATAGGATATGTGTTTTTTCGATATGATACTTCGGGGGGTCCTTTTGGGGGTCCTTTGGGGTCTTCCACATCTCCTCCTAAACCACTGGACCGATTTCAACCAAACTTGGCACAAAATATTTTACGCAAAGGGAGAACCAACATAGGATAGGTGTTTTTTCGATGGGGTTCTTTTGGGGGTTCTTTGGGGTCTTCCACATCTCCTCCTAAACCACTGGACCGATTTCAACCAAACTTGGCACAAATATTTTACGCAACGGGAGAACCAACATAGGACAGGTGTTTTTTTTCGATACGATCCTCTGGGGGGTCCTTTGGAGTCTTAAAAAACTAACTTATTAGATCTGGTTACTATGGCAACCCAATGGAATAGATTCTGTTCTAAATATATTATCGCATTAAATTGAAGATCACGCGAACAAAGTCTTTATATATTATATATATACAAACACTTTCTTTCTGTGAGTGGCATTGCAACGCATGCCGGGTACTCGCTAGTATATAATAAATAAAGGTAAGAAAGAAATCGAATTGAGAAGATGAGTCGATACGGGCAATTAACAACTTCGACCTTAGAGTCTTTAAACTGAATTCATGAAAATAAATGTTAATAATTATTCCCAATTAATGGTAAATGTGTTTTATGTCAAGAGTAAAATATAATTATTGGGTTTTTGTTTGATAAAAGAAGAGTAAAACATTTTCAAACTACATCATAAATAAAAGATCACAAAGATAACCTCCAATAGGCAACTCGATACTACAATTGAATGCAAACATTGACAAGCCTAGGCCCACCATACAAACAAAATAATTATTAATTTTTTTTTTACTAAACCTTTAGACAAATAATAATTATTTTTGTTTTCTTTAATAAAATCAAAATAAGAAGGAGGAATTCAGGCTTACAATCGCATTATTACGCTACAGTAACTAAATCGTTGATCGAAGTGAACCCTATAACTCGCTAAACCCCTTAAGGTTAATAATTTTAATTAATAATAAAAAATTATAAAGCTTTAGAGATTGATGAAGATACAAGTCGTTACAGATTGGCGCATCCAACGCGAGGCGTAAAGGGATTACAACTTACAATTTCAACTTCAACTTAATTCAACTTTAATACAACATACCTAAAATAATCATAAAATAAAATATTATAAAAAAAAACAACACACGAATCGTTTTCTCAAAGTTACAATACATATAATGTTGTGGTGTTATTCAATTTGTTTCTTCTGCAAGTAGTGTAAATTTCGTATTTTCTTTTTAACACCTTCACTGAAAAATATCAGTATCATCAGAGGTTTGTAAGTGAATTAATAACAATCGAAATAATTCTATGTTACTATAAAAATTAACGAATAATCGAATTTGTATCGATTTTAATGTAAAATAACATCACAACATTATATAATTGCTGCAAGAATATGTATATATATATATATATATATATATATATGTACATATGTATTTTGGCATACGTTATATATATGCCGATTGAAAATAGCATTTGAACTGAAGTTGTTATTATATAAATAACTATAATTAATTATACCAGTCCTGAACACAGAGTTCTTACTTTTATAAACTGGAAACATGATAAATTTCAAAATAAAGATTCTGAGTCGCCTTATCAGTGGAAGAACTGTACCTAATATGTTGTTTGCCAATAGGTTTGGGTGTGCTATTTAAAGAAAAGTTATGTATGTATAAGAAAAGTAAGAAAAGTGTGAAAGTATGTCAGTGAAAGGAAGCTGAAATATTGGGCACTTTGCCGTTTATTGTTTATATAATTTCAGAGTAAATGAGTTTAGGAAGTTTGAAGGTTTGTAGTGTCAGATATTTATTTTATAACACACACACACATTAATGACTGAAGTTCTTAATGATTCATAAATATTAATAATAAAGAACTCGAAGTATTAGCTAGTATCTTCATATTACAATACTTTATATCCATTAATGAACTCTATCTCACTCTCTCTCACACACACACACACACACACAATTTCACACTTACAGTCATTGTTACTAAGGCAGGAGTTTGATTGCAGGAGGGATGATAGTTGTTGTCTATATAAAAATGATGTACCATATTAGATATTAACATTTCTCGCAAACCAATTATAACTGTGTTCGTATTTAAACCGAAAATACATGGAAAACAATTTTTGATGTTAAAAGTGTAAAGTAAATAAAACTAATTTAATAATGTGGTGATTGATTCTGAATTTTGTAATTTTTAAATAACTTACGAACAATGTCGAACAGTATCTAAACACTACAATAGAGTGAACAAAATTAGTACTGGTATATTGATGATTATGGAAATCAGATGAGTGAAATTATATTTTGTATTCTATATCAAATTTTTCTTCAAAAAAAAACCTAAAAAGGACAAGGTTTTTATAGGATTGTAATATTGTTATTACATTTTATTCTGTTTTTCTCTATAAAATACTTACGTTTTCTATTTTTATTTCCAGGCACAGAAGCTTATGTAAAGGGATTTCTTATATTTTTTGTAGTTCATGTCATAACATGCTTATTACTCATATACGGTGCTTACAAGGTAAAAATAAATTACTTTTGTGTGTTAAAAAACGTATGAATGTGGGGGTTCACTATTTTATTATACAATATTGTAATGATTAAACAGTAACAAGGGGTCCTCAGAAAGTAGAAATACTACAATAGTGAGTAATAATTTTTATGCTATCTTTAGAACATATAAGTACAGTATTTATTTTTCAATATTTTCCGTTATTGTTCTCAATTCATTTTTTACTGTAGTAATGAGTTTCTTGATAATGAGTTATAGAAATCTCCCGTCTCTATATGTTAGGCTGTCATCATGCATACAGACTTGTCTTGTCTTTCATTCAGTGTCTCGTAAAGACTGATTTTTCATATACCTGACTTAATAAAAGTCATCCATGTTTAAACACTTGCTAATATAAATTGTTTTTCATGAGGCCGTCAATTGCATCTGACAACTTCTTGTTCCTCCTGTTAGAATTAGTTCTACCCATTCTAAATTCACAATTGTGTAACATTTGTTGTGCATTTGTAATTATCGCCGTATTATAAACAATCATAAGTTAGCAATGAGTTTTTAATGAAGCTTCACCTTTTTCTTTAAGGAAGGGAATATCTGAATGGTTCTCACACTTCTTAGGATTAATAATATGCACACCTATAAATATGTATTGACCAATTACGGCTACCCTCAGTGAAAAGTTCATGTGTTATGTATACACAATACCATAAATATTAATTTTCTTCCTGTTCTACCAGCCTTGCATCATCAATTTCTGAACTTTTCTCAAGTTAATTACAATATTCTCATATTGATTGAAATTAATTCATTATTTAATAATCATGCCAATGGTTTATGATGGGGCCCATTTGCCTGCCTAATGTAATAGCCAAACTAAATAGCTTTCTGTCTTATATTAATACATTTAGAGTTAAAGAAATTGAGAAGCCATATTTTAAACTTAAATGTAATTATAAAATTTGCTTTTGGCTGCTAAATTTGAAACCTGTAAGTAATATGTTATATATTATTTACATGTTTATATTAATTATTAATTTATATATTACTTACAATAATTAATTATTGTACAGGTTATTTTAATTTACTTTGGTGTACACTATTTGTAAGTAAATACATAATTGAGATACAATATGAATAAGGTGCCAAGGCAAATAGATTTTTACTTTAGAGTAAGAATTTTACCAGAAATAAAATCCATGCTGGTGTATTATGCTATCATAAGCCATGACCAAGAAATCTGATCTATAACATTTGTGTTATACAATTACATTAATTACATTCATATTTGCTCACATTATTCTTGTATATATTTTATTATTATTTAATATATTATATTATTTAATATATTATATTATTTAATTATATTTATTATAATTATATTTAATATTATATTAAAATATTATTATTATTATTTTTTTTCAAATTTAAATTTATTCTTGCAGTGCAGCAGATTACTAATGTATCCATTCCTAATCATGGAATTTGTGCGGCTACTTGGACTAAGCTATATCCACATTGTTGGTATGATGATTATGAAAGAGAATATTCTAGATTTGGGTCTCTTAATTGGGAGCAGTCTAGCTGGAGGATTCATGCTGTGTATGTTTTCTATGAATAACCATATATATCAATAAAGAGATCAATTGTAAATTGGTAACTACTTTTGTCAAAACACCCATTTATAATATGGGAGTTATTGTGGAGTCACAGTATCCAGCAAGAATTAAAAAACGAATGCTAGAAATTATTTAATTTTTGGAATAATGCTTCAGTTCTTTGATTTGGTTATCCATAACATGTCTTAGTATCAGTAATATACACTGCAGTTTTCTGACACAGAATACAAATTTTTTAGGTGACAATAAAAAAAAGTTGGCATTACCTAAGCCTTCAAAACTATACACATTATTTGAACAACTAGAAAAATACAAACACACAAAAATGTATGAAAACAACATTCCAAATGAACAGACACAGTTTAAATCACACATTACTCTTTGCACACATTACACATCAGACACATGCAACCATGGACGTCACCAGTGCCCAATAATGGGGGGGGGGGGGGCAATGGAACTTAGTAATATTGAATATTTGGTACATAATCAAATTTCCGAAAGACTAGGAAATTCTTTTCTATTATTTTCTTATTTTTATAAGTTTTAATCTTTTAATATTACTAATGTAATTGATGTAATATTATAATAAAAAAATATAGAATTTATTTCTACATTGTCAGGTAACTTAAATACTGTATTAATTCACTAGATTAAGATTAGGTGTAGAACTTTTGATGACTCAAATAGAGAAATCCAATATTTTTATTTACAGTAAGTAATGAACATACTTTGGTAACTTTCCTGTTAACTACAATAAAACTATAAAACAGTTCGACAATTCAAAATATTTTTAGCATTGCTTAAATGATAAAGCTCCAAACATGTTTCTCCTAGCATCAGCATTAGGAATAAATACTTTAATATTTTTGCTATCTTCTTATTGTAGATGCCTTCTATTACCTTTTTGTAGACATACATAGGGGTACATGATTGAACCCTGTCTGAGTCATAATTGGACCTAAGGTTAGTCTTTAGTTTTTGAAGAGCACTGAAGCTTCTTTCTGACTTACAGCTAGATGCTGGGTACACAAGCAGAAGACGAACCAAACTTCCTACATTTCTCAAAAAAGATCTCTGACCTATTTAGTCATTGACATTGACATGTCCATCTTGAACATGCCACCTTGTATCTTTATAGAAAAGTTCTGTTTTTCCTTAATTGATGATTTATATTTCTGTATAAGGGGCTAATGCTTCACATCTTTCCTTTTGCAAAAGAGTGTTTTCTAGCAAAAACTGTTCCTTCACACCAGGCTGATTCAGAATTCTATTTAAGCCCGGCTACAACTGTGTTTATGACTTTAAAATACTCCTGCCAATACCTCCTGTCTTCACATGACTGACGATATACATGTAGGTTAGTTGCTCCACCAAGTCTTTTTTTACTTCATTTTGTCTCTGATGTTTCAACTGTTCCAAACCAAGCTCAGAAATTTCATCATTCATTATTTATATACAGATAAAAACTTTATTTGTCTTCTAAGCAATAAATCCATCAGTGATGTGTTCACTAGTTTATAAAGGCCTGCCATAATTGTGTTATTCACCTGGAAGCATGTCTTTAAAATTTCTAGATCAATTACGTCTCGTCCCATGATCAAACCAAGATGTGTAGCTCCACTCTCAAATACATTAAAGTAGACAACTAGCACCACTATATCTTTGTTATCCTAGTTCAGTCAGTATTTCAATTACCAATTCGTAACTGTTCAAAATTTCCGTTATTTGTAACCACCGACAAAGCCATATTGTGGAATACAGTGGCTTGATCTTGCCAATGTTACCAATAAGACCCTCGAATATGTTCTCTTGGATATGTATAAATGCAAATTTGGCTTTAGTGTTTGAAAATGGGTCCACAGAATTTTTTACTGTTCGAGAAGATTCACAACTTCCTTTCATGACTAAATTACAGCAATAAGGACCTCATAATAAGCCAAAGACTGCTTCTTGATTATGTTGACCTGTACACCTTGATTGATGCCACTCATAATCCCAGTTCTGTTAAAGGTCTGTCATCACAAATGAATGATGCTGTCTGAACCACAAGTTATGCCAGTTTTATAGAAACCCATAAAACTTTCTTCAGGTACCAGGTTATCACCACACAAATGAACACAGATACTCGCTTGTTCATCTCCTGTCATCACAAATCACTGACTAAATTAAAGGATTTGTTAGCATGCCTTTTTTAGTGATATTAGCAACTATTTCATTTCCTAGGATCTGGATGATTTCATTTTGTAGCGCAGGATGCATGTAATTCTGTTCCCTTTGGAACCACTGCCTAAGAGATGGCTTGTCCTCACTGCAAACTTTCACCAAGCCATGAAGTTTCCTTCAAAATTTGTGTGACCTCAAATAGCCAGTCCCTCTCTAACAAGATATTTAAGAGTACTAATAATAAGCATTAATGATTCTAAAGCTACCTTTTGCTCCTAAGCTTCAAATTTTGTCTTTCAATTGGGGCTTTCTGATGGGCATGGCTAAATACAGCTAGGGCGTGAGCAGCACTATTTTCATGGTTTTAAACCTTTCAATTGCCTTTATAAAGTTTTTGAATTTTTCCCACTACAAACCATGTCTGCTTTGGTGGCAAGTGTTTTATCTGAACATAACTGAAGATATTTGTACAGTAAAAACAGTTTGCCCCATTCATCCCATATTGCAGACATGCTGATTCAGTTCAGCAGTAACTGGATCACATGCTGCAGTCACTGGTTGTGTGAAACACCTCATCACAAACACGTGTCACAGGAAATTTTGAAACTTGAGATTCATTGGTAGAAAGTGGAAATTTTTCATGTGATGGCTCAGAATCTGAAAATACATGATATTGTACTTGTGGTCTCAAGAAAATAAATTTAGTTAGGAATGAATATTATGAGGGCTGTTTGAAAATCAATCTCAGATTGGCTCACAAGAAAATGCAAAAACTCATGTACATATCTTCTATATTACTTTGCTCATAGTTGTAACATTGTCACTACCCAAGTTAAAGTTCAGGCAGTTATCATATTTTGGCACCAGCTTTTGGCTTGTTAGAAAACTGCTAGGGTTTTAAAGCCTTAGATTATCAATCACCCTTTCACCCTGATAACAAGACAGCATCCTGCCCAGATTAGCTGATGGTGTACCAGCCTCACTTCAGTGCAGAAGGTTACCTGCAGGCTCCTAAGTGTCTCCTGAAGGGGAAGTTCATAATTTCATGGAACTCACCCTCCACAATCATTAGCCCCATGTTGGGGGTTCCTGACAAAGGGGGGGGTTAATAGTCTGATGATGAAGACACACCAAAAACTCAGCACCTTGTACTAATGTGTTTCGACGGTGATTGCTTGGGATGACCACCATTCACACAGGGTTGTTGGGGAGCATGGTTCCACATCCAAACAATCTTACTTTCACCTTTTAATTGGTCAAGAGCCACCTTGTCTGATGTTGTCTATCAATTCTGAGTAGAGTATCGAAAGTACACACCAGGAGACGAAAGGTTTCATTAAACAACACAACACATCTTACAATTGGGTCACAAATGACAGGCTCTCAAGAATTGGTATGTGAAAATGCAAAAGTGCAATGGTGACAACTGCGTTGAATCATTTTTCTATTACAAACCTTTTGTGTATACCAGCCAATCTGTGGTCGATTATCAAATAGCCCTTGTACATTCACATCTGCATAAAAACTTCTTTTAACTTCATACTCCAGTGTTTGTCATTTTACGAAAGTTAGTGATCGTTTTTGATCCTACTTCTTCACAAATTTTCTTCCTTTTAGTACACAGACACATACAGAGGCTTAGAAGGCCCAAGGCCTATAACCCTGATTAGATAGCATTTTTTACTGGTTTCATAATTTTATTCATTGTATAAAATATAGATTTGTAAATTGAGTGGGGGCTTGATATTCATTTGAAACAAAGCTCTTTTAAATATTTACCACAACATTTCAAAATTATAAACAATAAGAGCCTGTGATCCTTCAAAACTTTATGAGTCAAAGTAAGTAACTCTCAGATTTGAAAATATCAAAATGGTTTGTTTTGAATAACCTTTGAAGTACTCCATTATAAAAATTTTCTGTTTGCAAATAAGTATAAAAAAATTTTTCTTACCATTTTTATGCTCTTCATTTTTATTCAGAGTTGGAGGCTTCTTCTTTTTCTTTGTATTATATGTCGATGTCTTCAGCCAAGATTGAACTGAACCCTGTTTCTTGAGTTCCTCTTTACCCCCACTACCTCTCTTCATTATACGAATATAAAATACAATTAAACTGAACTAAATTAAAAACAAATTAGAGTGAGTAACAAATACAAACTAACTGAAAATGAAAGAGATAATCTTAAAACTGTGACAGTTATGCGTCGAATAACGAGAATTTCCTGTTTGTTTTCATGCACGTGTGTGTAGGCCTATATGTTGTTGGCCCGCCTGACTTCCAAGATTTTTCAATTTGGCCCTCAAGTGAAAAAGTTTGGAGACCCCTGATCTAAAAAAACTGGCAAGCATGCAGTGAATGCTAGAATGGTTTTTTATAAGTTGAGTGACTGATGAGAGAATGTCATCTCTTACTTTCATAAATAGAAAAACAGTTTATAATAATTTTTTTATAATACTTACCTTATGAGCTTTAATTTGTGATTTAGTCTACTTGTGCTAATGCTTTAATATTGAAGTAAAACATATATTGTTTCATAATAATGTTAAGTATGACATATATAGTACGGTACCTGTTAAATACTGTATGTAAGTACACATTATATGATATTATGTTATATACTGGTATATTACACATTATGATAGTAATATACCAGTATGTGTATAATATGTTGATGTTAAATACATATCAAAGTTGTTTATGAATAGTAAAAAAAGTTGTCAGCTGAAGAGATTAAAATTTTTGCATTTGATTTAAAAATGTTCACCACATTTTAGTGAATTCACCAGAGTACATGTGGATGTTGTAAATAGTGAATTATAAATTAAACTGAGTATGATTTGTTGATATTGAAGCTGAATTTACAGGTAACAATACTTGTTTTTTGTACATTGTAGTTGTATGAGTTACTCATTCTTATTAAGATACATAATTGGCAAAATGTATTTAAGTCATATACTAAAATAGACTGAACAAAAAATTTTAAAATTACAGTGGAACTTGGTTATAACGTCATTGAAGGGACCAAAAAAATAATGATGTTATGTCCGAGTGACGTTATAAAAGACCCTTTTTAATCACTAGTAAGGAAAGAGAAATAAAAAACAGATCTTTGCATTATTAACATTATTCGTGATATTTATACTAAAGTTTACAAACTGCATTTCATTTATACAAACAGCATGAAGAATATTTTAAAAGATCAAAAAGAAAGTACATGTAACTTACATTTAGGCTTACTGTCGAAAGTAATCTGTAATTTTCTTTTGAACGCTCCTTTCTGAAAAATAAATTCTTTCTGTTGTGCTGTGGAGATGCTGCGCTCCATTGAACGTGTCGTCAGACGTCTCTCTAAAGCAGTAAAATCGTGAAAGAGTTTTGGCGGCTCTCATTGCTTCCTGTACTGTCGGACAAATGATGTCGGCAAACCTCCTCTTGCTCAGCATCTTCTTCAACACTATCTTCTGCTTCTATGTTTTTTACTTCCGCGATAATTTCTGCGTCACTCAACACTTGGAATGTTTCTACTTGGTCATCCACTGATGCATAGGAATCAAGTTCATTTCCAAATTCATTTATGTTGAATTTCTTAATCCACTCCGAGAGCGGCAAGTCGTCGTCTTCGTCATCATTGGGTAAATTTTAATGTACGAGTTGTGCTTTACTAAAGCATTTTGCTATCGCCTTCTGTGTTACACTCTTCCAAGAGTCGTCTAGGAATTGTATTGCATCTAAGAGTGAAGTTGTGGCAAGTTGCGCCGTGTCCATACAGAAAATAATTTTTTTTTAAAGTTGCTTGCAGTAGTGAGTGACACTTTAGGCTTCTAATGACGCCTTGGTCCATAGGTTGCAGGACACTCGTACAGTTGGCCGGTAAGAAGACCAGATTAATGTTTGTCAAATTTAACTTTGGATGGGCTGCACAGTTGTCAACTAGAAGTAGAATTTTTCTGTTTTTCGATGACAGTTCTTTATCCCACTTTCTTAGTTCATCTTCAAAATACTAGAAGTCATCCACACTTTTTTGTTGGCAGTGTAACTTACAAGAAGTTTTTTGATGTTTTTAAAACATCTAGGATGCAAACTTTTCCCGATAACTAAAAGTTTCCTTTTTTCAGTTCCCGTCATGTTCGCACAAACAAAAACTGTAACTCTTTGTTTAGAGAGCTTCCCACCAACGCACTTTTCATTTTTAAATTTGAAAGTCTTATCTGGAGTTAATTTATAAAAAATTCCGGCTTCATCTCCATTAAAGATGTCTTCATCTTTATATGATCGTCTAATTTCTGGCCAAGTGTTACGCACCCAATCGCCTGTAACGTTCAGATCTACGCATTTTGCCTCACCACAAATTTTTGCAAAGGAAATCGAGTGTCGGGCCTTAAATCGATCTAGCCATCTGTTGGAGCATGTAAAATCAATACCAAACAATTTTCCGAATTCTGTAGCTTTCTCTTTCAGAATTGGTCCACTCACAGGAATATCTGAACATCAACACTGTTTGAACCATTTCAATAATGCTGCATCCACATCACCATGTTCGCATTTCCTAATTTTTTCTCCATCTTCCTCAAATTTTTTTAAAATTTTGTCCTTGTTTTTTAAAATTGAACATACAGTAGAATTCACTAAACCAAACTTACGGCATACATTAGCTATTTTACGTCCGCTTTCATATGATCTAATTACACGTACTTTCTCTTGAATAGACAGAACCTTTCTTTTTGTACTAGAACTTGCCATGATTACTGTATAAAAATGTAGACCTACGTATAAAATTCTATAAACAGTGGCTACCAAAACTTAAGTTATAAAACACACAAAAGAAACTGTCACAGTACGAGCAGATACAGAAACAATAACAACCAAAAACAGAGACGAGACTACGTGTAAACAATACTGTACAGTAAATACTGTAACAGCGTGGCGTGAACAATAGCCTCGAGACGCGCAGTGCTACTGACCCGGTGAGAGTGGTGGGGAGACATGTCAGTCACCAGACACCGGCTGGCGCCGGCGATCCTGTTACAGTGCTTATCGCTTGCATACAATGTATGTCTGTAGCCATGGGCGTAGCGTGCGCACATATATACGTTTATATGAAATTTAGAGTAAAATATCTGAGAAATGTTTGATGCTATAACAGAGTAGTACAATATTTAGTGACGTTAAAACCGGGAATTTTTATAATGTTAAAGATATCAGTTTGACCGGACTTATGACAAAATAACGCTACACCCCAGTTGACGTAACAGCCGAGGCCGTAATAACCAAGTTCCACTGTATTTTATATATATATACATTAAATATATATTAAAATCATATATACATATATTACATATTACATTATATGTATATATTAATTTATATACTTATATATGTAATATCTTTAAATAAATGCACTGCAAGTAGGTTTATTTTCACCTGACGCATGTTTCACAGAAATTATTCTGTATCTTCAGAGGTTTGTTTGAATTGTAATTGAATGTTTTGCTTACAATATGAATGTTTCGCAAACCTCTGAAGATACAGAATAACAGAATAATTTCTGTGAAACGTGCATCAGGGAAAATAAACCTACTTGGAGTATATTTGTTTGAAGATATTGTAGCATAACAAAATTATCACATGAAAATTTTAACTTAATGCAACATAAATAAAGAAGAAAAGGTCCATAGTGAGTGAGAAGAATGAATTGGTTAAAGATTAAACTAAAGAAACTGTACATTAAGTCAATAAAATGTTAATAAGAATAAAAAATAACAAAGAAAACTATTGGTCAAAATAACCTACTATGTAAAAACCCAATAAACCAGCAGTGTACCCAGTAGATTGGGGAAGCAGTAAAAAGGAAAGACAAGAAAAAGGAGATGAAAAGGTGAAAACGATATTAATAATGGAAATTTATAAGGTAAAGAAGCAGAGAAACCACAAGACAAGAAATTTACTAATATAATAATGAAGAAAGGACAAAATATGTCAAGATTCCTACAAAGAGCCTAGAAACAAGAAGAGCTATTCCAAAAATGTTAATAAAGGAATACATACCTTTGAACTAAATTTAAAACTAACATATTTAGACCCCGTAACTCAAGTTACAAGATACAATCCAATGAAAACCGAGTTGTAAACTAGATATAAGTATTATATGTAACAACCAAAAGACTACCAATAGGGTAGAAACAAACCAAAAACTACCATAGTGTAAAAACAAAAGACTACCATTAGTGTAAGAAATATAAGGTGAAATACCATAAAAAATACAATAAAAGTTAGAGACTACAGTGAGTGTAGAGAATAACCAGTGACACACTATAATAAAAAATAGTGTAGGAAATAAAAATTATTTAAAAGGGCTGACAACATTGTTAGTGATAAGAGTTTTTTAAAAATTAGATATAAGAAATAATATTACCCATAAAATGTTTTTTTTAATTACAGTTAAATAAATTGTGACAAGGACAATAAATACCAAAGGACAGTTCACAACTGAGGGTATAACCAATAATAAAATGTTTGTTATTTATTGTTAATCCAATAATATGTTAGATACAAGGTGATAATAGTTATAAGAGGTTTTTAATCACAGTTGAGTTAATACCAAAAGAGACATAAATACAAAAGACAGTTAATGACTGACAGTATTACTAGTAATAAGAGTTTTTTATTTTCTAATTAAATTATGTCCAGGGAATAAGTAGGATAAGATATTTTTGTTATAATTAAATAAGATAATTAAAAATGATAAGAACAAGATATTTTGTTATCATTGGATGATACAGTTAAAAATAATAGGTATAAGATATTTTGTTATCATTGAATGATATAGTCAAAAATAATAGATATAAGATGTTTTTGTTAAAATTAGGTGATATAGGAAAAATAGTAGATAATAAGATGTTTTGTTGTATTTAAAATCATGTTAACTAATTTTCAAGTTTGTAAGGCAGAGAGGCAAGTAGGAAATAGGAATGTTATAATTTTATTTAAAACTGTAAACCATATGAAAGGTACAAAGCAGATTAGCTAATACACCACTCTAGAAAAAACAAACCAGTAATGTAAACCAAAACTATCTATCAGAGAATCAAACTACATAATAGGGGATAGAATTCAGTCCATGCAACACAGAAATTGAAAATGTAATTAGTACAGATACAATTAATAACGAATGGAATGACAAAGGAAAGAAAATTAACTTCTTTTGGAAATAAATAATACTAGGCCTATAATGGTAATCAAATCAGACTAAACAGTAAATTAATCCATATTGAAGTGTTTTAACAACAAAATTATTAACAACAAAAGATAATCACAGAGTTATTAATATTATTCCATGGAAATATTATCAGAAAAAACACTTATAAACCATTTAAACACTAAATTTGTACAAAATATGAGGCCTACAATAATTATAAAAAATTGTAATTTTTAGGCTTAAATGAACTTGAAACAAACCCAGCTATATATCCAATTATGTAAATTTATTAATCAATATTGCTGAATAATTAGATTTTTGTAAAATTAAGAAATAAATGAAATACAGTAATAAATAAAAAAACCTATTATGTATATTTAGATGATGAACCAAATCTAAGACATGTACTTTTATAAATAAACAATGGAAAGAGGAAAAAGACATATCACAAATTACCCTAAAACGACGACGTTCAGAGTTTAGTCTGTTGTTAATCGTTAATACGACCAGTTGAGAAATTACTAACAGAAGACCGAAAAAGTATAATTTTGTGCAAAACCGTGAGTGTAGTTTTGAAAAGTGTAACAGAGGTTAACTAAATAAAAATAACACTAACAGATAATAATTAACACCGAACTAATTCAGAACAACAGTAATAACACCATCTAACACAAGCACAAGAAATCAATGGCCATTTTGAGAAGATTTTAAACCGTATTAGCAGAACACGAATACACATATTTGAGCACCGGACACTTCACCAGTAACCCATCACGAAACGACATCGCAGGAGAAGAGAGGAAACTCTACACTATATTCCTGGACAAACACAACTTCGCAGAGAAGGGAATACTCATTTATTTCTGTGGGAGAAGCTCAACCAGTTTCAGCAGTGCATAGCAGAGAAGTCGAGGTGACGGCGGCCATACTTTATTTCCGAACCAGCACAAGACACAGCCAGCTTGAAGCCAGTGATGTCATTTCGACGAATGGTTCAATATTACTTTTCATAATTGACAATTTACATAATAATATTGTTTTTTCAGCCATAATAATTTAGTTTAAAAATATCTGTAAGAATTGTATCTTGTTCCTTGCCTTCTCTGACCATTTTGACTCGCTAAAAGAATCCTAATTAATTAATCTTGTAAAAAATATATTTTGTCAATCTTGTTCGCTACCGACTTGAGCAGATATCAACCAATGCCTTGGTCATGCGCAGCCTGAATGGCGCATAATTTTAAATGTCAATAAATGAACATCATTATTCAGTTATAAGAGTTTGTATTTATTTGTATAGTGAATGTTAGCTATTTTTTCTTCTAAAAAAATAATTTACAGTGATAAAATAAATATCTGAGAGGAAGAAGAAGAGCAAAGTCAGCAGAGAGAGAACCAACAGATCTAACTACACAATTAAATTATTAATAGAAACAAATAGTTTCGAACTACAAATTCATACCTATTAAATGGGAAGTAATTAAAGCACACACACAATTAATAAATTATTTATTAATTAATTGAATTAATTAATTAAACAAACAAAAAATATATATAATTAAAATTTTATAACTTACAAAAATTTTTATTATCAACAAATCACACTTTATTATCATACATTATTTATATTTAATTTATTCTTTGTAATTGGGAATAATTACCAATTGGCGAGATCACTAGTGGGATTTCAGTTATTATAAAATCAATTTAATAATTATAAAATCAATCTACTAATTATCTGTATATTTCTATTTGCAAAATTATATTACAAACATGGCTAGCCCAACAGTGGGGCTTTAAGGAGACTAATCTTGTGATTAGAACATAATTATATTTCTATAAATTTGTAAAATATATTACAAATTGGCGAATCCAACGTGGAACTTCATCATCGGTGAGTTCAACAGCGAGATTCAGACAACATTTATTAGTATCACAATAATAGAACATAATCTTTATTATTTTATATTTGTAATCAATATATTATATTACAAATTGGCGTCCAACTAAAGGGCCTAAAATAGGAGCTAATAGAGTTATAAAATAAGGACGATTGTCCAGTTTCCTATTTTTAGCTCGGCAGCGGTCAATAGGTCGGAAGAAGGAGCGAGATGCACAGGAGGGCTACATAAAAAAAAAGGGCTGTGGAGGCCGAGCAGGAGGTAGACATGGAGGATAAAGAGGTGACACCAGTGGAAGATGTGGAGTCGATATTACCGCCAGCAGAACCAAATAAGCCTGCACCACAGGAGGAACAGCCGGAGAAATCCACCACAAAGGAAGATACAAAATTTGATCAAATGATGGAGATGTTACTCTTGTTACTCAGAGAATTTAAAACGACGAAGGAAGAATTAAAGGAAGAGTTGAGTAATAAAATCGGGGATACCAATAAGAAAATCGAAGAAAATTGTAAGAAGATGGAGGAGAAAATGGAAGAAAATAGTAAGAAGATGGAGGAGAAGATGGAAGAAAATAATAAGGAAATGAAGAATGATAACCAACGATTGAAGGAAGAATTGGGTAATAAAATTGGAGATACCAGTAAGAAGATGGAGGAGAAGATGGAAGCAAACAGTAAGAAGATAGAAGAGAAGATGGAAGAAAATATTCAGAAAATTGAGGAGAAAATGGAGGAAATAAAGACTGACAATAAACAGTCGAAGGAGGAATTAACCCAGATAAGCCAAAAACTGGAAGAAACCAACAAGAGGATGGAAGAAACAAGTCAGAAAATGGAAAACAATAATCAACAATTGAGAGAAGAATTGAAGGAGACGAACCAAGAGAACATGAACCGGTTAGACGGAAGAATGGAAATATTAAAGGAAGAATTGAGCCAGAAGATAGCTGAAAACAATGAAACAATCAGCAAGAAGGTAGACGAGGAAATAACGGTAATCGAACAAAAGATTACAAGAGCTGACGAAAGATGGAGTCAAACCGAACGAGAAGTACAGAGTATCAAGACAGAAATAAACACTAAGGTTAACAACATTGAAGAAACGAATAGGAAGACGTTAGAGGAAAAACTAAAAGACACACGTGAAGACTGGGAGCGAGTGCAGGACCGATTCACAGAAAAAATGTGACGGCATTGAAGCTACTGTGACCAGTATCAACAGTCAGGTGCGACAGAATCAAACAGATATAGACCTATTCCATAGTCGACCGACAAGCATTACCAGTTGTCCTAACAACGAGAATCGCGAAGGAATTAACTTCAGATTTTATAAAAACAAACCGATGGAGTTCCTAGCCAGAATCGAAGAGTATTTCACCAAACACAGAGGCAATCGATGGAGGGAGAATAAGGAAGTACTTGACGAATCATTCAAGGAGATAGCAGATAACTGGTGGATGGCGATAAGAGACGAAGTGACCGACTACCAGCAATTCAAAAGGCTATTCAAAGCCAAATATCGGTCTGAATCGACACAAAATATCGCTAGAGACGGGATCTGTCATGGAAAATACAACCCGTATGGAAACCAGACTCTAACGGCGTACTTCTTGGGAAAGGTGTGCGTGGCCAAACATCTAGAGCCCAGAATACCGGAAGAATGCCTGGTCAGCAAGCTCTCATACCATTATGAGGAAGATATAATAAGAGCTAGAAGAAACAGTCAGATAAAGACTGTACAAGCAATGACCGAGCTCTTAGAAATGTATGAGCATGAGGATTACTACCGCCAAAGTCGCAGGAGATATGAAAGGCCGGAACCGAGAAGTAACACCAATAATTCGAATAATAATAATCGGCAGAATGTGGGCAACAACAATAATTATAATTCCGCAAATCGGAATAATGCCGAATACAATCATAACACCCGTAATAACAATAATGTACCTAGATTTAATAACAATAATAATAATAATCATGTTCCTCGAATTAATAATAATGAGGGCAACAACAATAATAGTAATAATAATAATAATAACCGTCCACCAAACAACAACGGTTATTATAATAATAACCGTAATTATGTTCCAAATGGTCAGAGAAACCCCAACCCCTCTAATAACAATTATCATAGTAATTATAACAGGAATTACCCGAATGGAGGTAATAACAATAATTACAGGACATATCGACCCCATATTAACTACATCAGAGCGGAAGGCAGTGGACAGAGGAGGTACCAGCCTCAACGAAGGAGCCGATATTATGAGTATGAGACCTTTCAAGGAAGTCAGGGAAGTAATCGTTACAGAGAGTACGAGCCCAGACGCAGTTCCAGCCTGGACAATCAACGAAGACTACCTGTAACGGAAGCCCAACAGGACGATCGTGCTGAACCAAACGAAGCAGTTTCAGGACTCCAAGTTGATGCTTCCAACAGCCTAATCCTTAATGATGCGGAACATTTAAACGAACGGAGGCAGTAATAAACTCCAATAACCCTTTACTGCTCCAATCTGCTGGGTTTGACCAAGAAATAAAACCAAAGAAAGAAAGAAAAAATTTTACAATAATATACAATAACTATTTGAAGGATATCCGTAAGGACTTGCTAGAAGAAAACGAAATTAACATTAATAATAATGACAATGAAATAATATATATAATTGCAGAAATTGAGGGTATTTCTGTTCCTATAATGATAGACACTGGAGCAAATGTCTCTATAATAAATCGTAATGAGTTGGACCGGATACAGCAGGAATGCCACAAAAACTTACCGGTACTACCTATTAATAATATTGTACTTGTAGGAGCTACCGGCCGACAGAACAAAACCATAAGAAAACAGGTATCCCTAAGTGTCAACAGTCAGGGCATTAGTATGGATATGATATTTCTTGTTGCAGCTGGATTACCTTTCAACATCATGATAGGATGTGACATATTGGCAGAAACTCAGCAGTTATCGACTTGTGCCGAGGAAAGGTATCACTCTTTTCTGAAGGTTCGACCTGGGTAGCCAATTTAACTAACAACAAGATGTTAGACTCCAGACAACTTCTCGACCACAAAAATAAGGTGAATTACTTGTCAAACTACTCGACAAACAACAAGCCAGTACATCAGGATTCGGAGGATGACCTATGGCCACAAAAGATTCAGGAGATACGTGACTTCCAGTGCCATAATACTACCGAGCAATTAGAGGAAAACCAGCTGAATCAATTAGTCAACATATATGAAAAATATCGAGCTGTATTTTCGGACGAACCTGGAAAGATCCGGAACTACCAATGTTCCATACGATTCAGATAACCGGTAGAATTTAATTGAAAGTCATATCCCATAGCACAATCTTTGAAGGAAGCCGTACGCACAGAGATCCAGAATATGATCAGTAAAGATATTATCGAAAGCAGTCAATCGCCATACACTAGCCCAGTTGTGGCTATACAAAAGAAAAATGGGAAGGTAAGGCTTTGCCTTGACGCACGTGAGATAAATAAAATGATTATTAACGATCGTACCTCACCTGGCGAAATTGATGAGATATTGAAGAGATTTCACGGAACGAAGTTCATTACTACGTGGGATACCGTTTGCGGGTATTGGCAGGTGGAGTTGCACCCAGCAAGCCGGCAATACATGGCGTTCATCTTCGAAGGGCGCAACTATCAGTTTAAGAGGTTGCCCTTCGGGTTAGTGAACTCAGTAGCTGTTTTTGTCGCCTGTATGGATCATATACTCGGACCAGAAGCACTCCAATTCACGACTGTCTATGTTGATGATCTCCTAATAACATCAACCAATTGGGAAGAACACTGTTACCGTGTGGAGCATGTCTTGAAGAAGCTGGCTGAAAATAATGTTACCCTTAAACTAGACAAGTCCAAGCTTATAGCTAAAGAAGTACAATTCTTGGGTTTCCAGTTAAACAGTCAAGGAATAACACCATCAACAGAAAAAGTAGACGCCATACAACGATTCCCTATACCAAAAAACAGAAGGCAACTACAATCATTTTTAGGCCTGTGTAACTACTATAGGAAGTTCCAAAATAATTATTCTGAACTGACGGCCCGGTTTCAGTACCAGTTATCGTCCAAGAATAAATGGCGATGGGGTCAAGAACAAGACGAAACCTTCAAATCAATTAAGGAAAAGTTCTTAGAAGCAGTAATGCTCAACCATCCGGATTTTAACCGACCCTTCTTTCTAAACTGTGATGCTAGTAACATTAGCTTGGGATCAACACTGTACCAAGAAGACGAAGGTGGAAACGTAGTGAGCTTTGCTAGCAGAACCCTTAACCAGTGTGAAAAGAACTATAACGTGACGGAAAAGGAACTGCTAAGTGTAGTCTTTGCCTGTGGGAAGTTTCGGACGTATATCCTCGGATATCCAGTGACCGTTCGAACAGATCACAAATCTATATCATTTCTGAGAAGATGTAAGTTAAGCCATGGTAGATTGACCAGATGGGTACTTGCCCTGCAGGAATACGATATACAGTGGGAGTATGTTCCTGGAAGTAAAAATGTAGTAGCCGACGTGTTCTCGAGAGTAAATCTGGAAGAACAAACGTTCGAAGGCGAAAAGGAGAGCATCTTGAAAATCTATAATATTATCAAGGACAGATCCGATTTAGAAAAGATAGTGCAGGACATCAGCAAACACCAGCAGTCCGACCCGAAGTTAAACCACATTAAACTTCGTCTCTCCAGCCAAGATGACACAATAACCAAGTTTTATTGTGTACATAACGAAATATTATTCATCAAAACATCCCTTGATGAAGAGATATGGAAGATCATGATCCCTACTACAATCGAAAAGGATATCATCCTGGACTATCATCTACGATACGGTCACATGGGAGCCATGAAGGTGATCAAGGCAATAGAAGAGAATTGCCATATAAAAAATATAAATAGGAAGACGAGAAACTACCTCAAAACCTGTCTGATATGTCAATTGGTGAAAACCAACAATGAGAGAAAAGAGGGTATGATGATACCAATTACCTCACAAGCCAAACTGGAAAAGGTCGTTCTGGACATCTGTGGTCCATTTCCCCGCAGTGGCGGACGCCATCGATACAAATACATTATTATCATGATGGATCACTTCACAAAATTCACAAAACTGTACCCTGTGAACAGAGCCACCACTTTGAAGACTCTAGGAGTAATAACAAATCATTACATTCCAGAGATAGGGAGCCCGGCATCCATAATCACAGACCATGGAACGCAATTTAAGGGTTGGAGGTGGAGAAACACTCTAAATACATTGTGCATTAAGACATACAAGACATCTGTCTACCACCCCAGTAGCAATCCAGCAGAGAGGGTACTGCGAGAAGTCGGAAGAATATTACGGACTTATTGCTATAATCAACAAAGGAAGTGGCAAGAATATTTATTAGCTACTGAAGAATTCCTTAATTTGTCATATCACCCCGCTATAGGTACCATGCCATACACGGCAATGTATGAAAAACCGCCTCCAAGAGAAATACTAGACATAATAGAGTTCCCCATGAGTCAAGAATACAAATTCAATCGAATCAGATTCTACAATAAATTGGCAGAAGACCAGGAAAGGCGCAAGAAGAAGTATCAAAAGGCGATTAAGAAAATAATAAGCTATGAAGTCGGAGAAAAGGTACTGCTAAAAAACAGGGAATTACCCAGTACTTTAGAAGGCATTACCAAAAAGTTGTTACTGCTGTATACCGGCCCATACCTGATTATTAAAAACAATAATAACAATACGTATGTATTAAAGGATATCATTTCAAATAAAGTAAAAGGAACTTATAATCAATTATCAATTAAAAAATATATAGAGGAGAGATGAAAAATTTCAAAATTCAAAAAATTAGTAAGTACAACTTACCAAACATTCGAAGAATTATGAATAAATGAAAAGAATTTTGATGAATAAAAAATTTCAAAATTCTAAAAAAACAGTAAGGACAACTTACACCAATTATTCTACAAACTATTCTAAATAATTATTATAGAATAAAAAAGGAATTTTGATGAAAAAAAATTTCAAAATTCAAAAAAAAAAATTAGTAAGTACAACTTACACCAAACATTCGAAGAATTATGAATAAACGAAAAGAATTTTGATGAATAAAAAATTTCAAAATTCTAAAGAACAGTAAGTACAACTTACACCAAAATATTTGAAAAACTACTATGAATAAGAAAGAATTTAGTTGAATAAAAATATCTAAAGTTAAAAAATAGTAAGCTCATATCATTACTCATACGAATGATGAGAAATAACTCTTAAATACGAAAAGAGATTTTGTAAGAAAGAGATACAAAATTCTAAAAGAGTAAGAATCACACTCATAATTTGAGTGAACTCTTACATAAAAGAATTTGAAGGTAATGGAGTACAAATGTAAAAACTCTCTCTCAAACTCTCCAGAGACCCAAAACAAAAAGAACAGGTTCCAATAAACAAAGGAACAACCAATGTTAAACAATTGGATAATTTAATGTTACCCGAACAATATATTAACAAATGTTAAAAATGTTAGAAGAAGGAATGTAACAAATCCTCATAAAAACCAGTGTTAATAAAGAAAAAAAAACCCTCAATAAACAATCACAACTATAAAAAACCATACTATAGTTTGTATGATAATAGTAACTATGCTAACAATGACCACTATTATAAATTATGTAAGTAAGACAAAAATGGTACAGAATTTCAAATGAAAAAGAGAAAAGAAACCAGAATATCATATGATTTAATCAAAACAACTTAACCAAACTCACAAAGAAAGTAATTTGATAAAGATGGAACAATGAAGAAAGACCAACTAAGTAAAGACCAAATATTAAGACCAGAAACCAAAAACCCTGATACTATTAATGATAATGTTGTTGCAATAACCACTGTTATAGTGATAAGTGATAAAGAATTAATTAATGTTATGCCAGGAGCAATAAAATAACTCATTGGATACCAGATGGTAGAAAAAATATATACAAATGCTAATTACTATGTAAACAAGATGAAATGATGAAATGTATATTATACCACATACCTAAACCACATAATATGGAATAAGCTTTAATAGAGGAGAAGAGTCAAGTGTATAAAAGTATTAATTGATATAAAATATTATGAAGTGAAGAATCTAAAGATGTTTATTTTAGTCAAAAGAGACTACTTTTCTGATTATTTATTTTTATGACTGGATGTAGAAAATGCCATCAGTCTTATATTTTGAGCAGAGATGATAATACCTCTGGACTCAATTAATTGAAGTATTGGACAGCAGGGATTGAAGCCAAAAGTGCCACTCTGAACTGTTCCAATCAATATGTTAGGGAATGTTAGGGAGTAAACATACTGGTGAGGAAGCACGAAATAAGAAAGGATATAAAATGATAATGTTATACACAAGATTGAGGATTACTTATTAATGAAGAAAGAAACTAATGAAGGAGATACACATCATCTGAGAGGAAGCAACGGTGGAAAAAAGGAGGTATATGAAGTGAAAACATGTAATCACGAAGAAAATATGGTAAATAAAAAGAATTAGTAGTAATTATTTCATCCATACTAAGAGTATGATCTGAACTAATCACTTTTACAGGAGAGCATATGTAGCATAACAAAATTATCACATGAAAATTTTAACTTAATGCAACATAAATAAAGAAGAAAAGGTCCATAGTGAGTGAGAAGAATGAATTGGTTAAAGATTAAACTAAAGAAACTGTACATTAAGTCAATAAAATGTTAATAAGAATAAAAAATAACAAAGAAAACTATTGGTCAAAATAACCTACTATGTAAAAACCCAATAAACCAGCAGTGTACCCAGTAGATTGGGGAAGCAGTAAAAAGGAAAGACAAGAAAAAGGAGATGAAAAGGTGAAAACGATATTAATAATGGAAATTTATAAGGTAAAGAAGCAGAGAAACCACAAGACAAGAAATTTACTAATATAATAATGAAGAAAGGACAAAATATGTCAAGATTCCTACAAAGAGCCTAGAAACAAGAAGAGCTATTCCAAAAATGTTAATAAAGGAATACATACCTTTGAACTAAATTTAAAACTAACATATTTAGACCCCGTAACTCAAGTTACAAGATACAATCCAATGAAAACCGAGTTGTAAACTAGATATAAGTATTATATGTAACAACCAAAAGACTACCAATAGGGTAGAAACAAACCAAAAACTACCATAGTGTAAAAACAAAAGACTACCATTAGTGTAAGAAATATAAGGTGAAATACCATAAAAAATACAATAAAAGTTAGAGACTACAGTGAGTGTAGAGAATAACCAGTGACACACTATAATAAAAAATAGTGTAGGAAATAAAAATTATTTAAAAGGGCTGACAACATTGTTAGTGATAAGAGTTTTTTAAAAATTAGATATAAGAAATAATATTACCCATAAAATGTTTTTTTTAATTACAGTTAAATAAATTGTGACAAGGACAATAAATACCAAAGGACAGTTCACAACTGAGGGTATAACCAATAATAAAATGTTTGTTATTTATTGTTAATCCAATAATATGTTAGATACAAGGTGATAATAGTTATAAGAGGTTTTTAATCACAGTTGAGTTAATACCAAAAGAGACATAAATACAAAAGACAGTTAATGACTGACAGTATTACTAGTAATAAGAGTTTTTTATTTTCTAATTAAATTATGTCCAGGGAATAAGTAGGATAAGATATTTTTGTTATAATTAAATAAGATAATTAAAAATGATAAGAACAAGATATTTTGTTATCATTGGATGATACAGTTAAAAATAATAGGCATAAGATATTTTGTTATCATTGAATGATATAGTCAAAAATAATAGATATAAGATGTTTTTGTTAAAATTAGGTGATATAGGAAAAATAGTAGATAATAAGATGTTTTGTTGTATTTAAAATCATGTTAACTAATTTTCAAGTTTGTAAGGCAGAGAGGCAAGTAGGAAATAGGAATGTTATAATTTTATTTAAAACTGTAAACCATATGAAAGGTACAAAGCAGATTAGCTAATACACCACTCTAGAAAAAACAGACCTGTAATGTAAACCAAAACTATCTATCAGAGAATCAAACTACATAATAGGGGATAGAATTCAGTCCATACAACACAGAAATTGAAAATGTAATTAGTACATTTACAATTAATAACGAATGGAATGACAAAGGAAAGAAAATTAACTTCTTTTGGAAATAAATAATACTAGGCCTATAATGGTAATCAAATCAGACTAAACAGTAAATTAATCCATATTGAAGTGTTTTAACAACAAAATTATTAACAACAAAAGATAATCACAGAGTTATTAATATTATTCCGTGGAAATATTATCAGAAAAAACACTTATAAACCATTTAAACACTAAATTTGTATAAAATATGAGGCCTACAATAATTATAAAAAATTGTAATTTTTAGGCTTAAATGAACTTGAAACAAACCCAGCTATATATCCAATTATGTAAAATTAATTAATCAATATTGCTGAATAATTAGATTTTTGTAAAATTAAGAAATAAATGAAATACAGTAATAAATAAAAAAACCTATTATGTATATTTAGATGATGAACCAAATCTAAGACATGTACTTTTATAAATAAACAATGGAAAGAGGAAAAAGACATATCACAAATTACCCTAAAACGACGACGTTCAGAGTTTAGTCTATTGTTAATCGTTAATACGACCAGTTGAGAAATTACTAACAGAAGACCGAAAAAGTATAATTTTGTGCAAAACCGTGAGTGTAGCTTTGAAAAGTGTAACAGAGGTTAACTAAATAAAAATAACACTAACAGATAATAATTAACACCGAACTAATTCAGAACAACAGTAATAACACCATCTAACACAAGCACAAGAAATCAACGGCCATTTTGAGAAGATTTTAAACCGTATTAGCAGAACACGAATACACATATTTGAACACCGGACACTTCACCAGTAACCCATCACGAAACGACATCGCAGGAGAAGAGAGGAAACTCTACACTATATTCCTGGACAAACACAACTTCGCAGAGAAGGGAATACTCATTTATTTCTGTGGGAGAAGCTCAACCAGTTTCAGCAGTGCATAGCAGAGAAGTCGAGGTGACGGCGGCCATACTTTATTTCCGAACCAGCACAAGACACAGCCAGCTTGAAGCCAGTGACGTCATTTCGACGAATGGTTCGATATTACTTTTCATAATTGACAATTTACATAATAATATTGTTTTTTCAGCCATAATAATTTAGTTTAAAAATATCTGTAAGAATTGTATCTTGTTCCTTGCCTTCTCTGACCATTTCGACTCGCTAAAAGAATCCTAATTAATTAATCTTGAAAAAAATATATTTAGTCAATCTTGTTCGCTACCGACTTGAGCAGATATCTACCAATGCCTTGGTCATGCGCAGCCTGAATGGCGCATAATTTTAAATGTCAATAAATGAACATCATTATTCAGTTATAAGAGTTTGTATTTATTTGTATAGTGAATGTTAGCTATTTTTTCTTCTAAAAAAATAATTTACAGTGATAAAATAAATATCTGAGAGAAAGAAGAAGAGCAAAGTCAGCAGAGAGAGAACCAACAGATCTAACTACACAATTAAATTATTAATAGAAACAAATAGTTTCGAACTACAAATTCATACCTATTAAATGGGAAGTAATTAAAGCACACACACAATTAATAAATTATTTATTAATTAATTGAATTAATTAATTAAACAAACAAAAAATATATATAAGTAAAATTTTATAACTTACAAAAATTTTTATTATCAACAAATCACACTTTATTATCATACATTATTTATATTTAATTTATTCTTTGTAATTGGGAATAATTACCAATTGGCGAGATCACTAGTGGGATTTCAGTTATTATAAAATCAATTTAATAATTATAAAATCAATCTACTAATTATCTGTATATTTCTATTTGCAAAATTATATTACAAGCATGGCTAGCCCAACAGTGGGGCTTTAAGGAGACTAATCTTGTGATTAGAACATAATTATATTTCTATAAATTTGTAAAATATATTACAAATTGGCGAATCCAACGTGGAACTTCATCATCGGTGAGTTCAACAGCGAGATTCAGACAACATTTATTAGTATCACAATAATAGAACATAATCTTTATTATTTTATATTTGTAATCAATATATTATATTACAATATTATATAGGAGACCTGCAGGAAACTCAATGAGTTATTTACAAAGGAATATATATATACATATATATTATATTTAATTTTTATAATGAATTTACCTCAAGATATTTCTTTCCTTATTAGGTACATGTTTCGGGTACCATTTTGTACCCATCCTCAGCCTTCCTACCCGAAACATGTACCTAATAAGGAAAGATATATCTTGAGGTAAATATTGAGAAGCTACTCACCTTTAACACATTTATTAACTATTGTATAACACAAACTTACCTTGTATTAGCCCAGGATCCGACACACGAACAGTGAACTATAAACATGACTTAGGGTTAACGTATTTCAATAACTACACTCATTGTCAATGTTAATAATCTCTGTTTATTGATGGATTTCAATATTGATTTTAATATTCTTTTAAAATTTACTTATTTATCATATTCTTCTCAAAATTATAAAAACCTCTAGGCTACTGTTACCTGGCCAACATTCTAGTGGTAAATGTAAATAAAACCTTAACGTAAATAGCTAATTAAATTATAAAAAGCAACCCAGCATCTTACTCACACACACTCATACAATATTTATTACCCCATCATTACTGAAATTTTCAGGATTGATTGAACGTTATACAGTTACTTGGGTATGGATATTCCTTCCGACCACGTGCCGCACTGATTTCCTTTTTGCTCACAGGTTTGTCCGGTTCAAGTCATCACTGACGATTTAATTACTGAAGATTTACTGTTCTCGCACCATTTTATATCACTTACTCGTCACTTTAGAACAAATTTTGAAATTTGTATGAATTTTCGGCTCACTAGCCGGTTGTGTTCATCTGGCCGCGGCCATGGCAGTTAGACGACAGACACTGTACTCCACCGTCTACAAAAAACCACGCCTTCTTGATCCACGGCAACTTGGTCTGTGATTCGTTAATAAGAATCACATGACATGGTAATGAGTTACAATTGTCTTCCTTCCGTTATCAACTTTGGGTCCAAGAGTACAAAAAGCGGCACACACGCGCGCTCGCACCCACATTCCTCGACGCTTAATTGTTCTCGTATCTGGCTCTGCCTGACACCGAGTCAAACACAGGGTGTTACACAAATCAAGCCCTTTTGACAATAAATGTTGCCCAGCCACGATTGGCTCCAGATTATTACACTTGTTATTAAAATAAAAATAAACCCCCCAGCCTTATTTGCCCCGTTACAATACCCCCCCAATGAGAGGTTTTCTGTCGAAACAGAAAAACTCTATTGCTAAATCCTAAGAGGATCAGTGAGGATATGGTGCCAACAACCCCCACTTTAATACTTAACACATCATGGGTAAACTACCCCCCTAGCTCGGCGACCATGGCTGGACCTGCACGACATTACTGGACTTCTCTGTTCAAGATCCCAACACCATAAAATCGGACAGGTACTCACCACAGTACCACCTAACCTTGTAACATTCTGAATAAAATTCCAAAACTGGCCTTATACCATACCAGATCCTCAACTGATATATTTCCCCTTACATACACACTGGATTGCCTTTAGCAAGTACTGGGTGCGTACACATACTCATTATTACATTAAACACAACATCTCCACATTAATTCTTGTTCTAAAATTCACAGAAATATTTTATATTGGCTTCTCTACAAACTTCATTCGCATTTCTCTACTTTTATTGGCTTGACGTTACAATTTCAAATCAAAAAATAACTCAAACAAATCAAATTAAATCATTTAAATTTTGTTCACCTAGGGAAATGGAACCGAGTCCCTTTCCAAAGATTCATATTAAAATTAATTTGATCATCTCTTTCAATTAATTAATTTAATCATACTTCTCCAAACTCCAAAATCCTTTAAATGAATTTACAACTCCTCTTAACTAGATGCTAACAAACATAATAAACAAAATAAAATGAACATCTTATTTTATCATAAATTCCCTTATCACTACATTTGTTTACAACACATATACTATGAACAATATAAATCAGTTAATACATTAGCAATACACATAATCAGCATTATATCCTGAACATAAAAACACAACACAATCTGTACTTCAAACAAATAAGAATTTTTTTTTCATTATTAAATAATAACGTAATAAAATGTAATAATGTTTTATTAAACGTATATTCTGACTTGAAATATAACTTAAATATAACTGTAAATATAACTTGAACTTACATTGATTATTATTAAAAGAACATATGAATTGGTTACCTTGACCATTATACAGTTCATCAGCTGATGTCTTACTAACAGGTGAATGACCTTTCTTTAGGCACACTACATACAAATAATACAATGTAAAATGCATAACACATGTTTATAATTCTTACACTCTAGCATAGTACAACATAATAGAACATTCATAAATAATACAAAACTCATTTCATTACAAAAAACATCTCCTCTGCATCTGAATACAATTTACAACATTTCAAATTTAAGTTTAGTTTCAACTTCTATTAACTCTTTATTTTGTTACATTTTATTATTACATTTCAATTATGAATTTCTATTAATCGTTTTCATCATTAATTGGTTTGGGTGATTCTCAATTATCCACAATGACCTAATTTATCGAATGGGCGTTAAAATATAACCTTACCCCCCTTCTTCCTCTAACAATCACTAACAGATTTACATAGGGTGACATCAATCTCTCCAAAATATTTACCTCCACTAATTCTCTAACTCAACTTAAATCATTCTCCTCTTATTACAAAATACCCTCTTTGTACTTAGGATGTGTTCCCTCCCTTATACTCATTCCCTTATTAGTTCCTGGCCTCTCCCAGGTAACTCTACCAACGCACATACGGTTCACCTCCCACCACAACGCCTTTCGTTGAGGACTCCTTACCACACCACCCTATTTACAGAATTCCACCATCATCTATTTACTCTCCAATTACATCACTCTCACTACTCTACATAAATGCACTATCGCTACTGTGTCCCTACTATTACCCCTCTTCTGTATTACTTGTATTGCAAAATTCTTATTTTGTTTAACACCCATTTAAAATTTAATTTTGACTGACTCAAATGCCTTATTGAAATAATAATTATCACCCAAACTCTATCTTTTACAACATTTTACCTTAAGTTAACCATGAAAACTACACTAGAAAACTCATGACTACCTCAAATTAATTTCATCCTTTAATATAAGCCTTTGAAACTCATTTAAAATTGATTATTCAAACATTAAACATTTTACTTTAGTTAAAATGCATTATAAACTTCAGAGCCGTCTCTAGCTTATCTGGCGCCGGGGTGCGAACCCAGCTCAGGCGCCCCCTAACCATTTCAGCACCCCCCCATCAGTGGTGTAGGTTTGGTAATGGCTGCTACACACAGCGCCCGGCGGCTTGCAGGCGGTTATCAAAGCGCTGCTGACTGCCGGCGGCTGTGCAGCCGGGCAGTGTGTAGCAGTTATAAGGAGGACAGCAGAAGGAGGAAGGGAGGGTTGTTACACAGTAAAAATATGCAATTTTAATGCTATTATTACCATTTATTTATTATAAAATATTCACTTCTTATTATTTTGCTAACTTACACAACAATCAACAACAAAGTAACAGGATATAACTATGATAAAGAATTTTAAGTAACAAATTAAGAAAGTTTATTTACAGACATTTTCTGATCCTCAAAAGGTACCTAACCTTATTATTAAATTACTATACTAGATTAATTTTTCTTGCTTTACGAGCAGCAAAATCATTCACTATCTCCCGGGTTTCAATCTTGATGTCATGTTCAATACTTATTATGGCTAAATTTGTTAAATTATTTTGCGATAGCGTTGACCTCAAATAATTTTTGATTAATTTTAGCTTGGAAAAAGATCTTTCACCTTGTGCTACTGTCACTGGTAATGTTAAGTAAATTCTTATTGCAGTGCTTAAATTCGGAAAGAGGGAAATCAGATTATTTGCTAATAAATAATCCAATATAACTAGTGGGGTTGTGCAATCGCTGACGAAAAGTGGTAAAATATTGATTTCGTCAAAGAGATCGTCTTTATTGATATCGGAATTTAAACCATTGCTCAATTTATTTTGTAAATTGTTACAGAGCGTCTTTTTTTGTTGAGCATCAAAATCACTCCAATTCTGTAAATTTTGCAGAAAAGAAAAATCTGTATTACTATCGTTTAAAAGCTTGAAGTGTTCGCTAAATTGATTAATTGCTGTGTCTAATAGGTAATAATAAAAATGTACTTTAAAATGAGTTTCTGGGTCAGTTATTGGTTCATCTACAGCCTCGTAGTCAAACATTCTTCTCCTAGCATGGGGACGGGTCGTTTCGGGAACTACTGTAGCAGCATTGACCTCTTTGGCCACCGTTTTGGCGGTAGTGACCATTTCTCTAAACGCGGACTCTGATCGTATTTCTGTCAGTTCATCTTTCACTTTATTAAGCATTGTTGCTGCAACTGAGAGAATAACGTCTGATTTCTGCAACGCTTTGCTAACGATATTTATTTTACTGAGAATGTCGTACCAAATTACTATTGAGCATATAAATTTGAAAGACATTAATTTTGATATTAAGGAATTTGCTGTGTTTCTTGTATCGGAATCTCTGGTGTTATCACAGTAAATTTTGTATAACGCGTCATATACTTTTCCTAAATTAAATCGGAGGGCTCTTAGCGCATCAACTCTGCTCTCCCATCGGGTAGTGGATAAGGGCTTTAAAGTTAAAGAAGGCATTTCGTTTATGAGTAATTGCCAACGTGCGGTTGATGGAGCAAAAAATACATATATATCTTGAACAATGGAGAAAAAATTCGATATTTCAAGAGAACATTTAGCGGCATCGTTTACAACTATATTTAGACTATGTGCCGCACAAGGGATAAAGAATGCGCGTGGGTTTATATTCAGTATTCTTTTCTGGAGCCCTATGTTTTTCCCTCTCATATTGGCACCATTATCATAGCCTTGACCGCGCATATCCTGTAAATCGATATCACACGATGACAAATATTCTAATAGAAATGTCATTAACTGCTCACCAGTAGTATATGTTATAGGAACAAAACCCAGAAAATGTTCTCTAACTTCAACCTTCCTTGTAGAGGCATTAAGAAAAACAAATCTAACAACGATTGTGATCTGTTCTACATGAGCCACATCTGTAGTGCAATCCAAAATGATAGAATAGTATTTTGATTGCTTTAGGTCTAAAATTATTGTCTTTTTTATTTTTTCTCCCACTAAAGTTACAATTTCGTTTTGAATGTTATGACCTAAATAATGAGTCATGCGATTCTGAGATTTTTGGATCCGAGAAATATGTTCATTTAAGATATCTTCAAATTAGAAACAGATTCGATTAGTTTCAAGAAATTGCCATTATTAGGATCAAAAAGTTTTGCCGATGTACCTCTTAGTGCTATACATTGCCTTGCTAGGAAATAAATAAGATGAATTAATCTTTCAATTACAGCTACCCATCTCTTTTTTTCGCGTTCAATTATCATTTGGTTTTCAGAGTCTATAGTCTTTCCTTTTGATATGTCAGTTCTTAAGTTTAAACAATTTTTAACGCTCATTAAATGCCCGCCACTTTTTTCATGCCGTTCTATGTTTCTAGTCAAGTGCTGCCAATCTTTGTAACCGATTTTATCATTAAAAGCATTGACATCCGTATTAAAAAGTTTGCAGTAGAAACAATAAGCAGAATCAGTTGATTTTGAATAAACTAACCAGTCTCTTTTGACGATTTCATTATTAGGTAACTTTTTTTTATAATATATATCTGAAAATGATCTATTGTTACTATTTGTTGGATACACAAAATTAACTATCTGTACTGGTCCATGGTCTAGTAAAATTATTCTATGATTATCTCTTATTACTTGAGGCCATAAAGCAATGTCATTGATCGCATCTTTGGAAATAATCTCTTCCGAGGATACTACGTCGTCGACACGTTCTGCGGAGTTAGTTATCGGCGACGGCGCAGAAGGCTCTGCGGAAACCGTTTCATCGACACGTTCTGCGGGGCTAGTTATCGGCGACAGCGAAGAAGGCTCTGCGGAATCGGTCTCATTTTGATTTTCTTCTAATACCACCAGATTTTTGGAAGCCGAAGATGAACCTGTTAAACAAAAATAAGGAATAAATTATAGAAATGGTTAATTTTTTTAAATTGATACGTGCTAAGTATCTAACTGGGCGCTGTGCGCCTGTGCGTAGCAGCCATTATAGTTTTCGATAAACGAGTGCAAAACCACTTACCGGGTTGAAGAAATCTTTCTATGGAACTAGTAACCTTCTTAACATTTTCTTCTTTCTCCTGTTTTTTTCTTCGGTTCTGTGCACCGGAAAGTTTTCTCTTCTTTCTTTCGCCTTCGGACATCTAAAAAAAACATGATTATTTTATTTTTTATAAACTTCATACTTTAGGTAGGTCAGGTAACTCAGGTATTTTATTTAGTCTTAAAATAATCATAATAGTAAAACTGAAATAAATTAGAGCTCTTAAAAATTCACTATTTTTTTTTCAAATAATCTATTTGTTATAGAGCCATGAATTTTTTTTACTGATTGGGAATATAATAAGCATATGTTCCCATATTTTTATATTGGAATAAGTATGAGAATAAAAGATTTAAAAAATATTGAAATTTTCTTGGAGGTTAAAAACGAACAATTCAATGTATAATAACACGGTAGTCTTCAGGCTCGACTTTACCTCCTGAGCCAATCACACTACCGTGTTCTTCGATGATTATTTTATTTTGTGTAAACTTATCGACTCAGCCCGTGCGGAGCGGGGCGGGGCGGCTAGTTACTTAATAAAAACATTGGTCTGAGTGAGACTCTTGCACTGACCTCCATTTATGTGGTAACTAGCGGACCCGCCCCCGCTTCGCACGGTATAATTCGATAAGTTTACACAAAAATTCACAAAATAATAATCAAAGTAAAACAAAACAAAAAACACTCAATAAATCAACAAGTAGGTTTTACTCACCTTCCGGCTAAGTTTTGCTGAGCATATAAGCTGAGTCCAAGTCGGATTTAGCTTCCAGCCACTTCGTAAGTATCACAACATTCACAACTCACAAGTCTCACAACACAAATAAATACAATAATTTTGTCGAATAATCTCAATCTCTGAATTTGCAATGTTCGTATAGGTAGACCACGCACATAAGAACCTTCGGTCAGAAAGCTTCGCGCATCTTCCCCTCCGTCCGTTCAAACACTCACTCCCCCACCACCTGCCTGACAGTTGTAGACTCACTCACTCACATTACATTCAGTCACACACTGCTGTGGAGGGGTACCCCTCCACTGTACAGTGTTATGCGCCAAGTATGATGCTCAGAACACTTGATTCCACGCAGGCTCTTATGTCTGTGGTTTTGCTATAGTTCGTAGACTTGGCGCGGTGCCGGCCGACAAAGGTCGAGCGGCAAATCAAAGAAAGTTCAGTCAATATCACCGCCACCGGCGCATTCAGTAGAATAATATGCTTTCTCGCGCGGAGTTTACATTTAATTTGGCTCGCATAGAGTAAGACTGACTGCCTACCTACTGTCCACTGTCGGTGCCGGCCGGCCGTTGCGGCACGGCGGTTTGTTTTGGAAAGTAAATTGATCGTTAAAGCACTCACTTTAGATTCAGTATCGCTTGCATGCGGTTCGTTTAATGTTCGAAAATTACCATTTGTTAGATTTAAAATATTTATAATTATAGGTACTGTATATAGGTAGGTACAATGATGAATGTAGGTAAATTTGAGCTGAGTAAAATAATTTCTCGGCACCTCCGGCACCGAGGCGCCCCTGATGCCTCGGCGCCCAGGTGCGCTGCACCCCTTGCACCCCCGGGTAGAGACGGCCCTGATAAACTTCATACTTACATATGGTCAATCACTCCATCTAATAAACACATGATTACTGTCATTAATTCCCAAATATCATGTACAACCATATGTACCTTCTGAAACATAACAACCATATGACTCCACAACTAAACACATTTTACATTTATTCATTTACTATTTATTTTCAAGTTCACATCTCAGAAACATCCTTTGAATTCAATATCAAAAATTGTTTATACAATATTTAAATTAGATAATTCATCTACAATTTATTTTATTTCTATCAGTTATTTAAACACAACATTACTTTAATTACAATTCCAAAACAATTCTAATTCATTTATTACCACCTCTCATTATTTATTTTGTCTGATATAATATCATTATTATTATTAAATCAATTTCTATTACATACACATTGTTTACATAAAATACATTTTACAACACAAACACAATTAATTTCACTATAAATTTATTTACAATTTTTTGTCATTATTTTTCCGTTTACCACACCTCATTTCATAATTTAGCCAGGCCATCACCATAAACTAAAATAATTAAAATGTCCATTCACTGATTTTTTTTTAACCCCCATCATCATAAACTAGTCTTACTTTTACATAACAATTATCATCTTTAATTACACTCATTTCATTATTATTATTTATATAATAATTCTTTAATATTTCAACTTGTTCCATAAAACCCACATAATAATCTACTGGACTATCCCACATTATTATTAAATCATATAACCTGTCTACATCATCAGTTTTGGTCTTGTCACCGTCTGTATTATTATCTATCACCCTTAAGTATTTTAACCTCTCAATTTCAAAATCATCTACTATTAATACTCCACGTCTAAGCACAGGTAAGCTTCCCATATAATTATCCACATTATCATCATTTATTTCTGCACTATCTTCACAACAAGGTAAGTCTTTCATATCATCTATTTTTTCAAATTTTAACTTCTCTTTTAACTCCTTATAGCTTCTACTTAACGTGAATATCTCTATCTCCCTATCTACAAACAACTCTCTCTCTAAATATCTCTCCTCATCATAACACCTGTCACAACCCCCCTGAACTACTTCACTATATGCAAAGGGCACCATAAACTTACTATACTTCTTGGTTCTTCCAAGAACACCACAAAAAATTAAGGGACTATTTGAAGACACCTCATCTTCCACACAACTACTGGAGGAAACTCTGTCCTCATAAAACACTTGTGAACACTCTGTTTCACCATATAGTTGGGGAAAATCTGCCCTTTGCTCACCTAACCTCTCTTCACACTCTCTCTCACTTTCATTAACACTTGCTAACAAATCTTTGTTATCACTCTCAACATTAACCACCTTACTCTCTAGCACCACATTTTCAATTATATCATTGTTATTAGACTCACTACCGTAATTACCACTTACCTTGTTATTAATTTCTTCACTATTTATTGTCATATTACCACTGTCACTTACCTTCTTATTCATTATCTGATTTATTTTACTGTCTAATCTTTTATTCATTTCGTTAATTTTTTCCTTGCAATTGTAACTTATCGATTCTAATATCTGTTCTTTAATACCATCACAACGTGTATTAATTTCATTCACTTGTTTACTAAAATTAAAATTCTGTTGTTTAATTTCATCTCTGATCTCATTCAACTTTTCACTAAAATTATTTTTAATCTTATCATTCTGTTCATCAAATTTATTATTTATTTTCTCAAATTGATTATTTTGTTCGTCAAATCTAGCATCAAATTTATTATTCTGTTCATCAAATCTAGCGTCAAAACTATTCTTTTGTTCATCAAATTTACAATTTATTTTATCGAATTGATTTAGTAAAATACTCATCATGTCATTATCAAATTTGCTATTACATTTTGTTGAGGTTGCAGTTAACTGAACTCCTGAATCCTCTGTCACATTCATTTCATCTGTTACACTTAATTCGACTATTTTGTCTTGATCCACATTTGGAGTCGAATGGACTTCAAGGCCGCTCATGACAGCTGATTCATTAAAATTAATTATTTCCTCTATATCATTTTCGTTATTTCCTGCCATTTTTTTTTTAATAAATTTACTGATTTTCGTTTAAATGATTCTCTTAACTTACATATAAAACATCTTACACTTAACTCAAAATCATTTTATCACTCCCTTAACCTAACATAATTTTTTTTGTACGTAATTTATACGTTTTACAACCTCCAAATCACGCTTATATTCACCCATAGGTGCGGTTTGTACAAAATTAAATTTGCAAAACTGTCCAAGTTCGAGGCGCCATTGAGAAGCTACTCACCTTTAACACATTTATTAATTATTGTATAACACAAACTTACTTTGTATTAGCCCAGGATCCGACACACGAACGGTGAACTATAAACGTGACTTAGGGTTAACGTATTTCAATAACTACACTCATCGTCAATGTTAATAATCTCTGTTTATTGATCGATTTCATTATTGATTTTAATATTCTTTTAAAATTTACCTATCATATTCTTCTCAAAATTATAAAAACCTCTAGGCTACTGTTACCTGGCCAACATTCTAGTAGTAAATGTAAATAAAACCTTAACGTAAATAGCTAATTAAATTATAAAAAGCAACCCAGCATCTTACTCACACACACTCATACAATATTTATTACCCCATCATTACTTAAATTTTCAGGATTGATTGAATGTTATACAGTTACTTGGGTATGGATATTTCTTCCGACCACGTGCCGCACTGATTTCCTTTTTGTTCACAGGTTTGTCCGAATCAAGTCATCACTGACGATTTAATTACTGAAGATTTACTGTTCTCGCACCATTTTATATCACTTACTCGTTACTTTAAAACAAATTTTGAAATTTGTATGAATTTTCGGCTCGCTAGCCGGTTGTGTTCATCCGACCGCAGCCATGGCGGTTAGACGACAGACGCTGTACTCCAGCGTCTACAAAAAACCACGCCTTCTTGATCCACGGCAACTTGGTCTGTGATAGAGGTGGGCTAAACTGTTATTTTAAAATACTAGGTATGAAAATACCGTTCCAAAAAAATAACAGGTACAAATACCTGTTATTATATACATAACCTATATTATCCTTTGTAAGTAACTCGTTTTGAGTTTCCTGCAGGTCTCCTATGTAATATCTTCAAATAAATACACTGCAAGTAGGTTTATTTTCACCTAGATAAACCTATTAATATATTAATAAACCTACTTGCTGTGTATTTATTTGAAGATATTATATAACCTATACTATATAATTTGTTATAAGAAATAAATTGAAACTAAAATTATTAACAGTGTTACTTTACACTGTGACTTTATTAAACTATTACTGTTTAAATGAAAATAAGAAACAAGAGAATTTATAGGCCTATCTCCCTTTGGGAATACCAATTTAAGTTTTCACTAGTAGTAAACAAACTAACATTGGTTAGACAAATCAGTTGCGAAACTCGGGGCAATTAAATAATTTTGAGTAGGCCTACACGTAATACCACGAAAAATAATGTGAAAAAACATCAGAAACGTATAATAAAAACATAACAGTAAGCCACAAGAGTGAATGAGAATAAACAAAATTTTACAAATAAAAATAAAAAAACAAATGTAATAAAATAAATATAAATACATACATAAAAACTTATAAATAATAAGCAACAACAAAAGTAAATTAAATGCATTACAGATATTTAAGGAACAGAACTAGATAAAATGCATAAATGTCCATTACAACAATCTCATCATTTACGTGAGATGTGTAGTGAAGTTAAAATCACATTAATAAAAAGTATAATATAGCTTATCAACATCAGCCACTCTATAGGTTATAACTCAATATAATTAAATTCAACTATTTCACTAACGATCGGAACATGAAGTTTTTTTTGAGTAAAAACAAAGTTTTACCAACCGATTTTAGTTACAAGTTGGTGACTAGTATAATATATAATTATTAGCATATAATCTGTATTATATATCTGCATATCACACGAGAATAAATGTAACAGCAGGATAAATTATTTCCTTTATTAAAAACAGCTCCGTCTCTTTGCGCAGAATGAAGTATACAGGACGAAAAAGGGGCTCATACATACTCTTACTCGAAATATGCTTGATACTACCTGTTCCTGAAATACTAGGTGTTCCTAAAATATTAGGTGTTACTAAAATACTACTGTTACTCTGGAACGCGTTGTTCCTTGTGTATCGGTGATACCACTAGTATTTGAAATACCTAGTATTTTAAATACGCGTTACTGGCTGTTCCATTCGTTCCTGCGATATTTTTGTACGCCTAGTATTTGGGGCCTTGGTTTACGTGATCTTGCGTACTTTTTGTGTGTGTGTGTGTGTGTGTGTCTGTGTGGGTGCGTAGGGGGTGTGCCTCGACTTGGAACAGCAAGGGCGGCGTGTCTCGACTCGGAACAGCGTCGCCACGAATAACAGGTATTTTAACTTTTCAGTCACTGTTACATCCGTTCCACAAAAATATCGTTCCAAAATACCTATTACAGGTATATCGGCCCACCTCGTCTGTGATTCGTTAATAAGAATCACATGACATGGTAATGAGTTACAATTGTCTTCCTTCCGTTATCAACTTTGGGTCCAAGAGTACGAAAAGCGGCACACACGCGCGCTCGCACCCACATTCCTCGACGCTTAATTTTTCTCGTACCTGGCTCTGCCTGACACCGAGTCAAACACAAGGTGTTACACAAATCAAGCCCTTTTGACAATAAATGTTGCCCAGCCACGATTGGCTCCAGATTATTACACTTGTTATTAAAATTAAAATAAACCCCCAGCCTTATTTGCCCCGTTACAAGATATACATCAGGAAACGGACTGTAGCAAAAAGTGTTTGCAAAAAAAAATATATATATATATATTACTTTAATATTTATAACTAAATTTACCTCAAGATATACTTTTTTCCTATTAGGAACATGTTTCGAGAGTTCCTGTTCTCTCATCTTCAGCCTTCGCCATCTTGTTTCTGGTGAAGTATTTGTGTGTTGGCTTCTGGATGTTATTAAGGTAGTTTGTTGGTCTTTGGTCTTTTAAAGTTGAATTATTGTGTGTGGTTGTGGTATCTGTTTTTATATTTTGTGTTTTTTCGATGGTAAGTGCTTTGAATATTGTGTCATGTTTTGTATTGATTTGTATTTGTTCTGGTATTAGTTTGTTTTGTGTTTTATGTTTGTAAATCTGTAAATTTTCCCAAATGTTCATTATGGTGCCTTTGTGTGGTATGTGTTTTATTAGTGTTACATTGGTTATGTCTGGGAATTCATGTCCTGTGTTTATTGCATGTGTGGCTAAATTGGATTTATATATATTTGGTTTTTTGTATGCATTTAGGTGTTCAAAATAACGTTTATTCAGCTGTTTTTTTGTTTGTCCTATATAACATTTATTGCAATCTTGGCATTCAATTTTGTATATACCGTTGGTTGTTGTATTATCTTTGTTGTGTGAGCTATTTAGATTTTGTAATTTATTTTTATTAGTTTTGTATGCTATTTTTATATCTGTGTTTTTAAATAGTTTTGTTAGTTTTGTCATTTTATTATTTATATATGTGAATGTGGCCCATTTTTTGTTGTTGTTATTATTTATGTGTTGTTCAGTATATATAAATGGGCCACATTTACATATATAAATAATAAAATGACAAAACTAACAAAACTATTTAAAAACACAGATATAAAAATAGCATACAAAACTAATAAAAATAAATTACAAAATCTAAATAGCTCACACAACAAAGATAATACAACAACCAACGGTATATACAAAATTGAATGCCAAGATTGCAATAAATGTTATATAGGACAAACAAAAAAACAGCTGAATAAACGTTATTTTGAACACCTAAATGCATACAAAAAACCAAATATATATAAATCCAATTTAGCCACACATGCAATAAACACAGGACATGAATTCCCAGACATAACCAATGTAACACTAATAAAACATATACCACACAAAGGCACCATAATGAACATTTGGGAAAATTTACAGATTTACAAACATAAAACACAAAACAAACTAATACCAGAACAAATACAAATCAATACAAAACATGACACAATATTCAAAGCACTCAACATCGAAAAAACACAAAATACAAAAACAGATACCACAACCACACACAATAATTCAACTTTAAAAGACCAAAGACCAACAAACTACCTTAATAACATCCAGAAGCCAACACACAAATACTTCACCAGAAACAAGATGGCGAAGGCTGAAGATGAGAGAACAGGAACTCTCGAAACATGTTCCTAATAGGAAAAAAGTATATCTTGAGGTAAATTTAGTTATAAATATTAAAGTATTATATACATCAAGAAACGGACTGTAGCAGAAAGTGATTGAAATATATATATATATATATATATATTATAACTGCACTACTATGCGTTATTGTAATGTTATGTTGTGTGTGAGTACCCACCTGCTGTCTGATCTTGCAGATTCTTCCGACTAGGGCGTGTGGATTTTGGATTTGAAGTTCGCAAGCTAGTAATCTCAAATTTTTACAACAACACACATAATGGGTTACTTTAAAGGGGGAGAGTTTTGTGAGACTGGTAGGCTTTATCGTACAACAATAAAACACTGTTATATGGGGTAATAAAACGTTGTTTATTACACCAACAACACACAAGAATAGAATGGTTATAATGTTATGAATTTTCTTATAGTCTATACAATGAATCGATGTTTTTCGATTGTCTAATAGTTGAAAGAAACTGAACTCGTTCTTTGCGAGTTAATTGCAATTTAAATTTGACTTTATTAATTGATTTGAATTTAATTAAATTTATTTAATTAATTTGAATCTAAGTGTTCATGAAACAAAATATAAAACTCTAAAATTAATTTGAATAATTAGTTAAAATAAATTAGACGTGACAGTCTAGTTCACGTTATTTCATTTCTAGTGATTCTACTTCTGATCTACTGCAGTATGATCTAAGATTAGGTTGTCAGTTAAGATTTGTATAGCGCTTTTATACTACTTCTATTTCTTAACTATAACTTACTAAAGCCTTACTGCTATACAGATTATCACAACGAATTTACTTTTTAATTACTAGAGTCTTTGCTTTTTGTTTGCCACCTGAATTATTTGAATTACAATGTTTTAATTGAAAAATAGAAAATTTGATCTGAAAAATAAATAAATAGATTTTGCTTTCCTGTTACTGAAGAGGATGTCGTTCCGATTTGTCCCTCGTCGATTCGAGTCCTTGGTTAAAGAAAGTAATCTGCTTAGAACTGCTGGATTCGGTCGTGGAGTTCAAAATTCGGCAACACTCTGCTTCCCTGCTGTTTGTGAATATTTTAACGTCTGCTGTTGTCTGCTGGAACTGCTTCCTGTTCTCCGTCGATTTGCACGTTGCACGTCAGCGTGTGTGTGTGTGTGCTTCGTTCGGGCGGTCGCTCTGCTCGTCAGCTGTTAACCAATGATTTAGACGGCCTCTCTGCTGTATTCTTGAAGTCTGGTCTTGAAGTCGGGTGGATCTCTTGCGTGCTTATGACTATCTGGTAGTACACAATAAGCTTGGTTGATGTCTTGAAGAGTATCTCGCCTTTACGTAGCAATTACGAGCTATACAGATGGTCTGTAGTTAGTGTGTTCGTAATGGCGTGTGTGTTGACCACGTAGAGTCTTCTTGTTGATCTTCACCGCTTTGGCTACTAGACGATCGAAGGACTACGTCTTAACTTCGTGAGTACTGACAGAAGAGTGATTTTTCCACCAGAAAACATCGCACTGGCCGGGGCTGCATGAAATGATTTCATTGGTCGAAACACTCTCCCTCCCACATAAAATTTAGAATTCCCTTAGTCCGTGAGAATGAAGTCTGGTTCCCACAGACGGAGAATAGAATTATTATCTAATATATAATTTTCCGCCGGAACCACTTTGTCGCTAAGGATATCCTGTACTTAATTAATTTTGCAATAACTTGGTTGCAAATCAAGTTGTGTGAAATCTAAAATATACAATCTGTCACAAATTATTATCTTTATAACATACTAAAATCTCATTACTGTAACTCTATTTTAACAGAAGTTATTCAATTATTTTAATTAACTCCTTCATTTGTTAATTATATTGCATCAAATTTGCACACGTCATTATTAATATCTCGGCAAACATTTTGGCTATGTTAGATTTCGCCTTTATTTATTAGTTTCCGAGATATTAATAATTAACAGTTTGGGTGTGGTCGCTTCCTTGTACAGCGAACTGATTACATAACGACCACGTGTGCGTTGCTTTACACAGCATTATTTTCAATGCGCTACATTCAAATGGAGTTTTAACTGTTAATTTTTATTTAAATATGGTTTCAGCATGCGGTAAACATATAACCCCAAATAGTTAATATTTGGTTCCGTTATATATTCCCACACCCGCTTTAAAAAAAAAATGAATGTAATAATTACAGTTATTTTTTTTTTCTTAATCATTACACACATATTCTGTGTAATCATTATTATTATTAACTATACATTGTATTACTTATTCTGAAGACACGTACACAAGTGTTAATGTTATTGCATTATATACAATCTAACTCTAAATACATGTATTAAACTATCATATTTGCAACTTATTGCGTATAATGTTTTTAAAACGAGTAGTAGCCTTTATTTGTAAACAATGGCACGCGTACTAAGGAATTTTGCTGACAGTATTTAGAACCGTTATCGCCCGTCGCGCGGCTAATTGCTTGACCTAGTTTCAAATGTGGGTCAGGTAGTCGTTATCGCGTGACGTAACTGTTTCCTGCCGCGAGCTCGTTCACTCTATACGCTTATTATTTACCGCTATAGAAAAACATTATTATTAGTACACAAGTTACCTATAATTATTATTAATAATATTATAAAACACAAATTACTTATTTTAATTTTAATTATTATAATACAATTATTATTAACTCTAAATACTATTTATCTTTTTAAAGTCTTTTTATTTCGTCGCGACGCGCTTTGGAACGCCATGCTACTCAAAGTATTTTCTCAAAGAGCTCGCATGGAATTTACCGATCGTTTTCGTTCGGTCCAGCGTCGTAACGATAAACGTGTGAGTTGCGAGTTGTTGAGCCAACAGATAGGGTCCATTATATAAACGAAAGAACTTTGCAGCCACATTTATGTCTCGTCGGCCTACAGGATTCGCCTTGAGCAATACTTTCTCGCCTACTACAAAGTTCGTTAGTTTATGCGTCGTATTAAATTTGTCTGCCCTTTTTCGCCCTTTTTCAACTATTCTTTCCCTCACAAGTTGATTTTTACATTGCACCGGCAGAGGTAGATTATAAGTCTTTGGCTTACTTAAATAATTATCCCAAAACCTCTCTGGCGTGGTTCCAGAGTCTAATTCTGCTGGTGTGTATTCCGTGGTATCATGATAACTCTCATTTATTGCCTTTTCGAAGAATGGTAAGAACTCGGGCCATTTACTTTGTTCCTTATAGCAATAGATACGGAACATTTTACCGATTTCCCGATTCACCCTTTCGGCAAGGTTTCCCTGTGGTCGTCGGATCGAGGTTAGGACTGCTTTGATACCGTTACGTTCCAGGGTGGCTGCCCAGTGTTTGTTTTGGAACTGCTTTCCCTGGTCACTAAGTACGTTCCTTATTGGTCCATGTTGTGGGATATACTTATTAAGTATAATATTTAAAACAGACTTCGTGGTGGGCCTAGGGATCGCATAAAGGCTAACTTTTTTAGTAAACACATCGACGCAAACTACCATGTGTTTTAGATTTCTGGTAGCCTTGGGTAATGGTCCCAGAAAGTCGATGGCGATCATCTGTCCCTTACCTTCCGTTATCACATTGGCCATGGGCACGTAAGTGTGTACGTTTGGTACTTTCGCTGTCTGGCATGGATAACATGTTTTTAGCAATTTCTTTACCCTACGGTACATGTTGGTTATTGTAAAATCCTCCTGCAATATTTTGACACATTTTACAGGAGATGCGTGCGCCATTTTTATATGTAAAGATTGTGTTATACACGCAAGCATCGCTGGAGACAATACCACTTTCCATTCGCCCTGTAACAATTTATACAATATATTGTCTTGTATAAGGTAGTGAGGATTTGGGTGAGCTGCTAACATTAGCTTTTTAGCAAGGAGTGCGAGGTTATCGTCCTGCTCGCGTCCTAAGTTCTGTAGCATATTAGTAGCTTCAGGCACGACAGTGTATTGCATGTTTAACACTCTCAACTCGTCGTCAGCTGCTTCATATACCTCCTCCTTTTCTACGGGCGGATATCTACTTAGAGTGTCTGCGGTGGTATTCTCTGATCCTTTGCAATATTTAATAGTGAATGAGTACTCCTGAATAGCTAACACCCATCGTGTCAGTCGGGAATTTGCTAATCGACATTTTAATATAAACGATAACGCCTGATTATCAGTGTGAATCTCGAAATGGGTACCGTATAGGTAGTGTCTGAATTTTCTGAGTGCGTTTATTATGGCGAGTATTTCTTTCTCGGAAGTACAATAGTGCAACTCTGCGCCTTTGAGCGTCCTATTGGCGTATGCTACAACATGAAGACTACCTTGTTCGTCTTCTTGATGCAACACGGCGCCGATAGCGTACTCGCTAGCGTCAGTGTACATTACATACTTCCTACCCTGCTGTGGATGGAACAATTGTAAATTAGATTGGAACATGCCCTTAACCCTCTCAAACGCATCGTTCTGTTCAGAACCCCATTTCCACTTTATATTTTTGCGTACCAGCTGTAGCAACGGGACTGTATATTCTGCGTATTTGCTGGTAAATTTCCTGTAATATCCCGTGAGTCCAAGGAATGCTCGCAGTGCTTTGAGGTTCTTGGGCACCGGGAATTCCATAATACTCCTGAGCTTCTCTGGGTCCGTACTGATACCTGTAGCTGAGATTATATGTCCCAGGAACTTCATTTGGGACTTTACAAACTCGCACTTGTGTAGTTTGAGCTTGATGTTTGCTAACCTCAGCTTCTGGAAGACGCTCCGCAGGTGCTCGAAGTGTTCCTCCAAAGTGCGGGATATCACGAGGATGTCATCCACGAATATTACCGTGTAAGGGTCTACCTCAGGTCCTAGAGCTCTCTCGAGGCATCTTACAATCGCAGCGAGACTCGTGCTAAGGCCAAAAGGTACCACCTTATGTTGATAGCATTTGTTATTAAATATGAATGCTGTATACTTACGATCTTGCTCACACAGCGGGACCTGCCAGAAGCTTGCTGTTAGATCTAGCTTCGTGAGGTACCTGGCTCCTTCACATTTAATGAAGAGGTCCTCCGCTGTCGGTGCGCAGTCAAACTCTTTCTCTACGAGACTGTTTAAGTTCCTCATATCCAGGCAGAGTCGGATCTCTCCAGTCTTCTTGCGGACGACCAGCAGTGGGTTGAGGAAGCTACTATTAGATCTTTCAATAATATCTTCTTCCAACATCCGCTGTATCTCCTGCTGGACCTCGGCCTGGTATTTTATAGGGACCTGGTAGATTCTCCTTATGAACTTCTCTGGCTCTGTGAGGTGGATTCTGTGTTCATACACTGACGAGATTGAATGTTCTTCACTGAAGATATCACTGAATTCTTCTTGCAGCGACGACAATCTCCGTTCAGTTCGGGAATCTAAGGTGGTCTCCCCGTCTTCACATTCTTTATAGTGAATTACTTGTTTTGGTGGCCGTGTGATTTTAATTGGGTCACCATGGTTTTGTGTGTGTGTATGTGTGTTCAATTTAAAAGTGTAACTAACATTGTCTATGGTACATTTTAATAAGTGTTCACTGGTGTTAATTTCCGCACGTATTTGTTCCAATACATCTACCCCCAATAACATATCACATATTAAATTGTTTATAGCCACTACACACACTTCAAATTGCACTTCGTCTAGCATGATAGTTAGATAGTATTGAGTGTCAATTTTTTCTTTTGTATCGGTAGCGGTTCGTATATAAAATTGATTGATTGGGAGTGATGGGGCCGTACGAAAATATTTTTTATTGGTACGCAGGAACCTTTCACTGACGCCGGATACAACACTACCGGTATCCAACAGAATTCTCGTGGGAACGCTATTGACAAAGGCGTGTAACACCGGACACGCCGCGCTCACGGGCCTTTGTCGCGTGGGACCGGATTCTAGCAACGGATCCCTGACATCCGGTGGGAACACATTATTAACGGGCACACAAGTTACATAATTAAAAGTACACATTTCACACAATATATAATCCTTATAATTAACATGCTTATATTTACACAATTTTGCCGAATTTATAGCGCGTCCTTGCTGGATGCGCATTTTGGCACGTTTTTTGTAGCTTGGTAACTTTTCGATTTATTGTTCGAATTTTTATTGCCGTGGGAGTCGCTGTCTTTTTCAGTTGTATCTGCTTTGGCTAATTCGACCGTTTGAATCGCTCTAATTTGTGCCCCGTCGTTACCCTTACCCTGCCCTTTTGGTCTACCAAAATTTTGTTTTCCCTTGTACTCAAAGGTTTTATTTGGCTGTTTTGACGGTGTTTGGGGTGGAGTAGAACTGGTACTCGGTTTTTGATCCGTTTGCTGATGGTACTGTAGTCGCGTATTCTGCCCTTCATTATTTCGGCGAAAATCGGGATTATAACGCCACCCACCAAAATCAAAAACCGTCTCACTTTGGGACACTAGAATGAGGAGTTCGTCTACCGTGCGAATACCCTGGGTAAATACAGCTACTCTAATGTTATGGTTAAAATGGTAGGCAAGCTTGGTGACTATATCGATCTCCGCAAATGCTGGGGTTAAATGCTTCGCGCGCTCGACCTGCTGGATTATATAATTTTCGGCGGTAATATTCATTTTCTTGTCAAAACGGCCATATTCCAGTTCATTGCGCAGAAGTCGTTGGGTATGCGAGTTCCAGTATCGGCTTTCAAATTTTTGTTTGAACTCCGCGTATGTGGACACTCTATCGCGTACAATGTTATACCACTTACGCGCCGAATCACGCATCGCGTTAACCACCCACTGTATTTTGTCTTGATCTTCTAGTCGGGAACCTACTCTAGCCATCTCACTCTCACACGCTAATAAAAATTCAATGGGGTTTTCGTTATTTTCACCCGTAAAATACACACGATTTTTCTCATCGACAGGACCTTGTACCAAAATATTTGGAGCAGACCTCCTTCGTACCTCCTGTCGTACCTTCAGAATCTCGTCGCTTAACGTTTGTAAAACACTCTCTTTATTAGAGTCAATGTTAGACCGCGTCTCTACAATTGAAGCGTCTAATTTATCTACTCGTCGTTGCGTTTCGGTCACGTCCGCGTGAATTTTTACCTCTAGGGATTCCACCTTTTTGGAAACCTCTAGTGTTTGCTTTTCACAACGGCTTATGTGTTCCTTAAACCGGCCCTCCATACGTGTTACTTGTTCTATAAACGATTTTTGCATAGTGGTCTCAAAAACCTTAAACCGTTCATTGATTTTAGTATCGACCGTATTTACTCTTTCGCCGATCTCTGCGACCTTCTCCGTTAATTGTTTATTACTCTCCGCGATTTTTGCATTGCTCTCCGCGATTTCGGTGACTTTAGCGGTCAACTCGTTTACGCTTTCGTCTATTTTCGCAGTTAATTCTTTACTACTTTCTTTATTACTTTGCTTAATCTCGGCGTTTATGTCAGCATTACTTTGATCTAATTTTTCGGTTAGACTAACTTTTTGTGCTTCGATTTTAGAAGTTAATTCCGCGATATTTATGTCAGCTTTGGCTGCACTCTGTTCAAATTTCGCGTCTATTTTCTCAAATCTCGAGTTCATATTAGCGGTCAAATCCGCACTCATTTGCTGCATTTGTTTAAGTATTTTATCCATATCCATTTTAAATACGCAACAATGTCAAATATAAACAATTTAAAATACACAGAACAGTTTCAAATACACACAATAACTTTACTGTTGTACAAACACCAGTCACAAAACTCTTTGGGGATTATTTATGTTGGACGCCAGCTGTTTTATAAGTTAAAACAGCAAAGTTTGTTTTAAAGTGAAAATTAAATTTAAATTGAATTTAATTAATTTTCTCGAGCCCCACGAGATTGGAGCGCCATTTATAACTTTACTACAAATGTGGCGTTTCAATCTCGTTGTGATTTAATTAATTTAATTTAATTTGATCGGGCCCCACGTTCCGGGCAAGCCATTTATAACTCTTGTTCGGAACGTGAATTCAATTTGCTGTACGTTTGTCGGGCCCCACGTTGCCCGACATTTATAACTACACTACTTGCTACTATTGTAATGTTATGTTGTGTGTGAGTACCCACCTACTGTCTGATCTTGCAGATTCTTCCGACTAGGGCGTGTGGATTTTGGATTTGAAGTTCGCAAGCTAGTAATCTCAAATTTTTACAACACACATAATGGGTTACTTTAAAGGGGGAGAGTTTTGTGAGACTGGTAGGCTTTATCGTACAACAATAAAACACTGTTATATGGGGTAATAAAACGTTGTTTATTACACCAACAACACACAAGAATAGAATGGTTATAATGTTATGAATTTTCTTATAGTCTATACAATGAATCGATGTTTTTCGATTGTCTAATAGTTGAAAGAAACTGAACTCGTTCTTTGCGAGTTAATTGCAATTTAAATTTGACTTTATTAATTGATTTGAATTTAATTAAATTTATTTAATTAATTTGAATCTAAGTGTTCATGAAACAAAATATAAAACTCTAAAATTAATTTGAATAATTAGTTAAAATAAATTAGACGTGACAGTCTAGTTCACGTTATTTCATTTCTAGTGATTCTACTTCTGATCTACTGCAGTATGATCTAAGATTAGGTTGTCAGTTAAGATTTGTATAGCGCTTTTATACTACTTCTATTTCTTAACTATAACTTACTAAAGCCTTACTGCTATACAGATTATCACAACGAATTTACTTTTTAATTACTAGAGTCTTTGCTTTTTGTTTGCCACCTGAATTATTTGAATTACAATGTTTTAATTGAAAAATAGAAAATTTGATCTGAAAAATAAATAAATAGATTTTGCTTTCCTGTTACTGAAGAGGATGTCGTTCCGATTTGTCCCTCGTCGATTCGAGTCCTTGGTTAAAGAAAGTAATCTGCTTAGAACTGCTGGATTCGGTCGTGGAGTTCAAAATTCGGCAACACTCTGCTTCCCTGCTGTTTGTGAATATTTTAACGTCTGCTGTTGTCTGCTGGAACTGCTTCCTGTTCTCCGTCGATTTGCACGTTGCACGTCAGCGTGTGTGTGTGTGTGCTTCGTTCGGGCGGTCGCTCTGCTCGTCAGCTGTTAACCAATGATTTAGACGGCCTCTCTGCTGTATTCTTGAAGTCTGGTCTTGAAGTCGGGTGGATCTCTTGCGTGCTTATGACTATCTGGTAGTACACAATAAGCTTGGTTGATGTCTTGAAGAGTATCTCGCCTTTACGTAGCAATTACGAGCTATACAGATGGTCTGTAGTTAGTGTGTTCGTAATGGCGTGTGTGTTGACCACGTAGAGTCTTCTTGTTGATCTTCACCGCTTTGGCTACTAGACGATCGAAGGACTACGTCTTAACTTCGTGAGTACTGACAGAAGAGTGATTTTTCCACCAGAAAACATCGCACTGGCCGGGGCTGCATGAAATGATTTCATTGGTCGAAACACTCTCCCTCCCACATAAAATTTAGAATTCCCTTAGTCCGTGAGAATGAAGTCTGGTTCCCACAGACGGAGAATAGAATTATTATCTAATATATAATTTTCCGCCGGAACCACTTTGTCGCTAAGGATATCCTGTACTTAATTAATTTTGCAATAACTTGGTTGCAAATCAAGTTGTGTGAAATCTAAAATATACAATCTGTCACAAATTATTATCTTTATAACATACTAAAATCTCATTACTGTAACTCTATTTTAACAGAAGTTATTCAATTATTTTAATTAACTCCTTCATTTGTTAATTATATTGCATCAAATTTGCACACGTCATTATTAATATCTCGGCAAACATTTTGGCTATGTTAGATTTCGCCTTTATTTATTAGTTTCCGAGATATTAATAATTAACAGTTTGGGTGTGGTCGCTTCCTTGTACAGCGAACTGATTACATAACGACCACGTGTGCGTTGCTTTACACAGCATTATTTTCAATGCGCTACATTCAAATGGAGTTTTAACTGTTAATTTTTATTTAAATATGGTTTCAGCATGCGGTAAACATATAACCCCAAATAGTTAATATTTGGTTCCGTTATAATATATATATATATATATATATATATATATTGTAACGTTACATAATCCGGTCCCAATAAATTAAATCATGATAACATAAAGGTCAGAAATGGGTATCCTATAACTAGCTCTAAATTAAAGTATATCACTAAACATTATAAACAATTCGAGTGATATACAGTGACAAGTGAGTTATAGTGTACCCATTGAGGAAAAAAGTGAAAGTGAAGGTAACTTATTACAGAATTGTGCTGTAGGTTTGGGAATTATAAAACTATGAGAGTAGACTATAATGCTACTAACTGATTTTGTATTTTATTAATTTATTGTAATATTTGTATTGTATGGACAACCAATTGTTATACCTAAGTTAATGTTATATTTTTTCAAATATTTGTGTTAGAATATAAGATAACCCAGGGTTCGTTTTTAAAAAACATAAAAATTTAAATATAAAAGGATAATAAAAAATTAAAATAATACTATGAGGGAAATGGCAACAGGAAGTAGTGCAGTGTAGGAATACTAGGAGAGACTAATAAATAATATATATAAATTTATTTAAAGATAATAAAAATATCAAATACTTATATACAAGGTCATAAGAAAATGAACAAAAACCTATTATGTAAACCAAATTGGTAAAGAAACCGGAATGGAAAAGAATTATTTTTCGGTAAATAAAATATAAATTTATAATAATTACAAACTGCCTGTATAATAAAAATATTATGGGTTACTAAGAGTGACAAGAATAACAAGTATTGTTAATAATAAAAATTGGGAAATAAAACCTGGAGAGTTGACAAAATGATGCTACTACAATTCTAATAAAATAACCTTTCTGGAACTTTGGAGAAGTGAAAATTAGTACAAAATTAAAAAACAACATGAACACTATATAATCATACATTATTTATCAAAATTAAATGGTTATACTCCCTAATAAACAGTGAAAGAAAACCTTCTGATGATTCGACCTAGTTTCGCCATAGTTCAAGTTGACGATAGAATATGAGCCAGGCGGTAATGAAATTATAACTCAAGACGGACCTCACCAAAGAAAAAGCTTCATTCCAGTAAGAACCATACGAAGAGAGGTAATATAAACATTTCGTTTAATAGTTAACGAAGAAAACGCATTCCGAATGTTGGTATAGAATACGAAACTAGTCAAATTTAATCACATGTTTTAAAGTAAACAAACGCACGCTGCTCTCTTACGGAAATTTCTGGAACTACATACTAAACGAAAAAATAAACAAATTTATTTAATATTTTTCAGTATTTGTAAAGCTTAGTAATTATCCATTTCTGACCATCTCATAACAAAAAGAAGTTACCCTTAACCCTGGGGAATTATTAAGAATTATATATAAATTGATGTTTTAAAAATAGTGTAAAATTTGGTAAACAAAACCATATATGTTTTTTTATTTAGACAATTCCATGTTTACTCGATGAAGTCGAAATTGTGTTTTATTTACAGAAAGATCAATTGTGATACTTGTATTTTGGTGGCAGGAAACAAAAACCAATAATATAAATAAATAATATTATTGAATAATAAAGTGTGTTATAATTTTTGTAGTGGGTAGTTGTAATAGATTTCAGCAAAAAAAAAAAAAAAAAAAAAAAAAACAGAAGAGATCAACCCATCGGATCATATTTTGCTATAGTGTAGGCTGGTTAAACTAGGCGTGGAAACTCGTCTCACAATCAGCTGATTTAAATCACAGCGAACAATTTGAAAAAATCAGAAATCGCCTAAACCGAGTGTAAATAATCGGTACTTACTCTCTCTTCCTCATAAGGCTGAACAACTTCCCTACTTGACCCCAAATCACACAATCTCGATTTCTGCTTAGATTGAGTAACATTACAAAATACTTTATTTTTTAAACTTCAGTTATTATAATTCATAAGTGGCGACTGCGGAGAGGCGGAAACTTTAATATCTCAAGGCAGTACGTTACAGATTGGCGTACACAACATTGGGAGCTTAATTAAATAAGACGAACACCCAATAAGCAACATACAAAGTTTTCGCTAATACGTCTACAAAAACCGCGACGTTACAATATATATATATATATATATATATATATATTGTAACCTCTTAGTGTTGAGAGAGGCGGAGAGATTATCGTTGGTTAGTGCTTTTTTGAATATTCCCGCACTTCTGGTTAACTCGGCGATCAGCTCTAACCATACTCTGGCAGTTATAGGTTATTTTCTTTCTCATCGTCGGCAAGGCTATATTCGCCTATGTACCTGCCCACTAATACCTGTAAACACACTCTTAGCCTATTTGCAAGTATGAAATGATAACTCTGTTATAGGTAATTATTGATTTTTTATTTTTCAGCTTATTTGGTGTTAAACAAAATGTAAATGGTTCAGTCTTGGGTCGACCTTGACAGGTTCGTATCGATTCGTTACTTGAATCCGACCATCAACGAGTTGCAAATAATTATAATGTAAATTAATAATCTCAGGGCTTGGGTTCTTTGGACTGTTAAGAAGTCAGAAATTGGGTAATGTTTTAAAAAGGCGTACATACAACACATTACAAATATATAAAAATAAGAAATCTTAATTATTAATGTTAACAAATATAAAAGTTATGTTTTTAACTAACTGCGTCAACGACACTTTGTTCTCACTGGAAAATAGCAAATACATGTGCTTCCTCTGTTTTTTTGTTGAAATAAAATGTTATTATTGTTAACCACCGCATTAATGTTCAGTGGTTATCCTAATTATCACTGTAGATAGTTTATATAGTGTAGTGAAGTTGATCTATGTGTAGTGTTGTTACGAAATTACTTCGGAATTATATTTACGTCACTTGTACAATGCAGCTCTCTCGGATTTTTGATATTGGTGTAGATTTAAGCTTCCATCGGTCAGTGGTAGTTTGTTTATTTTATCTATCAGTTTTTTGGTATGTTCTCCTCTTCTGTGGTTTTGTTTTAGGTCATTAATTTAGTTTAAGTTTGATTTTTTTTATCTTCACTCTAGGCGTCAGCTATACGATTCTGACCTTTTCTCTCTTGCGTTCAACAGTACAATCCTAATTCTTCTCGTCTTAGTAACGGTTTTTTGACCAGTAAACTCTAGCTTTGATTGGTCAGTTTGCACGAACTTGAGGTCAAGCGGCATATAGTACTGAAAATCATATCCTTGCCTTCCATGTCAAAAAATACTCCTTTGCTACCTTTTGTTTAAGTTCAAATTAATTTACATTGTTTTGTTCCTATTACAAAGATCTACATTTTGGTACATAACTTTATATGGGTTGACTTTATAGTAGTGTTTTTACACCTTTACAAGAATTCTAAATCTGGACCATAGTACTGCCCTAACTTTTATTATACAATATTTAATTTTTGTCGGACTAATTTAATTTGGTTCACAATTATTCTAAAACTTGTGTCTTACTTAAATTTTGGTCCTTTTTTATTAGTTTGCCAATGTTAACTTGTTATTTATTCATTTCTGACTTTACTTTTCTCTATATTACCTATCTGGCCTATGCCTTAAATTGTCATCATGTTTTAAATATTATTAATTAATCGAATACCTCCTTTGAACCCTTTAGCCTGATTACAATATCGTTACAACTGTTTTGACATCTTAAATTGCCTTAAACATTAATAAAACATGTTAACATCCTAACTCATAATATTGCCTTCGTGGCTAGGATTAGCCTATGCTTACAATCTATCAAACAATAACAAAATATTTGGTGTACCGCTGTATTATTATGTGGTAACACAGAATTGCCTATAGGCTTAGTACAATTTTCCCCTGTTACTACTGATTTATAAACAATAAATAACATTGGCTTTGGTATAACAAATGACCATAATTAAATAATGTTAAAGCCTTCACTAACATCTCATTATAAGATGGGACCTATTACTCTAGTCTACTGTTAATATTATTTGTGGTCTCCTCTTTAAAAATAAACCACATGAGTTAAAACCATTGAAACTCGGTGGCAAAGACAATTTTTTTCCCTACACAATAATGTTTTACATTCTTAAACTCCTTATAAATAGTACATCATATTCTGCAAAGGTGCACTTTCAGAAACTTTCCGTTTTAATTTTATTTAGGAATTTGTAAATCTGGTATGGCAGAGGAAAGATGTAGCCTCTTTTCTAATATGAAATATATTTGAATGTTTTCAACGTTTCAAATTGTGTGGACGCAGCAGGTGTACACAAAAACATTATTTTTGTAGGAGAAAAAGTTTATTAAAAATAAAACGATGGCTGCCAGAGGAATGACACTTACGGCTGGAAACTAATTAACTTGAGTGCCAACTCTTATTATAACTTCTAATTTATAAAAACTCACTGGCCTATGAAACATTACTATTAAATATTTGAGAATGTGTTTCAAACACATGTCTTTTCCTAATAATTTTCATCACAACTAAAACTATTAGGCTAAGATCAGTCAAGTTTTAGTATGTCAATCAGTCTCACCAGGTTACTGTTTGTACTTAAAATGAATATTTTCAGTCTCATACATTGAATTGTTTAAATCAGTCTTATTAGAATATATTCAATTGTAAAATAAAAAATAAAAACAACCTTATTTATAACAAATTCTTACAAAAATATGACAGGGCACAAAAACAATTTGAAACTAGAAGTTACAACATTAGATCTTACACTTTTTCAAATATATCTAATTCAGTAGAAAATTTAAAGTATTGCCTTTTCCCTCCAAAAACTTTAAGGTGGGTTTAGAGTACACTTTATTTGCTCAAAATCAAGTGTAGAATAGTCTTTTTCATCCAATCTGAATAGCTGGCCACTTTTGTCACCGATACATATTACGCGAAGAAAAATAACACCTAACTCTCCTTCCTCATCTATTTCACCTTGACAAACGGCAGCATATCTATATATTGTAGTGGTGTGTTTTGTTTTCTTATTTGTGCTTTCTTCTAATTTCACAACAACAAATGTCTGGTCTGTTATGTCACTTGCAGAAAAACTTTTTTTAACATCAGTATTTAGCTGGTTTGGCTCGTCTTCACTCTCGGAAAAGTCCGAAATCTTTATATCTTAATCTTTGATTTCCAGATGGACCAGGATAGTTGTCATCGTCACGAATATAATCTGAAATGAATAGCACATAAGTATAATATGTAAAGTATAACATATCAAGTAGACTCAAGATATGTAAATCAGGGGCGTATCCTGCTTTGACAAGGTGAGTGTGCTGCTTAAAAAATAATCATATCCGTCTACTATGAAACTATTTAATTATCAAGTTTATAAGCTGCATTATTTAGGGAAATGCAACAACAAAATAATAATAATAATAATAATAATAATAATAATAATAATAATAATAATAAAAGTATCCTAAAATTTAGGTCAGTCAACTTTTCTCCTGTTTACATATCTATTTATAAACAAGTTCTGCTCTTCTTTCTTTACATAAAAACTTCTCAATTACCCTTTCATGAAATGAGACTTTGAGTCTCAGTCTGTGGAGTATTTCTTTCTCAATAGAAATAATACTTGAACTGCTTAACCTGTCCTCGCTCTGAGTGCTCCTGCAGTAGTTGTGAATGCGTTTTAGAGCCGAAAAAGAACGTTCAGCTGAACTTGTGGTACTTGGTATAGTCAGAATTAACTCAGCTAACATGTATACTTCTTTGAATACAGAAATTATGTCATTGTTCTTTAGAAACCTGACCAACTCAAAGACATGTAGACCATGAAATTCATCACTGGAATATACCACTAAAAGTTCACTTTTGAGTCTTACAAGAAAAAATAATGACTCATACACTGATCCTAAGGACTCCAGAAGGACAGACGGAAAATTTTCCTTGTCAATGGAAAATTTATTAGGTGAGAGGAGATGACAGATTCTCAACTTCGAAACTGAACCATACCTCACATCTATTTGTTGCACAATATTGTCAATGATTTCACAGAACAATCGACGACAATAGTTGTCCTCAGAGTCCTGACAAATGCTTTTAGTTCTAGGCTCAGCTCCTCTTCTCTCACCTTTAGCTGTTATCTAAAGGGCATCAAAACCATTTTGTCTCTCACTTTGCAATTGTTGTACAGTATCAATAACTTTTTGATGACAGTACATTATATCTATAGATTCACTCTGCAGAATATTATACAGTACATCTGTGTATGAAAACAGTTTGGAAAATACTTCCAACAAAAATACGGTATTGAACTCACTTAAAAAAGAGAGAAAACCTCTTGATTTGACTACTGTATCACTTTTCCATTCACTACAGTTTTCCACAGTACTTTCAAAAAATTCTATAAGTTGAACACTATAGTCTTTGACAGTTTGCTCTAACCTTGAAGTAAAATTCCATCTGGTAGGAGCAACTGAAGGCAGTTTCCTCTGTACAAATTCTTCCAAAGCAATTGTCCTTTTTGAGGATTTGGAAAAGAACGCTGGAAGCCCACTATGTGTTTGAAAAAAAAATCCTGCAATCTTTATATTTGAGAGACATTGTTGAAGAACTAAGTTTAAAACATGGGTATAACAATGTGTAAAGAGAGCCTTTGGGTAAGATTCTAGAACTTTAGCTTGAAGCCCGTTCAAGTGACTGCTCATTACTGCGGCACCATCATACGTCTGCCCTACCAATCTATCACTGATATTAAACTCGTCCACGAAACTTGTCACATGTGCAAATAGTCCTTCAGCTGTTCTATCGGAATTTACATCAGTAAATCCAACAAAGCGTTCACAAGCAGCACCATCCTTAACAAACCGGAGCACGGTTGAAAGTTGGGATTTACATGAGATATCAGACGACTCGTCCAGCATGATAGAAGTGAAGGTTGCTGAAGAAACTTCTTCGTTTATTTCGTCTATAATAACATCCCGTATAGCATGGATTATGTCATTTTGTATTGCTGGAGATGTACCTCGAAACACAGTAGCTGTTTTTAGATCGTTGTCTAAAAGAGGATCATATGCTCTGAGTGCCTCAAGAAACTCCAAGTAATTTCCTTTGTCTAATGAGTCGGCTGATTCATCATGGCCTTTCAGAGGAAGTTCCTGCTTTGCAAGATAACAAACAGCATCTATTAATCTCTTCAATATGTCTCGATTTTTTTTAACAAGCTCATTGTGTTTGTTGATATTGTCTTTATGTTGGGAGTCAATTAAAACGTCAATTCTCTGCTTTCCAAACATCTTGCATTTAAGAAATGATTCTACATGAGACTGCGATCTTTCGTGTCGTTGCTGTGCAGAGGATAAATGACAGAGATCGGAAAATCCAGTTTTCGTCCACACACTTTTTTATTTGGAAAAAAGCATACATGGCCAACAAAATAATTTATTTAATTTCTCACAGCCAGTTAACTATGGAATCGAGTTGAAAGATGATACTGAAAAGTGTCTAGTGTATTCTTCCTTTTTGCCCTTGTGTTTAGTTGTTAAATTAGGCAACGGAGGGCACGGTCTTCCATTTGTAACAATTTTAAGTTTTTCTTCGAAACTTCTACATGAAAATCCATTTTTCAAAATGTCATCAATTGTACAATTATGATTTTCCATGATTTAGAAGCACATCACGAAAACAGAATCACGATTCAACAGAAATTATTCGAAAATTTCAAAGAACTTTAGAAACCATACAACTCTCGCCACGCCTGGTTGGTGCGGTACTGAAGCCGCACTCAAGGCACGCTAACACCGCTGCACCACCACTTTACCTCTCCGCTCCCCTCTACAAGTCTAGCACGTACTTCTCGCCAGTCAGCTACCTCAGCAATAGCCATGAGAGGTGCGGCCGCTCCCAGCGCACACATTCCTTGCAATAACACATCTTCATTTGAAACATAAGTAGAGTTTTAAATTATTTATTCACAGCAATAATTTTGACGTGTGCGGCGCACACGTCGCACATATGGAGAATTCGCGCCTGATGTAAATGTTGTTAGCTTTAACTATTAATTGAAACATTTTGTTTAAACCAGAGCTTTTGTTTGGCATTTTTAATCTGACAAATTTTTTAAACTAAGAAAGAAAAATAAATTATATACCTTCATGTGTGTAGTTTATAGTCCCAACTGTTAGATGATCTTGAACGTCAAATAGCTCAATTGCCTGAAATATAAGACTTGCAGTGTTTGTTTCTTGTTAAATACTTGATGAACTTTCATTGTCCCTTTTGAGTTTTTGAACCATTTCTAAATTGATTTTCTTCGAAAATAATTCTATATTGACTTCAGGAATGGTAAAATATTGAACTGCTTTTACTCTTTCCGTTAAGAATGCCGTCAGTTCCTGAAGACTAGACACATCTTTCCCTTCTGCCACAACCCTGTTGGCAGTCCGTTTACTTACTCCACCAATCCCATCAGGGGCCCCCTTTCCGTGCCCTGCCTCTAAATAATTCCATGAAAATGATTTAAGTCCAGGGTATATGTTTTGCAGGCTAGTGGCCAAGAAATAAAACATGGTTTTATTTCGATATTGTGTAGAAGGTCCGATGTGTCGTTTTTCCGATTGAGACTTCAAATTACTATAAGTCTCATCCAATTGCTCACTTACACTTTCTGCGAAGAGGAGTTTTCTAGCCACTTCTTTCCTTTTACTTTTATCGCCCAACAGTTCTTTAACCCTTGTTCTAGGAGTTGGTAAATTGCCACTATCTTTTTTTCTTTTCTCTTTGGTATCGCTTTTATATTTCTCAACTTTTTTCTGAAGTTTTTCAATGAGTCGATCTTTTTTCTTTATTTCTCTGCTTTTCCTCTTTCGGTTACTCGCTGATTTCCTTTTATGTGATTCCAGAATCCTATTTATTTAATTATTTTTTGATTCATCATCAGATGCAGGGGGAGTCTGCTCTTCTATCAGTTCTTGTTCTGGTTCTTTAACTTTCTTACTTAGGCGATATTGTTGTTTCTTCACTCTCCACTCTTTTCTTTTTCTCCTCTTGGCCCTGTCATTGAGATCATTGATCGACACAATAACTTTATTGTTTTTCTTTAAAGCATATTGCCTTTTTTCTTTCTCTTTTAAGTATTCTCTTCCTTCAACATCATTTTTCAATCTCTTGTACCTCCTCTTCTCTGCTTCTCTCTTTTTTCTGTCTTTCTTCTCTCGTTTGGACCATTTTGAAAAGCTGAAATAAAACCAAGTGAATTAATGTATAATAATAGAATATCCAGATAGCAGGAAATCTCAACCCCATTACAAATAATAACTGAACGGAAAAGAATATAATAGACAAAGTGCTTACCACAGTGTATGAATCCAATGAGTAATCCAAGAACATACCACATTTCCTTTTTTTACACTTGATTAATAGTAAATGTAATTTACATACAATTTTACAATTACATGTAAAAAACAGTGTAATATGGTATTTTCTTGGATTATTCATTGAAAAGAACAGTTTATCGTGTATCATGAAATAATATGTGCATAATCTTTCGTTTCATTTGTCGCAAACATTACATTTTATGTCCAAACTTGATTTCTGATATACAGTAAGTATTATACATTATGAAACATGTAGCCCTCATAATACATGCGTAAATGCATAATGTAAATTGTGATGTTATTGGCTAAATGTCTTTCCTCTGGGTTTGACGTCTTTCCGCTGGCACTAAAATGGCAGAGGAAATATAGCCAGAGGAAGGACATTTTGTTTAATTAAGGCTACATGTTTAAATTAAAAAAAAAAAGGTAAATTTCAGTTATATTAGTTTTTGATTAATATTCTATACACATTTCAAGCAAAAATATTTTATACATGAAATAAATAAAAAGAATTACTTGCCAGAGGAAAGACATGTAGGCTATGCTTGTGACAGCCTGAAGTAGTCCAACATATTGCACAACCACGACTCAACTGACACAACGTCACACTCACAGAGTATGAATATACTCACACTTTTCTGTTTTTTTGCAGTGTTACCAACCCTGCCGAGAACAATATCCCTTGGTTTAATTTTAAAAGCAAAAATGTTCCTCCATATGCAATCATTAGACTCTGCCAGAGGATGGACATTATATGTAGGGACAGAGATTTGTGTTTTTTTTTTTAATTGTTATAAAATTATTTTAATAACACAAAAAGTCTGCACTTACTGTTCTTATTTATTTAACTCTTAAAACTATAAGTATCGAAGTAAAAGATTAAAATGTTTTTGAAATAAAATGTTTTAAACAATTAAAATAGGTCTGGGACATGCCAGAGGAAAGACATATGGGGTATTTCTGAATTTTTTTGACAACATTTATATATATTTTGCAAAAATCAACGTGGAAGATTGTTTAAGTGACTGTTTTGTCAGTTTAGGTTATATATTGGTTGTAATAATTGTCAGTATTAATTAATTATTAGTTTGGGACATTAAATGACGCTGTTTAGAAATATTCACGCATATAATAAATATACATATATTATAACCAGACGAATGTCCGTCTAATCTTACACGTGTATAAGTATAATGGGTGTAACGTGTCTTCTCTATCCGTCATCACTTTAGAACGTAACTTACGCAGATTTCGTCCGTTGCGAACGTACGAATAACCAGGTATCGATGTCCTTACCTGTTGTTCACTAGGGGTGTGAAAATCCCGGGTGGCGCCAAATTGTTTTATTAAAACAATTAAAAAAATTTTATGTTTGTATGACAAGCGCAGCTCAGGCGGTGTGGAGAATTCAATTTGTTCCCGCCTCGCCTTGGCCGTCTGTATCGGGCCAGTAGTTCGTTGCGTGGGCTGGGCGAGCGCTTGTCGTCAATACTAACTGTTTGCTAAAATGTACACAAAGTATTATACACCATCCTAATGAAATTACGACACAGTGGTTACACTCAGTACTTGTTTATTATTAGTTGATGATTAATTATTCAGTTAATACAAATTATGTTTTCTTTTGTAATACATTTGCACCGGTAAATAGTATGAGACACATCTCTAGGGTTTAACAAATCGATCTTTGAACGTAACAACAGACAAGTATGGCGTCTATTGGAATTGTACACAAATTATTTTCGTTCGATCGTCTGGATTCTTGTGATTACGTTAAAAGGAGTATTAATGATTACAACAATAAAAATACACACCCTTACATCAGTTAAACTTAAATAATATACGGTGTAGTTATAACTTGTTTATTGGAGTGTAGTAAAAGTGTTTCAAAAATATCGTAAACTAATAACAGGTTAACTTTACCAGTTGACAAATTTTCAGTGTCTTAGTTTTTTAATTTAATCTTTGAAAGTAATTATGTGCAGTTTAGTGAGAGTTCAGCTTTCAGTGAGAAATAATTAACGTGAGTTTATTCGGAAATTTGGGTAATTTAATTGATACTTAACACTTCAGTAGACTGGATGAACTCAGTTGATCTGGTAATAATGAATTAGGCTGGAATCATATTTAATTTTCAATTGTTCGGGGCGTCGGGCATCTTTTTCAAGTTAATCGGCAATTTATTCGTTTCTTTTTTCTTTAATTCGTCTTCGGTATCAGTTAAATGGTTTCAGCCATCGTCTGCTTCCGTCTTGTTCATTTGCTGGTAAATTCGTTTACTATTTTTATGTTTTAATTAATAATTTTGATCGTTCAAGATCTGGCGTCTATTCAACAAAAGCGTCACATTACGAGTAAAGAAATCTAACGGTAAATTAGTAACCAAACGTCTGTCGTCATAGTAACCAATTAATCCTGATTGGTTAATTCTGATTTATGACCATTGTTAACAAATTTGAATTTTTATTCAAAATAGCTGTATATTTTCTTATTGATTATATTCTTCTATCTTCTTCCCTACATATTAAATATTATCACTACTGTTATTATTTCCTTTCAAAGATTAATTTTATATCCCTTAAGGTAGGGTTTTATAAAATATTAATGTTTGTACATTTATGTTAATACAGTAAACCCTCGATTTAACGGACTAATTGGGGCTGAGGGGTGTCCGTAAAATCGAAAGTCCGTTAAATCGCAAATTTTGTTTTTTGAGGATATATTTAAATCAAATAGGCCTATAACACTTGAAATTTTAATACTATTAATATCATGCAAATACCGTATTGTTCCGAATACAAGCCGCACTTTTTCTCCTAAAAACATGGTCGCTAATTTGGCATGCGGCTTGCATTCGCGCGCTAACGTAATTCGAAGTTATAACTGACTTCTGGCGGGACGAATGCTTTTGGTATCTATGAGTTTTTTACTGCCTAAGCAACAGCAGTTTGCCTGGCTGTAGTTAACTGGCGTTATGATTTATGACTACAACCGAATGTTTTAACAGCAAACTGAAGAAAGAATAGGAAGATAAAGTGTAAGTGCGTGCGCACACGCGCGTGTTCGCACCCTTCTGTAGGCAGCAAGACAAAGGATGAGTAGAGGGGTGTGAGTAACATGTTTCTAAATAACGGGTAAACTACCAGTGTGGTTTTCTATTGTAAAAGCGACAACATCGCTTATCTGTACTTTGTTTTTATTCGGCGTTTTTGTAGTGTGTTTGCGGTATGAGTGATATTGTGGAGACTAAAGGCACGCAGTCAGATCAAATTAAACGTAACCCGTACGATGCGAATTATAAATTAATTGTGATACAAAATGTAGAAAAAACATACAATCGCGAAGCCGCAAGGAAATTCGATATTGATGAATCCTGTATTCGACGATGGAGAAAACAGAAGGAACGACTTTTAAATGCAAATACTACGCGACGAGCATTCGCGGGACCTCAAGTTGGGCGTTTTGTAGCAGTAGACTCCAGCGTCTGTGAATACTTAACGGCTTTTAAGAAGGCAAGGACTCCCTGTCACTAGACATGTTTTAAAATTAAAAGCTTTAGAAATCGCAGAAGAATTAAAAGTTTCCGGTTTCAAAGCCAGATTCGGGTGTAAAAGACGAATGATGTGGTGAAATGGATTTGCGCTTAAATGACGTACATCACTCGCGCTAAAACTACTGAGTGACTACGAAGAAAAACTCCCCAGCGGTTTGTCATTCATTTACACAAGAAGCATAATTATTCACTTGAACACATGGGAAATGCCGATGAAACGCCCGTATTTTTTATTTACGTATATTTACTGTGGACCAAAACGGAACCAAATCTGTAACAGTAAAGATTACGGGAAATGAAAAGTTACGTGCCACTGTAATGCTTGCTGTATTAGCTGATGGACGAATATTTCACAGTGAAATAAGATGCATATCAGTGTATATTGTTCAGTGTTAGTTGTCGTGATGTCTTCCACTGAACGTGTGCGATGCCTGCGTCAACGACAACGCAAAGACAGGGATCGTGAAGAATTAAATGAATTCTTGATGAATACTCCGTTCTCATCAAATACAATTGAAGATGAGAAAATGTGCCGTCAACAGGGGTGACTTCGGTCAAAAAAGTAGTGTTTTCTTATATTTACAAATTCCTATTGATCAGAACATTATTAAATGCCGTCTATACGTTCCCCTAACGTCCGTCTAAACATTGGAATCAAAAGAAAAATTAAGGCAAATATTTTATGTGAAAAAAATTTTTTTGTAAGTGACCGATGTCACCTCGGCGATGGGGTGACTCCGGTCACCTATGTTTCTCCACAGAATTTCCGTTATTTCGGTCAGGGGTGAGATCGGCCATTAACCGTTACCCTCTATAACGAACGTTTACATTGTTTTCGGTTTATATATATATATTTTTAATCTTTATATTTAAAAATAATCATTTTTTATCTACCATTTAATTTATTTATAACTTTGTTCAGCGTCTTAGGTCTACATAAAATGCAATTGAATCATCATCGAAAAAGAAATAATTTACTCATATAACATCAAGAAAAAGTACCAAGTAACATCGAATCAAAAAAATATTATTTATAATGAAAATTTAGCAATTTCGTCCTCCGGGAACTGCAATCTTCCTCTTCGAAGCTCTTTTGGGGATGAAAGCACCTTCACAATGTCTTCTGCTACCACTAATGAAGGTTCCTTACCATCAATCACGAACACTTCATGTTTCCTCTTGAAAAACTGGACAGAGTGCTCACCATACATTCTTTCAAATCCTGTGTCTTCAACTATTTGGCCAATATAATGTTTTTCAGAGCGCTTTCCTCTGCAGAGCACAATAACATATTGACCAATGACAGGCTTGTCACTCTCTTCCTGAGGTGCCATTTCCACATCCAGTCCATCATCATTGTTGGGTAACAAGGCTTCTAAATCCAAGTCAGATTCAGATTCAGAATTTTCAGCTGCTGCACTTGTTGATGGCACTGGGGTTGGGGTGAAATCTTCGGCCGTGATACTTCTTCCAGGCTGAACATTTATTTTTTTCTTCCTTTGCCTTGTGGGTTTTGAAGAGTTGAAACGCATTTCCTTTAAAACGGAGAGAACCGCAATACTCATGGCTTCTTCAGTCGAACATGTGCTGCTAGCAGAAGATCCCGTTCTTGGTAATGCCTTCAGAACCTCAAGCCTGTTTACAGGAAATATTCCGCATTTTCTGAAACCATTCTTGACCGTTTCTTCACTTGAGGGTTCGAGGGTGTCCACTAACTCCTTCAAAAGTTTTGGGAATTGGGATTTTTGGACTGCCCCTGGATTTTTCATTTTGTATTTTGTCAAGATTTATCTCCAGTGCTTCTTCATCGGAGCAAACAGGGCAACATCCAACGGCTGACAGATGTGTGTTGAATGCGGAGGAAGACATTTGAAAAGAATGTTGTTATCAAGGCATGTTTGCAGTATACGAACTGAAAAATGGGATGACAGGTTGTCTCCAATTAAAACTACTTTTTTGTCAGTTTTTAATTTTCGGATGTATGGAAGGGCCAATGAGAAGAACCATTCTTCAAAATGAGTTGCCTCAAACCATCCAGTAGAGGAACAGGAGTAGCGGGTGCCTTTGGGCCCTCCCATGATCCATAAATCATAAACATTTTGGGCCTTATAAACAACGAAGGGCGGGAGCATGTACCCTGAAGCTGTGGCAGCAAACATAATGCTTGTGCTAGACTTCGATGTGCTTAGCAACCTATCAAAATATTTTTGCCCCCTTTTGGAAATCGCCTTTATTCTTCCTGGATCATCTGATAAGTTGGTCTCATCAAAATTGATGATGTTTTCTGGAGGAATGCCTTCTATATCCGCTTCCATATAATCAAAATATGAATTAATGACAGCAGAATCTACCTGCGCTCGTTTTGGATTTATATTCTGCACCAACCTAGAAGACAATTTATTTGCATGTCGAGACATGAAAGATTTTGCCCATTCTTTACCAGGGGTGACTCCATCAGGAAACTTTTTAATATGACATCCAATCCTTTGCAAATAGCTCTTGACCAGAAGTCGTAATTCCAGAAAAGTTATAGGAAACCCCCATTCTGATAACATTGACAAATACTTAACCAATGATTCCTCAGTTTCTTGATCAAGAGCAGTCTGACCTCCAGGTGCCTTTGGTTTTTCTCCAAGCATACGGACTCGCAAAGCTTCTCTCTTCACTTTGTATTCAAGTGCAGCTTGTCTGATGCATTTTCCCAATCTGACTGCTTCCTCTGCCATTTCCATTTGTTCATCTTCATAATCCTTGTATTGGCGACTACCAACTTTTCTCTGGTAAGTTCGAGGCATTTTGATACCTTAAACACAAAAAAAATACAGATTATACAGATTATATGTTAAGAAAGCAAATAACAATAACATGGGGTGACTTCGGTCACTCATGCTTCGTGACAAATGAATTGATAACTCATATTTTTATTATAAACACATGTAGTTTCTCAAAAATTATGTAAAACGTAATGAAAACTTACCAAAATGCGCAGGACAATATCTCCAACACAGCTGACAAACAATCAATCAACAACCTTCCTCTTAGATAACCTTGATCAGAGCAGTTTAGCCAACATAACAAAAACAATTACAGATTGCACAATCACACGTAATTTTTTTTTAACTCAAAATGTTATTCTGTAATTCTAATAATTATTTTATTACTTCATTATAGTCTAACCATAATTATTCATTGAAAAAAAAAATTAAACTTTATTTTGGGTGGCAGAAAATTCGTAATAAACATTTTACAGCTGATCTGACCGTAGTCACCCCTGATGACGGTGCGTGTTTCAAAACAAGAAGAAAAGAAACGAAAGAATGCTCCGATAGCCAAGCAATATCACCAGAACAGGAGAGTCTGCAGTTTATGCACATTATACGTTTCAAAAGCCTAAAAACATTATCATGCTTTGATGTTTGTTTTTTTTTTTGTCAAATTCTGTCCGTTAAATCGAGGGTTTACTGTATTTGGTATTTACATTTCTCCTTTAATTTAAGTTCTTATTCTAATATTTTTCCTTTAGACTGATTTACCAATTATTCTTGGCTATTTACTCGCCTTGAATTTATTAATTTCCTGGTTGTTTTTATACAATTTGCTGTTATTTGTTATTGACAGTTATACATGTCCCAGGCCTAAGTAGCCATTGATTATTCTTACCTATTATATTCTAATTATATTTCATTTTACTACAAAGTGTTTTGTTCTGTTGTTATAATTGTTTCGTTTAGTGGTTATTGTGTCTTGAATTTGTTTGTGTTCTGATTGTGTGTCGATATTATTTTCTATATCTTAATACATAAAATATAACAACTAGGCCTATGGACTGTAAGCTTCCTTCAGCCATATCCTATCCATAAAATTAAAATGAACAATTCTTTACCAGTTATTAGGTACTGTTGGTTTTAACATACATTTCATTCCTTTACTATTATTTTGAGTGAGAAACATCATCACTTCTTTCAAACTTACTTAATTTATTTTCCCTTATAACATAGGGTGTTTATTAATTACATTCTTAATTTCTTATTTCTTTACTAATTCCTTTCTCTATTCCATGTTAACACAAACTGTTTACCTTACATGGGCTTTCTCCCCTGAATAACATCGTATCCTTTATTTATATCTAACATAAATACTATTTCTAATTACCCTTAACTATATAATTTTTATAAGCTCACTCTTAAATCATTTATTGTTTCATCATTGATTTATTAAGCGTTTTCTTATCTATTACTATCTTTTTAATCATACTATCATTTACAATATCCTTTTTCACCCATCACTTTCACTTTTAATTAATTGGTGTTTATCACTGATTCACACATTATTTTGGGGTATTTACACTTTCACTATCCGCACTTTTTATTTTAAGCGTTTATTGGTGGGTAATCCCTATTATTATTTTTCTTTGTCACTTATTTACTTTTGGTTTATTTCTCACTATCTCTCTCTTCCTTTACAAATTTTATTTATATCTAGTAAGTTCATGTCTTTCTAGATTTCTTACTTACATATACTACTAATTCTTGGGTTAGTGTATTTTTATTTATCGGTGTTTTATTAATTATGGATTACATTTGTCACTTAGTCATTACTAATATTTATTTTTTATATGGGTTATTTACTAGTTTCGTTTCCTTTATGATATTTGCTGGTATCATCTCTCCCTTCCCTATTCTACCTTATTTGTCTGTGTTTTATCACCTTGGTTCACTTTATTTTCTTTATAGTTGGTTTGTTCCATTTTTAATTTCATTTTTCTTCTCCTTCACTTCCATCTTGTTTCACTTTATTTTGGTTATTATCTGGCCAATCTCTGGGGTTGGGTCAAAGTCATTTGTTTGTCAGTCTAGTCTGTATTTTGATTTAACAATCACCTTTGGTTTACTATTCTTCCTCCTTCTTTCTTAATTACATTTTATATTTTTTATTCTCTTCATTATTTATTTATTAAAATATATTACTTTTTTGTATTTCTTACATACTTATAGATATCAAATATGATCTGAATTTGGCGATGTTATAATATATATATATATATATATATATATATATATATATAATTTGTATAATAATAGTAGTGTAGTAGTGTCAATTGTAATCTGTTGACTTTCCTATATTTGAAATTATTAATGTCCACATTTTAATATAAATAGTACATAACTGTAGAAATAAATAAATAAATTTTATTATAAACTATTTGGTCCAGTATATATATATATAAATCATGTGGTTTTTATAAATGTTGGTTGGATTGTTATTTATATTTTTCAGTTATCAGTAATAATCACTAAGCATTATTTGTCTGTTTCAGTGCTACTTTTCTATATGTGGTTTTGTGTGGTTAGTCTTTGTGGATGCATTAAAACTCTACAGCAGACAAAAGCACAGCCATTTTATAATAAAAATGACATTTCTACTGAATTTCAGAAGCTCTACAAAACTGTGTACTATGGAAACTTGGCAACTCCAGTGTTCTGAGCAATGAAGGTTTTCCATGCACCTACAATGTCATAATTTATTTTTCAGTTTAGTATGGTATGAGGTGTGACTTCAAATAAATGAGACTGATAACAGTAGTGGCAGCATGAATCTGTGTATGTGTGAGAGAAATTGTTGACTTTGAATACTCCCATATTGAACAAGACTAGTTTCATTCTGCTTGGTTTTTTAGTTTGTCTTACCACAGTTTGAAGTGAACTTAAATATTTGGCTGAAATGGAATGTTTCAGTTTGTTGAAAGAGGTACATGGTGAAAATGCGATATCACCTACATAAGTTTTTGAGTGGTATGAAAGGTTTAGTGAGGATCAAGAACAAGTGACAGATGGTCAATATACAGGTCATCATGAACACCAAACACAGAGAAAAATTTTGAAAAATCAGTCAAATTGTTTGAAAAGATTGATATCTTAGTGTTCAAACAATAGTGGATGTGGTTGGTATTAACAAAGAGATGGTCAGACAAATTTTATATCATCAGTTAAACATAAAGGTAGTTTGTGCATTAATGGTGCCAAAGAATCTCATTCAGGGTCAAAAAGACAAGTGAATAGTGTAAACTTACAATAAACAATTTTAAATAATCCTGGCAGGGTTTCGTCAAATGTAATCATACATACAATTCACTTTATCAATTTTCCTTCCTGCTTGTAGATGTTGTACCTGTAATTTACTTACCTGCTTCGTCAGAAGTGCCCAGAGTCGCCAGAGTGTTTGAGGATGACACTCAACCAATTTACGCATCTGACTTATTAAAATATCCCACTCCGAAGTTCCACGGATCGTTTATGCGAACTTCGGAAACAGTGATTAAGAACGCAATAGGTGTGCGCTAGCAAACAAATTGCACAACACCTTACTTGTTATGAAAAATTGATTTTAATGAATTTTTCTGAGGCATCATTCAGTATCTCTTGAATACATGTCTATTAAGTCATTTTTTACTTACAATATTATTTAATAAAAATACTACTCTCTCATTCACACTCTAGATTCCCCAGTACTACTTTCATGCTTTTACTTTCACTCACTCACAAATTATAACATTTCTCTCAGCGCTTTAGCATTCAGGGGCTTTTAATTATTACTGATATTGCAAACAGGTACCTGTACTTTTAAACACACTTAATACTGGTTATCTGATGGCTGTTTTCACTGACGCTGCGTGTTCATTGTGTCTAGCTGTTTTTTTCCAATTTCTCATCCAAAGTAGTCCAGCGGCGTCTCTGTTATTATTACTGGCTCTCGTGTTTATTCCCTGCCATCCTGGTAGTGATTCTAAAGTCGAATTTCGATGTACTAATGTTTTAAAACTCGCAACCAGACTTTTGATACGTCTGGTTGCTGGAAAGTCCGTTGTTGTAGAGCCTCGAGCTGCCGGATATTAGCTCACGGCTGACCAAATATTCGCCGCTCTCGGCTAGTTGAATTTTCTTCGTTGTAACATAACTGGTTCAAATGTATACGGTTCTTTGTTACGTATCATCTGGTTTTCTGGGTGGTTCATGTCATTGTTGAGTAACGTGCATAAATATACTATGACGTTTATTACCGTATATGGTCACAACATTATACGAGCTCGGCGATTGGTTATTGACATCGTCACACATTTAATGTCTTAGGCTAACATAATTATGAATTACCGTTTCTGTAGATCACCCTTCCACTGGTTATATTCGCTTTTACAACACTTCATATATTTTCATTATATTTTTGAATAAAATGATATCCACTTAGGATCGCCCCATTACAATAGGCTGTAACATTTTGAACGAAACAAAATCTTGACCAGATTTGCTAGAAAATGTCATAACAAGTGATGAAACTTGGATTTTTCAAATGATCCTGAAAATTAGGCAAACCATGCAATGGAAGATTCCATATCACCAAGAATGAAAACTGTGCAAAAGAGAAAATAAAAAATGAAGGCGATGCTAATGGTTTTTGACATCAAGGGTGTCTTCATGATTGAATGAGTTTGTGAGGGTCAGGCAATCAATCAGCATTATTATACTGAGGTGCTAATTAACCTTGGGGAAAAAGTAAGAAAAGAGGCCAGGTTTGTGTAAAAAGAAAACATGGAATTTACATCTACATCAAGACATAGATGTAGACTATACATCTACACCTAGATCAGTGCCCTGTAATAAAAATAAATGATATTTATTGTAACATCACAAAATGTTCCATAATAATAATGAACACCAGAAGGGTGAATAATACAAAAAGAACTACAAATAAGTAACCAGAAGAATGTAACAGTAAAAATAATAAACCAATAAAGAAGAAAAGGAGAGAAGTAAACAGTGATGAATCCACTACATGTACTAAATGACACTACAACATAAATAAACTGAATGACAAAGACGAAATGACAAGACAAGTTTCCCACATAAACTGTCAAGTGAGTTCAATAAAAACATTTGATAAATAAAATCAAACAGAATAAATAAAATAACAAATGACTTGAATAGTATTGTACTATATATTATGAATAAAAAACAGCACATTAGCTGATCTAAGTCAAAACAATGATTTAAAAAAGACAGATATAGTGAACTATGCTAGGAATAGTCATAAACTGTAAAAGATAATATGAAAGCCAAATATGTATTATTATAAATTAAGAATAACTATAAATGTAAGCACTGTATGTGTTTAGGTAACTTCATAAGTAAGTAAAATGTGTACAAAAAGATAATAATAATCAGGGAACAAAACATTGTAACATGATGATAACAGACCCTGGATGACCAATGTAAATCAAAGGAACAAGAATCAAATAGAAACCCTACTAAGCATAATGCAGTAGAATCATGACAAAGATGAAAATAATGTAAAGCACCACCACATGTATGATATTATAAAAGTAAGAGAGGAGAAGGACATGTTAAAATATAAATAGTAAAATATGGAAGTTTATGTTAGTAAATCAACAAATGTAGACAGATAATTAATATTGTTCAGCTGAATGCAGCATTTATATATAATAAGGTATTCTTTTTAATCAATTAATCATGTTCAAAGTAGAAATTAAGAATAATTAAACAAATATTAGGAAAAAAGTTAATAGTCGGATTTGCAACATTTAGCAGACGACGCATGTAAACAATGTAGTAGTAAGTTTAAAGTAACGAAATATTAATGAAAACTGTGACCAAACTGGCATCAAGCCATGTCAAAATAAAGATAAATAAATAAGCTGTACAATGATAGTAATAGAACCCGAATTGAAATTGTAATAATTGAGATATAAACGTTAGCATCATAAATTTGGTGAATATCGAATAAATACAGGGAAAGCAAGACAATCGACAACGGCTAGCAAAATACAAATATGTAATGCCTATTAATAGAATTACGTCATCATGACATAATTTCGGACCAATCACGGACGATTTTAGTAAGACTCCTAGAGCGCCTAGCGGCTTTCTGAAAAAGTATATAAATGAGGGTCATTGTAAACAGAGAAGCATTTTGTCTAAATTCACTCAACCAGCAACAACAAATCCAGGCCAACTAATCATCAAAAATTTAATAAATCAACGAGAAAGAAGAAGTATAATTCAATCAGTGCATCGACAATAGTAGTGAACCTTTAACCAGAAGTGCGTGTGAACGAACGAGGTTAGGTATCAACATAACAAAAGCAGTAGCTTATTCAAGAAGAAAATTAACCCGTTCAAGTGCGAAAATCAGTGAAGTGTAAACATGTTCATTGAATAAGATCGTTAAAAGTGTTAATAAATTAATCATTGCGATTAATCACCAGGCAGTACAGTGCTAATACTTACTTTGTTTACATTTTAGCCAATAACAGTACAGAATAATACACAAATGTACTGACGCAAGAAACAAAAATATCGGTATGGAAACCATACATGACTTCCATGTTCTAAGATTTATATTTAAAATCATATTCGAAATGAAATATTTCCATAGAAACTACTTCTTTCTACTTATTGCTTCAGCCTTACCCATAGTACTGTGGTCACTAACATATACCACCTCATGTTTTCGCACTCGATTTTCACTGATGATGGCAGTCGATGGCACTGCCGAAAAGTCTGGTTTTTCAGAAAACACTGGACTAAAGCTAACCAGCCCAGGAAGGAATTTTAACAAAGAACTACTTCTTTGTTGCCGATAACGTAGTACACATATACAAAATTCTCCCCTCTCCCTTCAACTATAATTTCCATTTATAGAAAATTACCCCCACCCCGTTCACCTAACCTCTTCATTTATAGATATTTCATCTACATTTCTACAGTGGATTATTATGAGCTTCTTATCAGGATACTTTATTTATCAAAATTAAGTACTGTACTCTTGTTAAAACATAAAACGTTGCAGGTAAAGTACCCCTATCTCTTAACCGATCTTCACCAAAATCAATAGACCTTCAGTTCTCTACAATGCAGGGATGCATGCAAAAAAATATTTGATTCTATTTGAATGTGCGGCAGTTATCGTTCGTCATGGAAACATTTCTCTTGTTATAACATAAAATGTTGCAGGTAAACTACCCCTTTCCCTTAACCGATCTTCACCAAAAACAATAAGACTTGAGTACTCTACAAATCAGGGCTGTATGCAAAAAATTATTTGATTCTGTTTGAATTTGCGGCTGTTATCGTTTGCCATAGGCAATACCCTTGTTAAAACATAAAATGTTGCAGGTAAACTATCCCTTTCCCATAACCGATCTTCACCAAAAACAAAAGGTCTTGAGAAGTCTACAATTCAGTCGTATATGCAAATAAGCATTAGATTCTGTTTGAATTTGCGGCTGTTATCGTTTGCCATAGAAAATAATTACCCTTGATTAAAAAAAAAACGTTGCAGGTAAACTACCACTTTCCCTTAACCGATCTTCACCAAAAACAATAGGTCTTGAGTACCCTACAAATCAGGGCTGTATGCAAAAAATTATTTGATTTTGTTTGAATTTGCGGCTGTTATCGTTTGCCATAGAAAAAAAAACTAAGACAGACAGACACATAGACAGACAGACACACACACACAGACACGTTTCGAAAAATGACTTTTTTTCATGTTTTGAGTGTAGTACAATCAGAATCTGCAATAATCTCGAACACGATTTTTTTTGCCATCACCATAATAATACTATAAGTAACTAACACTGTTTTAAAGTTATTTAGAGGAATTAACAGATTCCGATGTAAGATTTCATATGTTATCGTTTTTATAACTAACCTAAAATTTATTCAGAACAAATGAACTTTTCGTTTATTAACTTTCAATAACTAAAAGTGTCTAACCTGACAATATGATATATCATAATAGCATTGTGAAATAAGGCTGTGGCGTTCTATTCTGTAACTTAAAAGAAGTCACCCTTGAGATAAATAACCAATATAAATAATCTATCGATTATAACTAGAGATTTCATGTTAACTAAACTGAGCTAGATAAAAGTAAAGAAACCGGATGATCTGTGATCCATTTGTTATTTTCAAATGAATGTAGTTAATTGAATTTGTTCCATAATGAATAATAAATAACAGAATTGTAAAGTAACAACACTTGTCAACAATTATTTCAACTAAAAATTAATCAGTATTACTCATTACTGAGGTGCATTTTAGTAGTAAACAAATAAACAGAAATTTAATGCATGATCTTGATCTAACCATTTGATCAATTATTGATTTATAAAATATTAGAATTAACTATTAATTTATTCAGAAGAATTCTTTTTATGGGACATTTCTCTCGAAAACCCATATGGCGCCCAAGTAAAATTTAAAAGTGTTTACAAAAAAGCTTTCACAGCATTAATATACTGTTAAATCAAAAGCTTGACAGTTTATTTACCACCTGTGACCAACTGAACGTCTAGTACTACATCACAAGTACGTGAAGGTTTGATTTATGTAAAATAACTTTGTCAAGACAATACACTGACACACACAGACGACACTATTCAACAGGAGAGTGAACTAACGTCAAGAGATCTACACAACTGTTTACATTCATCAACGGATCTACAACTCAATATTTACTCACAAATAAATAAACAAAAACATCAATATCGAATTAAACAATTATTCAAATAAATAAAAAAATAATTGAAGAATATATTTAATGAACGCGAGTGTTAAATTCAACAAACAGTAAAAGTTATAATATAAACCAAAACAAAGAAAAAATTAAAAGATACGTAAAGATTGAACCAGTAGTAACACAAGTAAGGATAAACAAGCGGAGAGAATTTTTGTATTATTATTCATCAGCCTTACTTACTGCCACACCTCGTATTCTATAGACTACAGTATTTGTTTTGACCTACAGTAATAAAAATTTAAAGTTTACAGCTTACAGAGCAGAGGTTTTGGATTGTTCTCTGAAGTACTGACCTCAGTCTTGCACTAAAAAATCAAGACTAGATTAGCAAAATTAGAATTTTGTGTCATATAGTAATTTTTCTCTAAACTTGTGGCTCCATTTGAAAAAAGAATTAGCTTATCATGTGTCCACTCACTGTGCATCAGAATAAAAGCAAAATTGTAATTTTATTAAAATAAACATTGTTTATTAAGCTTGTTGTTTTAAAGCCAACTTTTTTCCATAATTTAAGTTTGTATAAACTCATTTTATTTAAGTTAATTAAGTTTGTATTTAAGTTATTTTCAGTTTTTGGGGATCAACCAATGGGTGAATATTTTTTTGTAAAAAGATGTGTATACAAATTTGATAAACCAACCATGTGTTCTTGAAAACTTACTTTGGTATATTTATGAAAATGCAGAAATATTTGTATGGATCAAGGATACTGTTGGCCCAACTGACTAATTTAGTTGTCTTGGGGAACTAATGATCTAATGTCTTAGATGTTAATACAGTAGATCACTATATTAAATGCAGACATTTAGGGCATCTTATGGAATAAGATTTGGCCATTAGTTTGTAAAAATTACAAAAGCTAGCAAGTCACAATATAACTTAACAAAAACGGAGAATGTGAAAAACGTTTTTGATAAGTTTAATGAATTTACCCTCAATGTAACCCTATTTCAGTAGAAATAGAAAAGTAACAAAAATGTAATATATCAATTTTTCAATACATACCTTACTTTTCAACGCACTTGTTATACCATGCACAAGCTTATTGTGCCCTCCAGAAAAAAAAAACATTTTTGGGTGTGTGATGAATTGAGTGAGCAATGCATTTATTAATGCAAAATGTTGAGTTGTTTTAGGGTCTATCTTGAACAAATCAATAAAACCCCTAAAGTCTGTTGTGGGTGATTTCATTTGAAGACAATTGCAACTTCAACAAGCATCTCATCTGTAGTTTCACAGAAGTTACGTAGGGTCTGCAGTTATATGGAAGAGTTATTCAAGGTTTTGTTAGAACCCTGTCATACATTAATTTAGCACATCCCTAAACTTATATTATTTCTAACCTATTTACTAGCTGCAAGAATATAGTCAACTGTAATCTTAAACAGTCTGAACAGTCGTTCTGTTTTTCCTTAAACAGACCTTAAATATGAGGGTGGGGTGAAAAGTTACTGGCCTCAGACAGAGATAGGCTGTGTTCATTATTTCGATCATGTTGTATGGTTGCGTACTTGTAGCCTGAACTTCGAATCTTCACTTGCGTCTACGGGGAGATCATCAGAGCTGTTAACCGACTAATCTGGCGACGTGGTGGGGGCACTGGAGGGGCAAGTGCCTGACCGACCATAACACCAACACACCGTGCCACCTGGCGGGCTCAGCTGATACTTGTCTCAGGTGATTTTGTTAAGTTTTTACCGCACGCGCTTTTGTATATATTTTGGATGCGTGTTTGAGTAACCAAGTTAAAGGTAAGAATTGTCTTCTATCATGTTTTCTATATAACTATATTACAAATATATTTACTATACAGTATAACAAACATTATCATGTTAAATTGCTAAACTCAATGTCAGCAGCGATTATTTCTGTCTTGATGCGTTTACATATCAAATGTAAAACTGAAATACAAACAATTCAATGAAAACTAAAAGCAATTAAAATATCGGTATGGAGAACCATACATTACTTCCATGTTCAAAGATTTATATTTAAAATCATAATGGAAATGAAATATTTCCACAGAAACTACTTCTTTCTACTTATAGATTCAGCCTGACCACAGTACTGTATGGTCACTAACGTATACCACCTTACATTATCGCACTCGATTTTCACTCATGATGACAGTCGATGGCACTGCCGAAACGTCTGGTTTTGCAGATAACATTGTACTTTGCTCAAACAGCCTGGGAAGGAATTTTTACACTAAACTACTTCTTTGTTGCCGATAACGTAGTACACATATAAAAACATAAAACTTTGCAGGTAAACTACCCCTTCTTCTCCACCGATCTTCACCAAAATCAAAAGACCTTGAGTGCTCTACACATTAGGGACGTATGCAAAAAATGATTGATTCTGTTTGACTTTACGGCAGTTATCGTTCGTCATAGAAAAAATTACCCTTATTAAAACATTAAATGTTGCAGGTAAACTACCCCTTTCTCTTACTGATCTTCACCAAAATCAATAGGTTTGAGAATTGTTGAGAACTCTACAATTCAGGGCTGTATGCAAAAAATTATTTAATTCTGTTTGAATTTGCGGCTGTTATCGTTGGCCATATAAAAAAATCTACACACAGACACTTTTCGAAAAATGACTTTTTTTCGTGTTTTGAGGGTAGTACATGTATACATGTACATGTATTTGATGTCATTTTGATCAATTTTGCTGCAATTGTAATCAATGTTATGGAACAAACAAGTAAAAAATAAGTACTGTGTGTGTGTGTGTGTGCGTGTGCGTGCATGCACAGGTGCATTCTCATTACATTCAGTTACTTGATATGTAATGCTTTCACAATTGAAATACATTTCAGTGAGATAACAATTGGATTCGTTCCAGGGAAATGTAAAATTCCTGTTACAACCACACAATTTCTTGTAAAAGTAGTTTTTGACTTTTCCTTATACAGCAAGATGAACAATATAATTCACAAGTCTAACCACTCTTTCCTTCTCAAAACACTATTTAAAAAAAAAGTGACTAACAAAAGATCTGAGTATTCCTTCTTCTAGTTTGTTTGCCAACAGAAGTAAAATTAGTGTATACAAATATAGTATTATTTTTTGTACATTTCAAAATTTTGGGACACCAAGTTTCAAAAAGTGGGGCAAAAGTTTGACAAAATCACAAATTCCACGTGGGACATCGATTAAAGAGAATTTTAACGAAAATCTGAATATACTGTACAGTTTTAGAAATTTCAAAATTCTTTGACCCCATGGCTCAAAAATGGAATCAATAATTTGAAAAAAGTGTAAAAATCCATCTAGCTGTTAGACTAAAAGAAATTATAACACGCATTTAACTGTGTGGAATTTATACTGTTTATTGTATGATCGCTCTATAATACTGTTACTTTACTAAACAAAAATTAGTCAGTCTGCCTGCACACCCATATTGCTGAGTAATAATACAGCAGTCTTGTCTGGCGTCTCTGACACACACACACACACACACACACACACACACACACACACACACACACACACACACACACACACACACACACACACACACACACACACACACACACACACACACACACACACACACACACACACACACACACACACACACACACACACACACACACACACACACACACACACACACACACACACACACACACACACACACACACACACACACACACACACACACACACACACACACACACACACACACACACACACACACAGAGAGTTGCTATGTAGCTGATTTCTCTCTGGCAGTGGTGAAATGTCAGTTCTGCCATGGTCAAAAGCATAACAGGCAGCAGGCCTAATGTTTGAAAGAAAAGAGAATAAGAAGAATTATCTTGTAGGATAAATAGGACGGGAAGTCGAATCTTCACGTCAATCAACTGTTTAGTATTAATTTGACAGTCCACTGAACTCAAGCACTGACCTCAAGCATTGTTTTAACAATGGACAAATTGGAAATTTGTGCTGTGATTAAATATTTTTTTTGAAAGGCTTAACTGCAACTGGTATAAAAAAGGAGCTGGATTTAGGGGTAATCGCGTGGTGCACCACGACAATAGTGTTATTCATGTTTTTGAACATTAATTATTGACAATGAGTTTACATATGTGTGTTTTTATTTTAATTGGATTTTAATATATGACGACCTCTTTTCGAGCAAGTGTCTGAGGATGGGTCAGATGACCTGAAACGCGTCACGCTAATATTATTCTAAAGATAAAAGTCACAAGACGGACCTAACAAAGGTAAGAAAATAAGAAATTAAAACATATAGAAATGTTAGTTCATTTGTTCAATGAGGTAGATTAAGGTGTAAAGTCATCATATTGTATGCACAGTTTTGGCTCTTAGTATATATTTTACAGTATATAAAAAAAAAATATTGAAATTTGGGATTTATTCTGTTAAGAAAGTTAAAACACTGGCAATATAATAAAAGTGGAATTTGTTACTGAGTGGTATGAAGGCAACACTATCAGCTAAACAACTGAGTGATGAATTGAGGACCATTGTAACCCTATAAATTTACAACCACTAAACCAAAACCTCGCAAATAATGCACCAGTGGGTTCAACCGATGTTTCAACATACAATTACCGATGTTAAACATACAATTTGAAGAGTTAGTAGATTCTATGGCAGTTACTATTTTAGTGTACCAAACCCTAGGCTTAATAAAGTAGGATGCTTATACACTAAAAACTTGTTTATCCAAATTTGATGGGACCGTGCCCGTTTCGGATAAACAAAATTTCAGATAAACTGAAACTTCTGTTTAAAATTTACAAAAAATTGTTCCAGATAAACCTAATTTTTGGATACACGCGATTCGGATAAACGAGTCTTTAGTTTACTACATTTTCAATCTCTACAATTTTGGTCTTCAGTGATCAGTATAGGGCCATACAATTAAAGAAAGTAGTGGAGTAACATTTTATCTGTCCGTCATGTGAAATGACATTGAAATGACTAAACATGACTAAAGTCTTGTTAACATGTAATGTGCAGCTTATTGGTGTGTTAAGGGATGAGCACATGCAAATTACACAGAGAATTAATGCTTACCAGTGCCTATTTTCTGTATGCTGAACGATAACAGTTTTTTGTTCATACTCACAGTATTGCTGGAGACTTATTTCTAGGCTTTATTGTGACTTCAGATTCCAGTCAGTGTTTATTTAGTAGAACTTGATAGTGGGACATCTCAGATAGTGTAAGTTTAGATTATTATCTCATCATGAATTTTTTTCAGGGATTGAATTGACAAAAGTTTTTCCTGCCATGTGGAAAATCAAAGATAGCACTAGACATCAGAGCTACCTTGACTAACTAATGTATCTAATCATACTGGTCTATCAAGATATGCTGATGTTATATAGAAGGAATGTTAGTTTATGAGTAAATAGTACGAACAATGATCCTGGATATGAAGTGCTGAAAGAGACAGTAAAGTGATTTAAACATACAATTTGAAGAATTAGTAGATTCTGTGGCAGTTACTATTTTAGTGTACCAAACCCTAGGCTTAATAAAGTAAAAGGCTTATACACTAAAAACTCGTTTATCCGAATTTGATGGGACTGCGCCCGTTTCGGATAAACGGAATTTTGGATAAACCGAAACTTCTATTTAAATAATAATTCATATGTAAGTACAGTAACTTTATTTAATAATAATAATTTAAAAGTTACTTACAGTGAATATGACACAATAAACTATAATACGGCACCACACTGTAAATTATAGTTTCTACAGGACTGGAGCAGTTCTATTGCTTCTTCGTACAGTAATCAATCACAGTTTTTTGCCTAAGCTTTGAAAACAAATTTAGTAAATTTCTACTTCAAAGTGACAAGAAAATGCTTTAGTGTATTTTTAAAATTTACTAAAAATTGTTTCAGATAAACTGGATTTTTGGATACACGCAATTCAGATAAACGAGTTTTTAGTTTACTACATTTTCAATCTCTACAACTTTGGTCTTCAGTATAGGGCCATACAATTAAAGAAAGTAGTGGAGTAACATTTTATCTGTCCGTCATGTGAAATGACTAAACATGACTAAAGTCTTATTAACTTGTAATGTGCCTTTCTGTGTTGAACAATGTTGTGATATTACTTTGAAGAATACAACTTATGGCTGATGTTACATAATCCATCTATTATGGTAACACATCTAACACATTTTACATTGTAATGTAAGTGATTGTGGACTGTAAATTTCCATAATCCATAAAGCTCCTTACACACGGGCCACTCAGTTGTCACGCTTGTCTATTTTCCATAGTTTTAAATTGTACCCTTTCACATGACCGTTAGTGGCAAGCAACTGTGGGAGGCAAAAGCCTGTCCCTGCCCCTAGTGGCGACGCTTTGTGGCATTGGAGCATTCACACGGGCCACTTTCAGTCGTACCACAGACTAGCACTTTCAGTGTTCATAGTAATGTTGTCAAGGTTATGTGATTGAACTGCTACTTCTTTACTATAGCTATTAAACTGTTATAGTTAAGTGTTGTGTTTTCACTATTATTTACTTACTATTTCATGATGTCGAATTTTGATTCGGACCGATTTATAATAGAAGTAGAGCAAAGACCGGCAATTTGGGAGCCAAGGTGCTCTAGAGTGCGGAGCACAAAGGAAGGCGAGAGCTGCCAGCTGTGCAGAGTCAAGAGCATAGTATCACATGATGTAACAGCCAATAAGAGCCAGTCAATCATTTCGCTTATTGCTGTTGCAGTGTTACACTCTGTCTCTCTCTGCCCAATGCGCTTTCACTTTTCGCCTTTATATGTGCTCCTGAGTATAATTATTCAAACAAATTCAAGCATTTGCTCTGATTACTTTTAATTAAAACATATTTTTAGTTTTAACATAAATTTTAAAGATTGGATATAAATTTGAGTGTTTATATATATATTATATATATATATATATGAATAAAAAATATTATGAGTAATTTTTAGTATCATATAAACCTTTTAACCTATAAATTATTTAATTGATTTTTTACGTCTAGCAATACAGATTTAGGTGTTTTGGCAGTTTTTATTTGCGTGGTAACAACATAGTTTTGTAACTTTGCACGTGCGTGTGTACGTGCGCGCACACGCACACACACACATGCACACGCGCATACACACACACATACACAGTTGTAAGAGTTATGTTCCGGAAACTTTTGCATAAGTCAAATGTGATGTAGTTTCATGGAACTTGAACTTATTAATTGATATATAATTTTATCTCTTGGTTGAAACATTATCAGTAATTTAAGCCATAACATACATAAAGGAAACTACACAAGAAAACCTGCTTAAACATGACATTTTGTTTTGAGTCAATGTGTATTTTTTTAATAACTGTATCTATTAATTCAATTTTTTCTTATAACTCGCGCTTATGTACGTCGGAGTTGGACTGTGTGTGTGTGTGTGTGTGTCTGAATTAATATTATAACTCATGTCTAAGTGATTGCAGATCTCTATTCAGCAGGTATAATTTGTCTCATGTTTGTGTTTTTCTCTGGATATGTAATTCCAGTAAATTAGAAGCTGATTGAACATGTTTTGTGACATTCTAAAATAGTTAAGAAACTTGTCATTGCTGACTTTCAGATCTCTCATTTATGTATAAAACTGTTCCACAACCAACCGTTCACATATCATCTGATGCATCCAGAATCGACGTTGTCTACGATGGCGACATCTTCGTACGGGAAGAGGAAGGAGAAGAAATTCTTTGACAGAGTCAATGATTAAACTGATGTAAAAAGTAAATAAAACAATCTTATGAATAGAACTATTTTCAAACACTGAGAAAATGGACAGTGGTGCATCTCTGAAACGTGGCGCCACAAAGAAGCGGGTACAAGCGACTGAGTGGCGCCACAGAATGGCCCATGTGTAAGGAGCGTAATAGAACACTGTTACAACTAGTGAACTGTTGACAATTCATCAAATAAGGGTGGGAGTAGTAGTATAAACAATTATAAATAAACATTCCAGCTTCTAGTACAAACAGGCACATGACTCCTGACTCAGAACATCATATAGTTTGTCTCAAATAAGTTGATAGCAAAGGTGCTGTTAGGCTAAATAAACTAAGATGGTATCTGTAGACTCAACATGTCAGCTGTAACTCAACACTTTATAGAATTGTGTATGTTTATGTCTGCTATCAACTAATATAAGATGAAGCACAGGAGATTACAGAAAAATTAATTAACCTAATGTCTTCCTGACTTTTTACATAACTGTCTATCTTTGTGGCTTATATGAAGACTAAGACCATGTGACTTTCAGCTGACAAATTATTTTTACAGGCAGTATAGAGTGGAGTGTTGTCACAAGTGATATCAAGAGTTCGTTTGTTACAATTGCCATCTAGTACCATCATATAACTTTGTTATTAGTTGTTATGAATCATGGGGATATTTATACTTATGTAGGAAAATTATATTTTATAATTATGAATAACTATAAGTAATAACTTGTAGTTTGTAAGACTTTTTCCTAATAATGTCATAAAAATAACATATATTTTCAAAGGAATCATAGGATATGGATGTGGTATATGAAAGTATACAGACTATAAATGTATGTGAAAACACTACTTTCATATGAAAATGATTTATTTCTGAACAAACACAGAATAACTGTAAGAAAATCAATACAGTTAGTGTACCAAACCCTAGGCTTAATAAAGTAAAGGGCTTATACACTAAAAACTCGTTTATCCGAATTTGATGGGACTGCGCCCGTTTTGGATAAACGAAATGTTGGATAAACCGAAACTTCTATTTAAATAATAGTTAAGAAACTTGTCATTGCTGACTTTCAGATCTCTCATTTATGTATAAAACTGTTCCACAACCAACCGTTCACATATCATCTGATGCATCCAGAATCGACGTTGTCTACGATGGCGACATCTTCGTACAGGAAGAGGAAGGAGAAGAAATTCTTTGTCAGAGTCAATGATTAAAACTGATGTAAAAAGTAAATAAAACAATCTTATGAATAGAGCTATTTTCAAACACTGAGAAAATGGACAGTGGTGCATCTCTGAAACGTGGCGCCACAAAGAAGCGGGTACAAGCGACTGAGTGGCGCCACAATAAAATAAAAAAAAAGAAATAAATGAAACTGACTACATTTCAATTGAAGCAGATGAAACCACGGATTGTGCCACTCTGTCACAAATTGTGTTAGTTGTGAGGTATGAATTGAACGGAAAATTACATGAGAGATTTATCAGTTTTGTCAGTCCATAAGATCACTCCGCTGAAGGTATTAGTAATACTATTTTTGAAGAATTAGCAAAATTAGAACTTGATAAGATGCCTAGTGAAATTATTGCACAAAGTTACGATGGGGCAGCAGTAATGAGTGGAAAACATAGTTTTTCTTTTTTTTTAGCGAAAATTCAAAGAAGTGCCCAATTTAAAACTGTATTAAAGTTGGAAAACTATATATGAACAGACTGATAATTAGAAGAAGTGATGCATATATTAATAATAATAACAGTACACTATTGCATTTTTAAATGTTCTAAATGAATCAATTTAGCATGGCAATTATTTATTAATATACAAAACACATTATTTCAGTATTTGTGTGTGGTTGTTCTTTATGTTAAGTCTATATTTGCAGTATATAATGTTAAAAGTAAGTCAATATTGTTTACATATATTCATCATGTAACTAAAGAGCAGTGTTTCTTTGAGTGCCTGCAGTTCCTGTTTAAATTATTTTATACAGAACTAATATTGGTATAATTAGCTAAGAATTAAGATCTATGATTTTTGTAAAGAAATCATTTCTGGATCAAACAGTAGTAACAGTCTATTAACAATGAATAGTACTAACAATTAATAATTCAAGAGAAAGATATTCTATAATCTGTGAAATATTTACTGTAGTAACGAAGATTTAATTAGTATCAAGACTTAATTGGTATTTGGAAATATTTTATCTCTAATTTTCAGAGATCTCCAGAAGCTAACTCTGTCTGGATACAGCATTTCTTCCATTGTAAGTTTGTTTGTCTGTATATGCAAATATTTAAGATTAGTATAATTAGTTGACTGCCAAGTAAATGTGCCTGTTCCTGGATTTTGAGGGTTGTCACTGATTGGATGAGGTGTAGGATTTCTGAAACAAGAATTACAAAATTGAAATTTTATTTTATTAACTTAATATCACTTTGGGTAATATTTATTTACTAGCAAATTAACACTGTTATAAATTTAAAGTAATTAAAATCTGAGTTTGAAGAAAATTACAGGAAAGAAAACTGAACCAAGGGAGAGAAGCTGTAACAAGATAATACATACCTACTTAGGATAAAAGGAAAGTACAAAAAGCTAAAGAAAGAAAACACATGTTCCAAATAAGTAAAGGGATCTAATATTATTTATCACAATCAGAAACAGAAGAACCACCTGAAAATTTATTAATAGAGAACAGGAAGTATTCTAAGATGCAGAAGGTGTACATAACAATATACATGTTTGATATCTTCTGAAAGACTAAGTGAAACAGCAAAATTTGTAAATATAATTATGTCACTACTGACTCGGAACATAAGTTTTTTATTGGTAAAAACTTAAAAGTTTTACTTTATAGCCTGAACCTGTTTTCGCTTATTATAAGCTTCGTCAGACAATTATATTTAGTTAATCACAGTAGCAACATAATTATATTTAGTTAATCAACAAACACGTCGTGGACAACAAAATCCAAACTTTTGTACAAACAGTTTCTCTTAGAATTGGTAAAATACAGATGCAACACTTCTTATGGATATAGGACTGATCTAATCTGGAACTACTGTAATACTACTACTACTACTACTGTAATCGCACTGAAATTCCCATAGAAAGGAATCCCATACAAAAATGGCATTAAAGACAATGGCAGTTACAGCCTAAGGAGAGAATATTAAACTATTTTATGGCCTGAGAATGGCCCAGAGCTCCAGAATATTACAAATTTTTTCTTAAAAAATTTTCAGGTGTGGATTGTATGTTATTATGTGTAATTGCAAATTACTCTTTATCTTTAGTTATTTTTGTTATTCACACCTACTACAGAGGCCTTCCACATTAGTTTTTAAGTTTAATTTTCATTATTCACACCTACAAACATGGCCTCCTAACACTGTAAGTCCTAGACCCACCACTGAGTAAAGACTGTGAAAATATAGAGGAACAGTAACAACAAATGCACCAAGTTGAATTTATAGGACAGTACTAAGAACAAAATTGGGCTTGAATATAAAGACTAGTAAGTGGTTAAACAAGGTAGCCTCTGGGTTGGAAGATTTGTATTGGAACTCTTGCTCGGTGTACAATATAGTGTTGAAAAAATCATGTGGTAAGATATCTCCCAAGCAATTCTGGGAAAATATGAAACCAGGTAATATCAGGTCAGATCAGTTAAAATCAACCTAGTAAAAACAATTTAAAAATTATCTAAAAAAACGCATGAAAATGTAAATATAGGAAGAAAGTATTACTGTGACTGTAGAAATTAAAGAGGACTATGGTGTGTCTGTCACGCTCTTCAAAATCTGCTTGGCTGAAACTTTTTAAAAACTGGAGGAGAAAATGTGAAGGAGTAGGAATTCTCCTAAACAGCATTAGGTATCTTTAAACATTAAGTCTATTAATGACCAGCCAGTGTAGCCAAGGACTATGTTGATGTAGAATTATAAATTATAAAAGAATTAAAAGATGGGACTAGAGGTATAAGTGTGCAAGTGAGGTCACCTGCATAAGAAAATGTATTTTGTACAAAATTAAAAAGTTCAGGAATAATTTTCATTCAGTAAAACAGAAGAGTAATTGCTTTTCTTCTTTAAGAGAATAATTTTGAAGTATTTCATCCCTGTCAAACATTCTGCTAACACATTTGTTTGAAAGAAATAATAGTAATAAATCTACTCAGAACAACTTTTACCATAAATAGTCAGAATAGTACAACTGTCTTGTTATTTAAAATGTTTGCTATTTGACTATTTGTTAGTTTTTGTTTATAGTAGAATAGAATAGAATTTGTTTATAATAGAACAGGGAATATAATTTTATAAGTACCCCTTGGCCCCCTCCCAATTATGGCTATGACTAGAGGTGAGCACAATTAAAACTGAGAACATGTGTAATCAACTAAACGCTATGCAACTCACCGTCTGTGGCTTTAGTAAATGTCTTTTTATACAATTGACATGTTTTGGGACACTTGTCCCATCCTCAGAATTTTTAAAAATGTCTCTTCATACCATCATATGATGGCACAGTCGTCAATATATTAAAATATTAAAATCCACATATCAAAAAACACAATCACATTACACAAAGTTCGCGCACAACAGTTTTACGGTATACACCGCATGGTAACTGACAGTGCACTCCAATAACAATAAACAGCCCACTCGATTTATTCCATTAACAATATGAGAACATGTGTGTTGGAAGAGCACAACAACCTATAGTATCGAAGATGAACGGTGATTTAAATTCTGAAGGAATATAAATATCTGAGCCTCATACAGGAAGTAGCATCAGGTGAAACTTCAAGGAAATCACACGAGAAAGAAAAGCTGTACCTATGCATGAAATATTATGAACATTAGAATACTATGGAATTAGAACATATCCAAACAAATAATTTGTGTCCAAATCCAAAGCAATTTGTACATAGTTTACTTGATATAGTTTTTTTCTTGATATATTATTAACTTAATATTATATAAATAGTGTATAATCAAGGAATGTTATTTGTGTAATCAAATAATTGTGTTTTGTTTACAATTATTGCTTTTGAGCATCAATCTGTACACTTTTAGCTGACAATGAGCATACCATGATGTCTTAAGTAAGCAAAAAAACAAAAAATACTGGTACCGATTCTGCACCCACGTGTGTGTGTGTGTGTGTGTGTTTAAAGAAAGCTCAGGCCTACTTTATTGAATTATTCGTTGTTAGTCTATAGTCCTTGTATTATTTATAGTCTTCTATAATTTTAAACTAGATTTTATTAGTATATTATTATTATTATTTCATTTCACTTCACAGCCAGGATGAATGGCTGGAAATGTTCACCTGTCTCAGTTTTTGTTGGCATTAGGTGGTAGTAACCAAATTTCAACCTGAAACCTAAGCTGTTGTCCTCTTCCAATTCAGTTATGTACATACTTTCTAACTACATGAGCTGTATTTGAGACAGCTATCTTCTGAATGGTCTGAGATAGTTATGTACCAGGTAAGTTATTTTAATGTGTTTTAATGTTGTTACTAATTTCTCCCATTACTCCTATGGCAATGGGAACTATCTGTGTTCTTAACTTCTATTGAAAGATGTCTATATTTACTTAATTTTTCTGACTCCCGCACGATGTTACAATCAGATGGTGTGGTTATATCTATTAGTAGTCAGATTTTATTCTGCTGATCCCTTACAACTGTATCTGGCTTATTGTTGGCTATTTGCAGTTGCATATTCCATAGAATTGTTACCTGATCTTTTTATGAAACAATTTTTGGTTTATTCATGACTTCTTTATTATACCATTCAGGACACCCGCTAGGTGTTTGTGCTCTTGTATGCAATCTTGAATTTGCCGCCCCATGTCTTTCTAATATCTCGGTGTCTCTAAGCTGTGGTTGATCTTAGATAACGTTTTTTAATTTTTAACTTGTCTTTAACCAGCTAAAACTGATACGATTAATATAAGTTATGTTCTTAATGTTACTACGGTGATTGGGCATGTCAAGAACAAATATGTTTGAAAAAAGGTAGCCTATTGAAAAATGCTACATCCAACAGTTTTGGAAAATTCAGTTCATTAATCAAATTTGCCATGTTGATCTATGCCTTATCTCGAAAATCATTTTACGTTTATATCTCTATTTTTTAAAATAATTCATCTTTCAGGTACTGTAATTAAATAAATTACTACTGAAAAATCCATATACACTATCAAATATTTTTAAGTTTTTGAATGTGCTGTCTGAAGAGGATAAGCTCTAATACTGGACTTTGTAAAAAACTTTGTAGGTACTTTTTGAATTTTCTGGGCTTTAGGGTCTTTTTTGAAGTTCATACAAGAAATTTATGAGAAATTTATAATATGGATGCATTTAGAAGACTTTGAGATACATTAAAAAGTTGAGATTGAGTGGGTAAAACATATTTATACACACTGATGATGAAATGATTTGTAAACCCCTGGTTGTGGCCTCCATGTGCAGTGCACACATTGCATGCCCACTTATGACGGCCCTGATACATACATTGATTGACAATTTACATATATTGAAATATATCAGCTTACATGTGTGTGTAATGTGATGTTCTATGTATTCTATTGAAGTAAGGATAAAATGGTTTCAGATTGATTTTGGCATACTCTAAGCTCAGCATTTTCTTGGAATTTTAGTATTTTGGCTTTGTAGTAATTAATACTAACTGCTTGATCTTGACATGCAGTTACTAATGCTTCTGTTTCCTCTTTCATGTCTCCCTCAGTAAGTCTTTGGTCTCTAAGTTTTTTGTTTATTGTTTTTTTTGTATCTCTATTTTGTGCTGTCCATGGTTTTCGATTTCCTATCCAATCACATTTTCCTTTGGTTTGTAGTTTCTTTCCAACTAGTTCTTTTATCTCTCTTGGATGTATCGTTACTCCTAAATTCGTTACATTCTCTATAACTCTTTCATCCCTCTATTACTGATTTCTGAATACCTCTTTCCAAATCATACATTGCCACTATTTTTATATATTCATCTATGAAGGTTTACAAGTATGAAGGCAGTGGCGCTAATGTACTTTCATGTTTTAATTCTATTTGTATTAAATGTTTCTTCCCCCTTGCCATGGTAAGTATAATCGATGGCTATCAGCTTTTTGGTGTAATAAACCATTCACACATCTATTATTCGCACATCTCCTCTACACTCTCTTATACCTATACTATACTCGATTACTGGTGCAACTAATGTTCTTTTAGCTATAAATTTATTTTTTCCTAATAAACCAGTGTTCATAATATCTGTTGGACTCATCTGTAATTTTCGATACTTTCCCAATATCCGTACTCACAGCACATTTTTAATGATTTGAATGTGCGATTGTATTGATATACTACAAAGTAAAAAGAAGTAGTGCACTGTTTGTAAATTATTCTATTTCATAATGTAAAGCAAAAATATGTGTTTTCATTTCTAAGGTTAGGTAATAATGGTTTTGGGTTTTAGCTTACTGTTTACAGCAATAAAAGTTATGGTTAGGAAAAATATGATGTTTACTGTGTAGACACAATGTTTGAAAGAAAGTAACATTAAAAGCAAAGAACATAATGTTTTTTTAACAAAAACAACAACGGAAAGTGTAAGGTGAGAATACAATTATTTTTTAGTAGTAAGATAAAAAAAACAATGTATTAACAAATGAAAACAAGATCTGTTATTCATTAGATGGCCAATATTCTTTTATGTTATTCAGTAAAATCTCGAAAACTTCACTGGATGCAAATTTTATATGAAATCCCACCTTAATTTGAGTTGATTGATTTTAGAGCGATATGCACAAAAATCGAGTATTAGTAAAAATAAACGAGTAGTAATGGAAAATGAATTCTGCCACAAAAAAGGAGACAATAGCCAAGGGTGGTTGTTGCGCCACCCCACCTTACTTCGAGTTTTTTTACATGGATTTCACAGAAAGCAGGTATTATTTTAAAGTTATATTAATTTCCATGTGTAATTTTAATTTGCATATTAACATAACAACATCAACTTTTGGTGTCACAGGCACATGACAGAGTTATATTATTGCTAGGAACATTTTTTGTAAATAATATGACAATGAACACAATTGCAAACTTTTTTTGCAACATACACACATACATTTTCATGATTTCTATTGAAAAACTAAAATTACACACGATATTCACTACATATCCATGTTAATATTGAGTAATTGAAATATCAAAATGAGTATGGGCATGGTTATTTGGAAAGTATCTATTACTGTCTGTCACACTGTCTTCCATCTGTTGTTCTATACATTTTCCTAATTATTCTATACTTAGGTATTTGTAAGATTCCCCAGTATCAAGCTCTTGAACTGACTATTATTGTGTGCATTTCCAGATTTTACCTCTAAATGTGGGATTTCGTTGTCCATAACTAAATATAATTAGCCAACTTTGCTTTAGCACACTTTTCTAGACCAAAGTTCATTTTAATGTTATTAGTAAATCTTGTTATGATTGACAGCTCCTTCTCTAATTCATTTTCTGATCTTGCAAATAATTTGAGATCGTCAACATAATTAAATGATTTATTTTTTCTTTCTATTATTTAAATTGATTTCCAGTGTTTGACTCCATCAGCTCCTCCAATAGTGGAAATAGTAAGATTCACAACAGTAATGACAGTCCCACTAGAATATTTCATTCTTAATTTGTACAGTCTCAACTTTCAGAGTTTTTTCTTGTTATAAGTTAAGTATTAAATCATTTCTCCATTTTTCATAGTTGTTTCTAGGAAGTCTATAATTGTATTATTATTATTTGTTTAAAATAAATGTTAAGGACTTCAATTAACCAAGAATGGGGAACACTATCAAAGGTTTTCTGGTCCTCTTGTCAAAAATAAACGTCAGTTTTTAGATATTTTTTTACAGTTTTCTATTATTGGCTTGCTTGTCAGTAGTTATTCTTCACATCCATATATATGTTTGGACCTCACAAGGAACTTCAAAAAAATTTGAAGTTCCTTGTGAGCAGTAGTGGCTCGTACAGGGAGGGCAAAAGGGCGCAGCCCTCCCACTAAATTTGCAAATTAAACTTGTCAATAATATAACTATAATGTGTAGTATTCTTATTGAAAGATATTTTTGGGGCGACTAATAGCGATCACCCGATGTTTTTGGCATGGCCCCGCAGCCGCTGTAGCCCTCCCTGAATAGGCCGTTCTTTCGGGGAGCGGGGCAAGAGACGTATACACATCTCTATGCATTTAAATGAGCATCCGCCATTACAGGTGGGACGGTGGCCGCTTTCTGTTTCGCAGCTAAATTCATAGAGAAACTAAGTTGTTCAAAACTTCTCATAGTGCATATATTTTCTCTTGTGTTTTATATAGTTTTGATTGTGTTCTTGTTGTACTTTTTGTGTAAACGTAATGTTCTAATAATTTATTCTTTATTAGGCAGTATATTCTGTGTACGATAGTGTTTTTGTCGAACCTTGTGTACATAAACGTGTAACTTATTCTGTGTGTTCTGTGCGTATTTGTTAGAAACAATTAAAATGGCTATGAATTCGGTAAGTAATATTAAACGTTTGATTATTTCAAATTCACTTACTTATGAAAAGAAAATAGAACTAAAAAAATTAGGGCCACCAAAACCGTATTTAGATATTACACAACAAAATTATAAAACGGACAGACCAGCATCAAGTAAAAAAACTACACAAGAAAATTTAATAGAAACTTACTTACATGCTGATTGGATATGTGGATGTGAGATGATCAATTCCTTTTTTTGTTATGTATGTTTGGTGATGAACCTAAACAGTGATTCAGTCTGGACTGAAAATGGAATTAAGGACTTGAAACATTTGGGAGAAAAAATTAAAAAAACATAAAATTAGTGAAACTCATATGAACAATTGTATTGAATATTCATTGTTAGGAAAAGTCAATATTAGTTGCCAGTTAGACAGTGCATATAGATTAAAAATTAAACAGCATAATGAAGAAGTCTCTAAGAACAGATACATCGTAAGTAAGTTAATTGACTGTGTAAAGTTTTGTGGAATATTTGAACTAGCTTTAAGGGGACATGATGAAACAAACACATCTGAGAATCCAGGTATTTTTAGGGGCTTAGTAAATTTAATGACAGGCCTAGATAGCACCTTAAGAGAGCATATTGAAAAAACAAATAATAGGGTTTTCGTTGGTCTTTCTAAAACAATTCAAAATGAAATTTTGGATTCTATTTATGCAGTGTGCACTGGACTAATAAAAAAAGAAATAAATGAAACTGACTACATTTCAATTGAAGCAGATGAAACCACGGATTGTGCCACTCTGTCACAATTGTGTTAGTTGTGAGGTATGAATTGAACGGAAAATTACATGAAAGTTATCAGTTTTGTTTCAGTCCACAAGATCACTCCGCTGAAGGTTTTAGTAATACTATTTTTGAAGAATTAGCAAAATTAGAACTTGATAAGATGCCTAGTAAAATTATTGCACAAAGTTACGATGGGGCAGCAGTAATGAGTGGAAAACATAACGGTGTTCAAGCAAAAGTTAAAGCTGTGTACAAGAATGCCCAGTGTATACACTGCTATGCCCATCAACTAAACTTAATTATTGAGCGCGCTGCATCACAAAACAAGCAAGTAAAAATATTTTTCTGTAATTTAGATGGCTTTACAACATTTTTTTCAAGATCTTCCAAGCGAACTGCCATACTTGATGAAGTAGTAAAGAAACGTTTCCCAAAATGTTCTAATACCAGGTGGAATTTTAAATCCTGTTGTGTGACAACAGTATTTATTCATAAAAATGACATTTCTGCTGTTCTTGAAAAAATCATAGATGACGAGAATGACAAGTCCACTGTTCAGAAAGCACTAGGACTGAAAAACACATTAAATAATGATGATTTTAATTTTTGGTTAACATTTTTCAACAAAATTATGCCAGCCTGTGACATTTTGTTTAATCAATTACAGTAAGTAGAAATTGACAGTATTAAAACACACCAGTGTGTTGCCTCATTCAAGTCACACATTCAAAACGTTAGAGATTATATTGATTTTGATGCCAGTCTGTCTGCAACAAATGATTTTGGAGAATCATCACAAAATCCAAAAAGGTCACGTTTTGATGAAAGCAAGAAGACTGCAGCTAAAGAAGTTTGTGACATAATAGTTACCAACATAGACGACACATTTTTATTTTCAGACCATTTAGCAATAGCAGTTTTGTTGCAACCAACCCTGTTTTCTAAACATCAGCTTATCTTTCCAGAAACACAGTTACAAATTGCTGCTAAAGAATTTAATTTAAATGAAACTGCATTAAGACATAAACTGGTAGTTCTATACAGCAGACCTGACTTCACAAAGGCAACTGGCGCATTGGTTCTACTCAATTTTGTATATGAAAACAATCTAGTTACTGTTTTTCCCGAACTGGTAAAACTATTAAAAATTATTTGTACAATCCCTATGACTACAGCAGAAAGTGAACGATGTTTCTCAACTCTCAAACGCATTAAAACATTTACACGTAATACAATGAAAAAGGACAGACTAAGTGCTCTGGGAATGTGTTCAATAAAAAAAAAAATGTTAGAAATAACTCCTAATTTCAATGAATTAGTTATTGACCATTTTGCCAAACAAAAGGAGAGGAGAATGGATTTCATGTTCAAGCAAATAAACTAATCCAAGGTAGGGAACAAATATATTTTATTTAGTAATGCATGCATTTAATAATATAATTTCTTAAATATTTAAGTTTAGGAACGTGAACTGCTTACGTATATAAATAATTTGTTTCAAACACTGTTTAAATATTGGTAGTTTGCAAGGTAGGTTTTTGATATTAACAATAATTTTAGTAGTGAAGCAAAAGATTCAATTTTACAATTATTTGATGATAATAGCAATAATTTAGTTTCTACTGGTGACTTTTTTTACATAATATATGGGTACAACTAAATTTTGCCCCCTCCAGTCAAAAACATTACCAGCTGCCACTGCTTGTGAGGTCTTAAACATGGTTGAAATCAACCATGGCGGGATCACTACACAGTCCTAAGTGAAGACTATGCTAGATTATGCTATTCTTGGTGGTTTAACTTATGCATCTGATAAAGCATTGAAGATTTGGATAATACCTCTCCCTCAAATGAGATTTGGTTTCATTTACATGTCACCCACTGGAGCTCAGAAAAGCCTCTTTTCATCTATCAACAGCCTGGTGTAGTCTCAAAAAATGGTGTATAGTGTGTTGTTCCACAACAATAAAGTATCAGTCCTATATTTTTTAAGACATACTGAATGTAATAGCTGTATCAAGAGAGTGTTATGCAGTTCATTGGAATATTACAGGAAGGTAAAAGGTACACATGGTTTTAAGAAGGTGGGCTCACATATTATTCAGCTAGCTCTACAATGGATCTTTAAAATACTGGTGTAGGAATGGGTGTATAACCATCTCCTGATCTCTCTTCAGTGGATTATTTTCAGTAGGGCTATTTAAAGTTTTGTGCATATGCTAATATGCTGATATAAAAGAGAAATATTAAAAGACTGTGTTACAGGTTTGTAAATATTTCCCAAAAATATCTTTGTACCAGTGCTTAAAATTTTCACTAGTTTAAATGTATTTTTGCAATGATAATAAAACAGCATAATAAACAAATATTTTCTCTTATTTACATTATCTCAGTTATGTATTAAAATGAACACCTGATTACAAACTTTCATGTTTTGTGTGGAAAGGGTGTTAAGTCCAGTACCAAATCAATCTCCATTTCTTTCAAAAAACCAAAAAACTACTACTACTACTACTACTACTACTACTACTACTACTTGTAAAGGAATTTAACTTTATTCCAAAACATCCTGGTAGTGTCGCCAATTGTAAAAGCTCTTAATCTTTTTCAAATCTACCCGCCCAAAATATTACCTACCTTAGTGATTTAATTCTCGCACCTACCTTATCTTTCATCAATACGTCATAGGGTCACCAGCATATTGGAAGTTAATATGCAAACTGTTCCACTCTTTTCATTAAACTATACCTATATGATTTAAACACTTTATTTCCCTGGACTCAGAAACCTCTAGAATTCGATTTAGGAGAGATTTGGATGCAGGAAACAGACTAAGGTTCAATGCAATAATTACATTCAACAAGTATATATATGGTAATTAGTAAATCACCCAACACTGAACATATATAATCCTTATTTGCACAAGATTACTTTACTTAATCTATCAAGCCGAACCAGCAGTTCGCTTTCACGCTCTCATTCATTCTCTAAAAACCCCCCTTAGATTTGTGCTCTCATTACGATCTGAATTTAGTGTTTTAATACTGAATACATAGTTGTTGATAGCTGTCTGGTTGACTTAGTTTCGAAAGTACTTATCTGGAGACGTTACTCCACATGTGTCGTCATTGTTTTTGTAGTTCACTGTTGTTTCAATACTCACTAAACTGTTAATTTAATTTTGGTGATTAACTTGTATACTTGAAGAAATTTATTTAGCACTGTTTTATATGTATTTTTCACTTTTTGAAGGCCTAAATCGACTTTGTCCGCGGACTGGGTTCAACACCCAGTTCGGCGTTTGGCTGCTGTTCGTAGACTGGGCTAATGGCGGTTGGTCAGCGAATACTACAGGAGCTGGTCACGTGGTACCCCTTCCTCATTGATCGAGCTATCGAAACGTTCTAGAATATCGTAGAAGCTAGGATTTCGTTTCCGTATTAAAAACACGTGTTCATTTTGTGATATTCTTCTGACGTCAATCGGATCGCTAAAAATTTGTGCCCATATATGGCTTGGTTTATTTATTTTGTGACAGTAACGCCTATGTCACTCTGGCTGATTCATACCATTCCCATTTTGAAAGTCATATTTTATTCAATTTTACATAGATCGTGTTATTGCACAATATAAAATAATTATCCCCATTTTGTACTGTCACAATACCCCCTCAATGAGAGGTTTTATGCCAAAGCATAAACACTCTCATTGACAAAACCTAAAAGGATCAGCTCGGATTTGGCGCCACGACCCCCTGAATTTTATTTATTAAAATCATGGGTAACTCACCCTCCTGATCCTGTGATTGTGGCCGCACCTGCATGACTTTACTGGACTTCCGGCTGTAGAATCCAAACACCATAAAGCCAGACAGGCACTAGACGCCCCTGCCCTGACGCGCTGGCCAGCACAGGGTTGCCACCACAGTGTCACCAGACTCTGAAACAATCGACAAAACATTACTAAGTGGCCTTTCATTTTTCCAGATCCTGAATTGATTTGGTTTCCTTTTAGCCGTACTGGTTTGTCTTTTTTGAAGTACTGGCTTTTCTTAACTTCTAAATGTTCACACAACATTGTTTAACAGAAATATCCTTAACATAACAGAATACACTTTGTCCTAAACATCTAACATCGACATTCTCTTGGAATTTATAATTCCAACTTCAAAATGATTTACTAATTCCAGTCGGAATTCAAGTAAATACCAATTTCATATTACCTTTTTCACTTAAACATCTCATTTTATCTCTCATTTTCTCATCATTATTACCGTTTACTTCTGCTAACTCTATACAATACAAAACCTGGTTACAAAAAAACAGTAAATTATACAATACAATAAGTACAGTCACCCATATGTGTATTTTCAACACTGTATTCTTAATCGTTACCATGATTTAATCACCACTCTCACCTATTTTATCATTCATTTAAACTCCTCCACAACATTGTCTACTGTCCCATACAATTCAAGTCAAAAAATAAATTTTTCGAATTTATTCCCAACGTTTCCATCTTTTACCTTAATTAAAGCATATCAAATTAGTTCAATTCCATGATAACATTCACAATTACATATATGTCAATTCATACTAACAATCAATCCCCCTTATCATAATACAATCAATCAAAATTAATAACATTGAGTACACACAAACACACACTGTGTATTTTCCAATACCTTATCATAACAACAACATAACCTAACATAATACATTTAACATCAATACACATTTATATACAATCTACGTCATATCATGTAATTGTTTACCAAAACGCATTACATAAGTTAGCCAAGTATTTACACCATTAGCTAAAATAATTAAATGTCCATTCACTATATATCTAACCTCCATCATCAAAAATTAATCTGATATTAACATAATACATTTCAGTTTTGTTTACGTTTATCATATTATTACTATTTATATAATAACTCTTTAAATTTGTTTTATCCATTATACCATAACAATTCACCAGATCATTCCCCATTATTATCTCATAAAACTTGTCAACATTAGTATTTTTGATCCAGTGTCCCTTAGTATTTTTTGTCATCACCAGGTAAGTTATGATCTCATCATCATAGTCATCTACTACTACATCAATTATATCGCAAGGTAAGTGCTTATTATCATCATCTACTGCTGCTCTAATTACATCACAAGGTAAGTTTTCATTGTCAACAATTCTCTCAATATTTATTCTCTCTACTAACTCTCCATACCCTCTATTAACCTCAAACAACTATATCTCTCTCCCTCTCTCTTTATAATCACTTTCCCAACCCCATTTAATTCTCTCACTCCACGCAGAGGGCAATACAACATTACTAAAACACATCCTGGTTTTACCAGGGAAATCATAATGCATAAAGGGATTATTTATAGACCATTGAGACAAATAAATTATCGAGGAACCTATCTCCTTCAACAACACTCGTGAAGCCTTTACTTCACCTACAACACCGGGAGAATTTGCCCTCCACCCCCCATATTCTCTTAAACTCTCCCTCCATTCTCTCTCAAACTCACGAACACTTATTATTACCCCCTCACTAACCTCAACTCCCATTATATTCTCCTCATCACTACTATTATTCACCGTATCATTCTTAGATACCCCATTTCCAACTATATCTTTATTATTATTCAACATTATTTCACTATCATTACTTACCTTGTCAACATTATGATTATCACTTATATTTTCTCTATCTTCACTATCACAACCGATTACTGTCGTATGTTAAGCTTTGCAACTCAAGAAGGAATGCGGTGACGTATGCCATTCCACTGCACTTATCAAGGTACTACTACACATTTAAAATACGTTTAACACTGCCTCTCGCACAATTCCATACAGAACAAATACGTACTGAACAATGTTTACAGAACCAGTAATACCGCACCAACACAAGCACGCGTTATGATTAAGTACTAAGAAGTAGACCCCTCACTCTTCAGACGTCTCGGCAGCACAGCTTGTACGAACACAGTACCTTGTTCTCCATTGTTTCATTATTATTATTTTCATTACTCTTACCTGTGTCTCTTTTACTCTCTTTTCTTTTTCTTATGTCATTGACATCATCTTGCATTTGTTTCACGATGGTACTACAATGTTTGTCAATCTCGTTTAGACGTTTGTTCATATTAATTTCGAATTTGACGTTATTTTGTTTAATTTCATTAAAATTACTCTCAAATTTAATGTTTTGTTCATCGAACTTACTATCGTTTACATCAAAACGACTATTCATATTACTCCTTACTTCATTAAATTTTACATCTAACATCGATTGTAACATTTTCATTATTTTATAGTCAGATTCACTACTCTGTTTTATTGAGACTGGTGTTGAATGCACTTCAACGTCCCCCATTATAATTGATTCGGTTAGACTGCTCTCTTTATTTAATACACCAATTGACTGACTTTCTGATTCATTAATGACAGTCGAGTCAGACCAGCTGACTTCCTCCTCATTATTCTCCATATTTTACTTATTTTTAGTTACAATACTTATTACGGTTTAATATCGAGATAATTGAGTGTTTATATTTACTAAACAAAAACTTTTCAGACCACATGCTATTTTGAACGTCTTAACCTAAAAATTTCAAAATTTGTCGCCACTCCCAAGCCTATTTCCTGTCATCCAATTTCAGGCCTATTTTACATAAAATTTACATAAAATCCTGGCAGGGTTTCTCCAATTGTAAAGGAATTTAACTTTTTCAATCTACCCGCCCAAAATATTACCTACCTTGGCGATTTAATTCTTGCACCTACCTTACATTTCATCAATACGTCATAGGGTCACCAGCATATTTGAAGTTAATATGCAAACTATTCCACTCTTTTCATTAAACTATACCTGTATGATTTAAACACTTTATTTCCCTGGACTCAGAAGACTCTAGAATTCGATTTAGGCGAGATTTGGATGCAGCAAACAGACTAAGGTTCAGCGCAATAATTACATTCAACACGTGGTCTTTGTGATATAGAAATTGGTTTTTATTTTTCATTTTTTAAATTAAAACGGGCGTTACCCCTATATATATATATATATATATATATATATATATATATATATATACAGGGTGATTCACGAAGATATGCAGAGATTTTAGGAGCTCATTCTGCATGTAAAAATAAAGAAAAAAGTTCATGTAAATAAAGCATAACGCTTCGTTAGCGAGTTATGGGTAGCCAAATATTTTACCCTGATTTCAGCTCCTCTGGTCATATTAGGCCGTACTGAAGTTCTAGGAATCCAAATTAAGGGACAAAATGATGGTTTCATATATTTTTTGACCTGAAAAATTGAATAAAATAAGTTTCAGAACTGTAACTTTAATAGTTTTTGGGAAAACTGGTGAAAAACGCAAAAAATCATAGTCGAAAAACACACTTTCTATTTAATTCAATTTTATTAAGCCCTCTCCTTAAGCTTGTTCGTCTTGAACTGGCAAACCGTCTCTGAAGTAATACTTAGCCAGGCGATCTAGGTGGACGACCTTGAACTTTCGCTGTCATTCCTGTTGAAACCGATAAACAACATCGTTGATTCTTTTTTCACAGTGTAGGGTTCTTCCCAATTAGACTGAAGCTTAGGTGAGCGACCACGACGGCGCTTTGGGTGGAACAACCAGGCCTGATCTCCTTCTTGAAAACCCACACTATTGCTGTGAATGTCATACCGAGTTTTCATTTTATCACTGGCAATCTTCAGCTGTCTTCTTATCAAGCGATTCATTTCTCGCAGTTGGTTTTATATTCTTGGATTTCGTTGTCCATGACGTGTCCGTTACTTAACTAAATATCACTATAGTATTGACGACTCGGAACACTAAGTTTTTTATAAGTAAAAACGTAAAGTTTTACCTTACAGCCTAAACCGGCTTTCACCTATAGAAGGCTTCATCAGAGGTTGTCGTAGGTAGCGCTGTTCGTCTTGTTGTTGGCGACGGGATAGTTTTTCGAAAGATCGAAGCTGTGTGTGTGTGGTGAGATGTGTTCGAATAATGCGTGCGATTTGAATTGTGTCTGTTCGTTTAGGATGTTGTTTTTATTTGTTTTTGTGTGTTTGTATATTTCTAATTGTTCTAGAGTGTCTAGTTTTCGGCCTTTTGTGTGTACGTGTAGAATGTTCATGTTATTGTCGATGTTTTTATATGTGTGGTTTACTTCAATGAGGTGGTTTGCAAAGATAGATTCTGTAGTGGTGTGGAGTGCTTTTGTGTGTTCAATGTATCTCTGTTTGAAGCTACGTCCTGTCTGGCCTATGTAGAATTTATTGCAATTTGAACAATTTAGCTTGTATACACCGGGTAGATTGAATTTGTTTTGTGCTTTGGGCATGCGTTTTGATAGTGTGTGTTCTGTTTTGTTAGTAGTTTTGTAAGCGATTCTGTATCCTGCTTTTTTGAATTTGTGGGCAATTTTTTCTGTTTGTTTGTTGATGTATGTTAGTGTTATGAATTTGTTGTTTTCTGTCTTTGTCTGTTGTTTGTTTTGTGTTTTGTGTAGGAGTTTACTGACTATTGTTCTGTCATAACCGTTAGATTCTGCTAGATATTTTATCGTGTTTAGTTCATCTTTGTAGTCTATTTCATCTAAGGGGATGTTGTTAAGTCTATGTATCATGGTTCTAAAAGCAGCTAGTTTGTGTTGTATTGGGTGATTAGAGGTGTTGCGTATTAGTGTGTCAGTTGTAGTTGGTTTTCTGTATATACTGAATTTGTGCCTGTGTTCTAGTTTTGTGATGGAGAGGTCTAAGAAGTTTATGGTATTGTTGTGTTCGTATTCGGCAGTGAAGGTTATGTTTTTATGTATTTTGTTTATGTGCATTAGTAACTGTTCACATTGTCTTTTGTTTCCCCTGTATAGTATTAGAATGTCATCAACGTATCTGTGCCAATATAGTATTTTATGTGAGTGTCTGTCATTGTTTGTGAGTATTTTTGTTTTTTCTAAGTGTTGGAGGAAGACTTCTGCTAGAATGCTGGATATGGGGGAACCCATGGGTAGGTCTTCGTTCTGTGTGTAGTATTTATTGTTATAAGTAGTTTTGTTTTGTGCCTAAAACGTAACATACATTACTAACATAACAACCAAACACTAACAAAGCTCATAATTGACACAGAAACAAATATACAAAACACAGCACCAGAACATCAAAACACACTAAGACATAATATAAACAACACAATAGGAGTACATAAGACACCAGACAGCAACAACCACAACTCAGAAATACACACAGCCATCAAACTGAGGGAAAAGGCACATAAACACAACATCACATTTGTAAAAGCTGACAAAGGCAACACGACTGTAATTATCCCCACAGACAACCTACACAAAAAAGTACAAAACTTCATGGAACAGAACAACATCACAGAACTAAAACACGACCCCACCGACAGATACCAAAACTCAGTAAAACAAATAGTCAACAAAGCCAAACACTTTATGACACATAAACAAAAGCCCTACATGAAACAAATCCGACCATCAGCACCTACACTCCAAGCGCTTCCCAAAATCCATAAAGAAGACATTCCGATCCGCCCCATTATCAACTACCGTAATGCCCCTGCACACAAACTGGCAAAATATCTAGACAAAATTATTAGACAACACACACAAATAGACAACAACATTGCAGTAAAAAACAACACTGACCTAGTAACAAAAATAAAAGACATACACGTCCCTCATAATTAGCCTCCTTTGACATTAAAAACCTGTACACAAACATCCCCATCTCTGAAACAATCACCATCCTACAAAACAAACTCAAACAGAACAACACACCAGACGAACTCATCAATGAAATAACAGAAACTCTGAACATTATCACAAAACAAAACTACTTTACTTATAACAATAAATACTGCACACAGAACGATGGCCTACCCATGGGCTCCCCCATATCCAGCATTCTAGCAGAAGTCTTCCTCCAACACTTAGAAAAAACAAAAATACTCACAAACAATGACATACACTCACATAAAATACTATATTGGCACAGATACGTTGATGATATTCTAATACTATACAGGGGAAACAAAAGACAATGTGAACAGTTACTAACGCACATAAACAAAATACATAAAAACATAACCTTCACTGCCGAATACGAACACAACAATACCATAAACTTCTTAGACCTCTCCATCACAAAACTAGAACACAGGCACAAATTCAGTATATACAGAAAACCAACTACAACTGACACACTAATACACAACACCTCCAATCACCCAATACAACACAAACTAGCTGCTTTTAGAACCATGATACATAGACTTAACAACATCCCCTTAGATGAAATAGACTACAAAGACGAACTAAACACGATAAAATATCTAGCAGAATCTAATGGTTATGACAGAACAATAGTCAGTAAACTCCTACACAAAACACAAAACAAACAACAGACAAAGACAGAAAACAACAAATTCATAACACTAACATACATCAACAAACAAACAGAAAAAATTGCCCACAAATTCAAAAAAGCAGGATACAGAATCGCTTACAAAACTACTAACAAAACAGAACACACACTATCAAAACGCATGCCCAAAGCACAAAACAAATTCGATCTACCCGGTGTATACAAGCTAAATTGTTCAAATTGCAATAAATTCTACATAGGCCAGACAGGACGTAGCTTCAAACAGAGATACATTGAACACACAAAAGCACTCCACACCACTACAGAATCTACCTTTGCAAACCACCTCATTGAAGCAAACCACACATATAAAAACATCGACAATAACATGAACATTCTACACGTACACACAAAAGGCCGAAAACTCTAGAACAATTAGAAATATACAAACACACAAAAACAAATAAAAACGACATCCTAAACGAACAGACACAATTCAAATCGCACGCATTATTCGAACACATCTCACCACACACACACAGCTTCGATCTTTTGAAAGACTATCCCGTCGCCAGCAACAAGACAAACAGCACTACCTACGACAACCTCTGATGAAGCCTTCTATAGGTGAAAGCCGGTTTAGGCTGTAAGGTAAAACTTTATGTTTTTACTTATAAAAAACTTTGTGTTCCGAGTCGTCAACACTATAGTGATATTTGGTTTTATAATTGCGAGGAATAGTTTTGTGGCTCTTGAGACTGAGTCTCAGGTGATCCAAACATTAAGTCCCCAGGAAGACGAATCTACCGCCCAAACACCAATTTTGCTGGAGTCATGCCGGTTGTGTCGTGTACTGATGACTTATATGCCATGAGGAATAGTGGTATACGTTGGTCCCAGTCTGTTTGGTTCTCATCAACAACCTTTGAAAGATACTGCTCAAGTGTCCTATTGAATCTCTCAACCATCCCGTCCGACTGAGAATGGAGAAGTGTTGTCCTGGTCTTTCGAATTCCGAGTAGACGGCATAATTCTTTAAACACTCCTGATTCGAAATTTCTCCCTTGATCTGTATGGATTTCCATAGGGGCTCCATAACGACTTATTTTATTCAGTTTTTCAGGTAAAAAACTATAAATTATGAAACCATCAAGTTTGTTCCTTAATTTGGGTTCCTAGAACTTCAGTACGGCCTAATATTACCAGAGGAGCTGAAATCAGGGTAAAATATTTGGTTAGCCATAACTCGCTAACCAAGCGTTTGCGGACCTATATTTATATGAACTTTTTTCTTTATTTTTACATGTAGAATGAGCTCTTAAAGTCTCTGCATATCTTCGTGAATCACCCTGTATATGGTGATTAGTAAATCACCCAACATTGAACATATATAATCCTTATTTGCACAAGATTACTTTCCTTAATCTATCAAGGCGAACCAGCACTTCGCTTTCACGCTCTCATTCATTCGCTAAAAACCCCCCTTAGATTTGAGCTCTCATTGCGATCTGAATTTAGTGTTTTAATACTGAATACATAGTTGTTGATAGCTGTCTGGTCGACTTAGTTTCAAAAGTACTTATCTGGAGACGTTATTCCACATGTGTCGTCATTGTTTTTGTAGTTCACTATTGTTTCAACACTCACTAAACTGTTAATTAATTTTGGTGATTAACTTGTATACTCAAAGAAATTTATTTAGCACTGTTGTATATGTATTTTTCACTTTTTGAAGGCCTAAATCGACTTTGTCCGCGTACTGGGTTCAACACCCAGTTCGGCGTTGGCTGCTGTTCATAGACTGGGCTAATGGCGGTCGGTCAGCGAATACTACAGGAGCTGGTCACGTGGTACCCATTCCTCGTTGATCGAGCTATCGAAACGTTCTAGAACATCGTAGAAGCTAGGATTTCGTTTCCGTATTAAAAACACGTGTTCATTTTGTGATATTCTTCTGACGTCAATCGGATCGCTAAAAATTTGTGCCCATATATGGCTTGGTTTATTTATTTTGTGATGGTAACGCCTATGTAACTCTGGCTGATTCATACCATTCCCATTTCGAAAGTCATATTTTATTCAATTTTAGTAGATCGTGTTATTGCACAATATAAAATAATTATCCCCATTTTGTACTGTCACATACTACTACACTACTACCACCACCACTACTACTACTACTACTACTACTACTACTACTACTACTACTACTACCTCCTCCTCCTCCTCCTCCTCCTCCTCCTCCTACTACTACTACTACTACTACTACTACTACTACTATATCACCATTAATATTATTATTACTTCTACTACTACAACTATTACTGTTATGAAAAGCATGATACCGTATGTATATTTATTCAAATATGATCGTGATTCTAGATTTAATCCATAACATTAAATAAACCACCAGTTGACAAGTATCTCATTACAATAAAAATAATAATATTTTCAAGCTTACCCATATATAACAAAATTGGTCCATAAATCAACCATTAATTCTGATATTTCTCTATCAGTTTCATTTAGTTTAGGCGGAAACAAGTTGACCATAGTGAATAAGTAGATTAACTCATCGCAGTGGCTGACACCTGAAATGCACAAGTAGACAGCCATGGTTTGAATTTCTCATGGTATTTATTTTTTGTGAACTAATTTTCTAGCGCAAAGAAATTTTATAGTAATCTACTTGAAACACATAGAATATGATCATTATAAAAATTGCAGGTTAGTGGATACAAGGCAATCTACAAGGTACTGGCTAATGGATGATAAGAATGTAGAAAGAAAGGATAAAGAGATATTTAAAGAGATTATTACTGTTGGAAATGAAAGTAAAATCTAAAGAGTGATATTAGCAGATATGGGAAAATATGTTTATGATAATATAATAGTCTGCTCAATTTATACAAATAACACAATATACTCATCTGGGTGTGGCTGTAAGTGTACTCAACAGCGCTCAGTTTGTTATAAATTCACACGGAATTATTGAAATTATGCTAAAACATATTCAGTGATTAAACAATAATATGATAGTGTTCAATAATCAATGTGCAAAATACTGTCAAGTCAATTTAAAAGAAATTAAAATAGAAGGTTTGTGTGGTGAAAGTTATAAGATATGTGTTCAGGTACTATGAGGTATTATAAAGTGCATAAGGTATGAGTGCATATATATTTGTGTATATACTTGTATGCATTTTGTGTATATGTACTTATGTCACTGAGAAATAATGTGTTTTATTTTAAGAAGGCAATCAGAATTCCACCTTTTTATAAACACTGTTTGCCAGCTTTATAGAAAAATATGTAATCTGTTGCAAAAAGTTTAGGCTTTTTGTCAAACAAATGATTACCTAATTAATCTATAATAAACAGGTGAGGATTAGAATATGTAATGTAAAAAAAAAAAGGAAAACAGAATGTGTAATTCTAAACGTAGGCTTAAAACATTATTAGCTTGAAGTAATACCGAGAAGTTAGCCATGGTCGGTTGCTGACAGATTGTGATATAGTAGGCTTATGTTTCGATCCCAGCCACTGGGGACCTTCTTCAGAGCCGCAAAGCGATGGAGAACACATACACCAGATGTTAGCCAAACATTACCCGAAATTTAGGTAAAATAAATTAAGTCATTGTTCAGAAAAACTAGTAATCTTTTTAGTAGTATATGTGAGTGAATTTGACATGTAAATTTATATCATTGGAAGTTTTACATTACAACATATTTTACATTACATTACATGTTCTTAGGTTGAAGTAATACCGGGCTGTTAGGCAAAGCGGACTGCTTTTGTTTCACATGTTTTGAGTGTGATACATATCTCTTATCATCTGAAACTACTAAATCCATGAAAGGCCTTTTAATAAATATTATAATTTAACACTTACTTATATGTAAAACGACAATTGTATTGGAATGTGCATATCGTGGGGTCAGTGGTTAAGTTACCTAAGTCCACTTAGGTGAATTTATGGAAAACTGAAATTAAAGGTTTCAAAGTGCAGTGATAAATCATAAAATTATTAAACTAATTTTCAAGTTTGTTTTTTTATTGTTTTGGAAAATGAAAAGTAAAATAAAAATTACTAATAAAATAAGATGTGCTTTTTGAAACTTTGGACTTAGGTACTTTTACCACTAACCCCTCGATGTGATATTGTTGTGCTCCATGACTTACTGACTGTTTAGTGGTAGGCCTTTACCACTCTGGTTAGTGGTATTTACATTGTCTCTTAGCTCAATATTTACTGCTGTATCATTTAAAGAGTCTGATGGGAAATTTTACTTGTCATTAAGCATGATAGTATAAATATTCTATTTTGAAAGCCCTACAAATCTTGAATTCCTTGGCTACATTCATATATATATATATATATATGATTTCTAAAATTTCCACAAGCATAAACGTTTAACAAAAATCTTAATTTTATTATTGAAGAGTATTTTATTAGTGACAATCATATATGCAGTATTTTATGACAGTTCATGATAGGTGTTAAAAAGAATATACAATATTACCTACTTGCAGAAGAAACAAATTGAAAACATCACAATATATATATATATATATTTCAGTAGTTTGGGGGTTTCTGGTCACTGGTCAGAGTATTTTCTGACCAATATATGTATATTTAGATTTATTAAATATGTTTCTTAAGAATTTTGAGAAAGGTGTCAAAATCAGGTCTTATAAATTTCATCTTGTCTCTATTCTGCAAAAGTTTTTTACTCATATTTGGACGTTTCTTGAGCAAATGATTGATCATGGATCTTTTTACTAGGGAAGTGATAATGACATATGTTGTCTTGTTTATTCAGCAGGTTTTCTGTCTTTTTTATATTGAAATATGTCTATGCCTTACAAATGTCAAATGTCAAATCAAGAAAGTACAAATTATCTATTTCAGTTTCATGTGTCAATTATATTCTGTTATTGATGTTATTCATATATGTTATTGATATATGTCATATACGACATATAGACTTCTAAAATTTCCACAAGCATAAACGTTTAACAAAAATCTTAATTTTATTATTGAAGAGGATTTTATTAGTCACAATCATATATGCAGTATTTTATGACAGTTCATGATAGTGTAAAAGATGAACAAATCTTACATCCTTCTTTTATATATTAAAAACAAGATATCCTGTTGGTAAGAACATATATTAAATTGAATTAATTTTAATAAACTTTCTAGAGCATAACATTTTGAATTGACAGAAGTTTAAGTTTGTCTAAGGTAGTGATTTGATATCACAAACAGAAGACAGTGGACATGAAAATCCTACATGGAATCTTTAGGTGATTATTCAAAAATTGTATCATGAACACCTTATTCAGATTATGAGTAGCTTACTGTATATTGTGTATGCTTCTGAAATATTATTTTCCATTAACAATACAATACATCAACGATAATATGAGGCATATTTCAAAAGTAAGGGCCGATTGGTTATAAAAGGAAAACAAATAATGAGAAAATGAAAAATTTATTAGTAGTTCTAGATACAACATACAAACTTACAGTGCTTTTCTACATAGTCACCGTTTTGTTCCAAACACTTTTGATATCTTGAAGCAAGCTTTTTCAAATCCTCTGCATACAATTTTGCTACGTGATATTTCAGCCAGTTTTGCACTGAGATCTTCAACTCTTCAATTTCCGGGAATTGTTGAAAGCCAGTTCTTGAAGTGTAGAAAGAGATGGTAGTTACTGGGCATGATATCAGGACTATAAGGTGGGTGATCAAAAATCTCCCATCAAAATTTTTGAATTGTTTAGATTGTGCAGGCAGGTATGTGCAGACATGCGCTATCATAAAGGAGAACAATTATTGCTAACCTCAGAATTTCCCTGTAATTGGTTTTGAATAGGACAGTGCAGTTTAGAAAGTGTTTCACCATAGACTTGTGATATGATTATTGTTCCAGGCTCCATGAAATCAACTAAAAGCACATCCTTTTGGTCCCAGAACACAGTTGCTATGATTTTCCTGTGAGACTGGATTTGTTTGAATGTTTTCAGTTTGTGTGAACTGGAATGATGTCACTGCATGGGTTGTTGTTACAATTCAGCATTGATGTACAAAATCCACAGTTTGTCACTAGTGATGATACGGGAAAAAATTCATCCCCTCTCTATGAAAGCAGTCCAAAAAAGCACATATGGATGTCAATCTCAGGTCTTGGTGAGCACTTTTTCAGCACCCATTGTGCACACAGTTTAAGGTAGCATAGAGTGTCAGTCATGATTCTGAATAATGTCGTTTTTAAAAAAAACTTTTGGAAATTCTATGGAAAGTCACTAATCATAAAGGAACAATTTTCTCTTACTTACACATTCGCACCCCCCAGCTAGATCGTCAGTCCGGACACTAGGCCTGCCACTCCTCTCTTCATCATGAACAATTGAATGGTCTTCCCTAAATTCACAACACCATTGCCTCACATTTCCTTTGCACATTGTGGTAGGCCAATATGTTTACACAATTACACAATCACTGATCAGAGTCCACAACTGGCGGGATTGCTTATTTTCACACACATTATAACCTGGTGTTATGCAAAAGCAAACAACAAACAACAATGGACTGGTGACAATATGGCGGCTACATGACCAATGGATCAGTTGAAGTTACTGCGCATGTGTGAACTAATAAGTGTTAATCTTCTATTGTAGTGTATTCATTGTTCATAGCATAAAGGTACCATACACATGACTTGCAATACAATTTTAATTACACTCTTAAAGTCGATCAATTTCGGTCATAGACCATTGTCAGGTCATATACACTGTGAATTTGCGGTCACAATATTGTAAAACAGTTACTATTTATAAAAACGGATTCGTAGACATTGATTAATGAACGTGAAACGTATGTTGGTGTCCAAAGTTTCTCGAGAACTGATTTTGTTACAAATGTTTAAGTTTACATTCAATTATTTCAGCTGATTACTGTATGTTGATTTTCCTGTAAGTGTATGTGACCTTACAGTGTATATGACCTGATGATGGTCTATCACCGAAATCGATTGAATTTAAGAATGTGAGTAATTAAAACTTTATTGCAAATCATATGTAGCCTATAGTACCTTCAGGCGATGAACAATGAATACACTGCAATAGAAGATTAAGATTATTGGTACCATTAGTAAACAATAAGTGTGTGTATATTATACATAGATCACATTATCATTAGTTAATAAGTGTTGTCAACCACTCTTTCTAACTTATCAGCCTGTACTTTTGGAATATGCCTCATATATACTCAAGTCCTTTCCTACTGGATAGATAATACTGGTAAGCTTCCACACTTGGATAACGATAGTTCTTTTGTCTAGAAAATTTGTTATTGATTATATTTTATAGGTATATAAGGTCTACATGGTGTTCTCATCATAGCATGTTTTCTCATTTTGGAAAAAAAGATACAGGTAAGTAAGATAGCTTTGTTAAAGAGAGATGCAAGTGCCAACATCAGAAATGAATGATAGAATAATGAACACAAAATTGATTCTCATTACCACATCTTATGGATTTTTGTAACAGGGAACTTACTTCCACTTATCTTCTGTATTCCCACATGTTGAAGTTATGAAAATACAGAACTGTATTTATTAACACATGAAACAGCTCCCTTTATAATCATAATTATAATTTACAATTAACCCCCCCCCCATATAGTCAGGGGCAGATTTATGCAGAGGCAAAGTAGGCAACTGCCTACGGGCAGCAAAATTTGAGGGGCGGCAAATTTTGTAATGATAGTTATGTTGTTTTTATACCTAAGAGATGTTTCAAATGCCGCTCCATTTCATCTCAATATGATAAGAAACTTTTAAAAATATATATTTTTTAGTACGGTACCGTAACTAGGCTTATTACATAAAGAGAATAGTTCGTCATTTACTTTTGATCTGTATATGAAGTAGGCCCTACATGGTTTTTTCATAATTACATTTACATACATTATATATGTGATACTTCCATTATATTAATTAATTATGTAACTATTAATTTGTTTACATTTAAATTTTGAACATTCTTTACCGACTCTGTAATTTGACGTGAGTGAATGTTAGTAGATGCTACTAGCTGCTAACAGTCATAGACTGTGTGTATAGCATAATTTCGTACCCACTCTAGTGCCAATTGAGCTTCAACCTGCCGAGAAGGAAAATAAGAGGTCTACACCTGTGAAGCTCTGCCGTCTAATTTGAAAGGATGGGCTCCAGTCTGTCTATCCCAAAGTGGACATTTACTTTCCGGATGTTAGTATATACAGCAGCCTCAAACTGCTCAGCTGAACGAGCATTCTCGTGGCTCAGAAGAGTAAAGAATTATCTACATGTGAACATGGGAGAAGATCGTTTGTATTCATTGTCTATATTGTCCATTGAAGGAGAGTTATAAAAAAAGGTGGCTCTAACGGATATTAATAATTTTGCCCATCAAAAATCACAACGTAAAGTTTCAAAATTATTTCAGGGACTATTATTACAACTCTCTTTATCTTCTTAATTTTGTACCAACTTGCATACAGAATTGTATTAAATTGCTATGTTTTAATTTCAGTTAAAATGTTTTGGAATAATCATGGCTACAGTAATTTAATGTGTTATTGTACTCTTCTTAGTACATTATATAATTTATTCTATAGAAATGTATTAAGAAAAATTGAGAAGAAAATATTATATAAAGAACAAATTTTAGGGTATCTGAAAATAAGAAGGATTGAATTAAACCCGTAAATGAACCCCCCCCCTAACAGAGATTTGTGGGAGGGCGGCAAATTTATACTGCCTACAGATGGCAAAATGGTAAATCCGCCTCTGCATATAGAAGAAGTAAGCATAAATGATCTTCCACTATTACAGTTATTAATGCAATACCATGTCATTTTCCTCATTATAAAAATAGTACACACATTTATACCTATTTATAAATGGTGTTAAATTATAACTGTCAAGCATCTTACAGTTATATATAATTATCACAAAAAATAATAATTTTATTTGTAAGAATAAAATTGTGTTTTCTTATATGCATTTCACAGAATATAATTATTGTATCATTGAAGACAGTCTTATCTGTACATCTTTGAAGGTAAAGAAGAAAAAGTTTTTGTATCAGACAATCCAATTTTTTACATACAAATAAAAATAAATGTTGTGTAATAATTATATATTTATACACAAAAAATAAAATCTATGAAATGTTATATAATATAATTAATATAATATGATATGTCATAATATTTAATTTATCAAATTTTACAACTTACAAAAATAAATGCTAGCATCAAAATTTAAAATAAAAGATAAAACAAACCTAGATTTTCCGTTTGTCCAAAATATAATGTAAATGAGTATTCCCCTCTGTGATCAAACATGTAAAAGTAGAGAGGACCGTCATGTTGCTGAATTGACTGTTCAGTTCCTGACAAAAACCAGCTATCAGTATACATCTGTAATATAGAAAATTATTTCTTTACTGTTACATTTTCTATATTAACTGTGTTTTAGATATGCACATATATTAATAGCTTTGTGCAATTAGTTTTCTATATAACATGACAATAATTTTATTATACATTGTCTTCTAGTACATACAGTACATATGGTATATTCACATACTCAATTAAGGATTTTTGAGGAAGTGCAATAAAATAATCCCAGATTTATTTAGTTAACTTCGGTAATTATTTTTTCAAGCACTTAACTGAAGAAGGGAAATTTTCAGAATTGTTGTATTATGGGGGGGAAGACATATTATAAAGTTCTTTCCTAATTTTTCCAATTAATAATGCACCAACTAATTAGCACCAAAATAAGTGGCTTAAAAATTTCACAGTGCACATTTAGTATACATGAAGTTAGGTATCTGATACTTGGCGTTGTGTGTCATAACTGATTTGTGTAAAGCATGTGAATTCGTAAGGTTTAAAATCTATGTTCTAATAAGTTCAGAATGTAATCATATAACATAAATGACTATCATATCATATCATAAATGAATAACATTGTGATAACTGGGAAACAACAATTATTCCTCTCTTTATGGAATATTATATTACAATCGTATGCTTAGCTACTAATCTAAGCAGTTCAGGGTTTGATCACAATTAAATTTCTTGTTTACTGTAACAGCACATGATGACCACCTGGACAGCTGGTTTTACAACACCATCTCAGAGGTACAAAAGGAGTCAACATTAACATGTTTATTGTTGATAGTATTTAATAAAGTGTACTAAGTTTATACTACTGACAATATTATAAAAAAATTACATTTATTAGACCACGGAATGTCTCTGAGTTGATGGGTTTATTTCCAAAATAATACTTTCGAATTTGACGAGATACATTTGCAGGCATGGTGGAAGTATCATCAAAGTTCATGGTCTCTGGTGCAAATTTCTCAAATTCCTTATCAATAAATGCAAGTCTGTTTCTCAGAAGAATCACTGAAACATAAAAAAAAAAAGACTACGAAATCCAAGAATCCCAACATATGTAGGATGGAGTGGGAAGAAACAGTATTGCTTACTTTCAAAGATGTAACTTAAAAAATAACAATTTCAGAGGCATAATCTATAGTCCAAAATATGTCTTAATTAGTAGATTCAATGTCCGTTACAATAATTTTTAACATTGTTTCAGAGTTTTTGAATTTTTTTAATGTCACTTTTTCTACCCACCCTTTTGAATGTCTTTTTTCTATTGTAAATGTAGATGGGTGAATAGAAACTGCTTTAAGTAATAGTTTTTAACTGATCATGTTTTTTGTTCTATATATATGTAGGCTATATATAGGCTCGTATAACAATGAAAAATTCTTATTTTACTTTATTAAAAAAATTTGGCAAAATATTTGTTACTTTTAAACTTATTCATGAACATACAAATTATCATTTTTAAAGCCAACTACTATTATTCAAGGTAGGCCTATACAGAAACTTAACGTTATAGTAACTAATGCAACCTAACCTATTTTAACTAACCAAAATTTACTCTAATTTGATTTAAAGTTCTCAATATTAATGTTAAGTTTTAGTGTTCCTCGTTTCAATTTACCATTCACTTGGTCAATTGTGAAATACCACACATCTGAATAGCCATACATAAATCCTTAGAGTTCTCTAGTTGGATTAGGACAGAGAAATGTCCCTTCAAATTTGCTTGTTTCATAAATGGTCAACACCTGCCCTATGTATGGTCTAATTGACATCTTGTTTAGATGACCCTTGCTTTGTTAATATTACTGGCATAAGAAAATTTTACAGACAACCAATCCCCTTAGTTTATGCCTTCTTTCTTTACTTGGTAAGGGTATTTTGCAGACAAGAATTAGTCGCATAATCTTGTTCTTGTTGTTGATCATTTGCTTTTCATTGCCACCAGAACATGACTCATGATCAGTCAGGTCTGAAAAATTACCAACATCAGAGTCTGAATCATGTAAACTTATAGCAGATGAAGATTCTGTAGAAGTGGTGTCTTCAGCTGCAACAATTTTTACCTGGCGCTATGTTCAGTCTCGTTCTTTTCTTCCGTTAATTCCCTCCACTATTATTGTCATATCTCATGGATTTCAATAGCTTTATAAAACTAGCATCAACAGGCTCTGCTTCCTTTTCAGTTGCTCCTGGTTTGAGTGGAAGCATTTTTAAAACTTCTTTCTTATTTAAAAAGATAATTCCACATTTCTTGAAATCAGATTTGACATTGTCTGGTCCATTTACTCCAACTTGAACGGAAATAGAGATGAAACGCTAAAGCAGACGTTACACATAGGCCTACTTTACCAATGCCCTGCTTCACCGATTTCTGTTATGAATTTAACGACCGTAAGATCTCCCGTTAAGGAGTTAATGGGAGCTAAACTTTCACGAAGAAACTCCGTTGGCTGTTTAAATTGTCGGTTGGGGAATACTTGGCCTGTTACATAGCTAACGGTCGTTAAAACAAGAAGGGCTAATCTTAAAATTATGGTAGGCGTCACTTTAATTTACCTTGTTTTTCGTTACGCAGTCGTTCGTGTCAGTTTAATAGAATATACAAGCACATTTATGTTTGATTTCTTTGAAAAATTTATTTTTTATGTTTTCTGTTCTTTCAGAAAATAAATTCAATGTTTTCTTGCTTATGTGTATCCTATATAAATAGGCTAACTACAGTGAGAAAAATGTATCAGAGAGAAGAATGGTTTGATGCTGAAATAATGCATTTAGAAAGCTATTCAAACGAAGACGAAAAAATGTTGCAGTCGATCTTTCTGTTGGTAACAGAGAGTGATTTAGACAATTTGAGTAAATATAAATATGAAAACACTATATGCTTTCAAAAAAAGTTAGGCCTACTAACGTTTGTGGTCTATCGTTTTCCTTCACAAGACTTTTCAAATATACAGTACTTTTTATATAAGATTCTCGAAATATGTAAAGTTTTTGTCAGTATAATAATTTGGTCAAATGGAGTTTTAGTTGTGTAATTCTAAGGAATCTGCGTTATTTGACAGATTTTCTTCTGACTTCTTGACGCTTTTTATGCTACATCTATCTGTTTAGCATGTGTCTTATGCAACCTTTTCATCAATTTGGCTGATGAACTATTGTAAAATGAAAACGTTTTTCTACAACTGTAACAAACAGAACCAAAAGCTAAGAAGTAAAATATAATCACATTAGTTAAATCATATGTGAAATAAAATCATAAATAAAATCAATGTGAATTAAGGGAAGAATGTAGTTAGTATTTCCGATTCAATACAAAAATTGTGATTTTACACATTTAGAATCACACTGAGCGCATAATAATAATGAGGGTTGTACGTTTCGAAACTGACTTTGCGCGGGCGTATTTTAAATTTGTATTAGGGATGCATAGGACGTTACATTACCAAGTGATTTGGTACAAAGGACAGGTATTAATTACCATTTGTAAATTAGTGAAAGTCGAAATGCTTCTAAACTTGAAGTAGAGTTTTTATAAGACTTACAAGCTAATTTGAAGGCACCTTCATCATGGTTGATACCGGTCAACCATGGGACGTTTGTACGTTGTCCTATGGGATACTTAGTCATGAAAGAATCTTCGGTGGCTGGAGTTTCCATTACTGGTCGGAATATAACGTTGTCGTCTAACTTGACGTCATTCTGTGAACAACAGAGAGTATCAGCAACATCTGGACCCACACGCGCACACATGTGTATTAGAGCAATCATTGTTAATTATGGTTAATTTACCAATATTCGTTCATGTTCGGTCTGAATCGTCAGCTGAGGTACACTGCGGAGACAGTCGACCATGGCTTGAGTATTCTCAGTAGTACAATTGACATTTGCTGCTAACTGTTTAGCGTCAGCAAGTGACGAACCAGGACCTATTATTGCAAACGAGCTAAAAGCTGATCCACTCTGCGAAATGGCCTGCTTGAATAAACCTGTAGAACATAACAAAGACAAATTACCTGTTGTAAACGAATCTTTATATCTTTATATGACGTAGACACTGTATAACATTATTATACTGTATACACAACATTATAGAAATTTTAGTTCTGTAAGTTTTGTGTACGGATTGTTAGACCAACTCATCAGCTTTACAAAACTAGCTTCATCATCACTTTAACGAAGTAATTACAACATTCCCTACAGCAGTGGTTCCCCAACTTTTCAGTCCGCGGACCCCTCCCCCAAATAATTTAAAAATTCACGGACCCCGTCTGAGTTCTGAAATAAAACAGTAAATATAATAGAAACTCTTATATTTAATTAAATGTATTAAAATCAAATTCTCTTAACTTGCAAATTTATAGTCTTAATGCCATCAAACATAGTTTAATGTAAACAATGAAGCTGCTTTTGAACAATTAGCTCTGCAATATTGGGTTTAATGTCTGATAATTTCAATATTAAGTCACTCTCGACATCAAGTTTATTTCTTAACTATGGCTTCAAGTACGTGATCAGGGAGAATGCGGTCTCACACAAATAAGTAGAGAGAAACACAGTTAAACGCTTCAAAGCTTTTTTTGGAAGTTCAGGATAGTCAGTCATTACACACAACCAGAAGTCAGCTAGCTGTAATTTTAATGAACTGTCAGTTGAAAGTTTTGCCAATGAATCTTCTTCCTGTACTGTAAGAGTGAGGTCTAGTCAATTCGGCGGATAAACAGATCTGCTACAATACATAATTTCAAAACATTATTAAAGCCATTAGTTTGAAATTACTTTAAAATAATTACAATTACAATTACAATTAGTTTGAACTCCCCCGCAAAAAAACTGGAATCTTCTACTAATTGTTTTAGTTGTCTAAAATTTACATTTTAGAGCATAAAAAATCGGAGAAAATTACGGTATATTCTAGTTTTTCTTTGAAGTGTCCGCGGATCCCCTGAAACACCGCGGATCCCCCAGGGGTCACCACTGCCCTACAGAATTCCATATTCCAGAGGCGCCCCTATACCCTCGCCCCCTCCCCACAATAAAAAATCACTTTATGAAAACGTATCAGTGTTTGAAAATGAAATACGAAATATGTTATTTTATATTTATAATAAGTTATAACATAATATGGTAATTATTTGGCAAGAAAATCACTTTGACATTTATACTTTGTATAGATATTATAATGATGGATATCCTGAAAAATATTGGGTCAGATGGAAAAGACTTAAGGATAATAGCTACACTGTATTGGAACCAATCTGCAGTGGTTAGAGTAGATAAAGAGAAAACTGAAGAGGTACAGATTCTGCGTGGAGTAAGACAAGGACGTATACTATCTCCGCTTTTATTCAACATCTACTCGGAGGGTATTTTTAGAAAAGCTTTAGATGAGTGTGATGTGGGAATCTCTCTGAACGGTGAAAGAATAAATAACATACTTTATGCGGATGATACCGTCATATTCGCAGATAGCTTATAGGGGCTGCAAAAACTAATGAATAGAGTGACAGAAGGCAGCCGCCGATGTGATCTAGACATCAATGCTAATAAAACGAAGCTAATGATTGTATCTAAGAACAAGTTCACAAACTGCTCCCTTAATATAAACCAAAGGCCAGTTGAACGTGTAAGCCAATTTACATATCTTGGTACTACAGTAAATGAAAAATGGGACCACTCTCAAGAAATAAAGAGCAGAATTGAAAAGGCTAGAGCAGTGTACACTAGAATGAGCAGTTTATTCAAAAGTCACGATTTAACAATAAACACAAAGATGAGACTTCTACGCTGCTACGTATTCTCGGTCCTCTTCTACGGTGTAGAATCTTGGGACTCTGACTGAAGCCACAACTAAGATATTAGAATCTTTCGAAATGTGGCTCTACCGTAGAATACTGAGCATTTCATGGACACCACATATAACTAATGTTGAAGTTCTTAGAAAGATGAAGAAAGTAGGGAAGTTACTAACGCAGTGAAGATAAGAAAGCTTCAGTATCTGGGACATCTCATGAGAAACGAACAGAGTTTTTACTTATTGCAGTCCATACTACAAGGAAAATTATTTGGAAAGAGAGGAGTCGGGCGACCGAGAATATCATGGCTGAGAAATTTAGGGACCTGGTTTGGCATGAATACAACTGACTTATTCCGTGCAGCATTACAGAAAGCTAAAATAGCCTGTATGATATCCAACATCCGAAACGGATAGGAACTATCAGAAGAAGATAGATATCATATAAATAAGAAACAGATAAACTTAAAAGTATGTAAAATAGGAACATATTACAAACATTATTTGGTAAAGACATAGGTAAGTAAATATTTAAACAGAAAGAAACATTATTTAGTGAATTGAAATTTTCGAGCTTTCATTAATGAAAATTCTCGAATAATATCGTGTACATCAAGTTGATCCAAAACATCTGACTCTATTGATATAATGGCAAGATTTGAAAGTCTGTCTTGTACCCTGCTGCTGACTCATAACTAACGAAAAACAATTGACCTTGTATGCACAATGCAATGTATCTTTGTTTGAAGCTACATTGAACACACAAAGGCACTACACCCCACTACCGAATCCATCTTTGCAAACCACCTCATTGAAGCAAACCACACATACAAAAACATCGACAATAACATGGACATTCTACACGTACACACAAAAGGCCGAAAACTAGACACTCTAGAACAATTGGAAATATACAAACACACAAAAACACATAAAAAAGACAGCCTAAACGAACAGACACAATTCAAATCACACGTATTATTCGAACATATTACACCCCACACACACAACAGCGTCCTTCAAAAGTCGATATCGTCGCCAAGAACAAGAGACGGACAGTGCTCTCAGCGGCAGCCTCTGAAGAAGTTTCTTAAAAGCGAAAACTGGTTCAGGCTACAAAGTAAAACTTTTACGTTTTTACCTATAAAAAAGTTTGTGTTCCGAGTCGGTAGTGATTTAATTATATTTATTTAATTTAAAATTCTATTGTATTATTTAATTGTTATTATGTGATTTAGTTATTATAAACACAGTTGTAAATACACAGTAAAAACACCAGTGATTGATTGTATATGGAAAATGTTGATCTTTTCGTATTAATTATAATTTTAATTGCATCTGGTAAGGAAATATTTGAACTTGGGAAGAGATAGGTGTTAGCTATAAGCGTATTCATCGAAATGTTTGTAGCAAGTGAACAGATACTTAGTCAAATATTTCTCACACGTTTACTGGCTGCTGTTATTTTTTATCTGCATTTTTGAGCTGATGCTGTTCTGTCTGATTTGGTTCTTGACACACGCTGAACTAGCAAGCCCAGCGCGGGAAACCGCCACTTTGGTATGGTGTTATCTTGAGCAGCAGTTCAGACCAGAAGATTGGAATGGAAAAATGTAGGACGCTTAATGTTTGTTATCATTAGTTGGCAACCAGCTCCCTATAATTTGCTAGAGAAAATGTTTGCTGTTATAAAGGGCTGTGGTTGCTGGATTATTTTTCACTTAAGCTTACAGCGTGGTAATCAAAGGTACAAATCCTTTAGTTGAAATAAATGAAGAATGTACGGATGTATAGGAGACAAAAGACAAACAATGGAAATAAACCTGATTTTTAAAAAAATGTGTTTTGGGACTTGGCAACTGGTATCTTTTCCTTTAGCCCAGCGACGTCTACCAGGAATGTTGCTCGACGGGCTATTTTCTTCTCTCCTACATTTCAGTTGACTCAGCGACAGTGGAAACTCGTACACTTTAAGACGCAAAACAACATTTTCAAAGCATATACAGTAATCTTGTTGCTTTTAGGAAGGACAGAGGTATGTCCATCGCTAAACGTTCATTTCCGAGATCTTCTTTCAGTTACCTTTTACTCTGTGCCTCTGCCTCAATTCTGCAACAGCACTACAATCTTTGATCATGTGTTTCATTGTAAGTGCTCCGCCACAAGTGAAACAGTAGGAGGTACCAAGGCGTCAAGTTCGTGTGCCTAATTCGCAGTCTGGTGATGCAAACTTGTTCACGACGACTGCGATCACCTGTTACTTGCCATTTACGGATGCTCTGCTTCACGGCAGAAAGTTTACTCTGCCGTGTGTTTCTGCCACACATTAATAATGGTGGTTGTGGCAGCTAGTTTCGCGTCATCAGGTCGGATCGCCTTGTGGGCTGTCCACAGCGTCAGCTCTTCGTTACCTTCAGTACCTACATGACCCGCACACCAAACAAAAGTAAAAGATTGTAATGTGACTATTATTTTGAGATTTTTTTTTGAAATTTTGAGTATTGCGAGAGAAGAACACCAGCAATTAGAGCCCGTCAGAAGTGACACATGTTAGCTTTGTTCGAGGGTAAGGCGACGAAAGGGAACAAACCTTTCCTTTCCGTTAAAACGTTGTAAAAACCATTTACGAACAATGAGCTGTACGGCACATGTTGCGACGAACTGGACCATGCGTGGGAACGCTTGACTCCACAATTAGAACAAAGGAAGGCTACCCTTACATCTGTCCAGTAACGAGAAAGATACATAGCCAACGGTAAGAGTATTGTTCGAAACCATGTGTGCGACTTCTAGTAAGACAATAGTTGATGCACAGACAATGGGACAGGCGACAGAGTGACGCTTGTGGAGAGCACAGATGTTATGCCACCCGTAAGTCATCGAAGGAAGTCGATAGTGTCTCAACAATAAGGGAATTCGACACGCTACACCAGAAGTAGCAGATGTGATTTCGGAAGCAAGGCCTGAACACCGATTCCAAGAACGGGGTAACGGACGAAAGACAGCCACTCGTCGAGTCCACGTGGACTGCGTCAAACTCAAGTTGAGAAAGCCAACCAGCCAATGAGGAACGAGAATTCCGAAGGGAGCAACTGAAGGGGATGGTACTGACAGGAGCCGGAGACCAGAGAGCAAATCTCGTGTAAGAACATCCCTCTCCAAACGGCACTGGGTGGAGAATTCGCCAGAAATACAGACTGGAGACACAGGGAGGTCCATGAAATAAGCCTATCAGAAATGATCTGGTGGGAAGTTGGAGCGATCATCGGAGTTACAAGAGTGGGAATATCGAAAGAAATAAAAACTGTATACGCAAGGGAACGCGCTCTCAGTCTTATGGAATTTTTAGCTCAATTTGTTGCAATTCTTAGCTCAGTTTATTTCAATTTTTTTACTCAGTTATTCAAAACTTTAATCAGTTCATAAAAACTTAGCGCAGTATTTCAGTCATACCGTATTTCAGTAGAGACGATAAAGACTTTGGTCAGACTAAATGGAAGTGCGTGAATGAGACTTAGAACGCCAAAACGGGTCGGTAGTGTTCGCGATGACGCGCGAATAACGAACTTTATAAATTAAATGTAATACACTGTCATAAAGGTGATAGCATTTAGCAGTGACATTCTTGAACCTTTACATAAAAGTAGTGATAATACACTATTTCGTAATAGAGTCAAGTAATAGCAGTGTGTATAGTTGCCTAATGAACTTGAAAACAATCTAGGCGCCGCAGGAGAGTGAACGCGCAAGATGAAAAACTATTAGGTGCGTAACGGTATCAAACTGTGAATCGCGTCAATAGACTCACGCGAATATGCATAGTTGACAGATTCCAAGTGATATGCCGCAATTTATATTGTGATAATCTCAATACTCATAGTGACTGTCGCGGAGTGCGGACTGGAGTCCTCGATCGATGTACGTATAGAAATCGGGAGTGTCAATCACGAGTGCTATATGGATTAACAACAACCATCAACGAAGGAACCCGCATGGATACACCATGGGAGTGATGCATCACGACAGAACGAGTAACGTACAAAATTAATCTCTTATTATAATTATTAATTTACCAAATACCACTGACCTGACACTTAGAACCAAACCACCTGAGAATTTTATAAATAAGAGTCAGATAGAATACGAATCCATGGGTAGGGATCATTATGTTATAGAGTATTCCACATGTATTCTTGTTAATATATATATTTATTGTAACTATGTATATGTGTTTTTGATATGTCTGTTGCAGGAACAGGATTTTAACTAGATACTGTATATGTTTAATATGTGTATTGTTAGTATATGAGTATTTCACGTATATAAATGTTTAATGTGTTTTGACGTAAAACTACTTAATGCAGATTTTGAGCACACCACATTAGTAGCTACGCACGAATGAGTGCCTATATTTGATTGTTCTTTTAATTACTTTAAATTCGTTCTTTCAATTATTTAAATGTGGTATAGAATTTTATTGTTTTTTTTTGTTAGAAGATTTGTAAGTGCTCTTATTATATGATTATGTTATGGCATGAATAAGAATGAGATACGATATTTTAATAAACGTACTTTAGAATGGATTCGTTCGTGTTCTATTGATTTGTGTAAGACCTGACTCACAACTTAACTTCTCACTAAACAGGATCTATAATTCATGATCCAATTCAATATAATTTATCAATTACATCGCTTACAAAGATACTCACACTAGAAGCTTAATTGACAGTTAAAGTCAGAATCAATATCATGTTTAACAAGTTTGATTGTGGATTATAAATTAACTCTAATTTAACTCATGCAGCTATTTAAAGGAATACATTTAATTACATTTTACATGGTGCTCAACGCGTGGCAGAAATAACATTGTATATGACCTCTCAACTTGGGGTTAGTTACACTTTAATCATGACTCAATTAAAAAATTAAAGGAAAAATAAATTAATTTATGCAATAAAATCAACATAGATAATTATATTGTATATGGCATCCAATTGCGGGGCTATATGAATCAGTGAGATACGATAACAGTAACAAAATTAATTAATCATTAACTCTAAATTTATAATTAGATGAAATATAATTATGCTATAAAATTTACATAATTATATTAACGTCGTATATGGCAGCCAACCTGATGGCCGATTAATGGGGTTAATCCTTATTAAACGAGCTGGTTAAGTGCAGGCAGTGGTAAAATAGAGTAGCTAGTAGTTTGGTAAAGAGTAATATAAGCATCAGCATAAGACAAATACTTGTAAAACCGAAAAGAACTCTGAATGATTACGCGGAGTCGAGCAAAAATGGCGACTAATAACTCCGAAAGCCAAGAATTCGATTAATAATAACGAATTAAACGTAGAAAGACAGGAGAAGAATGCGACGCCCAGCGACGACGTCAGCGCGTGTGAATCGGAGATAAGGGCGGGGGGACAGATGTCCCAACCCGGCGAACTGAATTTGCAAATGCTACTTGAGAAGCTGACCGAGAAGTTGGACCAGCAAAAGAATGAAATTAAACAACAGACGCGAGATGATCTGAAAAAGATGCAGGAAGAACAAAACGAAAAACAAAATTTAATTACAGAGAAATTAGAACAGCAAAGTAAAGAACAAAAACAAATGCAGGAGGAATTAAAACGGCACAATGAAGAACAGATTAACAAAATAAAACTATATCTACAGGATTACGCTAAGAAGTGGGAGGAGAAAATCAGCGATCTACAAAAGAAGAGTGAAAGTGGAATAAAAGAGTTAAAAAATGAACTGAAGAAACAGGTAAGAGAGAATAAAGAAGTGAGGGAGAAAGACCGTCAAGAGTGGCAGGAAGCCATAAATAATACACAAAAGGTAATCGAACAGGTCGATCAAAAGTTAGATCACCGAATCCAAGAGACGAATAATAGAAACGAGGAATGGAGAAGAGAAGTGCAGAACAACATTACACATCAACAACAAGAGCAGGGAGAAGCCGTCAAGGTATTAAAACAGAAGATCGTTGAAGTGGACGACCGCCAGCGCACGGCAGAACAGAAGACCACAACAACGGAGAAGGAAAAAGACGTAATGATTGAGGAGTTGAGAAGCCACATAAACCACATTAAAAGTGGGCAAGAGAGGCTGCAGCGACGAATAGCGGAAACTGAGATGGGACCGTCCACGAGAGCGAACGGAAACAATAATTGTGAACTCAAGTACAACGGAACAGACCGTTTTCCTATAGAGTTCCTAAAGGAATTATCCGAACATCAACAAATGTACTACCCAGCAGATAACGTGAAATGGATAGGGAAACATCTGGAGGCCGACGCAGCAATATGGTGGCGCGTCGTACGCGACCAGATAAAGAACTTTGATGAGTTCAAAGAAATATTTACACAGAAGTATTGGGGCCCGGAGAAGCAAGATGATGTCCGAAACAATCTGGAGTACGGTCGTTTTGACTGGCGGGGGAGCATGAGCGCTGTCCAATACATGGAGCGGCAACTCTTAGAGAGCAGACAGCTGACATCTCCACTCACGGACTACCAACTGATTAGAAAGATAACGCGTCATTACGGGCGGGAATTAGAAATAGCACGTGTAACAAGAGATGTAAGGACGATACAAAATCTAGAATCGTTAATTTCCGAGTATGCCATGATCCGGCAGAGAAGCAATAGAGAAGATCGGTTTGTACGACAAACAGACAGGGTGAACGAACGGGACACGAGAGGGGTGCCTCAAGGTCAACAAAACACCGCTGTAAACAAAATCTCGGAACAAAAACCAGCGCACAGGCAGCAGAGAAAGGGAGAAAGTGGAAACTACCGACAATCCCAACATTTCGGTAACAAGCCGACCATAAATACCATTGAGTTTGTGAACAATAGCTCTTCCACGTCAGCCGCTAAGGGTGGCGGAGTGATAGAAAAAAAAATTAAGTGGGTCACATGAAGTGATAGCCGTTCGTAGACCCACGCTACAACAGTATGAGACCGATGTATTGTTACCTGACTTACGACAAGAGTTAATCCTGGATGAACAAACACAACTGGAAAGACGTATCTCTAAATGTCCAGAGATAGTGATAAAATTTAATGATGATCTCACGGTTAATGCCTTGATTGACACAGGCAGTGCCATCAACGGTTTAGCAGAGGAATGGTTTAACAGGAATAAACAACGCCTGCGTCCATACGAAGAACTCCGCATGAACAACACGCTAATTGTTAGTGCAGTCGGCGGAAAGTCTAAATTAATCCGGAAACAAATTATGTGTGAAATTTTTATTAATGATGTTAGATTAGATTGTGTTTTCCTAGTGATACCAAATTTAATTAGGGACTGCATATAAGGTATTAGCTTTTAAAAGAAGAAGGATGTGTGATCGATATGAAGAAGGGAACCGTCGAATTCGGAGGGAGGACTGGTGAACAGGAACTGCGATTACCAATCATACATATGGAACTAATAGAAGAAGACTGGGACGGGATCGTGAGAAGGATCAATGAGAAAGTCGGCAGTGTGACATATGAGGACGAAACGACGAGGGAGGAACTTAGAAGGATCTTGGTAAAGTGTAAGAATGTATTTCGGGAAAGTCCAGGATGGATGGATTGCTACGAACATGCATTCAGAGTGACTGATAAAACACCATATTTCCAACGCGGGTGGCCAATCCCAATAGCGTATAAGGAAAAGGTGGACGCCGAAATCAGCAAAATGCTAAGGTATGGCGTGATTGGAAGATGCAATAGTCCATACGTCAACCAAATGGTCACCGTAATCAAGAAAGATGGGAATGTACGATTATGTTTAGATGCAAGAAGGATAAATAGCGTCACTGTTCCAGACTACGAAGGACCGACTCCGATTCAAGAAATCCTGGCGAGATGCAGTAATATGAAGTACTTGTCAACAATAGACCTAACGAGTAGCTTCTGGCAAGTTCCGTTGAAACAACAATGCCGAGATTACACCGCATTTCTGTATGAGGGAAAATGTTACAGGTATACCGTTACTCCATTTGGGCTAAGTACCAGTCCGCCGCCCTGACGAGAGGTTTGGATATGGCATTGACAGAGGGAGTGAAGGAGAATACGATCATTTACGTCGACGATTGTCTTTGCTATTCGACTAACGTACGAACACATTTGGAAAACATTGAAGCATTACTTGAGAACTTATTAGCAGCCAACCTAACAATAAATTTGGAGAAATCGCAATTTTCCGCAAGGAAATCGCATACCTAGGTTATCAGTTAACTACAAACGGTATACGAGCATCCGAGGAGAAGGTAGCGGCAATCAGGAAATTCCCGACCCCGAAGAATCAGAAGCAATTAAAGGGATTCCTGGGACTTGTAAATTTTTATAACAAATTTACGAGCAAATATACAGAAACCACACAACCTTTGTTAGGTCTACTTAAAAAAGGTCAGAAATTTAAATGGACGCCCGATCTTGACCAGTGTTTCCAGAAGGTCAAGGACCTGTTTATGGATACTATTATATTAAGTTTTCTACAGGTAAATAAGAGGTACTTCTTGCAGTGTGATGCGAGTAATTTCGCATATGGAGGCCAATTATACCAGCTGGATGACGACAAAAACATCTGCGTCGTAGCGTATACCAGTAAGACGTTCAAAGGAGCAGAACGAAACTACTTTACTACGGAAAAAGAACTGCTAAGCAGAGTTAGGTGCTTGGAGAAATTCCGAATCTACGTTTTAGGACAGCCGTTAACTATAATAACGGACAACAAAGCGCTGATCTTTATGAGTAAGTGTCACTTAAACAACTCGAGGATCACACGTTGGATACTCAGTATTCAAGATATAACTTCGACATAATTCACTGCAAGGGAAAGGAGAATATCGTTGCCGACATCTTGAGTCGTTACCCAGAAGATATGACGAGGGAAGATCCAGTCGATGACAATTATGAATACGAAATGAACCATACAATAATCAAAATGAGTAAGGAGATGAACAAGATATTAATGAACTTCGAGACGTACCATTTGGAAGATAAGAAATTACAACAGATAATGGATGATCTGACGACAGATGGTAAAAATGAGTTATGTAAATTTTATAAGTGTATTATGATAAATTGTATAGAAAAAGTAAGGGACGATGGAAGCTCTACGTACCGGAAAGCATTACGGGTAGGCTCATCGGAGAAATACACGCAATGTACGGTCATGTTGGCAGTAAGAAATGCATAAAGTTATTGCAGGAGCATTTCACTTTCGACCGGATGACGAAGCGCGTACAGGGGTATGTGAAAACATGTGATAAGTGCCAAAGATGTAAAGACTCAAATAATCGTAACCTGTTTGGGGGCACAAAACCGATTATACCAACGAATAAAGGCGAATTGATAAGCGGCGACTTTTATGGACCTCTTCCAACAGCAGCAGCAGGGGTAAAGTATATCCTAGTCATTGTAGATAACTTCACCAAATATGTAAAACTATATACACTTAGAAGAGCCACGACATTAGCTACACTTCGTAGACTCCGACAGTACGTAAATGAGTTTAGAAAAACGAGAGCGACACGCAAAACGCGTAAACGAAGCAAACAAAGTGACGAAATTTCTAATAGGAGACTTGGTATTAGTACGTATACATTACCAATCCGATGCGATACAAAGGAGAATCGAAAAGTTTTGTGAATTGTACACGGGACCTTTTAGAATTAAGGATGTTGTAGGCGAATCGACGTATGTATTAGTTGATAGCTGCGACGAAAATAAAACCCGTGGGAAGTTCAACGTAAGACAACTGAAACCGTATCACGTAAGGGAAGAATAACTATGGCGAAGCACGGTATTAGCATACATGCGAAGTGAAAGCGTTTGTTGAGAAGCGAGTAAGTAAGGAGTAAGGTTGAAAATCATGTGAGGTGATAAATAAACAGAGAAGGAGGCGTGAAGTAACAAAAGCTCAGCTGGCGAGGGTCGACAGTAACAACGGAAACTAACTTGGGGCTGATGTCAACAGGTAGATTTGTAGTCATTATGTGAGACATTGTTCTAGTAGGACTATAAGTAAGGAAGAAATGGGAGATTAACAAATATATGTTCTAAACGATTATATGTATATGTACTTCATTATTAGACAACTGAAAGAGAAGTGATCTAAGCGTCAGAATGACAGGAGGAATGACCGACCTGGGTGAAAAGGAATAACGGTAGTAGGCGCGAATGCATTCTACTAATCCATTCATTCAGAGTTGTCGAGGTGAAATTTTGAACTTGTAATAAATTTAAAATGTCTGATTTTATGTGTTGTATAAATTGTAAAATAATTAATAAATATGTTTGTTATAACATTGTAATGAAAATTAAAAGGTAAGATTTGAAGGACTAGTATAAGCAACCGAGTTGCGTGACAGAGTTAAAAGCAATAAATTGTTAGGATTAAATATTGTACTTAAGATTATATTCTAAGCATAGAAAGAGTAGTTACAGAGTAAGTTAGTTTGAATTGTAGAATTATACACAGTCGATTTAATCTGTTGTAAATAATTATACGTGTGTTTAGCAAAATTAAGATTCAAATTACCAGATGATAGGAATCACGATGAATATTTGTAATCCAAGTATATGATGTCTTAAAAATAATCGTGAATTATTTTGAAAGTAGTAATATAAATTTTAGTAGTGTTCGTAAGCAACAAATTACAACAAATGTTTATATTGTATATATAGAAAGTGATGATGCGCAAGTAAAAGGTAACTTGTAGACAAAACAATTACAATTTGTTTCTTTAATATATGTATAGACAAATCTATGAACGCACTAAAGCGTATATTCATTCCACAATTTTGGAAATATTCTTTGTAAATGGATTTTCGTATTTAGATTTGATAAGCAATAAATTAAACACTCAGGTGGGAACGAAAAAAAAAAAAGGGAACGGTTCAGAAGGACAGTAGGTCAGGCGGAAGGGAGATGTTCAACACACTTGGTGATTGTACGCAAGTAAGGGCGCAAATATGGCTCTGGCGTTTCGCAAAATCTGCACGACGTAACCATATTGGGGACGCTGTAATGTGATTATTATTTCGAGAATTTTTTTGTAATTTTGAGTATTGCGAGAGAAGAACACCAGCAATTAGAGCCCGTCAGAAGTGACACATGTTAGCTTTGTTCGAGGGTAAGGCGACGAAAGGGAACAAACCTTTCCTTTCCGTTAAAACGTCGTAAAAACCATTTACGAACAATGAGCTGTACGGCACATGTTGCGACGAACTGGACCATGCGTGGGAACGCTTGACTCCACAATTAGAACAAAGGAAGGCTACCCTTACATCTGTCCAGTAACGAGAAAGATACATAGCCAACGGTAAGAGTATTGTTCGAAACCATGTGTGCGACTTCTAGTAAGACAATAGTTGATGCACAGACAATGGGACAGGCGACAGAGTGACGCTTGTGGAGAGCACAGATGTTATGCCACCCGTAAGTCATCGAAGGAAGTCGATAGTGTCTCAACAATAAGGGAATTCGACACGCTACACCAGAAGTAGCAGATGTGATTTCGGAAGCAAGGCCTGAACACCGATTCCAAGAACGGGGTAACGGACGAAAGACAGCCACTCGTCGAGTCCACGTGGACTGCGTCAAACTCAAGTTGAGAAAGCCAACCAGCCAATGAGGAACGAGAATTCCGAAGGGAGCAACTGAAGGGGATGGTACTGACAGGAGCCGGAGACCAGAGAGCAAATCTCGTGTAAGAACATCCCTCTCCAAACGGCACTGGGTGGAGAATTCGCCAGAAATACAGACTGGAGACACAGGGAGGTCCATGAAATAAGCCTATCAGAAATGATCTGGTGGGAAGTTGGAGCGATCATCGGAGTTACAAGAGTGGGAATATCGAAAGAAATAAAAACTGTATACGCAAGGGAACGCGCTCTCAGTCTTATGGAATTTTTAGCTCAATTTGTTGCAATTCTTAGCTCAGTTTATTTCAATCTTTTTACTCAGTTATTCAAAACTTTAATCAGTTCATAAAAACTTAGCGCAGTATTTCAGTCATACCGTATTTCAGTAGAGACGATAAAGACTTTGGTCAGACTAAATGGAAGTGCGTGAATGAGACTTAGAACGCCAAAACGGGTCGGTAGTGTTCGCGATGACGCGCGAATAACGAACTTTATAAATTAAATGTAATACACTGTCATAAAGGTGATAGCATTTAGCAGTGACATTCTTGAACCTTTACATAAAAGTAGTGATAATACACTATTTCGTAATAGAGTCAAGTAATAGCAGTGTGTATAGTTGCCTAATGAACTTGAAAACAATCTAGGCGCCGCAGGAGAGTGAACGCGCAAGATGAAAAACTATTAGGTGCGTAACGGTATCAAACTGTGAATCGCGTCAATAGACTCACGCGAATATGCATAGTTGACAGATTCCAAGTGATATGCCGCAATTTATATTGTGATAATCTCAATACTCATAGTGACTGTCGCGGAGTGCGGACTGGAGTCCTCGATCGATGTACGTATAGAAATCGGGAGTGTCAATCACGAGTGCTATATGGATTAACAACAACCATCAACGAAGGAACCCGCATGGATACACCATGGGAGTGATGCATCACGACAGAACGAGTAACGTACAAAATTAATCTCTTATTATAATTATTAATTTACCAAATACCACTGACCTGACACTTAGAACCAAACCACCTGAGAATTTTATAAATAAGAGTCAGATAGAATACGAATCCATGGGTAGGGATCATTATGTTATAGAGTATTCCACATGTATTCTTGTTAATATATATATTTATTGTAACTATGTATATGTGTTTTTGATATGTCTGTTGCAGGAACAGGATTTTAACTAGATACTGTATATGTTTAATATGTGTATTGTTAGTATATGAGTATTTCACGTATATAAATGTTTAATGTGTTTTGACGTAAAACTACTTAATGCAGATTTTGAGCACACCACATTAGTAGCTACGCACGAATGAGTGCCTATATTTGATTGTTCTTTTAATTACTTTAAATTCGTTCTTTCAATTATTTAAATGTGGTATAGAATTTTATTGTTTTTTTTTGTTAGAAGATTTGTAAGTGCTCTTATTATATGATTATGTTATGGCATGAATAAGAATGAGATACGATATTTTAATAAACGTACTTTAGAATGGATTCGTTCGTGTTCTATTGATTTGTGTAAGACCTGACTCACAACTTAACTTCTCACTAAACAGGATCTATAATTCATGATTCAATTCAATATAATTTATCAATTACATCGCTTACAAAGATACTCACACTAGAAGCTTAATTGACAGTTAAAGTCAGAATCAATATCATGTTTAACAAGTTTGATTGTGGATTATAAATTAACTCTAATTTAACTCATGCAGCTATTTAAAGGAATACATTTAATTACATTTTACATGGTGCTCAACGCGTGGCAGAAATAACATTGTATATGACCTCTCAACTTGGGGTTAGTTACACTTTAATCATGATTCAATTAAAAAATTAAAGGAAAAATAAATTAATTTATGCAATAAAATCAACATAGATAATTATATTGTATATGGCATCCAATTGCGGGGCTATATGAATCAGTGAGATACGATAACAGTAACAAAATTAATTAATCATTAACTCTAAATTTATAATTAGATGAAATATAATTATGCTATAAAATTTACATAATTATATTAACGTCGTAAGATGAACCAAGGTCTTCTAACGCATGGCATAACACCATTATCTGCTGTAGTAACGGTTTTTGTTTGTGTAAGCACAGCTGGCTAATATAAATTTTTCAACTGTGCAAAGTGCTATTTTGGCGCCTCTTAATTATTCCACCCTCTAATAAAACATTACCATCTTATGTTTCCACATTGACAATCTCCAATTTCGAACTTTAAAGAACGTTTGCTAGTTTTGTTCAAAAAGAATAGTATTTTTATACACATACTTGTATTTTATAGTTGGGGTTGGATGTAAACAGTATAAAAAAATGCATCAGCTGTTTTATTTATTAATTTACCCTCTTTTCCGCATAAACTTAATGATACGTTAATTTAAATAACACCTTAAAACCTGTAGTGTTTTGTGGTATTAATCAGTAAGTACTGACAAATAAATGGTACTAGACTGTAAATAAGAAAATATACTGCGCATATGTAAGAAATTAATGGTAAATAGCGTTACGCAGCAGTATAGACCTAATATTTGAGGGGGTTGTAAGTAATTCGGCTTAATTAATGTAGAACTATGTAGAGACATGGGAATAAAAAATTGTAAAAGAAAAAAGTAAAAAAGTCGAATTGTTTACTTTTTAGACCCTTAGGACGTCGCCCCTGGCCTTAAGCCTTACGCTCCAGATATGTAAGTAATTTAGACTTACCTTTACTGAGAGGTGACATCATGTGAAGATGAGTGCAGGACGCCCCTGCACTGTTCCCAAATATTGTCACTTCCTTCGGGTTACCCCCAAAGTACGCAATGTTTTGCTGTACCCATTTCAAAGCAAATGTTTGATCCTTTAATCCCATGTTGCCTGGCACAACTGAATCTTCAGTACTAAGAAAGCCTTTAACAAACAAATATAACTTAAGTAGTTCAATTAACTTTAGCTGCTTTTAAAGTGTTATTCATTAAAAATAAGTATTAATGGTAACAGTGTTTTAAGTTTTAAACGGTTCTATATTACTGGTAATACGATTATAAAGGAATAAGCGAGAATGATTTTCAATAACAATAACAATAATAATACATTTGTCCATAGTATCCGTGAAGCCTCACTCAAAGAAGAGTGTAGGTAGAGTTAATACATTTATATTTTGTACCCATTTTGATCACATTACAGTCTTCGTTTGTACATCTTCTTTGATGTGTCTGGACATTTGTTTAAACTCTATTTCATTAGTTTTCAGGGAAACATATTATATTAGGAAGGGCGTTCTTAGATATTAAAGGTTACATGCACTTGGGATCAATGTTTTGCAAACTTTTTTGTGGTAACAATTTCTTTGTTTTTTAAATTTTGCTTGTTGATCATAAACAGTGGGATATTGTTGTAAACGCGGAGATAGAGATAATGAAATGCTGTTTGTAAACATTTAACAAACATTAAATGTTTCCTGCCCAACGAGCAATATGCCAACCGAGAATGCTAATCTAGCTTGTTCTTCTAAACAATTACGGCTTTTTAAGGATAAAGAGAAGAAGAAAACCGGTGATGGCCTCATCATTCAGTGGTTCAACATTCTACATACTATATAGTTGTTTATGCTTTCTAATTAAACTGTTGAAAACCTGCAATTGAATACGAAGTGGCTTTAGCAACTAACATTGATTCTGAAGGATGACTCCTACCAATTTTGAAGATTTGTAGCATATTTATTTTCATAAAGAAGAAAGACGGTCATCTCAGATTTTCCACTACAGAAAACCCACACACTCAAACAACTACATAGGCAGTACATACAGCGCAGCTACAATCTGTAGTGAAGACACACACACAATCTCTGCCTGCCAACCGAAGAATCTCTAAATACTCCCCACATTCCGCCGTTGTGCACCCTCCATGGTCGAAAGTTCACAAAATATTCCCTCTCCAAGTGATAAAATTGCAGGTTTAGTCCCTGCAAAGCGCGAGATCGCTATTAATGGTAACAAGAGGCGACATGCAATCATCGTGCTCGCGGATACTGCGACCATCGGGACACGTCAAGCTGCTACTCCGCACATCTGGACCTGGAGGTAAATCAACATCAGTACGCCGTGAAAACTTTCCGAGATTACGGAACGAAACGTCGGCAATATGGAAATCTCATACATGGATGTATCCAAAAACCTGCTACATCACAAGATGGATGATGTATATACGTATACATGTAGGCTATATATGTGTATGTGATATATATGTATATGGTTTTAATATAAAAGATATACATCTTTCCTTTTTAACGCACTTTTGTTATTTTAGTTTCTTGCAGTATTTTTATGTTATTAATCAAGAATAGATTACTTCTGCAAGTATATTTTAATTTTTATCAGTATATGTAAAGAAAACCCTGATTCACGTTTCATGGAAGAATATGTATATAATGATATGTAATATATATATATATATATATATATATATATATATATATATCATAATGAAGGCACCATAATGAACATATAGAAAAATTTCCAAATATACAAACACAAAAACTCATACATGAAATTAATTCAAAAGACAAAACAAATACAAATTAATTCAAAACATGACACAATTTTTCAAAGCACTTAACATCGAAAATACTCAAAAAGCTAATATATACACCACAATCACACACAATAACACCAGTATAAAATACCAAAAACCAACAGGACCCCATAACAACAACCAAACAAAACACAAATACTCCACAAGATATAAAATCAAGAAGGCTGAGGATGGGAACAATAAGGTTCCCGAAATATATACCAAATAAGGAAAAAAAATCCTGAGGTAAAGAATTTATAAATATTAAATAAATTATATATATGTGTGTGTGTGTGTTGGGGGAGTGAGTGTGTGTGAGAGAGAGAGAGAGAGTGAGAACAACTTGAACAACTTATTCATTACTTTAGCAAGAAGTGAAGCGTACTTTGTTAAATGTGCTAGTTGTTAAAATGTTACACAATAATTAAATCATTTATGCCACTATTTGTTATTATAGACACGTGCATAGATACAATTTGGGTTAGATACCGTTTATTGGATTATAATATACGAATAACTGCTGATCTAGTAGCAAATTTTCTAAAACGTCCGCTATACAGCTTCTAAACAGTTTATAAATTGTCGCGGATTCTGGATTTATATTCTATAAGTATTTTGTAGACATTTAGATAGAACAAGTCGAATGCCGAATCCTTGGACTGTGGCAGAAGAAGAACGCATAATAGATTTTTCGCCTTTTTCGATCTAAATACTCACTATGTTATGAGTGTGAAATTATTTGTTTATAACTAAGCGCAAATTTACATATTCGCTTTGTATGGCAATTTTTCCATATTCACGTTGCCCGAGTACAGTTTACTCTGCTGTTTACTTCAAGAGTTTTAGTGCTTATGAACAAGTAACATGGATTTACTCCTTTTTTTGTTTTTTATCGCTGCCGATTTTGACGACTTACATTTGAAGAACAAGTCTATTTCTTCTAATAATAGTCTGTTCAGCATTAAGTATTGAACAGTACTGTTTATGTAGGTCTGTATTGACAATAAGCCGTTACACGTAGTCATTATCCATAAATATGGAATGCACTGAACCTGCCGCACACCTACTTGACAACAGTTCTTGCATATATCACGTGAGTCCACAGTACCCTACCACAGTAAATATTTAAAGTTTTTGTTTACAACGAACCATTTCCTTCTCTTACAAATTATTATGCAACTGCTGTTTCATTTACTGAAATTCACGTTAAATAAAATCTACTTAATCAAATAGTAGATAAGAGTACAGTAATACTTACCATACACTCCTAAACGATAATTTATAACAACTAGAACAATGTTTTTGTCCAACAAGTAGCCGGGCCCATGCAAACGCGGAGAATTGGAGTTGACGCGGAATCCTCCCCCGTGAATGTAAAACATCACAGGCAGCAGTTCTTTTGGATTCAACTAGAAAATCCATATTATACAATTTAACAACTGATTACAAAAACTTTACAGTTATTGTATTGTTGTTATGATTGATTGTTGTTGTGTATGCAAACACGAATAAATAATTTATTGTACATACCATTATTTTTAATTGTAAGTTTTTCGGTGAAGGGTTTGTGAGGATCGGTCAAAAATATAACACAAATTTTAACTTATTTGTGTTATATTTTTGACTGATACTCACAAACCCTTCACCGAGAAATTCATTGGTTGACGGTCACTACGAATTTTAGGATTTAGTTATAAGATTTTTGTGAATTCATCACAGATGCCAATTGTCGCGTGTCTATTACTTACATGTTAACTTTTTACTTAAGGAAGAGCACAGTTATTCTAAAGAAGGGAATTAACTTTGATACAGTGTGGGGAATAATACACCTTGTCATGTCAACTAATTGTAATAATCAGTTTTGTATTATTAACACATAATTAGAACTAGTAGGAAGAGATAAAACTAATATTTAAATACAATCCTTTCACTGTAACACATTCGTACTATACTTTACATGTTTAACGAAAAAGCAGTCTCCCATAATTTATCTATCTTAAACGTGAGCAGTTGGGGATTATTATGGGGCCACTGCTTATTACTTTCACTGTATCTGGATCGATCTGCATTTCGCTGTATGCATTTTTAGGCAAAATTAAAAATCGAGGCTGTGAATATAGACAAACGGCTGTGGAAAAATAGAACAAACTCTTAACTGCGGCTGTAGTTAGGAGCGACAAGAAACTGTAGGCAATGGAAACATTTTACCCGATAAAATGATAAGGAAAATGTAACGTAGTTTAGAAAAATAAATGTTTGAATAAACTTAGATTTCATTAAAAACTGTTTAACTAGACTACGCCATTGTTCTGGTGCTTTGTTTGCATTTGTATTTGTTCTTCCAGCTTTTTATATACGTATTCTTGAAAAACAAATAAATGCAGTTGGATAAGAAGTCGGTACTCAGTCGGTATTTCATTACCTGGTAGCTGTATTGTGTGTGTGTGTGTGTGTGTGTGTGTGTGTGTGTGTGTGTGTGTGTGAGAGAGAGAGAGAGAGAGAGAGAGAGAGAGAGAGAGAGAGAGAGAGAGAGAGAGATTCTGTGGGTGGTCCATGTATGTGAACAAAATTTGAAGTGTTTTTAATCTAAAAATAATACAAATAAGTAAATAAAAAATATCTAATAAAAAAAAAGTAATGCAAGCGTGGTAAAAAGCAGCTACCACCGGTCAGCGAGGAGTTCCGACTTCGCTTTTAACTCACAGCCATCAATACTTTAAAAAATTTGTTTATAATTGGATGATCTTATTGTTTAATGGCAGAGGTAATGTTATTAGTTTGTAAAGTCTTAATATTTTTTTTTAGCTAACTTAGTCCATGCACATCGGGTAAACAGTTTGTATTTACTGGTCGTCCTTCTACAGTTCATAGGTGTTAACGTGCGCGATAATAATAGAGAAGTCATCAATGGATGTGACAGACATTAAGTTATCATTTGTCAATATTAATCTACTTTAACTGTTGGTACAAAGTTCACTTTTGCTATCAATAATAATAATAATATACGTTTGAATGCAGTTTTAGGGTAGAATTATTATAGGAATCAAAATTAACGCATATCATTTTAGTGCAGGTATAGGCCAAACAAGCACAGAAGCAAAATGTGTGTGTGTATTTACTTACAGTTGGAGTGTACACGTTCAGAAATAGACAGTCTTCATCGCCGACAATAACAGAATCAATGAACGGGAAAAAGTAATTTGCTTGGATACAATAGTTGCCTTCGAGGCTAGCGTTTCTCACACCGTTCCACTTTTTCGGAGGCTGCGGCTTCTGTAATCAATTATATGCAGAATCAATACGTTGTATTAATAACTTATTTTAAAAAGGCAAATAAATATGTATAAAAGCAAAGTATGTATATAGTTTCAGTTTTTCATAGTAGTTTCACGCCATTTAATATCATTCAAGATCAGTCAAGAGGAGTCTTACTCAGAGTTAAGAGGCTAAAGTTAATCAGAGTTGTCAGTTACCCAAATCCATACGTATATAAGTCTTTTAAATAAATTACACAAATGCCTAATAAGCCTAACATCCCCTACTAATGATAGTTAAAACTTGTTTTCACTATTTATCGTATACTGCTTGGGTGTGGGACATCTTTACCCAATCTTAACGTTATCCAGTTTTATTTACCATTTCATCGGTGCAGTGCTGTAATTTATTTATTTATTTATTTTTTTAATGAATTTACGTCTAAATTCGTCTGCGTTTACTATCATAATGGTAAATTTCCGCTCAACACGCACACTCTTATAATTCTAGGGAAAATACTACACACTATATATACACACAAAATGCCTGTATAATACAGAGAGGGCCATGAATCACTTGACACTTGAAGTTACTCTTAGTTTAGCAGTGACCTTGAATTGACAAGTGATATGACGTCACATAACTAGACGTTATTTTAAAACATTTGTACCGACATTTTGCCACAGTTTATTGTCATCATCAGAATACGAGCGAGAAACAACTCACGTATCATAAAGTGTTTTTGTGGATGTACGAGTATATTTATATGTTACATAAAGAATAATAACATACATATTATTATTCTTATAATACAGGAACAATTATAATATAATGTAATATAATATAATTATAATATAGTAAAGAGTAATTATAATATTACATAACTATTAACGTTCATTTCTGTATATTAATTATTTCTGTACTGCCAGTTTACAGGCACTGATGATAACAATAAGTTTCGAATCTTAACAGTAAACTGTCAAAGGTCGACAAAAATGATTTAAAATTTAATGAACGGACCTTGCAGACTCTTTCATTACCAGAACTTATAACATTTATGTCAAGCGTCTTCTGGACCGTTCTTTGGCAGACGTTTTGAGAAAGAAATTTTTGATAAGTATTATAAACTGTATGCCTTTCTACATTTTTAACATAAAAATCAGAAATGTTGTTTCCATTAAAGATAAGTCATCTTATTTGCACGCGCGCGCACACACACAAACACATACATTCGCAACTTCATTCAGAACTACCCTTTTCATTCAGAAGCAAGGGTGCTTCACAATAGTGACAATGGTCTTTGAACACGTTTAAATTTCGACAGATCACTGACCAAATCAAACAAATTTTTCTAGGCTGCGGAACAATAAGCAATGAATTATAGGACCGAACTCGTATGTTACTGAATAAACATCTGGTCATTCAGCGTTGCTGGTTAGTCATGTAGTAACGTACTGTCATCCTCCATGTCGTGTCAGGGGTGGTTGTTTCATTAAATTCATGAACTTTTATATATTATATATATATTTTTAACATATTATATACATTATGTAAATATATACTATACAAAAGCATTGTATTTTAAACTATGCAAAATAAATTATAAAACTGTATGACTAATTGAATTTTTATCATAAACCTGAGTTTAGGAAAATGTAGAGAATGTGACAGTGTCACGAGGATACACTGCCAGGGGAAATAATTGATTTGGCTCACAGATTGGTAATAGCTTATTTTGAGAGAATGTGTTTTCCATTTTGCTAATTGAGTTTAAAAGTTTTAAAGAAACGAATATTTTTTAATACGTTACAATATTCTGTATTGAATCATCACAATATTGAACATGCCTAAAGATTTGCTCCTCAGTGTTCAATATTAAACAATGAAATGGTGTCTCATTAATATTTAAACGGTACCACGTCACGTGTTTGCTCCTGAAAATTGACACGTTATTAATTAATAAGCCGATTCATTCAAGACTGAATACTTACAGTGTTCAGAGGCTTGTAACATTATACACACAAATACGTTCTCGCACTCGCTACTGTACTTGCATTAACCGTCCTACTGATTGTGTGTGAATGCGAAAGTTTTTACAATTTCCTTACAACTGATTTCGAGTAACACTGAATTTAAGAATTTAAAAAATTTAAGAAAGATAAAACATTTACTAATTATTATTTGAGTTTTAACCACATAAACGTAATTAGTGATTAACAAATTACGAAAGTACATACAAACGGATACAATGTTTTAGTCGTACCTGGAATCTAAGGGAGCCGACGGGAGCATCGGCGTATGGAATACCGAGGAATGCAGCAATTTCTCTTCCGTTCCTTGTTGTCATGTATACACCTCGTACTGACCCACAAGTAGTGCGGGCCACCGGTCTTGCTCCCGTCCCGTAACAACATACGACAGTAACAAGACAACACAGTAGGCTTACAACAGTTAACATTTTGAGAAGGTGAGTTGCTAGTGAGCGCGCAATGATGAATGCTACTCACAACAATGCACTGACGGTTTGAGTGGCGCGGCACCGCTTGCGCACGAACCAACAATTCACACAAAGTAATTACCAAGGTTCTGTAATTAAGGTCGTAAAAACTGTGTTAAAACTTGTGTCAGTGTCGAGCAACACTAACGACATCAACGCCAGTGTGTTTGCTCTGCGTATCGTCCACGTTGGTTGAACAGCGTGACTACGGACTTGAAAACCAAATCGGATTGAAGTTTTTGAATCTTGCCAACGACAACTGTTTGTTTGGGTTTCTTTCGGAATAAATAAAGTTTAAAATCTTTAAACGAATTGCACGTTTAGCGCGTAAATAATTACAAAGTAGTAGTTAATATCCCTGTAAATAACCAGAACTTAAAATTTTATCATGTTGCATGCCATAAGGGTTACATTCAATGTGGTAGTTTCATTCAGTGGTATAATTGTTCTACACGAAAAATCTCGTAATGAAGTAGATTGTACGATATGAACGTTATTTAAAAACGATGCTAACACACTGTACTGTAGTGGTGACAGACGCACCGTAGAATAGTGGGTGACCATCAGTTGCACCATGTCATTTGGTATTAGTGATTATATAATTGTAGTGCTCTATTAGTTTATTTTATCTAACGAATCAATTTAATTATCTGTTAGTAATATATTTATATCTCTATTTAACCTATGAATTTATGGTTTTCTGATTTAGATACGACCGTTCCCCCTAGAAATGCGATGGCAAACCAGCGAGATGTGTCCCGCCTAGCACAAGCCCTTCCCAACTATGCCGTTCGGATCCGGCGTTAAACTGTAGGTCCCACATACCTGTGAAAGACTCTGCAACAGCAACACACACACCGCGGGTATATGCGGAGAGGGTACAAACCAGTCGCAAGGCTGACGACCCAATACTAATAATAATTTATGGTTTGTTACCCGGTAACAGCAACTGACGCGTTGCTGAAAGCAGCAGCGACGGCATATTTACTCGATTGTTATGAGTCGATTATTGTCTTTTAATATCTTAAAGGAATAATAAGAGTATACATACGTATTGTTACTTGATAAGGAACAAAAGCAAGTAAATCTCCTACCTTGTATTAATTCTTAACAGTTAAGAGGTCAAATGTTCACAGGTAAACTACGAGTTAATGAATATAGGAATAATTTTAATTAAAGTGTTATAATAAGAAACAAAACTACTTTCAACTGTTCGATATTAATCAATTACCGAGTAATTTAAGCACAGTATTTGAGTTAACCTTTAATTCCGGTTAACGGTAAGTCAGTTAAACGCTCATTAAGTTATGTTGCGTTGATTGTTTCTTACTGTACATTGTACAGCGTAGTTACTTCAATTTATGATAACGGCGTACACGTAAATATTTGAACGTGGACTGTTTACACACGTTATCAGTTTTTTACGCACGCTACAGAATTCTCGAGCTATTCAGAAAATTTATGTGAAATCAAATTCGGAACAAAGCATACGACGTTTTTACTTCCTGCGTCATGATGAAAATCAATATTTACTTTCTATTCGTGCATTGCAAATACCCGTACATTACAATGCGTGTACTTCACACGTGTGCATTATAAAGCCGTACATTATAATTTTTACTCTACGCTACGCACATTACATGTTTTCTTCATCTCATACAGGTAATGAGTTCAGTAAACGTTAATGACAATGTGATTCGCGTGGTCGGAACTTTTAATAACAACACTTTCTTCGATTGGCAACTAAGTTTTATTGTTGTAACACCAAATGTTTCGTCCATTAAATGGTGGAGCATCCGCAGTGGTAATATCTGTGTTAAAAATAATATTAATAAAACGTGGTTATCAACCTAAAAATGGTTGTTATTAATATGCACGTTAAAATGCCACATTTGTACGCCTGGTTATTTACAGAAACTGTAATTCTGTGTCGAGGACTACTGCGAATTTTTTAGGCATCTAAATAATTACACTGGTCATGGCAACAGGGTACCTATTGTAATATAATAAATAAGTAAGTATCTGGTCACTATTTCTTATTTTGTGCCGTTTTGTATTACTATTTATTATTTTAATATTCAGTTTTATTAAATTGTATTATATTTCTTATTAAATTCTTTATTTTTCTGGTTAATTATTATTAATTACTTAGTATTAGCAATTAACTCCCCTTTCTCCACCTGAAATTCCTTAACTAAGTAATTTTTTATAAATAAAGCTCTGGTTTAATTCAATTAATAAATTGTTTATTAATTTTTTCTTTATTCTTTATAAATCGTATTACGACTCACTGAGCGACTGAGTCGTTTGGCCCACATTCGACTCTCTGATTCAGTTCGTTAGTTACAGATTTCGGTTTTATAATTTATGTTAATTTTCTCAAGGGTCCTTTTATACTACTATTGAAAAGTTAGAAATGAAAAGAATTTAACTAGACCATCTAGTTGTTCTTGTCTGACTATTGACAATTACCCTTCCGTCATCACATCACTTTTACAACTTAATGTTATTAACAATGTTTACTTAAAACTATTGTACACTGGTTTTTAGTTTGGTTTCTGTATTGTAATTCAGGGGTTCTAGATTGTAATGTAATTATATTTATTTTGGCTTTTATGTACTAAAGGTTCCTATTTTGTGGGTCCCCTTGATTTGTCACACTACACTATATACTTCACAGTTATACACGTATAATTAAGGAACCACATCCAGCACGTCAGAGAAACTTATAATTTGAAAGAAAAAGTAACGTTTCGGCCGCAAGTTGACGGCTCATACCATAACCAAGAACACAGTTTACTTGACATATTCATAATTATACTTACTTAATATGTACATGAATGTGTAAACATTAAAATTTTTCCGTTTATTACAGACATGAGTTAATGTTCCAAGAATTACTGTTTATTTAAGCACAAATCTCGGTTTCATTTGACGTTATACTATCGGCGCTACACACATTAGGCTTTCTTGCCTTTTTCATCTCATTTAGGTAATGAGAACAATAAACGATAATGACAATGTGATTTGGTGCTGTCAAAGGCTACTAATCGATCATTCTTTTTGAGACACAATTACAACAGATACAGGTCAAAGCCAACTGATCAGTGTCAACCTTGTAAAATGAGATCAGTTGAAATTGTGCTTAAAAATGTAGTAACTTTTGGGACACCAGTAAATTTTGTTTGTATGCTGATTTTAAAAGAATATAGATCTTTATAAAATTACAAAATTAAGCTTACAGCATAATGATGTAATAATAAAGATATTAATTAAACGATGGAATAATAAATTGAAGGTAATAAATTTTTTTTTTTATTAAATTTTCTGACTCGATTGTTTTTTTAATTATGTTTTTTTTGGGGCGTCTCGCTTGGCACCTCAAAAGCCTTTAGCTCAACGACGTCTACCAGGAGTGTTGCTCGACGGAATGTTTTCTTCTCACCTACATTTAATTGACTCAACGAGAGTGGAAACTTGTACACATTAAGAGGCAAAACGACATTTTCAAAGCCTGTATAGAAATCCTGCTGCTTTTGGGAAGGACAGAGTTCTTTTAAACTAACTGATTTCTCTAACTGTTCGTTTCCGAGGTCTTCTTTCAGGTTACTTTTTACTCTGTGTCTCTTCCTAAGTTCAGCAAGAGCACTATACTTTTCGATTATGTGTTTGTCTGCTCCGCCACAAGTGCAGACAGGTCGTTTTGTTCTTGTAGGAGGTACCAACGCGTCAAGTTCGTGTGCCCAATTCGTAGTCTGGTGATCTAAACTTGATCACGACGACCGCGATCACATGCTACTTGCTATTTACGGACCCTCAGTTTCACGGCAGATGTTCTCTGCTGTGTATTCCAGATCTGCTGCCACACATTAGTAATGGTGGTTGCGGCAGCTAGTTTCGCGTCGTCAGGTCGCGTGGCTATCGCATCGACTCGCGGGCTGTCCACAGCGTTTCGTGCCGCAGCGTCAGATACTTCGTTACCTTCAAATGCCTCCATGACCCGGAAACCAAATAAAAGTAAAAGATGAACCAACGTCTTCTAACGCACGGCATAACGCCATCAGCTGCTGTAGTAACGGTTCAACTGTGGTCGGATTGTCCAAGGCAGTTAGAAAACTCAGTGAATTCGTACAGATAACAAATTTCCTTTTACCTCGGTGTTCACAGAAGCAAAGAGCTTGCCACACTTCATATACATGCAGCCTTGAGCAGTATCCAGGAGTGGGAAGCACCCTACATAATAAAAGCACTACCAAATCCGCTCTTCGTCTTCGACCCATCAGTGTACACAATAGTATATTCTTCGACGTATTCCTCCAGGACTTATATAAACAGGAGTTCAGTTCAGTTGGATGGTATGATTTCTTGCTTCTACTGGCGACATCCAGCTGGCAATTTGGTTTGCGAAGCAGCCAGAGTGGCACTTCGCATGGAACGTATGCTTAGAGCATCGGCGCCTGCATGTTGTGGCGGCGTGCTATTTCAAACGCACGGATGCCGGCTGCTCTGGTGAACGTAGAACGGCGGTCGTACAAGGTAACAAGTCTGTTCTTCGCCAGCAACAGGTTATTAATGTGGCTCGGTAGAGCTAGAATTTTAGCCACATATCTCAGCGAAAGCATTTGCTTCACAACATAAGCTTTGTGAATGGCTAGTGCGGAACCCCCCTGTGGCGTAGCGCACTCCTGCAGTGTGAGCAGGATCCAGCTTTTTGAGGCACGACCTCCTGGCTGAAGAGTAAACCGAGCATCCGTATTCATTTTTGGATAACACCAGCGCGGTTACAGGCGCAATAAAACTTCTATATCTGCTCCCCGTGTTATACGAGAGATGCACCTGATTGCGTTCAAGTAGGATATGCACCTCGCAGCCAGGTCGTCCACATGCGCATTCCATGTTAATTGTCTGTCGAAAGTTAGGCCCAGAAATTTGATTACGGGCCTATAATTCAGCCGGACACCATTTATGATTGCATCTCGACACGTCGGGTCTGGGTGCCTCCCTCGCTTTCGACAGAAGTGGACACAGGTCGTCTGTTTGCTGCCGAGAAAGAAAAGCCTATGTTGTTAGCATTTTCTACCAACGTGCCTTGTATTTTACGCTCGATCACTGTCGTTGCTTTGGCCTAGTAAACAGCGCAAGATGGTCAACGTACAAGCACTTGCCAACTGACATTTCTATACTTTCAATGATCCCGTTGCTGGCGACAGGAAAAAGCGTGCCGCTCAACTCAGAGCCCGCGGAACTCTTATTTTCCAGCTCGTGTGGGGCCGATATGATTGTCTGATCCGAACACGGAAAGTCCTGTCTTTGAGAAATCTGGAGATAAATTTAGTCACGCTACCTCTGAACCGCTAATCATGTAGTTATTGAATGATAATTTACCTCCACGTTTGGAACTCTTTCTCCAAATCGAAGAATTTGGAGAATGCATAACCATGTGTTTGCATTAGTCAAAACTGTTGGGTCTCATCCGTTTATAGCAGCTGTGAAACTGTGTACGCCTTCTTCTCTATTTCTACAGACGTTCGTAGGTGTACAATCAGCCTGAAGCCTGTCCAATCAGCGCGGTCCACGCGTCATCTTTTCGGCGTGCGTATAACGCTGTTTGTCGTTCATGCTGTTTTCAGCACAGGGACGTGGTCGCTACCGTGAAGGTCTGGGAGAACTCTCGACGACAGACGTGGAACAAGACTCCGTCAGATCGATAGCTGATAAAGTATCGCTTCCAACGTTGAAGTGTGTGCTCTCGCCTGTGTTTAAAAAGACAAAGGCGATGTTAAACAATAGATCCGCAGTTCTTAATCCAGTGCTGTTTGTCCTGTGACAATCCCAAGTGGGATTATGGGTGTTGAAGTCGCCAACATGGAGTAACGGAGATGGTAGCTGCTCGACCAGATCCTGCAGATCTTCTGCTCGTTATTCACAATCTGGTAAGTATAAGCAACAGAGTGTCGTCTTCAGTGGTTGTAATAAACTGATTGCTACTGCTTCTAGAGGCATAGGGAGCGTTATAGGTTACGTTTGGCAGGATATGAGTTGCTAAGAAATATGTACAAACCTAGCTCTGATGTTTGGTGTCAAATCACAGCGGAAGGATTCATATCCTCTCATCTGAAAAAGTTCTTGTGGCCTCAAATGTGTTTTTTGCATGCGCACACACATCTGCGTAGGCCTGGCCAGTAACATTTTCAGTTCTCAATAATGCGAAGTACAACCGTCGATATTCAACTGAACGATACTCTCCATGCTGGATGTTGATGAATCGGTCGCTACGGACCTTGTTTACTTCCTTGGCTTCCCTTTCGGCTGTCGTTTGTTTTTTCTTGTTTTGCAGATTGCTGACCTCTGCCAGGTCACCGAGGTCGGTGAGATTGCTGGCAACCGCAATCGAAATGAACTCCGATCCGGAGCTCATTTATGGCCATCGGGGACACTTCTTGTCCCCGGTTCCGGTTTATAAAGTCCTCCCTGGTATATTTGGGAGGACGGGGTGATGTACAGTGGTAGCCCCTCCCCATCTTACTCCCACTGGAGGTGGCTGCAGCCACTGTGTTTAGTTCCGCCCTTCTTGGTGGGCGAACTGTGTCATTCTTAGTAGACCCACTCTTATTTTCTGAATTTCCGAAAATCCGTTCTGATTTTCGGCTAAATAACTCTTGTCGAAGCGCGTCACTGCCGCCATTTCGTTTGCTGTAGGCCTAGTTGTTGTCGTCTGTGCATATCTTACTTTGCCCTGGTTTGTCGGGTAAACAACAGTTATTTTCGCTTCACTTTTCTTTAAAGTTTAATTGATTTTCTTTAAAGTTTTCACTTCGTTATTTCTTGAATAGCCACCTGATGCTTGAATACATGACAGTTGGGTGATCTTGAAGAATATATATCACGCACTTCATCGGATCGGCATAAGGTTCATCGCTATGGGCCGACTTCCCACAGAAATAAGTTGGTAACTCGGGCACATCTCGATGCCGTATACTCAGAACGTAGATACTAGAAACACTGCATGGGCTGAGGGATAAAAGGTCTCACGCTCAGCCGATGGATACCTGCTCTTATTTTCTCTGGCAGTGTTGTTTTGTTGAAAGTCAAGACGTGGGAGACAAAAGGAAGTGTTCCCTCCCTGCGTACGGTCAGCGTCCGACATGCTATGACTCCCTAAGGTTCTAATTCAGTAGTAATCTCCCCCTCAATGCAGTTCAGCAACTCACGGAACACCACCACTCCCTTTGTGGTATTCAGAGTGGGGTGGGGACTCGCTTCAACCTCTATCTCGCCGATCCTTGCTGGTTGTTTGGGTCTCGATCAACATACCACCAGACGACGACCTAGCACAAGCAGTAACAGATTTTTCAATCAAGAAGTGGCTCAGTTCATTTCTTTTAACGATTAAATACTTGTGCACCGCTGCCGTACTAGCCGACGGTGCCAAAAACTTCTCTCATCTACAGTCGTGTAGTGTCTCCTTCTCTTCACAATCCGAGGAGGGTTTTAAGACATCCCACAGAAGTAATTTGAGAACCTATCATTTTGTTCCCGCGAGTAACGTGTAAGTAACAGACCACCGAGGCAGAGCTCTTGAGTACCACGTCTCGGACTGAATTCAACAGGGTGCATCCTGGCCATCGTTGGCGGCTCACTAACGTAGAGCCATCAACCCATTGGCCCGATCGGTTTCACAGTGGCTTACGGTGTGTTTTCAAGCGGTACACGCAACCTTGTCTAACTCACCTATCAATGCCCTGTTAGCCAGCTACAGAGTAATAGCTGTTGCCCCCCCCCCCCCCGAGGCCAAGCTGTTGTAGGCCGGGCGTAGGGTTGGATTTCTGGGGCGCGACTCGATTGTTGTTACCTAGCAATCTATTGGTAAGGAGGAGATTCTTACAATTATATTGTTAACCGAAAATGTAACTAAAACAAGTTTTTTTTTTTTATACTGACAGCAGAATGACAACGACGCAAAGGGTCGGTTCCATTAAAGGCGATAAGCTGCGGTTGATTAATAATAATTGTGGCAACGCAGCGGCAACGTGGACACAAATCGGTACTTTCGTCTTTCTAACGGTGCAGTCTGATTAGAGACAGTTCGGGAAGTGACCCGCAATTAAGAACACAAATTACATGTAAGCCTTCAATTATCACGTTATTAGACTGTCGATCTGTTGGCCGGAGCAGTATTACAATTTATATTTCTTATAGGTTTGATCAAGTACTGTAGTTTTCATCAGTTCTGAGCGACAGCGTAGTAAACATACAAGGAGACACTAAGTCAGCTTTGTTATGACATGATGATCTGTTACGGATGTGACACTTCAGTTTTTAAATTTTACATGGATAACGTATGCGATTTTATTTTCAAAGATCTACAGTAAAAAATTAAACTGTGAACTGGAAAGGAAATTATACCCTAGGGTTATAATGTATTTCGAAATTTGATACGGGTGCGGAGCACGCGTTATAAGTTTTCATGTTGATGATGCCTATCATATTCATCAACTGTATTGCGTTACACTTTTACGACAAGGAAATACAATTATAAAAATTATATATTTTACAAGATTCCCAACTGCCATTCTATTTTCACTCCTTCTACTCATATTGTCCCTAAGTCTTTATTCCGCAAAAATGATATATATCTTGAACCTATAACCTTAGTTGTGACAGCCGTGTGCAGATTGCAAGTAAAATTCAGTTTTCTAAAAATACTTAAGAATAAGAAATTATTAACGGTAAACCAATTACATTCTGCTTTATTCTCTATTTTTCTTACAATGAGAAAATAAATGTTTTTTGTATCGTTTAAATGATGTTAAGTTTAGAATGTATTGCAGAGTAGAAATAGCATGTGACTTAGTTACGTTAGCAACTGCTTGTTTACCTCTTTTTGTTAATAAAACAGCAGATAATAGTACAGTGAATGAAAGAGTGCGCGCGTGCGGATAAGAGGAAGTGTCACCGACACCTTTTGTGCACGTGCGGTATTTGGTTATGTCAAACGTGCCCTTGAAATGATATGTTTACGTAGAATGTAATAATGTTTGCAGTTATTGTTATACCGGAATGCTACAGTTTTTATTTAAAGTGTACACTAAATAAATATTTTAGTATGCTTAACTTCAGTGCTATTTTTGTTGCAGTAATGTTTTTGCAAAACGTTTACGTATAAATAAGTAAACGCCATTTAGCAAACATGTAAACTAAATAAAAGTGTAAACGGGAATCGCATCAATGTGCGTAAGCTTCTGTCGAGACATCCTTCACGATACGAGCTAGGTTTTGTATTAAAATGTTCAGTAACTCATGGCCTGAATCTTCTAATCAATAAGATATCACATTAACAGCAAAGATGTCATATAAGCTGTAGCAAAGTTAAGAAACCTGAAAGTGAAATTGACTTAACTTTGTATTCAGTTCACAAACGCTACACTTCAACAATGTTTTTAAATACATCCTTCAATCAGTACTTATATAATTGTAGTCTAAACTAATGAAAAAGTATGATAGGTAAGCCTATAAACGTAAACTACTACTTAACTGAGGTACGTCTAAGAATCTTTGATTAGTGTCTCTTAGGTTAATTTTGAAATATTAAATACAATTTTATTTTGTGCATTCTGTAGGACTGCTGTAGTACTTGGGACTTCAAGTACATCATTACACTCACTCTACCTGGACAACTGAGTGTTCACAACATATGAACATCTCCATTAATCTACGAGTTAGATGTTTTTGTGGTGATTTAGATTTCACTAACGTTTTCAGGCAAATGTTTAGATTTCATGGGCCGTGGATCCCCACTTGCAGATCATGTTTCGAAGTGTAGAAACTCAAACGTGCAGTCAATAACATCTACAAGATCAGTTTATCCCCACTACTAGCCGTCTCCCACTAGCCTCCAGACTTTAGTTTATCCAAGTATTCTGCTACGTATATTTGGAAACAATGTAGTTCACTGTTCGACGAATATCTTTAGTTTAGGAGTAGTTAACGCATACACAAAAGGCGTATTGTCACTACCACACGAAGGCATGTAACATCTCGTGAATCAAGCACAGACAAGATAGCATTAATTCCTGTTACAAAATAATGTTTCATTACGTAAATCGTTTTGTGAATCAGGTAATTTACATTGCTATTACAGTGTTACCAAATACCACCATACTTACACAACACCAGACACATTCAAGGTAGGCTATAGTGAAAGTAAAAGATCGTTATCATCAAATTAAAATGTAATTTTAAACTAATTAAAGTGTTAAGAAAATGTAAATATACATTATAAAGAATTGACGCCTTCCTGGACACAAGTTCTTAGACTTGTGTTAACCTTGACAATTCCAAATTTTTTTGATACCGTGTAAAACAAAATCGAGAGTTACCATCTTTAGTGGATGTTTAACTTAAATCACAGATCCAACTTCAAAACTGATATTGTGCGTTTTTCCAAGAAAATATGATGCGTCAACATGGAAGCATTAATAAGCGCTCAAAATGAAACTGAATGGAAGCATCAAGTCGTTTCACCAGTGAGGACTAATACTGTTATGATCTCCGTACCAAATCTCATTTACCACCCAATCTACTATTCTCAGTTTATTTAGGATCGAAACACAAGAATACCTCTTCATCTGACAACATATTTCTGTGCAGCTTGTTTCAAAATAAAAATATATTTGTTTCCTTGTTTTATGTACTGACGATTCCAAAGGCTTTACGGGTGAAAGTGGAAGCGGCTTGCATATTCTGTTGCTGCTGCCGCTTTGAGCCATCGCCTCCGACTGCAGTTGAAATCTAGAAACTGAATATAATTACGTGCAACGCAATTATGTAAAGTTTTACATCTCGCAGCTTTCAAGCGTACAGTTTGGTTCGCTGACAAACCTTAGCTTCATGAATTACCAGCGACTGGAACACAAGAACATAGGATATACAGTATTTATTCTACAGCTAATTATAGAAACGTTGGAATGTTTGAATAATTTATTGTTGAAGTTGTGCGATCGAAAAAGCTCTATAGTACTTAATCAATAACAGGAAATTCTGCACCTGGCTTGTCCTTCTACTTTGACCTCTTCAAGTATACAACAACTATTCTATCTGATTTACGGTGTCTTATCTTATTCGTATTGTTCTAATTGTTTTTACAAAATTAATTTTTGTATATAGTTGGAAGGAGTGTCTCAGATAGCTCACCGCTTTATATCTTAGTAGAAGATAATCTGAGATTCCAATAAAGACGAGGATGAAGATTGATCGATGAAGTCGCCTAACTGAAGACATTGTGTTTCCTCATGTTAAAGTCAACGTTATGTGACTGAGGAGTTTGAACTGTACTCGTGGGCAATCGTCACAATCCTGCCAGTGTTGCATTGCTGTGCGGACGTAGAAAGCGAGTAAGGCAATGAAACTTTATAATATAAAAATAATTTTAAAATAAGTAGTTATTTAAAAGACTTATTTTTAAGTGACATAGTTCAGCGAATTGTTGCAAAAGGTATGCTTTGCACCGCGTACATACAGGCATTTCTGTGGTTATGTAAAGAGGATCGAATGTGCAAAATAAAGTTATTGGTCATCAAATGTGATGGAAACAACAGACGAGAATATTTATTACGTTATCCATTTAGTAGGTTCCTATAGTGTACAATGAGCAACCCCATGAGAGGGGTTGTAGGAAGCTAAAGGTAACCCCTTCGCTCGCTATTGCTCTGCGTCCCGATCTTCTTCTAGAGCTCCCGCCGAGAGGACCAAAGTCTCTGGGTATTCTAGACGGGTAGCCTATTATAGCCTGCTACCTGTCGTGGTTTTTCAATTAGACGTGTCTAGGTGAGCGTGAGGGTTTGCCGAGGCTGGATCCAATATTCATTTGGCACCGATGGGTTTTGATGGAGGGCGCTTATGAGGTGATTGCTCTTACACAGCGGGCACAACGGGGGTAGAACTTTCTAGAAAGTCCACGTATAGTGGCGTTCATGGAACGAACACTTAGGGATTCTCGGACAGTCTGGTTCGAAGTTAGGTAACCTGTTTTACATGCCCAGAGCAATCTTCGGTTAAAGAGAGAGAACGAAGTTTTCGCTTATGGGTTTGGCCAAGTATCCCCACACAGGGAACGCCTAGGTAACCATCGACGCCACATAAGCTGTGATGATAAGTTTTCCTAAGCGGCGGATCATGGATTTGCTGCAAAGCAGGGGTCGGAGCTGGTAAAAACGATTGACAGTTTTGCGGGCTACTTGTTCCGAATGTGTCCGTCAAACGAGACGTCGGTTGAGGTGAAGCCCGAGGTACTTCACACCAGGAGACCAAGGCAGGGGATAATCGCCTATGTACAGTCTGTTGGGAAGCCTTCTGCGACTGAAGAAGACTACAGTTGTGCTCTTGACCGCGGTAATAGCGACCCTCAATTTCTATGCCCACTCAACTTATGGGTCCAGCTGCTCCTGGAGCCAGGTGACGGCCGTTTCAGCGCGACGACCGCCGTGTAGTCGGCGAACATGGCCAACCTGATTTCAGGCAACTTGGGCACGTCGTTCACGTGCAAAGAGAAAACAGGAGGCCTAAGACGCTTCTCTGAGGTACATCAATGAGCTTGTAGCGCCATAAATAGACACACAGCGCTATCAGTTACTGACAATGAAGTAGTGCGTACTGCAAGAAAATGGACATAGTGCACGTCTGTGCGATGATGAAGAATACAGGTATAAAGCCAACGATATATGTCTCTGACTATGGTTTAATAACTTTAATGATTAGTTCGATATTGAAGGTGACTGTGAAATCTGAGTAATATGTAGCAGTGGCGACTCGTAGTTTGCAAGGTTTGCAATGTTGTACAACCACTATAATTACTAATTTATTAATATTTGAATAGTTTGAAATTATTAATCAATAAATTATAATTACGTAATTATTAATTAAATTTTAAATCCTGTATCCGCCAATGGCGCAATAAAAATGTTAGCGAGCTTATTACATAAAAATGTAAATATCGCTTATTCCTTACGTTTGGAGTTGGTGGTGCCTTGCCAGTTGCGACCTTAACAACAGATGGTACAACGCGCTACAGAGTTAAATGGGAAACAGTGCGATACACGTGCACAACTCAACATAGACAGTTTGGTAGTCGCAGTTCTGGTACGGACATAGAATTCATACATGCTTTAACCTTGTCTGGGACAAGTCTTTAGTTTTCGAAGAACACTGAAGCTTCTTTCTGCCTCACAACTAGGTGCTGGGCACACAAGCAGAAGACGAACCAAACTTTCTACATTTCTCAAAAGATCTCTGACCTCTTTAATCATCGTCATCAAGGCTATCCTTCCGTCTTGTAAATATGTCACCTTGTATCTTTGTAGAAAAAGTTTTGTTTCTCCTTAATTGATGACTTATATTTCTGTATAAGAGGCTAATGCTTCAAATCCTTCCTTTTGCAAAAGAATGTTTTCTAGCACAAACTGTTTCTTCACACCAGGCTGATTCAGAATTCGATCTTAAAGTCCTGCAACACCTGTGTCTATGACACAAATACTTTTGCCTACAGTATTCTTTATATGACTTAACTACTTACACTTAACTAAAAATGAACTTTTTCATGTGAAAACTTACTAATTTTATTGGACGCGTTTCGGCTTAGTATCCGCCTTCTTCAGCTTTGGTAACAGACTGCCAGCATTTTGTAACGGTTGTGTGGAAGGTGAAGTGGGGGTGGTGTGTGGTGGAAGGGGATTGGCGCGGGGATTCAACTTACTGTTTGTTTTCTGTATAATTGTGTCAAAAAGTGTATGTGATTTATATTGTAATTGATCGTTGAGTATGTTGTTTGGTTGTGTTGTGTGGTGTTTATATATTTCTTTATATCTTTATATGAATGACGATATACATGTAGGTCAGTTGTTCCACCAATTCTTTTTCCTACTTCATTTTGTCTCGGAAGTTTTAACTCTTCCAAACCAAGCTCAGAAATCTTATCATTGCATTATTTAAATACAGGTGAAAACTTTTTGTTTGTCCTAAGGACATTCAATTCATTCATTATGTGTTAACTGGTTTATACAGTCGTGCCACAGTTCTGTTATTTCCCTGGAAGCACTTGTTTAACATTTCTAGAAGTTCAGTTACGTCTCGTCCCATGATCAAACGAAGATATGTAGCTCCATTCTCAAATATACTAAGTCACTATTGTCTCCGCCATATGCTTGTTCTGTTAGTTCAGTCAGTGTTTTAATTACCAATTCACATCTGTTCAAGATTTCCGTTATTTGTGACCACCGACAAAGCCACTGTGTGGAACATAGTGGCTCCAGATCTTGTTAGTGTTTCCAGTAGGTCCCTCGACTACACTCTCATGGATATGCATAAACACAGAATTTGCTTTAGTGTCTGAAAACAAAATTCTTAATTGATGGTCCCAATCAATTGCATTATTTCTGTTCTAGAAGATTCAAAACTTCATTTCATGACTAAATTACAGCAATGGGGACCACAATGGACATAATCAGCCAAAGGCTGCTTTTGGATAACGATGGTCTACACGCCTTTATTGATGCCACTCATATTCTCATCTCCGTCACAGGTTTCTCAATCACGAAGATTTCCCAATGCAATGGGAGTTGCAGTCTAAGGAGAGCATCATAAATGAGTGATGCTGTGACTATTTCATTTCCTAGGATTTGGACGATTTCATTTTGTACCACAAGAGGTGTATAATTCTGTTCTATTTTGAGGCACTGCCCAAGAGATGGCTTGTTGTCACTGCAAATTTTTAGCAGTTCTATGAATTTACTTTAAAATTTGTACGACCCCTAATAGCCTGTCTCTGTCTAATGAGATATTTAAGAGTACTAATAATAACCACAAATGACTCTAAAGCCATCTTCTGCTCCTCAGCTTTAATTTTTGACAACTCGCTTTTCAGTAAGGGCTTTTTGAACATGGCTAAATACAGCTTGGGAATGAGCAGCACTTTTCATGATTTTTTTAAACCTTTCAATTACTTTTTTCTAGTTTTTGAATCGTTTCCTATTTAAAGCAATGTCTGCTTTGGTGCAAATGTTTTATCCATACATAACTGAATATATTTTGTACAGTAAAAACAGCTTACCGCACGTAAAAATTGGAAGTAAAGTCTCAAAAGGATTTAATGTTAGTAAGGCCCTGAAGCAGGGATGTTGTCTCTCACCGACGCTTTTTAAGATACACTTGGAACTAGCCCTCAAAACCTGGAAAAAGAAATGCCTCAAAATGGGGATACTTCTAATTGACAACACAGTGTAGACACTGTGTTTCGCTGACGACCAAGTCGTGGTAGCGCAGGACTATCACGACATGGAATACATGACACGAAAACTTATAGAGGAATATAAGCTATGTGGCCTTGAAGTAAACACAAAGAAAACGGAATACATGTGCATTAGTGGGGAACAGAAGAATTTAATTTTAGAAGACGAACAAGAAATAATAAGTTGCAGTAGCTATAAATATCTAGGAACAGCAGTTACACAAGATTGTAGTCTAGATAAAGCGATAAGAGAAAGAAATAACTTGGGAAGAAAATCAGTAGCATTGCTGAACAACATATTGTGGGACCAACAAATATCAAAACAAAATAAACATCGTATATACAATGCAATTGTGAAACCAATACGGGTGTGAAATATGGCCAATAACACAAAGAATAGAAAAGTTGTTGGAGGCTACTGAGATGGATTATTGGCGAAAAGCGGCAGGGAGGTCAAAACAGGAAAAAGTAAGAAACGTCAGAATCCGGGAGATAATGAGGGTACAGTGCTCTATTGTTGACGACATAAGAACAAAACAGCTAAGATGGTTTGGACATGTGCAAAGAATGCCGGATAATCGACTCCCCAAACAAATTTTGGGATGGGCACCATATGGTCGTAGGCGAAGAGGAAGACCTAGGTTGAGTTGGAGAGAAGGCATCAATCGGGCAATGAGAGACCGGGAATTGGAAGAAGAATCTTGGTTGGATCGAGACCAATGGAGACTAGGGATCGGAAGACGTAGGATAACGTTATGAATCGATTTATATATATATATATATATATATATATATATATATATATATATATCAGCTTACCCCATCAATCCCAGATACACGCAGGCACGGAAATTTCTTGTACCAATTTCGTTGAAAACTTAATTCTCGTCCTTTGAGATGCTGATGAATCATCAAGGAAAATTTCAGGCTGGTATGGAATACATTGTGATTCAATTTCAGGTGTAACTGGATCACATGCTGCAGCCACTGGTATCATGGTTGTGGCAAGCTTTCAGGAAATTTTGAAACTCGGGGTTCGTAGGAAAGAAGTGGAAATTCTTCACTTGGTCACCCATGATCTAAAAATAAAAGATATTGGACTTTCGGTATCAAGAAATTAAATATAATTGGGAGTGAATATTACGAGGGTTATTCGAAAGTCAACCTCCGACTGGCTCGCAAGAAAATGCAAAAAGTTATGTACATATCCTATACTATTAACCGAGCAATAATTGTTTGTCTGTAAATTTTTTTTCCGAAACGGCTCGAGGAATTTTCTTCTAAATTTTTACATTACCGAAATTTCATTACATTATTATTCAAAAACGTTGTGTCTGTTTGTTTATTCAAAGGTTTATTTGAAAATTATAGGTGAGCTATTTCAGAAATTAATCGATTTGTGTGATCATTTTCTTTGTCTTTTACAGTGATTTTATTCCAATCAGTTATTTAGTGTTAGATCTGCTCAGTAAAATAAAAAATAATTGCAATTTTTCTCTGCTCAGTAATCTATTTACAATAAAAAACCATTACAGTGTTTGTGCAAGTGCAAAGCGACACAAATTCTTGCTCGGTTGGTAATTTATATAGTTTTTTTAAGAAGGTAAGTGTAATCACCTTAGGTTACATATTACTATTCTGTGCACACCTACCAAGCATTGGACACTGTGCAACATTATTTATACTTCCAGTCTTATGCTCAAGTGCTTTTAAATATTTTTGGCAGAAAAAATCAATTTGAAAATGTTATTTTTTAGATGCCTTGCGGACGACCTCCTAAACGGCGAATTTTTAATAACTTAAGGCCACCGCAACAAAGACAGCAAGAAAATGAGTTACCACAGCCTCTTCAGGAAATAACGAATGTCAGAGACGAACTTTATGAAAATAATCCTATCAATGCTATTTATGAAAATCAGGCATCCACTTCAAGACCCCTTCCCCTTCCCGAAGTAACAAATGCCCGAAAACAAGTTCCTCAAAATAATACTAACAACGTCATTCATGAAAATCAGGCATCAACTTCTAGACCTGTGCGAAGTGCCAAGAATGATTGTATGAATAGACTAAATGAAGTATTAAGGGAGCTTAACGATTACCAGTCGCAAGAATTACGTGAGCAAATAAGGGAGATAAATAATAAACGCAGAAGATTGGCAGAATCAACAGAAGAGCGTGAACGACGGCAAGAAAACGATCGATTGCGAGCAAGTAAAAGGAGAGCTGAAGAGTCACCAGAGCAAAGAGCTCAACGGCTTCTAATCATTCGATTACGTTGAAGTCTTTGGAAACTGTATTACTAATAATAGATTTCAAGATATGAAAGACAGAGCTATTATTGCTCCTTTGAACAGACATGTAACAAAAATTAATGCTGAGATCATTGAAAAACTACCTGGAGATATCAAAGTTTATCACAGCTACGACTCTATAAAAGATCAACCAGAAGGAGCTCTTCAATTCACTTCAGATTTCCTTAATTCTGTTGACATAGCCGATTTACCGCCACATGAACTTAAGTTGAAAAAGGATACTATAATAATGCTTTTACGAAACTTAGACATTACAGAAGGGCTTTGCAATGGAACTAGATTAAATATTACAGAGTTGTGCAATAACATTATCAAAGCTAAGATAATTACTGGAGAAAAATCGGGTCGAGAGGTACATATCCCAAGAATTACATTGGATTCTAACAAAGGTCAACTTGGCTGTACCATGCAAAGACATCAATTTCTCGTAAGATCGGCATTTTCAATGACAGCTCACAAGGTCCAGGGTCAAACATTTGAGTACGTTGGTGTTGACTTACGAACACCAGTTTTTATGCATGGAATGTTATACATCGCTTTTTCCCGAGTTAAAAGAAAAGTCAGTTTAAAAGTTCTTCTACCACAAGAAAATCTTCGACACACTCTTAATATAGTGTGGAAAGAAACATTGAATGATATTGATTCTAATAATAATGTACAGATTAATCTACAAATGGATACTGATGATGAACATCTTTTTTTGGACATTCGAGACAACTTGGATGATTTCAACATGACTTTTTTATAAAATATTGTACAAAATTAAAATTTTAAATATATTGATATATATATATTTTTTAAATATATTATGTTTGTTAACCTACATGATGAGTTATAAGATTACTATTTTAGTTTCCCAATTTCATAAAATTCATTTCCAATTTCTAAATTAATATTGTAAAATGCATGTCTGTTTTTGTTTTGTTATGTAAAAAAAAAAATGTAAAATCTTATTAAAAAAATTATTTTTTATTTGAAACCGAGCTAAGCTCGGTCCCCCGGTACTCTATATTACTTGTCATATGCTCATAGTTGTCATGACGTCACCAACGAAGTTTAAGCTCAGGAAATTATCATATTTTGGTATCAGGTTTTGGCACGTCGAAAAATCTGCAACCAAGGCTCCCAGTCAATAATTGACGCCATCGATAAGGTTTCAAGGCCCTGAGTTATCAACCATTCTTTCATCCTGATAACAAGACAGCACCCCTGTCCAGATTAGGTTCGATGGTATACCAGCCTTGCTTCGATCGCCATAAATTCGTGCAAAAGGTTGCTCTCAGGTTTCTTCGTGTGAACTTTCTTGATAGGAGAGCGTTTTGAGTAAGTGAAGCCTGTCCTCCGCAATTGTCAGATCCGTGACGGAGGGCTCCCGGCAGAGAGGAAATCGACCGTCTTACGAAGACACATTGGCTACTCAGTACCCCGTACGAACTGATCCGACGGTGACTGGTCGGGATGACCACCGTCCACACCTGGTTGTTCGGAGCACAGTTCCGTACAGACAAGGTAGCAGTCGGACGGCCTTTCTCTCGCCTTTTAATCGGTCGAGGGCCTCCTTGTGCAACGTCGTCGACCAATTCTGAGGCCAGAACCCTGCACCCTGCAGAGACGAAAGGTTTCATTAGATAATACAGCACACCTCACAGCTGGCGGAAGAGGTACTGGCAGGAGGTGTTTCGTCGGTGACTACTCGAACAAAAAACAAAAACAAATGGCCGCGATTGGATGTATGAAAATGGAAATAGTAGCCAAATATTAGTCAGAGCTTCGTATGCGTCATTTTCCTTTTGCAAACGTTTATTGTATACCAGTCAGTCGGTTATCAAATAGGCCTCGCACATTCGGGCCCACACAAAAACTTCTTTTAATTTCTTACTCCAGTTTTTATCGTTTTACGATAAGTTGGCAATTGTTTCTGGTCCTTAGCTCCTCATAAACGTACTTCCTTTTAATACACAGACACATACACAGACTTGCAAGGCAGAAGACCTATAAGCTTGGTATCATCAGAGTGCATGTTTTACTAGTCTTACTATACTTATTCATTGTACAAAATATAGGTTTGTAAAACGAAGAGTATGGGCTCGATATTTATTTGGAGCAAAGCGCTTTTAAATATTTATCAAGACGTTTCGAAATTAGAAACAATAAGATCCTGTGATGGATCCAAACTTTATGGTTCAAAATAAGTAACTCTCCGATCTGAAAATATCGAAACGATGCTTTTCGAATAACCTTAGACACTCTTCTTTCTGTGTAGAAATGAGTTTACTAATAATTTTCTTTTCACTTACCATTTTCTGCTCTCTTTTTTATTTAAAGTCAGAAGCTTTAAACTTAAAGCTTTAACGCTTATTTAAACTCAGTACAGTAGAGCATCGATTATCCGAACCTCTCGGGATGAGGGCCCGTTCGGATAATCGATATTTCGGATAATAGATCGTAAATTGGAAACATTATTTGTCTTTAAAAAAACAAAGGTTTCTATTACAAAATCATTTCTAACATACTGTTATATAATTACAGCAACCTGTGTACTGTACTGTAGTGTGTTACTAAGGGTAAAAATCACTGAATTAAAACTGAGTGTAATTAATAAAAACCAAAAGTTAATTTAAATGACAAAAGTTAGAGTGATTTTAATGACAAACACTGTACTATACAATTAATTAAAAAATAGACATTCGGTGATAGAGACTTCCGTTGACACAATTTATTTATCAATTGTAAATCTATTTATCGTAGTTTGTTGATGTAAGTGTGTTTATCGATTCTTTGTTTATCAATTGTAAGGCTGTATAGTACAGCGTTTATTTATTTCTTTACAGTACTATAATAATTTATAGTATACAATTTTTTATGTTCAATAAATATCCAATACGCCTACACATGTCCAATACATTATAATGTACAGTATTGTACATAATTGTACTTATTATTGAGTTAGGATAATAGATCGTTCGGTTAATGGATGTTCGGATAATCGATGCTCTACTGTATTACAAATTTAGTATTACATGTAACACATTACATGTCGATGTCTTCAGCCAAAATATAACTGAACCCTGTTTCTTCAGATCTTCTCTACCCCCTCTACTTCTCTTCACTATACCAATATAAAACACAATTAAACTGAACTGACTTACAAAACAAATAAGAGTGAGTAACAAATACAAACTAACTGGAAAAAAGACAGAGATAATCTTAAAACCCGTAACGATTAAAAACCCGTTATTTTTGTCAAATAAAGAGAAGTTCGTTTGTTGTCGTGTAAAGGCGATAAACTCATCAGATAAACAGAAATGGAGACAACATTACACAGCGAAGCGACACAAGACAGACTGGCAGCCGAGTCCATACACACTGCATTCCGAGGATTGAGATAGTGGAGGGAGGGTTTGTCGGATGGGGCGTTATTTTTTTGCGTCTGTTAACGTTTTGATAGCGTGTCAATGTGTCAACAAACTGTCACAATCTGCGCTGTAGCCGTAAACATTACTTCTGATAACCTACCGTCTCTGTGTAATAATAATAATAGTAGTAGTAGTAGTAGTAGTAGTAGTAGTAGTAGTAGTAATACAAAGAGTATAAATCACTAAATTTCAAATTGAACAATCAATTGCATTTCAAGTTAATATTTTTATTCAACTAATAGTTGGAGTGAAAAATTAATTTGAATAAAAAATTATCTAGGACTTTAGCTTTTGGGAAAATAGGGGGGGGGTTATAGTAGTTGCATTTTGCTGCGCATACGTACACGTACACGTAAACTACGGCCTACTGGTAATCTAAAAGCGCTGAAGCAGTTCGCAGAAGCAGCTTTCTGCACTCTGGAAAGTTGGCTCAGTTTTACGTCACTAAGAACGCTTAGTTTATGACGATTGCTCCCGTAATATATTTTCCATATGACAGTAAATCTTGATAGAAAATAATATTGTTGATACAAAATTCTGTTTCTGTTGATACAAAATAATATTGTCCCCTCCCCATATCGCTTTGGTTGAATTCTACCTGTGGATGCAACCTTAACCTTGGCTTTCATTTCTGATCTTCATATTATTTCATTGAGGCCTATAAATTTTTAATTATACAATGTTTGATCAAAATCCATTTTTAAAGAGGCCATGCTATTATTCGAAGGGATTCACAAATCTATATAGGAAAATGCGAACATTTGAGGCGTTTTGTCCAGCATTTTGTATTCTAAGCATCTATTAGAGTTGTTTAACAACTCAAGTGATTTGAATACGTCTAAAGCTTTAGGTACAGAACTTAATAGAAAAATATCTAGAGATTGCTTTTACTTTATTGAAACGTAATTTAATCATCGCGTCGACAAAAACTAATCATATATAAAGGTTGCACTAGGCAGTTCAAAATCTAAATCCACTTTACACAGCGAGATGATTTACTTTACCTGGTGCAAGTAATTCAATATCTATGTAATATACAGTGAGTACAGTAATAAGGTTTAAAAGTGTTAAGCACACTTAAGTATAGTATATAAAAATGTGCAAGTCGTGTAACAGAGAATTCGTGTAAATCGAATTTGATTAGAGAAGGAAATACTTCACCGAATTTTCTTTTAAATACCAGCATTAAAACATAATTTACTTCTAATTATCATTCCTATTAAGCAATTATAAAGCAATTACATTTACAATACTATGTGTAATACGTATGAAATTATGAGTACTTAAAAATATTACCACATAACGACTGCAGCGCAAAATGATGTTGTATGCTCTGTACCGTATGTTCAGTTGTTTCGTACTTCGATCACTACATTCTAGGACTTAGTACACTTTAGTCATTTTGTTGGCACAGCCCACCATTTAAATTTTATTTAGTTTATATATATAGATCTAAATTTAAATAGTATCCAGGCATTGACAGCAAGTTCGACGAGTTGGTCAGTTTTGATAGTAAAACTTCGAAGTCGTATCGCCCACGCCATATAGTTGAAGAAAACGTGTATATTATTCATCCACTATTTTCTAGTCAACCTTGAATCAATTTTTTTCTATCTAGTCTAGATATGGAATATTTTAAAAATTTAATTGAGCGTAAATATGCCTTGGTTAAAATATATTAATAGCGTTTCATTGAAAATACAGACAAAAACGATGTTCTCATTTTCTTAAAGAAATGAAGAGTCATCTAAATTTAAGTTTGTTCCATCTGAACAAATGGAACATATGTGAGTAATCCTTATCTAATATAGTAAAAACCAGACAAATTTCGTGTCAACCTACGAAATTGTACCAAAAAATAGTACATGAAATAACAACAGAAAAACTAATTTACTTGCGTACTGTTTTTGTGTAGATACAGACTAATTTTGTGTTTAACTAATGATTTCAGTCAGTGTTACAGTTCTGGGATACATTTGTTTCTTTGTTCAATGGAAATGATCCAAATCAAAATCATTTGAAGATGCGAAGTTACAACCAGTTTTATATATAGTTTTCTTGATACTCAATTGCACGCAATGTTGAGTCGCTCGCGCGGGCGTGCAGGCACACGCGCACGCACAAGCTCGTAGGAACACACGCGTGTCTGCACTTGTAGTTTGAAAGTTTCAATATACTACACTACGAACGTATTAGTTAATATATACTTAGAAATTAAGTATATACTAATAAGCTCCCTAAGCTGCGGAACTCGCTCACTATTTTGAACGAAGTAGGCCTATATTTAGTATTAGATATTTGTTGATATTTAATAATTTTTAAATTAACAGAAAAATTACGGAAATACCGATTACCCTACAATTATTTGATTAGCGAAATAACAACTATAGAGCACACTATTATCCAGAAAACGCTAATGATTGCAAACATTCGGATTTGTGTTAAAATTCCCTTTAGTATGGCACCCGGTTATATTTTTACATCCCAAAATTTTGAAATTTCCAAAACTTAACACTACATACATATTTTAGTTAAAATTACCTTTAATTTGACGCCCTACAACATTTTATCCTACTTTTTGGACCTTGACGTTGCAAAATTTTAAAATTTTCAAAATAAGCAGTAAATTCAGATTGCGGTTAAAATTCCCTTTAATGTGATATCCCACATGGACGTCTGTAAAATTTTCACAGTTTTGACCCCACCCCCGTATTTTTGGGAGGTCAGTCTCAAAAATCATAGAATGCTGTAGGGTAAAAGTATGGAAACGCATACAAAGTTTTACGAAAATCAGTTGATGCGTTCAAAAGTTATCGTGATACATAATAGATAGAAAGACAGACAAACAATCGAGTTAAAACTGAGAGCTCGCTTCGCTCGTTCAATAATATCCGGGTCGAAGACCAACTGCTGTCTCTATTGGTAACACTATGGTTTACTTATTGAAGAGGTTATCCCCTACTAAGATGCTACTTATTAAGAGGAGCTGTGAAGATATTACAGGAAGAGCTGCTGAAGATGCAACAAGAGTAGTGCCGTGACTGCCAAACAGACCGGTAAGAGACACGGAAAAATATGTGATACGGCGTGTTTGATTATGTGTGTGTATGTATTTACTATTATTTTTATGGCTACATTCATCATGTTTATGTATAGCCTGTATGTTTGTAAGTACATATGAGTGTATGTACACTAGTATGCTCCCTGAGCTGCAGAACTCGCTCACGATTTTGAACAATGGTCAACTTTTTTTTGTATCGGGCATCTGAGGACCACATGCCAATTTCAATTCCTTATACCTTGTTCTTTTCTTTTTCTCCAATATTCTTTCATCTTTTCACTGTGTCTCTTCTTCCTCTCTTCAGTCCATTTTGAACCTGCGTTTATCTCTCTCTCACCCTGGACTCCTCCTTAACACTTTTGCCCGAAAAACCTCTCTTTCAATTGCTTCTTCTGCGTTTATATAATTTTTTTCTAAATCCTTTTTGACTTCTTTAATCCAACTTGATGTTTACTTCTTTCCCCACAGATATTTGAAGTTCTGTTCTGTCAACCTATTGTCGTCCATTCTAAAAAATTCTAGTCTCCTTTTTCTCACTGTTTCTGTTATATTTTCTATACTTCGATATATTTCATCATTACTTCTTAATTTCCAACCTTCTGAAGTTTATCGTGGGCCTAATATTTTTCTAATAATTCGTCTTTCCAATATTTCTAGTTTATCTAAATTATAACTCAATGCTAGACATTCACTTGCATATAGGCATTCTGACCTCACTACTGTACTGTAATGCCTTATTTTCGCATTTTTAGATATGCACTTTTTATTGTAAATATCTTTAGTTATACCATATGCTCTTTCCATTTTATGAATCCTTTTTTCTATAGCAGACTTTCTATAACAATGATATATGTAACAATGTTCATTTATTATTACATAAATTTTGATAGTCGATAATTTTTCAATTATGGGAAAAATTACAAAAATCCCAGTTGTTCTATTTCTTTTTTTAGCACTATTACAACTGTAGAGTACACAATCATATAATAAACACTAAACATTTGAAGCATTCTGATTTGCGCTACAATTTCTTTTAGTCTGACACTTTGCTGGACTTCATAATTTTTTTTGTCTGGCACTTCCTAATTTTTTCAAAATGTTTACTTCGTTTTTTGATCCCTGGGGTCCCAAAATTGTAAAATTTCCTAAACTTATCACTACATTCAGATTTTAGTCAAATTCCCTTTGATTTGACGCTCTACATGAATTTTTTTAATTTAACAAAAATATCACTTACTTTTTGGACACTGGCGTTCCAAAATTTTGAAATTTTCAGAAATGAACACTACATTCAGATTGTGGTTAATTCCCTTTTAATTTGATATCCCCCGTAGACGTTTGTAATTTTTTCACAATTTTTACCCCACACATTTTTGTCTCCCATCACCGTAATTTTTGAGAGGTCAATCTATAAAACAACAGGGTTCAGTAGGGTAAAGGTAAGGAATTGCATACCAAGTTTTACGAAACTCGGTTATTGTTTTCAAACGTAATCGTGAGACGTACCCCAAATAGATGGATAGATAGATAGACAGACGAACAGACAAATGCTAAAAGGACGAGTTAAAACTGAGAATTTGCTCCCCCCGTTCAATAAAACTAAGTAAATATCATTTTTTTCTAGAACAAATTACTCAGGATCTCTTAAATTTTCTTTTCTTTTATTCGTATTTCGATACGTTCGTATGAAGACTACATCTTTACAGGAAAATCTTTCGTTCCAAAACTTAAATTGGTTTTCGTAACTTACATTTAGACAGACTATTTGAGTAAGTGAGAAGAGAATGTGATAGCTAACATGTAATTATTAATAGTGTAATTAATAGATATTAATCGTGCAGAAATAGGTGTAAACCTGGACAGCCAACAACTCGATCAGTGCTGCATATGGTATTTTAAATCCAGACAAAGAACGTCACCATCATCAGAGGCTGTCTGGTTTTGTTAACCAAACAAGAGTTGTAAACAGCACAAGGAATGTGCTCAGATACATGCTTGTGACTCCCATCTGACAGTGGTTCTCTCAAGCGTAACGAATCTATCAATTTAAAAGCAACTCTGTTTCAGGCTTTTACACGTATTTTCTATATTATTCTGTTTTACTTAACTTTCACTATTCTAGTTGATGTTTTTATTTGAAGTAATAAAATGTCTTAATCTGTTATTATTAACAATAACTCTGAAAGAAATAGTTTATTATTATTATTATTTTTGTTATATTCTCTCACATTTTAAGTGGACCCTGAACATATCCGTTTGAAAATAATCGGTGCGTCGGATATGACAAATTACAAAACTCTTCGCCTTAATCCTTGAATAAATTATTTAAGCAATTAAGAATGAAAAATACATACGGTAAATGTTTTGTTAACCGTCGAGCCATAAAAAGTCTAGGTCAGAAATTAAAATCTTACAAAAGGGAAATTAAGTTACCATTTTTGTTAATGTATGCCTAATTTAAGAGTAGGCCTATGCATTTTTACAATAATAGGGCGCACACTGTATATGCCAGATTTCCTGTTTGACCGCCGCGGTTTGTGTCACTCTGATATTCTACTTTCCGTTGTTGGTGTCTTCCTCAAAACTACGGGTTTTCCATTATGTCACTTTCGTGTGGCATGGTTTTTCATAGTTTTTTACAGGCTCACGCACAACACTTATGAATAACCTGATTCTACTGGCTGATTTAAGAGGTATCTTACAGGAAACATCAATATTTTCAATTTTTGTTTGGTTTGTAATGTAAATATTTTTTAATTTTTTGCCTCAAAACAAAAGGTTTTTCTTATAGATTTTTTAAAAGAAGCATTGTTATCTTAAAATTATCTTATCCTAAAATTGTTATCTTAAAATTGTTATCTAATATTTTGAATGATAGATAAAAGTTACTTACCCGTGAGATTACTTTACCTGGGCGCCAGAACAAATCCCAGATACTAATGACACGGTTCCAGCTTAGCTCAGAGCATAGAGACACAAATTTCTCAGGATTCGTTCAGTGATTGTGGATTCAAGGGGAATCGTTAGAAACAACACTTTAAAATTTGCTTGAGTATGTTTAATTAACGTTTTAATTATTATTAAACTTCTTGAAAATGTTAATTGTAGGACTTATTGCTACCCTAACACTTATAATTAACGAGTGTGTGTGAAAAGTAAAGATTAAGACGTTCAAACGACCTATGGCTCTTATCTGGTTTAATTAAGAGATTGATATCTCCCAAACCAGTGCTAAAGAACAGGTCTACAATAATTTGTACGTCCAATACTACACCTCACTTTCCATTCTACACTCTTATACTATGTTATGACTAATCTTACACATTAAATACAAAGTGTGTGATTCTTAGTGTCTTTTAAAAATTGTTTATTGCTTTTTATTATTTGTTTAGTGCTTATTTCATTGATCAATGAATCTATTTCTTACTGTTTGATGCGTCGACCGAAGACAGGAATCCGTAGAGGTCCTCCTTTTGATGGTTTTGCACAGAAGAAATGATGTTGATCAATCCGGTAGAAAGATGCTCTGGCAACTACAGATGCTGTAGCTCTCTGTTGCTCAGGTCACTTCACGGCTGATTATTAATTAATTAATTAATAATTTAATTAATTAACGTGATGATACACAGCGAGAGTTGTTGAACGGTACTAGTTCATCTTCACTGCGGACTACTTCTCGAACGTCTTTCTTAAATACAACTTTGCGTGGTTGAAAAATTTCTGCACGTAATTTATACACGACTAGCGCAAGGAAGATTCGATCGAAGAGTAACGCTACCCCTCGGTTTGAGTTGGCGTCTGTTTTAAATACGGGCTTCTGATTGGTTGTTCAAATAAATCATACGTTTTTCCAGTCTCGACAATCTCGAACAGGTCGAGCAAACACCCCATGACAGGTTTGAAACGGCAGAGAATTTCTAGTCAAAATCGTACTTCCTGTATTTGCAAATTGATTGATTACAGGTATTTGCAAATGTGTTTTCAAAGATCTGACCACAGAATATTGTTGCTTAGGTCTTTATCTGTGTGTGTGTGAAAACACCTAATTCCTACGTAGCATAATTCTCTTGTTATTCCTTTTGGCGTTCGTCTTCCGTATAACTTCTTTAATTGTTAATTATATTAACTGAGATTGGGGCTACTTATAAAGCTTTACTTGCTGAACACAATGCTGTTTTCAGAATTGCCCTATATTTATTAGTTTTGAAGTTATTGCAGGTTGAACTGATAATTTGAATTGAGTAAAGTTTCATGTTCGTACCGGTAGCGGACGTCGCTGTGACGAGGTTAGAGTGAGATGGCTGCGATTGTACGCTCTCTCTCTTGCTTACGCTGCTATACTCGTACAATCTAACACTTTCATATAACGCTCAGCTAGGACGCTATTATGAATCGTTATATATACCCCCACTAGGTACAAAAAAAATTGTTTATTTTAAGAAATCATTAATTTTTTTTCTTAATGTATCATTTTACCCTAATTAAAATTTTGCACATAATCTTTCGCACTTTTGGTTTTTCCCGCACAAAACTTACACTAATACACTTTTCCTTATATCTATCTTATAACTAAAGATTACAATTACTTACTTATCCTAACATGGTATACACATATTGGGAATTTATATGACCATTAATGTTTTAATCACCTTTTTGGCTCAATTAACGTTAATAATTTAAACAACAATACTAACATTTATTTAAATAAAATTTTCTTTTATTATTATCTTTGACATTGATTCAAAACAATTATAAATTTATTTTATTTGACCACGTTTGATTCACATACCTTATTGGCTCAAACTATTATTTCTTTATGGGTCAATATTTTGTTTATATTCCCCATGGTACTTTCCTATAATTTTATTTTTCTCCACATCTTTTAACATATATGTGTACCTTGCAATCTGTTTTTCTATTTTATAAGGTCCCATGAATATCGGAAAGAACTTGGCCGTGGTATTATCTATGGCAGAGGATACAGGATTCGCTTTCACTAGCACTTCCTCTCCTTCCACAAACCTTACCAACTTGTGTGTTCGATTATATCGTTCTACCCTCTTTTCGCCTTCTCCTTGTATTCTTTCTTCTGCTATCCTGGTTTTTACCTCATATGGAATAGGTAGATTGTAGTTGGGTGGACTTTTTATGGTTTTGGTCCATACATGTACTGGTTCTTTATTAATAAATAATTCTGAAGGTGTGCACCCCGTTGTTTCATTACATGTATTATTAATACAATCCGAAATAAAACTTAAGTAGTCTACCCATGCAGAATGGTTCTGATTACACAATATTCTAAAATACCTCCCTAATTCTCTATTTATTCTCTCAGCTAAATTCGCTTGAGGGTGACGTATTGATGTAAGAATAGGTTTTATATTGAGTTCCTCCAAGGTTTCTCTCCATAGGTTATGGGTGAACTGTTTTCCTTGGTCGGACAATATTTTCCTTGGTTTACCATACTGTGGGATGTAGAACTTCGTTAATGCTCTAAGTGTTGCTTTTGTCGTGGCTCTTTGGACTGGGTATAATTTTACAAATTTAGAAAAGAAATCTACCGTCACTAGAATGTGATTTACCCCTCCTTTTGCTTTTGGTAGAGGCCCGTAATAATCCACAGCTAGTAACTCTCCTTTCACCTTCGCTTGGATTGTTTGCATTTCTACCCTTGTAGCTAAGTTCGGGTGTTTACACTTCTGGCACAGGTCACAAGTAGACAATAATCTTTTCATGCGTTTTGCTAACCCCTTTCCTATGAAACTTTCTGTTAAGGCTAGATAGCATTTTTTAAATCCAGCGTGGCCCAATGACAAGTGGCATTCCCAAATAAGTTCATCTATCATACAGCTAGGTAATAGTAATTTCCACTTATGGGAACATAGCTTATATAGCTTACCGTCTTATATAGAAAATCCTGGTTTGGAGTTGGTAACTGCACTTCTCCAAGCTACACTAATCCTAGGGTCTTGTTGTTGATGAGTCCCTATTACTTTAAGTCGTCTAACTACTTCAGGTTTTGTTATATGCTTTACCGCGTAAATACCAATATCATTGCTACTACATTTAATGTTATCTGTTTCCATGTTGTTTTCTGATGGTGGATTTCTACTGAGTACATCTGCTACCAAGTTGTCTTTCGCTTTACAATACTGTATTTCAAATTGATACTCTTGTATAGCCAAGATCCAACGAGTCAGACGAGCACCTAGCAATTTACACTTTAATAAAAATACTAACGCCTTATTGTCGGTGATTATAGTAAGTTTAGTACCCAGAATATAACTTCTAAACTTTGACAGGCTATGCGCTATCGCTAATAGCTCTTTTTCTGTCGTAAAATAGGTTAATTCTGCCCCTTTAAGTGTGCGACTTACAAATCCTAATACCGCTTTTTGGCCCTTCTCATCAATCTGATACAAGTGTGCTCCAATAGCAATATTGCTGGCGTCTGTTTGCAAGTAAAATCTTTCTCCTATCCTTGGATGATTTAATACAACAGTATTTATAAAAAGACTTTTCACTTGTTGCAGCGCTTCATCGTGGTCCTTTGTCCACTTCCATTTAATCCCTTTGTTTAAAAACTTCAACTATGGAACAGTACTTTCCGCGTATCTACTTGTAAACTTCTGATAGTAGTTAGCTAAACCTAGAAATGACTTTAGCTGCTTACAGTTCTTTGGAGTTGGAAATTCTTGTATGGCTTTCACCTTCTCAGGGTCTGTGGTTATGCCTTCCACTGAGATTCGGTGACCTAAAAACTTAATTTCCTCCTTACCACACTCTGATTTCCTTAGATTCAGCGTCATGTTTGCTGATCTTAATTTTTCAAAAATATTCTTTAAATGTTGTAAGTGCTCCTCGAATGTTTGTGACACACATAGAATATCATCTACGAACACTAATGTATACTTCTCTACCTCATTACCTAAGGCACTGTCTAAACACCTTACCATTGCTGCTAAGCTGGTGCTCAGGCCAAAAGGTACCACTTTAAATTGGTAGCACTTATTTTTATACAAAAATGCCGTATACTGTCTATCACATTTTCTGATGGGAATTTGCCAAAATCCTGATGTTAAGTCCAATTTGGTCATGTACTTAACCCCATTGCATTTTTGAAACAATTCTTCCACACTCCTTGCGCACTCGTAATCTGGTACTAATAAAGAATTTAGTTTCTTAGCATCTAAGCATAATCGGATACTCCCGTTCGGCTTGGTGACAACTACTAAAGGGTTTATATAGGGACTACTTGCTCTCTCTATAACACCATTCGCTAACATCTGTTGGACCTCTTTCTCCACTTCATCTCTATAATGTAGAGGGATTGGATAAGTCCTTTGTACAAATGATGCATCTTCAGTAAGTGTTAACTGATGTTCCAGGCTCTGTTCTGAACACATCACTATACTCACAAACGAGTTGCTGAATTTTGTTCTGTTGCTCGTTGTTCAACTCCGTCCCAATGTTGATTTCTGGAGTATCATCAATACAGTGCTGGTCACTCCTAACGTCAACTACAGGTTTCTCTATATACCCTTTTATGACACTTACCGAGTTCCAATGCTTAAACTCTTTAATGTTTACATTTATTTTATTTGTATTAATTTCCATCGTAATGGTATTTATTTTAAAATTTATTTCTGCTTTCCATTCAAGTAACGTATCTACTCCAATAATACAATCATGAATGAGTTTCGAGACTATTAGAGCTACAATTTGGGTTTGGTTACCATTTAAACTGACAGGTAAATAAATTTGTTCAGTTATCTTTTACATTTTGGCTCCAGTGGCTCCCTGTACATTACAATGTTTTACGGGTAGTCTGGGACAATTTCGCAACTGACTATTTTCTACAAACTTTGAGCTGACACAGGTAACTTCACTGCCAGTGTCTATAAGCGCTCTTACTAGAAGATTACCGATCTTACAAATTATTTCCGGATATTCAGGATAATGGTTTCTACCCACTTCTTGCTCCTCTTTTAACAAGAACTCCCTATCGCTCACTTGTTTTATATTATCTGCTACGTTCTTCTTACCTGTTTTCTTGGGTGATTTCACTGCAGGTAGTTTTCGTTTCTTTTCTACCTGCAGTGGCTTCCCGTTTCCCGTATTCATTTTACTGGTAGACGGTTGCGACTTGGTAGATGTTATGGTTGTTTTACAAACCTTATACCCTTTATTTGGTCGGGTTTCTACCCTCCTACTTCTACCCTTCTCTTCCAATTCCGGCCGATTTTGTGGTTTGTTACCCGGATATGGGGTAAACATTTTTTCTTTCGGACGCTCATTGTCTCTCCTTTTTGTTGTGTAGAAAGTTGGTTCCTGATGATTGCCTCTAGAGTAGTTACTCAGCTGATTATTGACTCGCTGCAGGTCCCTCTCTAGATCTTGACACTCATCTACTACCATTATGAACTTTTCTAGAGTATCCACCCCTCTAGTAGTGGTTGCTACTCTAGTGCGTTCTGAGAAATGACGCGCTAGCTTATACACTAAGTCTCTCTCTTCTATTGGTGGTGTTAGATGCTTGGCTTGTGCCATTACATTCAGCACATATTTGGTAGTACAGGGAAACTGACAGTTCAAACCCACAAAGGAATGCCGCCTTTCTTAAAAAACAATAAAAAACACTAAAAAACATGATCTAAGAGATGACGCCGCCACCGCTGGACCCGCAGCATCCCAATGGACCACAGCATCCGCGAATTTCCGTGAATAAATTTTTTTTATTTTTTTAAATTGATTTTTTTATTTTTTTAATTTGGTTTTTTATTTTTTTAATTAAATTGATTTGCATATCAAGGGGGGTGGGATGAGGTTCAATGGACCACCAGCATCCGTGAATATAATTTTTTATTTTTTTAAGAAAGCTGATTTGCATATCAAGGGGTGGTGGTGGGTGGGAGGTTTTTTTATTTCATATCAGTGGGTGGTGGTGGGTGGGGGTGGTTCCAACTCGATGCATTATAGTGTATATTAAAATATATGATCAGGTGTACCAACCTTCGCATGAGTTCAAATTTGTCGTGTGTTATAATGTAACGTCCTCTCTCTCTCTCTCTCTCTCTCTCTCTCTCTCTCTCTCTCACTCTCACGCGTTTCAACTGTGTCAACAAATAGTAACACCCTCTCTCTCTCTCTCTCTCTCTCTCACTCTCTCTCTCTCTTACCGTGTACATGGAGTAAATAATTTTAGCTCTCTCTCTCCCACTTGGTGTGTATGTCTCTCTCTCGCTGCAAACGTTGACGAGAAGTCACTTATTCAATGCGCATTATTAGCGCTGACGGTAATTATGGATTAGAAAGTATGTACCTCAAAACAGACACTGGCTTTCTCCGCTACCCGAGTACAACGGCAATGTCCATCATTAACGGAATGGAGACAACACATACGAGTTTGGTAAGTGAACATACTTTATTGTATGCACAGATTGTATTTAAACGTAAAAATTATTTGCATTTAATACATGTGTGTGTACGCGTGTGCGTATGATCAAATTATTATGTCTGTTACAATTGTGCAATCAATTACTATGTCTGCTACAAAAAATTCTGAAATTTAATCTTGTCGTGCTTTTATATTACATTACATAATTTTATTGTATGTACAGATTTTATTTAAACGTAATTTATATATTACACTACATAATTTTATTGTATGTAAAGATTTTATTTAAACGTAAAAATTATTCACATTATCACATGTATTATTTATTGAATTTAATACACGGCTCATTCAAATAAGTGTATGTGTGTGTGATCAAATTACAATTTCCGAAATATATTCTTACTGTACTTTTTATATTACACTTCTAATTGAAGATATATTTTAGGTATAGCTGAATTGTAAGCGTGCGAGCCTTCAGTGTGCATACAACGTCGGGCATTTAAGGGTACGTGTGTGGACAACGCTCACTAGTACGTTTGTTGCAAGTAAGTATACATTATGGAGGGTGGGTTATACAAATAATAATAATAAAGTGTGTACTATATACATTTATTAAAATACATACACAGCTCCAAGATTATATTAAATTAGTTTTACAATTAAAAATACATACACAGCTCAATATTATATTGTTACACGTATTAAAATATATCTAAACTAGTTTTACAATTAAAAATACACACACACACACACACACACACACACACACACACACACACACACACACACACACACACACACACACACACACACACACACACACACACACACACACACACACACACACACACACACACACACACACACACACACACACACACACAGCACCAATATTATAATGTTACAAATATGAAAAATATATATATTTAAACTAGTATTTACAAAATGTGTATAAAATAAGACTTAAACACGTCTATGTACCGCGTTGGACAATGGCGTATATTCTACAAGCGTATCATGTAGTATCATACAGTAGGCAGTCGTCTGTGTAGGAAAATTCATTGACGATTCAAATTCTAAACGTACATCAACTGCTGAAGACTTAAGCGCATCGTCCTGTTTGCCACAATCGAATACAAACAGCGGGGCTTTTGATTTGAATAATTCTGGTGTCAGTACTGGGCTGACGTCTAAACGGTGGTAATACGAACTTTGAAAACTGGCGTACATATTGTACAATAATGCAAAACGGTCTTTCCCAATATCCAAGTTTAAATTATCGTAAGGATAATACTTGTCGTTTAGAAACAGTCTCGCATTGATTACATTACAATGATCAAATTCATCGGCGTGTGCCGTCAGTACATTCTTTCTTGCTGTCTGAAACGCTAACACAACAAAGCGTGGTTTTTCTAGCTGACTCGAGGTCTTGACAATCCAATTCTGCCTTTTAGTCTGTGGTAAGGCAGGATACTCATGCAACTCCCAGGTCCTAAAAAGGCATAGTTATCGGTTGGTCATTCTCTATGAGTCGTAACAGTGGTAATCTGTACGCATTAGCTACATGTACATAAGGCATTTTCCAGTAAACTTTATCTAGTTCAAGAACACAATTAGCAGTCGTTTGTCCGCTTGTTAAAACCATAGCGTTTATGTCGGTAGATGTGCGTAGGAGTATAAGTTCTTGTTTCACGTTCAGCACGATGCGTGTATAGTCTTCTGCGAATCCCATTAGCATTTTCAGTGGAATACAAAAGTTGAATTCACCGTCATCATTCACTTTTAATACGTTTGTGGTCGGCGCCACCCAACCTGCGTTTTTCATTGCGTCACGTGTGTTGTTGTTGAGTGATAGAAAAGTTTTAATAGTTGACGTAACACCGACGTTTCGAGTATGGTCCACTACCACACCGGCCAACTCGTAACGATTCTCTTCAAAGAGAAATGCTATAGCATTGTTCACCAGTTCCACATTCAATGCAGTATCTGCAGCCACACTAGGGTTTTTAACCAACTTGCCTTCAATGTAGAGGAAACTTTCCGACGGTAGTGTAAAGACGTCCTGTTGTTGTATCGGCACACGTATTTCATCATTGTTTCCATATCTTGTTGTTGCGTACGGTGCGTGTGAATGAAATGGAAAGTGTGTGATACTGTCTTCAAAGAACGGTTGCTGCTCCACAGATAATATTCCACTCGCCATGTTACTTGTTTACAACAAAACCCAATGAAATCAGAAAACGACGGTTAACTGATGTTAATCGTTTCAGTTTCGAACGAGTACTGATGCGTTTCCTAACCGATCTTTCTTCTTCTTCTTCTTTTATTGTCGACGACTGTGGTAGCAGTGGTGGCGAAGAAACAAAGTACAAGCCCATGTCTATAGTCGTTTTAGATGTAAACGCACAGTGATGACTTCGCCGCGAAAATCTATTACGTCACCGTCCTGGTCGTGTAAAGATAATGTTATGTTGTCCAAACGACTCACATTCACAGGTAGGTATATGACGTTTGTAGGTGATTCAATTATTTTGAATCCTGGCTCGACTGACGGATAGAATGAGTGCAGAGTGTGCTCGTTTTTACCGTTCTTGTATGATCCGTGCGCTATATTACACCTTATCAGTATACTGTTCACTTTTATAATGTTAACTGTAGCGTCAGACGTATGAGTTTTATTCGCTTCAAGCAGACGCTTTTCCTTGAAACCCAACATATCACCAATACCGTACACTGTTTGTTGAAAGTCAATATCCAGTGCACAAGTCAGTTCACATTTCAGTGTATTGTTGTTAGGCCGTAGACTAATCTGTGAGTCTCCTAACTGCTTTTTGAGGAAGGCTTCTATGTCACCGATTTCATAAGCACCTGTAGGTAAAGTTATCAAGTCCCACGTTGTTCCGTCTCGTAGTACTGGAAACACATTGTTTTTTCCCTCAACCACGTTCGGTATACTGTTGTATGTAGTAAAGTCCAATAGACCTACATACCATTCACCGTTTGTTAGTTCGAGAGGTGGGAAAAAGTCACATACAAGAGCAGCAGCATTCGTACCTGTTAAGGTGACCGACAGCGAAGACATCTTGTCGCTTACTGATCACTCACGCGTTAAGAAGTCCAAACATAAATGCCCACAGATGACTGTGTGTGGCGACTGTTCACGCTCGTAATTGTAGTAAATGTCAGTGTCGGTTCCAAAATACTGTGTCAGCTCAAGATGTGGTCGCATATTACCATACGCATCATAGTAGTAAACTCGATTGTTTCGCTTCTTGTAGCAAACCCAGTGCGTACCGGGTCCTTCTGCACTGTCCAGATTAACAACTGCACTCTCATTCTTCCATGGCCGTCTGCGTGGTAAAGTGTTACGCATAAAAACACCTCTGAAATAAGGTATTTTCAAAAGTTTTGCGTACACATACAAATCACTATCGGACAATGCACGCACTGGTATGCAAATTAGTTTTTTTGTCTGTAAGGACGTAGGTATAGACCTGACGCTATTTTTGTATTGTTACGTTTATGTCTTGAGACTGTTTTGCGTTTGCAGGTCGTTTTGCGTTTGCCCACGGATTGATGTTTAATTCCTGAACCCTTCTTCTTTTTTCTACAACCACTACGCGAGCCCCCTCCACCCACTGCTGATTTCGCTTTCATTGCGGCGGCTACAGCTGCAGCATACGCTCTTTCACTAACACCGGAATTCCAACCTTTCACTCGTTCCCACGCTTTGTCGGCAAGAACGCGATCAGCTATACGTCGTCGACTGTTGTCTTTGTACCTTGCGTAGGCGATATCGTGTTCGCGACAGGCTTCGTCCAACTCGTTGATTCCACGCTCGCCACGTGCCAATCTCTCTTTGAGTTTTGTTCCGGGTCCACAGAATCGGTAGCCGGGTAGGTGTAATTCTACCGGTAATGCGTCCACCGCTCGATTAATCAAAGTAGGTACTGACGAAACGATAGCGGGCACAGTGTTTTTAAGTATTTTTCCAATTACACCACGCCCCATTCTTTTCTTACGAAGTACGTGCATTCTTGTAAACAGATCTCCAATCCTTGATTTCCGGTTCCGTATCGAGAACGTCTATTAAACGTCCCACCTCTTCAATATATTCAGCCAGAACTGAACGCTGTGTCGCGCTGTCTTGATATTTATAGACAAACTTTATTAGATTGATTATATGAGCGTGAAATACCTGAGTGACCTTGTACAATTCGGTCTTTATATGTAATTTTAATTCGTGCATTTGTCGTACAGTGACTGCGTCTTTGTCATTGACACCGTTCGCTATATTCGTAATTTTTCTTCCGGCAGCGTAGAAAGCATCGCTTTGCAAACTGATTGTGTGTGCGTGTAAAAATTCCAAATTCACTGCGTCTTTGAAGTCAACAGGCGCTTGCACACGCGTTAGTCGGCAGTCATTAACGATTACGTTACCTGCACGATCTTTTTTCAAACTCTTCTCGTCTACGTATCGTTTTGTGGCTGCATCTCTTGATTTAAGCGGATCGTTTAGCATTATTATTCGATGATCTTTTGCGTCTACTGTAGCGTCGTCGTCCTTGTACTGTAAGCAGGCGTCCTTTACGTACTGTAAAGAAACAACATCGTGCAGCTCTTCAGGATCACCCAAGTTGCGTGTCTTTTTGTTTTTCACATCAAAGTGACCGTCGTTAGTCACTCCTAAACCGATATCCTCACGCAGACTTCGATGAGTTTCTTTTCGCACTCTTACAGCGCTGTCGTGTCTACCGAACTTGTGTGCCGTCTCCCTTGTTAAGACAACACAAAAGTCGGGAACTAGTTCAATTCTTTACCAGTAAATTAAACTAGCTGCCGTTGTTAGTAAAAATACTTACCAACAAATTACAAAACAATTATGATATAGGAAATTGACAAGGTTTACATAAATTTATTCACTCACTAGGTGTTAGCGAAAACATCTCTTTATTGCTATTCAAATATTATGCTTGATTTTAAAGAAAAGTTATTTTAGTAAATTCTGCTTTTACTGCTTCAAAGATCTTAAGTATATTATTCGTTTTATCTCAAAATTTATTCATATAGATGTTAGTTTTAATACCACGGATCCGGGTCTCAACTTTCTCAAAATAATTAATTTATCAAAACTTCAACCATATTATTGGAAGAATAATATTGGTGATACTCTACATTATTATCTTACATTTATCTATACATTGCGATTACTATTACTTCATTACAAAATTACAAAATTTACAATTCTGATAATTTGTTCTTTACATTGCTAAAGTTCTTTAAAGTTCTTTGTTACTTCTTTTATTAAGGCGAAATTTACAAAAGTTGTGGTTTGATATCACCTGAATTTCATATGAGGTTGTTGTTGTATCCTTGGGGCATCTCCTGTCGTCTTCTAAGGGTGGAGTACGTTGTTCCTGGTGAATCTACATCGGGTTGATTATTTCTGCTCTCGAAGATCGGTTGTTTACTTGAAGTTCCAACTGTTGTAGTTTCACTTTCCTTGGTCCAGACTTTTGTAGTTCACATTTTTTTTTTTTATTTATAGTTCTCACTTTGCAGTACTAAAGTCTAGTAGTTACCTATCTTACACTTACATTTTATATTTTAAAAAGAGATGTGTTGGCTACCTTTTTCTTTCTGTATGTATTCTCACTAACTCTACACACTACATTATTCACAATAAAACCATCTCACGCTGGATATACTTTTAAGGACATACACTTACGTGTATGTACACAACACCAAAACTCACATCTTGTCATGGCGAAGTTCTACTGGCGAATGCGCGTATAGTTTAGGGGCGAGGGCTCAGTAAGCTGGTGCGTATTTACGCACTAAGAAAATAGTTCGTACTTTATATATTATTAATTATTCATTAATTAGAATGTAAATACTTTATGTTTACTTTATTATGACTTAGGGATTTCTTTATTTATATAGTCGCATTTTCAATCATTAAAATAATTATTATTATTATTCTTTACTTAATACCTTTCTTGGCGTGTTGGTACTGGAAAGTTTCAAGTTGATTAAGGAATCTGGGTATAGGTAAGGGTGTATGATACTCTTACTTATTAAAATTAAAAATTTTAATTTGTGCGATTTTTGATTTTTTAAAATCGTCACATCCTCCTGCACTTAACTATGAAAAACGGGGGGGTGAATAATAATAGAAAATCTAATAAACACAATTATATTTTATTTTTCTTTCGTGAAATTCCCTTTCTCTCGTTTCTTAACATTTACCTTAATATTATTTACATATAAATAGATATTACTTATCTATTAATCTATTTGTTACTCTTAGTTTCCCGTAACTTCACAATATAGTGGCCCGACTGATTATCTTGCATACTCTAACTATATTGGTTAGCTTTCTGCGCTTTCTTTATCCCTTGTAAAGAATTATTCAGTGCGGCGCCATTGTGACTGTGTTACGTCTTGATCCCTATATCTCTTAATTCTACTACAGTAATCTAAAGTTGATCCCATACTCAACCTTAGATCCTATCTTAACACTAATTTCTTATTCTACTGAGATACGCGGAATTTCACAAAGCGGGAATTTTATTTACATTTAAACAATTAGCAGTTACAATCTAAGAGGGGTCAAACACTGGACGCATTGTATTATACACTAGGGAGGTTTACCATTGTTTACTTCGGTATCAATTCAAGACAATAGGGGTGGGTTACTACAATATTTCCTGCACGAACAAGTTTGTCTCTATTACTGTCAAGCTGGGGCAATTATTTTGAAGCAGGCCACGACCGGGCGTTTACACGACTCAAATATACTTTTATTATTATTTTCTCTTTACTCATTTTACTCCTACACTTTACACTTTTATTACACGTTATTTTTATTCAAGCTATTATTAAACCTTTTTATTTAAAGTACTTATTATTTATTTTATTTCAAACACTTATAAACTTGAATTTATTTAAACACACATATCTATATCTTATTGCATTTGAAATCTTATACTAATTAATCAACATAACTTATCTCACAACAATTAAATTCTCAGTATTGACATATATAATTAATCAAAACAAAACGATAATACCATTTTAGTAGAGAGAAATTTCATATACGGAAAGTTCATTGCTTTAACAACAGCACAAAGAGTCAGCTGTTTTGGGGTGTCGTCGAGTTGCGTAGGGTGGTAATTCAGGACAATACAAAACAGGAAAGAGCTTGTCTAATATGGTTTAGTTTTCTTATGGGGAGGAGGGGTTATGAATGAGAAGGGTGTTTACAAAGGGGAGAGTTTACATTCCACAACACGTATTTAACATGAACAGACTGGTTTGGAATTGAATACTTACCAGCTATGACTTGCTTAATACGGCAAACTAGCGATACCAATATTATTATAACATAATTAAAATTTTACTCATTTATTTTTTTGTTTATTTCTGAGTGAATAAATTTATGTTTGTCCTAGTTACCGTTAACGAATTATAAAATGACACAACCACAGCAACATAATTATTTCTTGCTTTAAAGTAGTAATGGTGCAATTTTCTGTATGTGACACTCTGTAAACAATTAATTAATTTTTTCTTTAATAGCAAAGTAAATTATTTTTACAATAGCAGAGTGGCGCAATTTTGTGCCGTCTCCCTTGTTAAGACAACACAAAAGTCGGGAACTAGTTCAATTCTTTACCAGTAAATTAAACTAGCTGCCGTTGTTAGTAAAAATACTTACCAACAAATTACAAAACAATTATGATATAGGAAATTGACAAGGTTTGCATAAATTTATTCACTCACTAGGTGTTAGCGAAAACATCTCTTTATTGCTATTCAAATATTATGCTTGGTTTTAAAGAAAAGTTAGTTTAGTTGATTCTGCTTTTACTGCTTCAAAGATCTTAAGTATATTATTCGTTTTATCTCAAAATTTATTCATATAGATGTTAGTTTTAATACCACGGATCCGGGTCTCAACTTTCTCAAAATAATTAATTTATCAAAACTTCAACCATATTATTGGAAGAATAATATTGGTGATACTCTACATTATTATCTTACATTTATCTATACATTGCGGTTACTATTACTTCATTACAAAATTACAAAATTTACAATTCTGATAATTTGTTCTTTACATTGCTAAAGTTCTTTAAAGTTCTTTGTTACTTCTTTTATTAAGGCGAAATTTACAAAAGTTGTGGTTTGATATCACCTGAATTTCATATGAGGTTGTTGTTGTATCCTTGGGGCATCTCCTGTCGTCTTCTAAGGGTGGAGTACGTTGTTCCTGGTGAATCTACATCGGGTTGATTATTTCTGCTCTCGAAGATCGGTTGTTTACTTGAAGTTCCAACTGTTGTAGTTTCACTTTCCTTGGTCCAGACTTTTGTAGTTCACATTTTTTTTTTTAATTATAGTTCTCACTTTGCAGTACTAAAGTCTAGTAGTTACCTATCTTACACTTACATTTTATATTTTAAAAAGAGATGTGTTGGCTACCTTTTTATTTCTGTATGTATTCTCACTAACTCTACACACTACATTATTCACAACAAAACCATCTCACGCTGGATATACTTTTAAGGACATACACTTACGTGTATGTACACAACACCAAAACTCACATCTTGTCATGGCGAAGTTCTACTGGCGAATGCGCGTATAGTTTAGGGGCGAGGGCTCAGTAAGCTGGTGCGTATTTACGCACTAAGAAAATAGTTCGTACTTTATATATTATTAATTATTCATTAATTAGAATGTAAATACTTTATGTTTACTTTATTATGACTTAGGGATTTCTTTATTTATATAGTCGCATTTTCAATCATTAAAATAATTATTATTATTATTCTTTACTTAATACCTTTCTTGGCGTGTTGGTACTGGAAAGTTTCAAGTTGATTCAGGAATCTGGGTATAGGTAAGGGTGTATGATACCCAGAGGGTGTATGATTTTTTAGAAATTAAAAATTTTAATTTGTGCGATTTTTGATTTTTTAAAATCGTCACACTTGTCTACACTCATATTTACGAAGAAGAACTGGTGGTTGTAGAACGATGCGTCTGCTTTTTATATGATAATGCCGGCTTCACGTAATTCCTCCAATATCGACATGATTTCATTCCTATGACCAGTATGCCCACTATTTTGAGAAGCCATTAACAGTCTCAATCTATTAACCAACTCGTTAGGATCATCGCAATGCACGTAATCGATTGCAGTGTTCGGTTTCATCTCCATATACCCACTCCCTGTACGTTTTCGTGCACTCGATGCAAACAATTTAGATATTACTAGTCGGTACTTGACACCACTGTTGCTGTTTATTCGTGTATTGTATTTTTGTTTGTGTCCGTTGGTTGCTAGTAGTATGGACTTATATTTCCTCATATCGTCCTTATTGTATTTTTTCGGTAGTTTCATAAACAAAAGTTCATACAGACCAGGCGTACCCTCGTAAATTTTTCCTTTGACATGAAAGTTGTCGTTATCATCGATTTTTACATTTGAATCACCTATCATAAATTTACCGCCTTCGTATCGAACACCATACATACGATCTATAATCCGTTTACAGTCCGCCGATTCGCACAAACGCACATATTTGTTTGCTAATGAATCGTCACTGAAATGTGAAGTGTTAGGGTTCCATGCGTCCTCGTCACTGAAATGAGAAGCGTTATGACTCTGCACGTCACTTTCGTTTTCTGTTATTACGTGTTGACTCTGCATGTCACCTTCGTTTTCTGTTATTACGTGTTGTATAGGCTCTTCTTGTTTTATCTGCTGCTTCTTCTCCTCCTCCTCCTCCTCCTCCATTATATCACCACTTAACTTTCATGAAATAGCTTCTAACGGTTCCAGAATCGGTCTGTAATTTTTTCTAAACTTCTCGTCGCTTTCTCTGATACCGTGTTGTAATGCATGATATTTTTTCCTTATGTTGTCACTTATCGTATCTATATCATACGCAAGTCGTTCCTCCTTATTCATAGCCATCGTGTGTTAGCAAGAGGACTGATGACATTACTACAGTGCAACCACTTTTATACTTCGCCGGAAACAACTATGAATCGATCAAAGCCGATTCTATATCTACCTTCATTTATTGACAAGTCTTTGTCTATGACTAGAAATCCATAACGATCCTTCCATGCTTCCATGCAAACGTCTTTGAAAGCATCATATTTCATATCTGTGTTAACATGATCAGCGTATGCATGTCGTAAATTTAGATCGTCTTGTTTGAACAATATCAACAAGTTAGCGTTGTCACGTACCAATTGTTTCGGTATCTGGCTATATGTCTGACATAGATAGAATGTGTCCACACCGCTATGTCTCCCCATAGCAAAATACTTTCGAATATTGTTTTGTCTTTCACACGATACGTCATCGAATACGATAACAGAGTCGAGACCGGCGATTTCACTCGGTAGTGGGACTTCTTCGTTCTCGCTGTATGCATGATAACCTAAACCTTCATCAGCGAGTGATTTCATCACTGTTTCTAGCATTCTGTATTTTGGTTGAAATAATGATTTTGAAAACACGTATACGTTGCGGAAACATAGACCGTTGGCATCAAACAGTAGGTTGAATAGCACATTGGATTTCCCACAGGAACTTGGGCCTCTAACGATACAGCGAATACTGTTCGGTAATAGCGGACCATGTTTACGTTTAGCACTGCCTTCGTCACCAGCCAAAAAGTCCATATCCTTTATTGGTAATTTGTTTGCTTGCTGTACAATCTTCATCTTTGTGAATACCGAAAGCATACTGTTTTCAGCACGTTCTGTCACCTTTTTTATATTAGATCTTTCTTATGTATCCATGCATCGTGTTTACCATCAAAACCGAGCCAGCGAACACGCACTCTGTCACCTTTGCGTTGTAACACCTTTTCCACTAGGTATACGTCGCCGACTTTGGACTTACTAATCTCGTGCTCCTAAAAACCACCTTTCAACACTTTGTTTAGATGATCTTTTAGCAGATAAGTGACGGGGATGGTAGTGGATTGTACTTTATCCACTGTGAATATTTCATTAGTCCAATTTGGTGTATAACCTTTGACGAAAGTCATTTTGTGCTTACTTATACGAACACGGTCACCGACTTTAAATTTGGGTGGTTTCGCTGGACTGATTTTAGGCGCTGTGTTCTTCCTTATTCGTTCCAACACTATATGTTCGTTGGCGTCATTCACTTCACTTGGTTTCATACCAATGGTTCTGTGTGTGGTATTGTTGTACGATTTCAGTAATATAGGTAGTAGATCTAACCAGCGGTAGTGTCCTTGTTCGCTGAAAGCTCGATACATGTGTGTCTTCAGTGTGCGATTAAAACGTTCCACTATGGAAGCTTTTTTCTCACTATAGGTTGAGTAATGTTTCACATTATACTTTTTTAGCAACGCTTGTACTGTGCTGTTGTAATACTCCTTCCCGTTGTCTGTCTGTAAATACTTCATTCGGTTAGCGGCTAGTATAGGCTTCAACGCGTTCGTCACTTCTTTCCCGGTCTTCGTTTTCAATTGTACAGCGTACGCGTACTTGGTAAACGCATTGATTACAGTCATCATATACTTGTACCCTTTGTTCACTCGAGCGTATGGTATCATTTCCACAAGATCCGCTTGGTACAAATCGTGCATACCCTTCAGTTCAACCGCGCGTCTAACGAAATTCCTTCTCGCCGCTCTGTGTAGCTCTTGCGCAATATTCTTGCGTACGTTGTTCATGGTTTAAGATACACTAACATAATACATGTGGTTAAATAAAAACTATGTATATATATGTATAACAGTTCCTTTGTTTTCGGTATTCATTCTCTCTCTCTTGCAGATCATGGCCAACCTTCAGCAGGTACGTGGGTTGATAAGCGCTATATACTAGACAACTGCCTTGATACATTCGTGTACAGTCATTATCGGATACGTGACAAATTAATTGTCGACAACTCTGCTCTCCCCGCCTGCCAACATTCCGTGTTACACCACCCCCCCACCACATGTTAAAAACAAAAACAACAAATTCCCACCGTGATATCTACATACACTTTGTTTTCTACCGTTAGTTATTGTCACTCCACACTTCAATTCGGACGGCAGTACACGTACGTTTGTGTATTATTATCATTATTGTAATGATATTTGTGTTTATACATATTGGTTTGTAATGTATGGTTTCTTTTTTTTATAGTATAATGGAAAACGCTGCTGTAATAATTGACTTTCACTGCTTTTATGATGACAACGGCAATTATATAGTAAAGGAGTTGTCGGTTATGGACGTAACACGTTTTGCATGCAGACATTGGATTTTCGCCCCGCCTGCTACAGTCGTTACGAATTCGAAATACACTAGAACCAACTGCTGGTTAACGACAAACTATCATGGGCTGAGATGGGGTGAAGGAGAGACACCGTACGACAATCTTGTTTCAGTGTTAACAACGTATACGAACATATATAAATATGTGTTTGTGAAGGGTCTTGAGAAAAAACGTTTTTTTAGAATCGCAAATAATTCATAATCATATAATAAATCTTGATGACCTTGGTTGTCCAAAAGACATACCATATCTATTTCCTGGGACGTTATGTCTTACACATTGCAATTCTTTTTCTACACTATGTACAAACCATAAGGTGTACGCACTTAGAGAGTGGATAATTAATGATTTTTCTGTTATACGAACATTTTTAATGTGAGTGTCTCATAGCATTGTTAATTTCGTTAGGTAAACTTGTATATGGCTGCAGGCGATAACTATTTCTGTGGACTTTCCTAATATATATATATTTTGTAACAGCGCTAATTCTGCCTGTGTGTATGTACATGCAAAGCTTCAGGCGATGAAAGTGAACTTTCCTGATGGCCACACCACCACCACCATTACTTTCACTAGTCTTCTTTGTAGCGAATATTCTGACATTGTTTGGTTCCACCTCGTTTGATACAGACGTCTTCACTTCTAATAAATAATGTCGTTTATCACAAAATTCAACGCAGTTTCTGCTTTTCAGTACAAACGGTGTGCAGAATTAACAGTGGACAAGCAGTATCCGATCGTTAACATGGTGCATGTGGACACGAGATATGGGAAGTCTGTGCTTGTAACGTTGGAAGATTGTGAGCGCCGCTATCGTGTATATCTACCTAAGAGGTATGCTGACGTCTTTACAGATGAAGAACTCCGTCATATAAATCCCAGCGACCTACATCTCGTGTTTCGAGGGATGAGGAATCAAACAGTGCATGTGGAAATAGTACCTCGTTAAGGTGACAAACTACTTTTAATAAACAATTTTTTTATCACTGTGTGTGCGTGTGTTTGAATGTAGTGCAGATTCTAATTTACAAAGTTTGATGAAAGGACATTAACTTATGAGGAAATTAATTTCTATTTTTAATTTATTTCACTATACGCCTCTGAACCTATATGTAATTATTTGTAAACTGCGTTACCTGTTGCAGCAAACGATAACACTAGAACGATTATTATTATTCAGTGATATATACATACATACAATTTACTTATTAAACACTTCAAGGATTGTAACGTCTTACAATGACTATAGCATATTTACATCTGTTATCTGTTTTATTGGACCTACATGTACATGATTCAACCCAAATGTGTGCACGTTGTATGTATGTGTGTGATTACGTTGCGTATGCGTGTGTGTGTGTGTGTGTGTGTGTGTGTGTGTGCGCGTTGCGTGTGTGGTGTAACCCAAACGTGTGCACGTCGTATGTATGTGTGTGTGTGATTACGTTGCGTATGCGTCTGTGTGTGCGCGCGTTGCGTGTGCATCTGTGTGTGTGTGTGTGTGTGTGTGATATTTAACATGATTTTAATGTTGTTGTATTGTTATGTTGCAGGTTGCTTCTCCTACAAGTACGACACAATTATATATAAACTTTCGAAAAAAATATCAATTTTATAATGTATTTATTTAATTATGACTTGTGAATTTTATATTGTGAATGTTAAAATATATTTAATCATTTAAAAAAATTATGACTTTATTTTATTTCACTCTACACCTCTGAACATGTGTACAATTAATTTATTTTTGTGAACTGTATTACTTGTGGGAACTGTTACATCAGAAGATTTGTATGAATTTCAACCACCGTTTTCATGTGTGTGTATAATTTTAATTTATTTCGCTATACACTACTGAACCTATGTGTGTGTAAACTGCAACCTTAAAACAGAAGTATTGTACCATATGAAGAAGAGCGTATTGAAGATTGCTAAGCCGTTAACGTATGGATTTGTCATCTGTAACAGCACACAGGTAAGTAGTTCATTGACAACAACACACATACATAGTCAATATTTGCCAAATATATATATTTCTAACAAGGATCAATCACACTGACTGCATTATAAACTACTAATTATTTAATACATGAAAAATGAAGACGGCGTTTTGACCATGAGAGAGAGAGAGCTAAAATTATTTATTCATCACATCGACTACTCCATGTACACGGTAAGAGAGAGAGGGCGTTACTATTTGTTGACACAGTTGAAACGCGTGAGAGTGAGAGTGAGAGAGAGAGAGAGAGAGAGAGAGAGAGAGAGAGAGAGAGAGAGAGGACGTTACTATTTGTTGACACAGTTGAAACAAGTGAGAGTGAGAGAGAGAGAGAGAGAGAGAGAGAGAGAGAGAGAGAGAGAGAGAGAGAGAGAGAGAGAGGACGTTACATTATAACACACGACAAATTTGAACTCATGCGAAGGTTGGTACACCTGATCATATATTTTAATATACACTATAATGCATCGAGTTGGAACCACCCCCACCCACCACCACCCACTGATATGAAATAAAAAAACCTCCCACCCACCACCACCCCTTGATATGCAAATCAGCTTTCTTAAAAAAATAAAAAATTATATTCACGGATGCTGGTGGTCCATTGAACCTCATCCCACCCCCCTTGATATGCAAATCAATTTAATTAAAAAAATAAAAAACCAAATAAAAAAAATAAAAAAATCAATTTAAAAAAATAAAAAAAAAATTATTCACGGAAATTCGCGGATGCTGTGGTCCATTGGGATGCTGCGGGTCCAGCGGTGGCGGCGTCATCTCTTAGATCATGTTTTTTAGTGTTTTTTATTGTTTTTTAAGAAAGGCGGCATTCCTTTGTGGGTTTGAACTGTCAGTTTCTCTCTACTTTTGGTGGTTGTCATATTCATTGACGGGTGATAATTACCAAATTCCAGATGATCGTGTACCCTTCTTTGGATCTGAATGTTCCAGTACTGAGCCAGGAATTTCTCTCTGAAGTCTGAGTAGGTTTGGACTCTGTCCGAGATGACTTTCCACCACGTACCTGCCCAATTCTTGAGAAATCGGCCTAACATGTCCTTTTTGTCTTCGTCGTCCATCAGTGGGTTTACACGAGCTATATACGCCTCAAACAGCTTTAGAAATTCCACAGGATTCTCATGTGGGTTTCCTGAAAATGCAAGGTTTTCCGGTTCTTCCTTATAGCCGCCACACCTCACTACTTTGGTTTGCTGTGACTTCATTGCTTTAGTCAGATCTTCCCGCATTACCTTTAACTGCTGTTCCACCTTTTGATGTACTTCGTCACTGTTAGCCTTACTCTCTACCTGTTTCTTAACTTCTTTAATATTCTCACCCAGTTGTGTACGCTCTTCCCTAGTATTCTGGATTTCTTCTTTATTTAGAAGCGATTGTGTTTTTAATTCAGCTGTTACTTCGCTGAATTGTTGGTTAATGAGGGTTACTTTTTGTTCTAACCTTTCATGAAATTCGTTTCTAAACTTATTTAGTTTTTCGTCTTGACGGCGAAAATTAGTGTTTACTTGTTTTCTAAATTCCTCTAACGTAGTTTTAACCTCTTCGGTATGTTTATCAAACCTAACATTACTTTCATCTATTTTATTATTAGTACTGTCTAATTTACTAGCTAAATTAGATATTTCTTTTATCTATTTTAAATGTAGCTTCTTTACTGCTTTGTTCTATTTGGCTAGATAAGTTTTCATTTATTTGTTTCATTTCGCTAGACAAGTATTTATTAGTTTGCTCTATTTTATTATTAACATCTGTTATTAATTTTTGATTACTTTCTTCTAAACTTTTATTATTTTCATCAATTTTACTATTTAATTGACTATTTGACTTTCAATTTTACTTTCTATTTTTTCAATTTTATTTTCAAGTTTACTATTAATATCTTTTATTTCACTAGATAACTGACCCTTTGTTTCATCCATTTTAGTGGTCCACTGCTTAAACATTTGTTCAATTGCTGCCATATCTACTGCTGATGATTTAGCCATTTTTTATTTTTAACAAATTAATTTAACAATTATTTAACAGTTATTTGTATCCTTGAATTCCACTTCTTTTCTAATTAATTAATATTACAATTTAACTAATCACTTGGGTAATAGCAACGCCAAATTATATAACTTTCTTTTGTGCTAAATTTGGTGATTTAATCGAGCTTAATCGAGTTTAATCGAGCCCCTTAGTTGGCCGCGCCAAAACTCATATACTGTATAACTTATTTTTATATATAAATTTGGTGATCTTAATCGAGCCCCTAAAGTTGCGGCGCCAAAACATACAACGCTACCTTTTTTCTAACACTCTTATCTAATATTTTGAATGATAGATAAAAGTTACTTACCCGTGAGATTACTTTACCTGGGCGCCAGAACAAATCCCAGATACTAATGACACGGTTCCAGCTTAGCTCAGAGCATAGAGACACAAATTTCTCAGGATTCGTTCAGTGATTGTGGATTCAAGGGGAATCGTTACAAACAACACTTTAAAATTTGCTTGAGTATGTTTAATTAACGTTTTAATTATTATTAAACTTCTTGAAAATGTTAATTGTAGGACTTATTGCTACCCTAACACTTATAATTAACGAGTGTGTGTGAAAAGTAAAGATTAAGACGTTCAAACGACCTATGGCTCTTATCTGGTTTAATTAAGAGATTGATATCTCCCAAACCAGTGCTAAAGAACAGGTCTACAATAATTTGTACGTCCAATACTACACCTCACTTTCCATTCTACACTCTTATACTATGTTATGACTAATCTTACACATTAAATACAAAGTGTGTGATTCTTAGTGTCTTTTAAAAATTGTTTATTGCTTTTTATTATTTGTTTAGTGCTTATTTCATTGATCAATGAATCTATTTCTTACTGTTTGATGCGTCGACCGAAGACAGGAATCCGTAGAGGTCCTCCTTTTGATGGTTTTGCACAGAAGAAATGATGTTGATCAATCCGGTAGAAAGATGCTCTGGCAATTTTTGTGACGTCTCCCTTGTTAAGACATCACAAAAGTCGGGAACTAGTTCAATTCGTTACCTGTTAATTAAACTAGCTGCCGTTGTTAGTAAACCTTACTTACTAACAAATTATAACACATTATTACATAGGAATTAGTTAAGGATTGCATAAATTTATTCACTCGCTAGGTGTTAGCAAAAACATCTCTTTATTATTATTTTCAAATCTCATGGTTTACTTTACTTTTAAACGAATTACTCTAGTAAATTCTGCATTTAATGCTTTAAAAATATTAAATGTCTTATTCCTTTTATCTCAAAGTATTCATCTAGATATTGTTTTAAGTACCTCGGATCCGGGTCTCAACTTTGTTATGTTTTAATTTATCACAACTTTAACCAAATTATTTGAAGAATAATGTTGGTTGTAAATTATAGAATTACCTTACATTTAGATATCGTGATGTTACTACTACTTCATTACAGAAATTACAAGTCTTATAAGTTATTCTTTAAATTATTAAAAGTTCTTTACTGTTCTTTTGTTACTTCTCTTGTTGAAACAAATTTTACAAATGTTAAGTTTGGATATCACCTGAATTTAACATGAGGTTGTTGTGGGGTCCATGATGGTCATCTTCTGTCGTCTTCTAGGGTGCAATACACGGTTCCTCTTAGTGCTCCATTATGTTGATGGTATCTGGTAGTCTCGACGATCGGATTTTGTACTAGAAGTTCATACTGTTGTAGTTTGAGTTTTCCACATCTGGAGTCAGTTGTTCACATTTTACACCTTAATTACAGTTCTTATTTTGCAGTACTAAAATCTGGTAAGTAACATATCTTACCACTTACAGTTTTATTTTTTAAGAGATGTGTCGGCTGTTTTTTTTTTTTAACTCTTCACACACTACATTGTATATTTTGTTATTATTTCCACGGTACATTTTTTAAAACGATATCACCACAAACTGGATATAATCTTTTTAACGGTATACACCTACGTGTATGTGGACAACACAGAACTGACATCTTTACATGTCGAAGTTTCACTAGCGAATGTGTGCATAGTTTAGCGGCGAGGGGTCAGTAAGCTGGCGCGGTTTTACGCACTGAGAAAATACAGTGGAACTTGGTTATAACGTCATTGAAGGGACCAAAAAAATAATGACGTTATGTCCGAGTGACGTTATAAAAGAGTCGTTATAAAAGACCCTTTTTAACCACTAGTAAGGAAGGAGAAATAAAAAAAAAGATCTTTGCATTATTAACATTATTCGTGATATTTATTCTAAAGTTTACAAACTGCATTTCATTTATACAAACAGCATAAAGAATATTTTAAAAGATCAAAAAGAAAGTACATGTAACTTACATTTAGGCTTACTGTTGAAAGTAATCCGTAATTTTCTTTTGAACGCTCCTTTCTCAAAAATAAATTCTTTCTGTTGTGCTGTGGAGATGCTGCGCTGCATTGAACGTGTCGTCAGACGTCTCTCTAAAGCAGTAAAATCGTGAAAGAGTTTCGGCGGCTTTCATTGCTTCCTGTACTGTCGGACAAACGATGTCGGCATCCTCCTCTTGCTCAGCATCTTCTTCAACACTATCTTCTGCTTCTATGTTTTTTACTTCCGCGATAATTTCTGCGTCACTCAACACTTGGAATGTTTCTACTTGGTCATCCACTGATGCACAGGAATCAAGTTCATTTCCAAATTCATTTACGTCGAATTTCTTAATCCACTCCGATAGCGGCAAGTCGTCGTCTTCGTCATCATCGGGTAAATTTTCATGTACGAGTTGTGCTTTACTAAAGCATTTTGCTATCGTCTTCTGTGTTACACTCTTCCAAGAGTCGTCTAGGAATTGTATTGGATCTAAGAGTGAAATTGTGGCAGGTTGCTGCGCCGTGTCCATACAGAAAATAATTTTTTTTTAAAAGTTGCTTGCGGTAGTGACACTTTAGGCTTCTAATGACGCCTTGGTCCATAGGTTGCAGGACACTCGTACAGTTGGCCGGTAAGAAGACCAGATTAATGTTTGTCAAATTTAACTTTGGATGGGCTGCAGAGTTGTCAACTGGAAGTAGAATTTTTCTGTTTTTCGATGACAGTTCTTTATCCCACTTTCTTAGTTCATCTTCAAAAATACTAGAAGTCATCCACGCTTTTTTGTTGGCAGTGTAACTTACAGGAAGTTTTTTGATGTTTTTAAAACATCTAGGATGCAAACTTTTCCCGATAACTAAAAGTTTCCTTTTTTCGGTTCTCGTCATGTTCGCACAAACAAAAACTGTAACTCTTTGTTTAGAGAGCTTCCCACCAACGCACTTTTCATTTTTTAAATTTGAAAGTCTTATCTGGAGTTAATTTATAAAAAATTCCGGCTTCATCTCCATTAAAGATGTCTTCATATTTATATGATCGTCTAATTTCTGGCCAAGTGTTAAGCACCCAATCGCCTGTAACGTTCAGATCTACGCATTTTGCCTCACCACAAATTTTTGCAAAGGAAATCGAGTGTCGGGCCTTAAATCGATCTAGCCATCCGTTGGAGCACGTAAAATCAATACCAAACAATTTTCCGAATTCTGTAGCTTTCTCTTTCAGAATTGGTCCACTCACAGAAATATCTGAACATCGACACTGTTTGAACCATTTCAATAATGCTGCATCCACATCACCATGTTCGCATTTCCTAATTTTTTTAATTTTTTCTCCATCTTCCTCAAATTTTTTTAAAATTTTGTCCTTGTTTTTTAAAATTGAACCTACAGTAGAAATCACTAAACCAAACTCACGGCATACATCAGCTATTTTACGTCCGCTTTCATATGATCTAATTACACGTACTTTCTCTTGAATAGACAGAACCTTTCTTTTTGTACTAGAACTTGCCATGATTACTGTATAAAAATGTAGACCTACGTATAAAATTCTATGAACAGTGGCTACTGAAACTTAAGTTATAACACACAAAAGAAACTGTCACAGTACGAGCAGATACAGAAACAATAACAACCAAAAACAGAGACGAGACTACGTGTAAACAATACTGTACAGTAAATAGGCCTACTGTAACAGCGTGGCGCGGTCCTATTACAGTGCTTATCGCTTGCATACAATGTATGTCTGTAGCCATGGGCGTAGCGCGCGCACATATATACGTTTATATGAAATTTAGAGTAAAATATCTGAGAAATTTTTGACGCTATAACAGAGTAGTACAATATTTAGTGACGTTAAAACCGGGAATTTTTATAATGTTAAAGATACCAGTTTGACCGGACTTATGACAAAATAACGCTACACCCGAGTTGACGTAACAGCCGAGGCCGTAATAACCAAGTTCCACTGTAGTTCGTTCTTTTATTTAGTATTAATTATTCATTAATTAAATCGTAACACTTTATGTTACTTTTGTTATGAATTAGGAATTTCCTTATTTATTTAGTACATATTTTATCTAATTAACGTAATTATTATTATTATTTACATAACACCGTTCTTTGCGTGTTGGTACAGGACAATTTCAAGTTGATGCAGGAATCTAGGGATAGGTAAGGGGTGGATGATACTCTTACTTGTCAGAAAGCAAACTTTTTTATTTGTGCGATTTAAATATTTTTTTAAAATCGTCACACAATTACAGATGCTGTAGCTCTCTGTTGCTCAGGTCACTTCACGGCTGATTATTAATTAATTAATTAATAATTTAATTAATTAACGTGATGATACACAGCGAGAGTTGTTGAACGGTACTAGTTCATCTTCACTGCGGACTACTTCTCGAACTTCTTTCTTAAATACAACTTTGCGTGATTGAAAAATTTCTGCACGTAATTTATACACGACTAGCGCATTGAAGATTCGATCGAAGAGTAACGCTACCCCTCGGTTTGAGTTGGCGTCTGTTTTAAATACGGGCTTCTGATTGGTTGTTCAAATAAATCATACGTTTTTCCAGTCTCGACAATCTCGAACAGATCGAGCAAACACCCCATGACAGGTTTGAAACGGCAGAGAATTTCTAGTCAAAATCGTACTTCCTGTATTTGCAAATTGATTGATTACAGGTATTTGCAAATGTGTTTTCAAAGATCTGACCACAGAATATTGTTGCTTAGGGTTTTATCTGTGTGTGTGTGAAAACACCTTATTCCTACGTAGCATAATTCTCTTGTTATTCCTTTTGGCGTTCGTCTTCCGTATAACTTCTTCAATTGTTAATTATATTAACTGAGATTGGGGCTACTTATAAAGCTTTACTTGCTGAACACAATGCTGTTTTCAGAATTGCCCTATATTTATTAGTTTTGAAGTTATTGCAGGTTGAACTGATAATTTGAATTGAATAAAGTTTCATGTTCGTACCGGTAGCGGACGTCGCTGTGACGAGGTTAGAGTGAGATGGCTGCGATTGTACGCTCTCTCTCTTGCTTACGCTGCTATACTCGTACAGTCTAACACTTTTATATAACGCTCAGCTAGGACGCTATTATGAATCGTTATAATATATATTGTACTGCTGTTAAAATACAACACAGTACATAAGAGCCAAATAATAATTTTAAAAGAAAACATATATGAATTTAATAGTAATTGGAACATATGTTTAAAATGTAAACAAAAACACTGAGTCGATAGTCCCAACTAACATAGAGGTAGACTCCAATGCTAGATAAAACAGCAGTAAGATATATGTTTTGACAAGGATTATATGAAATTTGAAATAAATATTAAAATAAAAGGAAAGAGTAAGGAAATTATAATATAATAAATACAAACTAGAATTACGAATGTTAGAAATCAAATAAATATATTTAATAATAAGTAGAAAAGTTATATAGCCTATGTTTTTAAGAGTTATATGATAGAAAGATGTAACGAATGTAGGGAGGTATCAATGTGGCAAAATTGTAAATTGTTAGATTTGTATTGTATAGAAATGGAAGGAAATGTACTAGGTAGTCTAATTTTATACTCAAAATAGTAAAGATCAAGAAGAGTGATCATGTAAATGAAATCTAAATTTATATTTGGTATTATTTAAATAAGTCAAAATTTATACCTCACAAAGTCTAATGTTATATGTAAACCTATAAACAGTAAAAGAGTTTAATTTATTATACCAGAGTTTAATTGTCTATTTAATAAAGTAATCATTTAGGAGAAGAGATTTAATATTAATATTGAATTTAATAAAAAATACAACTCAATAAACAAAAAATATTTCAAGAAGTCTAAATATATCTTTGCAAGAACGACGATCTAAAAGAGGAATCATGTACTGAAGAATAGTTTGAGTGGTCATACCATAAAATCCAATATTCCGAAGAGGTATCTGTTTTGCAGTCGCCGAAGAAAACAACATTCAGCATTAAAACTAATAAGAAATTCCCGTGGAGGAACGGATCGATAAGCCTAGTATTACCTTTACAAATAATAAACATCAACCAGAAGTGAACCCGTGGCAGCTGTGAAGAATTCAGAGTCAATCTATTTACATTTGTATGGTAGATATTTTTACATTGTTATTTATCAAAAATTTACATACTAACGTTATTTGGTTCGGTTTAAAGAAAAGAAGATATCATATACAATATTAAGTAAGATCAAACAGCTTAATAATTATTAACCCTGAGATAGAGTTTCTTTTCATGTGCAGATAAACAAAAAACATAATAATTGTAATTACATATCATAATTACATAATAAAAATATCTGCAAAAAACAACAGTACAATATATATATAGTAACAAAATTAAATAAATTTGTTTTTGTTGTTGTTTGAAAAAAAATTTTGTTTTTATTTTATTTTTTATTTATTTTTTTTAATTAATTTAATATTAATTATTTTAAAATGTTTCGTGGTGTTCCGAACTTTTATTATTTGTTTTAAAAGAATTATATCCTTTTCTGTATTTAAAATTCCTTTACCAGTTAATAGGATTGTCTCCAAGAACAATCGATTGGTGAACTTTCCTTATTTGTAGGTTATCTTCCTTCTAAGTGGTGAAATTCTGGTAGTTAAGTCTCTATTAAAATGATATATTATGCTAGTTATAATTTAGGAATAAATAGTATTCAATTTTATAGCAATTAAGGAATTTTATTCACAAATAATCATATAATCGATTTCCTATCGATTGATTAATCGACTCTCTCAGGGTATATCAATAGTTTGTACAATTATTTATTATCGGGTTCTTTAAACAGTTATTTTATATATAGTCAGAGAAAAAGAGCTAGGTATTGAAAGTATAACATTACAATATATCAGCTTATTAATTAAAATACATTTATAACATTCAATATATAATAGTAAGTAAAGAAATATTTCGAACCGTGCAGATTTACAGGCAGTGTTGCTTGGAATTGTGGGAAGTCAAAAATGGCCGCTCCGTGTTCAGATGTATGACGAATGCACCTCGCAGATTCTGCTTCCAATAAAGGCTGCTTTTCCTATGATTTCTCGTTCCTGCAGCTGCGATTATTCCTTCTGGTGTTAGTGGAGTGTTTCTGGTTAAGTGTTCGTGGTTCACTTCGATAAAATGTGTTGTGTTAAGTTATATTTCACTTTCGTCTATTAGGTCGATAATTACACTGTTCGTTTCGTTATGTGGAATTACTGTTTTAATCGTTTAAATTGTGTATTCACTGGTGTTCTGTTCTGTTTTAAGTTAAATTATTGTTAGTAGGTGTTAGTTTCACTGAAGTTAAGGTTTAAATGTAATTTTACTAAACTCGCGTTTTTCGCAGTAGACTATGCTTGTCGAACGAACGCCATTTATGTCTTTGCTCTTAGGTTAATATCTTAGCAAGAGCTCGTTTTAAGTGTACTTCACGACGACTAATAATGAACTAACTCATTTCCTTCGTCTTCTACTAAAGTCTTAGCCAATTTAATATTAGCAATCCATTGTTTCAAAACTTTCTGGCTCCCGCTACATTTAAAATTTTTACATTATACTACTGATTATATTTTTGCTATTATTTAAATTTATTAAATATTAAATACATAATCTTCTTCTTCAGTTAATTCTGCTTGATTTGATACCAAATAAGATAGTTTTACTAAGTTTTTGATCTAAAATGCTATATTTACTTAATTTGAAAATTGTAAGTTTTAATTTTGACTTCCTGTCCTTTTCAAAATGTTTGCCATTTTATATGTTGCATTAATGATTGTATTAAATCTCAGATTGATATAAAAGGGTTATCTTCTCTTAATTTCTTGTAATTTGATTAATTGGTTATCTTTTTAAATATTATACATTAATCTGTGACTCCCCTCTTCGAATTTTCAGTTTTTACATTTGCATTTTTAACAATAATTCTCACTATCTTTTTACAATATCTTTCTTAATTATAGTTCCAGTTATATGACTCTATGACTGATCTACCTTATATAAATTCCATCAGTTTAACTATTTTTCTGTATTTAATTCATCAATTACAATGCTGTTTAGATTTACCATCTGGCCTAGATTTTAACTGTTTTTACATACAAAGTTTTTAAATAATACATCTTGTTTGTACCCTTTCTGACTTTCTATTCTAATATAATATTGATTAACATTTCCTTATTTTAACAAAAGAACATTTAGTATACTATTCATACTATTAATTCATAACACATAATTGAAATTAACAATGGTATTTAATCTCAGACATTTTAATCTGGATTAACTATTCTTAAAACATAATAAACATTTTCATAATAAAAGAATGGTATTTAACTCTGACATTTCAGTAATAAGTTATCTGAACTTATTCTAAACAAAACATATCTGTCCTTCCATCTTTTACACTATTTCTTATACTAGTTTCATTTTCAGTCTTAGCTGTTTTTTGTTTGATTTTTGGGGTAATGATTCTTGGTCACTTCACTTTTTATATGGCCTGCTCTTGTTTTATTTACTGTCATTCTAATGAATGTTGTATATAAATAGTGGCAGTTATTATTTAGAAACACTTGTATTATTTGTTATTATAATACTATATTTAATATTATTCATTGACACAATATAACCACTTTAAAGTTGTATAATTTCACAATCTACTCAGTTTATGAATTCCAATATTGACACACTAGGTTTATTTAATATAACATAAAAACTTGCACTGATCCCCTTTTTATTATTTGATTTTATTTCTAATTAGTTTTATAGTCTTTTTAAAATCAAGAAATCTATTTATAGAGGATAATGAAGGTTTGTTTTTTGCATTATATAATTAATTCACATTGGTTCACTTTCAATTCTACTTTATACACTTTTGGCTTATATTTATTTTACATGGTTTCTAAATTTAGGATTTTGCTATACTTTATTTGTTATTATTTTTATTACTTTCTTTCGGGGTTTTGTTTTGGGTTTCTTATAAGAGCACTCCTTCTTCTTGTGGATGTTGTCTTGTTCTTGTTTCTTCTTTAATTTCTCCTATCCTCCTTGTTTCTTATAACAGTATTTCCTTTTCTTATTGTGGATGTTGTCTTGTTTGGGTTTCTTCCTTACTTACTCCTATCCTACCTGGGTATTACTTTACTTTATTTTTAGTTTTGAAGTTTATTTTGATTACTCATCACTCATTGTAATATTGGTTTTAATGAAACTTTTACTTCAATCTATGATTGTGCTTTACGGTGGTTCTTAATTAATTTTTAATGTTGCTTTTGGATTTAAAATGTTTTTATTTTATTTTATGATCTTTCTCTCCATTCAGAACTATGGGCATTATCTGTCATGCTACAGATTGCTCTCCTCCAGAAGTGATTATTTCAGACTTGATTATGGATGAAATAATTGCTTATGGTAACTTTTTATTTATTATTCTTTGTCTTCCTCCCCATTTCTATATCGGCTTCTTCATACTTGAGCTTAATAAACTTTATAGTCTCTTATCTGACTTTGATTTTTCTTGGATAGTTATTGTTTTCTGAGGTTTATTATTATTATTATTATATTTTTCCTTTTCTTAAACTTTGTGTTTTATCCATGGGATATTAATTCCCTAACATTCCCTAACATGTGAGCTGGGGCAGTCCATAGAGGCACTTTTGGCTACATATACTCTGCTGGCCATACTTCACTTCTCATTGAGTTCAGAGGCAATTCATCTCTGCTCAAAAACATAATGCTGCTGGAATTATCTACAGACAGTCATCAAATAAAAATTACATATAGAATAGTCTCATTTTCGACTAACAAAAATATCTTTGGATACTTCACTTCGTTGTTTCTCAGATTATCTCACATTTTCTATCTGATTTATTCTTCTTAGTATTTAATATTCTCATTATATATTCTTCTAACTTTTTAGCTCGGCTGATATATTCATTTTTATTATGGTTGGAAACTCTGTTAATATGTTTGTTACTAGTTATGGTGTAACTCTTTCCTTTTTCAACTGAATTCTCATTAAATCTTCTTCTGGTTATTGATATTAATAGAATATTCTTAATATATATATTTTTTTTTTAGTTCTTATTAATTATTTGAATGGTATTATTTTATGTCAGTTAGTTTTTTCAATTGGTCTCTTTGTAATTGACATCCAAGATGTTATTTCGATCATATTATATAAACATATTTTTCTTTCTTTTGTTTCTCAGAAAGTTATTATTCCATTCTTGTCTTCATTAAAATTAATTTATTAATATTATATTTTTTCATGTGATCCTTATTTCTCTTTGACCTTTCATTAATGTTTTATTATTTTATTTTCAAAACCATTCTCTTCATAGGTTTGGTATGAGTTGTTCTTCTTTGTTTTTTCAGAACTGAGTAATATCATAATTATCCTTCTTTATTATCTGTTTCCATAATCGTTTCATAAATAGTTAGTCATAGGTCGTTCTTATTAAATTATTTTTTACTTTTTTATATTTTGATAATTTTATTATAATAACGAATTCTTCTCTTTCAATAATTTCAAATTATTTTCTTTTTAAATTTATTTATAAGTGGATCTTATCATTTTTTAGAATTTTGACAATTTTCAAAATTCAAATTATTCTTTTTCATTCCAAATTGTTTCCTTTTAAATTACTGGTAAGTTGATCTTACTATTTTTAAAATTTTGAACATTTATTACAACATTCAAATTCTTCTTCTTAATTATTCTCAAATTATTTTCTTCAAATTTATTTGTGTAAGTTGGTCTTACTTATATTTTGGTGATTAGAATTTTGATTATTTCACTAAATTCTAATTCTATTCTTCTTCTAATTCCAAATTATTTTCTTTCAAATTACTGGTAAGTTGGTCTTACTATTTTTTAAATTTTGATAATTTTATTATAGTCACAAATTCAATCTTCGTAATATTTCTTTATGGAGGCTTGGTTGTATACTCCTTTAATTCTTCCGGAAACTATTTCTTTCAATTCATATGTGTTGTTGTTATTATTTTTGGCAACGAGATATGGTCCAGTGTAGAGCAACTAGCTGAAGTACCCGTTCTACGCCCGGGTGGCGAGCATTTTTATTAGCACATATTTAATTATTTATTGGCATATATTAAATACATTTAATTACATATTGGCTATGAAATTTAATTATTGGGCGAAAACTTCTTTGTAGACGACATTTTTGGTGTAAACTCTGTGGTCTTTCTTTAAGTTGCCTTGTTGGTCAGTTCCTAAGACGTTTACCTTGACTTGCTGAAAGGACTTTGTTCTTGAAAATGCAACATAAAGTTGTCCATGACTGAATACTGGAGATGGCAAATAAATACCAACTGAATCCAGTGTTTGCCCTGGTCTTTTGTTGATGATCATAGCAAAAGCAAGTCTAAATGGAAACTGTTTTCGTCTTAATTTAAAGGGAAGGTCAGGGTCACTGGGTGCAAGAATAACTCTTGGAATAAATAGCCTGGTACCTTTAAAAGATCCGGTCAGGATTTCACAGTCAATGACTTTTGACATCATTTGCTTGACGACCATTCTGGTGCTATTGTAAAGACCTCTTGTTGAGTCAAGGTTTCGTAGCAACATTACTACTGCACCAACTTTCAAGTTAAGTCTATGAGGAGGCATACCTCCAGGTGTTAAGCTGTTCAAAAACTCCATTGGATAGTTTGCTGCCTCCTCGGCATTTGCACTGTCTTGCTGAATGGAATCTATGCTGGAATAGTATTTCAATTCAGATTGAATTCGTCTAAGGACATTTTCATTAAGTTCAAGTGACTCGTGGTTTTTTGGAGTCAGGATTGCACGGTTAGCAATGCTGTCATCTCCTGATTGGATGACCTCAGGAAAGACAGCAGCAACAATACATCCATTTTCAATGCAGACTGGAGGAATTTCGAAGATGCCTTCCTCTAATCCAGGCTCTTGGAGTTTTCCATTCCCAAGTTTTAAAAGCCAATCGGAAAAGCATCGGTGTTCTGATGGGACATTGTCCTCATTGGCACGCATGTTTTGGTCTAACTTTAGGACCTGAATATTTTTCCAACACTTACTATTCTTCATGCATGAAGAAAGTATTTCGGTTCTGCTGCCATGTGGAACAACAGGGAGAATTTGTCTAAAATTTCCACCGAAAAGAAAGACAGCACCTCCAAATGGTTTTTTAGAAAGAACTTTTGGATCTTCAGCTAAGAGTTCTTTATACAGTGTGTCAACTGCATTTACTCCATGCGCTGGGGCCGTTGAAGCTTCATCCCAGATTATCACTTTGGTCTTTTCCAGTTCATTTGCCGTATTAGTCCCATGTCGAACATTACAGGTTGATGTTTCATTTATTGGAATAGGCAGCTTGAAACGACTGTGGGAAGTTCTGCCTCCCTCAAGCAAATTTGCTGCTATGCCTGTAAATGCACATGGCAAGACTAATTCATTTTTGCTACCCACATAGTGCATGATTGTGTTGTAAAGGAAGGTTTTACCACTTCCGCCAGGTCCATCAATAAAGAATAGACGTTTGGGTAAGTTAGGGTTTTCAATTGCTTCCCTGATTTTGTCGAAAGCCCTTCTTTGCCCTGGGTTGAGCATTTGAAACTTTTCTTCGAACATGGTTTTTTCGTCAATTTGATCGTAATATTTTCCAGAATGGATTGGCTCGTCATAGCTGCCGACTGGAAGTTCTAGGCCAAAATCTACCAATGACTTTCCATGTGTTCGAAGGACAGATTCAATTTCTTTAAGCGTCAAATAGAGAGCTTTTTCTCCATCAGGAAAGCGTCTCTTATAGTCTTGCATAAGATTGTCCTTATGTCTGTCGAATAATGCTGCTGCATCCGACGGCTCACACATGATACAAATAAATGCAAACAACTGCCTAAGTTGCAGTAACAACTGCATTTGATGGGTTGCAGCTTCTGTTAGGCAAGGATCCCATTCTGAGTCATCATCAGTTAATCCCCTTGCAATGCATGCTTCTTGGAAAGTTGCAAAGGGGATAGGATTTCCTTCGACCGTTCTTAGGTCCTCCAAAGATGTTGCTCCTCTAACATTGAGAAGGAGAATTCGGAGGAACCATTTTTCTCTATCCGTGGGACTTACGGCAAACATTCTGCCAATTGTAGTTTCATGTCCTCTAAGACGTGGTTTCCATTTAGAATTTTTGTCACCCCAGGTATAGTGTTCGGGAATTTCAGTATATATATACTCTCGTGCATTAGGGTCTTCCTGATTAAGTTTAAACCAAGCCAGAAGTTTGGACTTGGTGGCTTTTTGCTGTACAGCTTCAGCTTCCTTGCCTGGTATAAAACATATTGTGTGCTTGTCCTCAAGGTGGACATTTAATCTTTCCACATGATCAGTTTGGTGGTGCATTTTGTATTCCCTGAGCCTCCAGCATGCTTCAGGTGCACTTACATATCGGGTCTCCTAGTAATTTTTTACTTCGTTCCATTCAATAGTAGCTTCCTGTTCTGTGGGAACAGTAACGAATTGAATATTTGCACAGTCATGCCCCTTGTAAACGTATTTGAAGAGGTATTTAATGCTTTGAATTGAGCTACAAATCTCTACGTTAATGTGGGCGTTGTATTTCAGAGACAGGTATGGGTTGTATGGCACCACCCATCTGTTATCCACTTTGTTTCCCCCAAGTTCAGCAAAGTTACCATCATCTCGGCGTTGATATTTTGGGTAACCATTGACATTGCTGTTAGTCTCGGCACAGAAATCTTTTGGGAATTCTTTTGTGCATTTGCCGTTTTCCATACACGGTGCGTTTGGATGTAATGGACCACATGGGCCGTGTATCATACAAGATTTTACAATTTCATGTAGCCTCGGGTGGGCATCTTTATCAGGGAGTTCTGCACAGACAATTTTGTCAATTCTTTCATTCTCCCAGACTTTGTCTTCCGGGGCCATGAATAGCAATATGTGCCCATGTGATAGACCACGTTTTTGGAACTCGATCACGTGGAGCATAGCCCTAACACGTCCAAATCTATGGTGTTTGGTTAAGCTTTCAAGTAGCAATTTCAATTTCAACTCAAACACTCTTGCTACTAAATCAGGCCAGTCGCATGGTTGCTGACCGGGAAGTAAGTTTTCCCTGATTTCCCTCCATTTAGGATTGCACGTGAATGTTATAAATAAGTCAGGTTTGCCATATTTCCTGACCATGGCCATAGCATCTTGGTAATTTTGAGCCATATTTCTTGGACTCCCTTGGAAGGTTGAAGGCAATATAACTTTCTTTCCAGGCAATATGTTAACGTCCTCAAAATTGTGGTTGTTCAAAAATCGGTGAAGAACATCATAGTCTTCAGCTCTTACTGTGTTTTGATTTTTCGAAACCAATTCAAACGGTTTGCCTCGGTCTTGCAATAGGCATCAACCATGAATTGGTGAGTCAGCTTTCCTACGTTGAGGAACTCGTTAAGTTTCCATCACGAATGGCAAAATGGTATGAATACCGTTGAAGCTGGGACACATTTCCTTGACCAACAGCTTTCTTCAGATCTGTGGTCCACCTTGAATCCCCATATGGGAAAAGCAAAGGGTAGCACATTGGGTCACAGAGTCTACTCAGGATGGATATATTTTGTAAAATTCCGCTTTTCGGATAAATTGTAATATCCCGATTTTCTGGGGGTTCACCATGTGCACTGTGAAAAACGGCAGCAATTTCTCCTCTGCTACATTATTTACTCTTTCTCTCAAGAAAGTCATGCTATATTCAATTGGCGTTCGGTTTTCCCGATTTGCCTTTAGCATTTCGTCTTGTTCAAATTTGAGCATGTTCTTGTATTCTCTAGAGAACGGATTGATATCTCCAAGAAGTTTTTGGAGGTTCTCCATTACGACACGAATGCACCCATTGTTTGCTTGATTGTTCATTCTTTCTGTCAAGGCTTGGGCCGAATCCAAAATGTACAGTTGGGCATACTTTTGTAATTCACCTTGATTTGGGTGTAATGCAGATGTAGCGTGATAAATTTGCCCATGGATTCTGTAACAAAAAGGACCTGAACGTCTGGTCACTGATTGGTCAACTTGTGCTCCCATTGAGGCAAAGGCCATTGCACTGTTGTAGGATCTTATGTTTTCCATGAAATTTTTGGAATTTGGATCAGATCCATTCATGTAATTTGTAATGAAGGGATGCATTCGTATTTCATCTAATGCAGTGGTCCCTTTATGGCAGCAATTTGACATTAATTCATTTTTGAAATGCGTGGCATTGCAAAATGGACATTTAGCGTCCATTGGGCCAAGATAACTTTCTTCAATTTCGTCTTCATTGAAGTTTTCGGGAAGCAAAGCGGTGTTGCGGGATCGGACATATCTACTCAGACGTCCTCTTTGATGTTGGCGTGCAACCCTTTGTCTTTCAGCGTTTGCCTCGCGCTCTTGTTGAAGTTGATTTTGTGGCATGTTTTCTCTGTGTTGCCGGTGACTTACAGCATTAGCTTCACATTCTGCTTGAAGCTGCTCTTCTGATATGGCCGCTCTACGGCGTCTTTGAGGTTCAGCATTACGTGCTTTTTTTGCTGCAATTTCTTCAGCAGTTTGTGGTTGCTGGCGTTTAGGAGGCATATTTGATCGTATTTCATTACTTATTCATTGGATCATCAGAAATACGTATAAACATAAATATCACAATTAAAACATATACAGAAATATAGGACAATTACAAAATATATAGACGTACCTGTATACAAAATTACAAAACATATCAACACAATCGCATAGTAAAAACTTTAAAAACTATAGGAACGGATAAATGTATACATTCGATGCCGGTAAATATCATTTGTTTATTTACTTGTTACTATGGTAACATACCGATGACTGACACACTACCTACCGCGTTATATTATACATAAATATACTGTAGGACAATTACAAAATATATAGGCGTACCTGTATACAAAATTACAAAACATATCAACTCAATCGCATAGTAAAAACATTAAAAACTATAGGAACGGATTCGATGCCGGTAAATATCATTTGTTTATTTACTTGTTACTATGGTAACATGCCGATGACTGACACACTACCTACCGCGTTATATTATACAGAAATATAGGACAATTACAAAATATATAGACGTACCTGTATACAAAATTACAAAACATATCAACACAATCGCATAGTAAAAACACTAAAAACTATAGGAACGGATTCGATACCGGTAAATATCATTTGTTTATTTACTTGTTACTATGGTAACATACCGATGACTGACACACTACCTACCGCGTTATATTATACAGAAATATAGGACAATTACAAAATATATAGACGTACCTGTATACAAAATTACAAAACATATCAACACAATCGCATAGTAAAAACACTAAAAACTATAGGAACGGATTCGATGCCGGTAAATATCATTTGTTTATTTACTTGTTACTATGGTAACATACCGATGACGGACACACTACCTAGCGCGTTATATTATAGATAATAGTTTCTTCGTTATCCCTTGTAGGGTGCTGGGTAGTTTTCGGTTTTTCAATAGTACTTTTTCTCCCTCTTTATACGTTATTACTTGTCCAATTGCCTTCTGATATTTTGTTTGTCGTTTCTTTTGGTCTTCGGCTACCTTGTTATAAAATTTCACCTTGTCAAACTTACGACTATCATTCATCGGGAACTCTATTATCTCTTCAATCTCTCGGGGGGTTGGTTTCTCGTAAATGGCGGAGTAAGGGGTAATTCCTATAGCTGGATGGTGAGCGAAATTTAGGAACTTCTCCGTGGCTGCTAGCTATTCCTGCCACTTTTTCTGTTGGTGGTGACAGTACGTTCGCAAGATTCTCCCCACTTCTCTCAATACCCTCTCTGCTGGATTACTACTTGGGTGGTAGACTGAGGTCTTGTATGTTTTAATCCCAAGTGATAATAATGTGTCCCGCCATCTTTTCCCTTTAAACTGTGTACCATGGTCAGTGATGATTAAAGTTGGTTTTCCTATTTCGGGCACATATAATTCCGTTATTACTCCAAGAACTTTTATTGTGGGTGCTCGATTAACCGGGTATAGCTTTACGTACTTTGTAAAATGGTCCATAATTATGATGAGGTATTTGTATCTGTGTCGACCGCCACTACGGAGAAATGGTCCGCAGATGTCTAAAAACACCTTCTCTAGTTTCGCCTTAGATGTTATGGGTATCATTATACCTTCCTTCTTCTCGTTATTAACCTTAACACACTGGCAAATATTACAGGATTTTAGGTAATTTCTCACCTTTCGGTTAATGTTTTTTATTTGACAATTCTCCTCTAAGGCCTGTATGTACTCTCCTTTCAGCGCTCCCATATGGCCATACCTTATATGGTAATCGATTATGATTTCTTTTTCAATGTGGTTCGGAATAATCACTTTCCATGTTTCTTTATTTAAGGATGTTTTAACGAATAATATACCTTTGTTAATATGGTAATATTTAGAAACGGTGTCATCGTCTGCTTCCAATCGAGTAATAATATTTTTTAGCTTAGGGTCAGATTGTTGGTGGATGCGGATGTTTACCAATAAAGCCTCCAAATCAGATCTTGTTTTAATAAGGGTTGTAGACTTTGACTAAGCTCTCCTTCTCCCCCTCAAAAGTCTGGTCTTCCAAATTAATGCGTGATAACACATCGGCTACAACATTCCTTTTCCCCGGGATGTACTCCCATTGTAGATTGTACTCTTGCAGGGCAAGTACCCATCTAGCCAGTCGGCCGTGACTCAACTTGCACCTACGTAGAAATGAGATAGATTTATGATCAGTGCGGATGGTAACTGGATACCCTAAAATATATGTCCGGAATTTGCCACATGCGAATACTACACTGAGTAATTCTTTCTCGGTCACATTGTAGTTCTTCTCGCATTGATTCAGGGTTCGACTAGCGAAACTAATCACCAGATGGTGACCCTCCTCATCTTCCTGATATAAAGTTGTTCCTAAACTGATGTTGCTAGCATCACAATTCAAGAAGAAAGGTTTTTTAAAATTCGGGTGACGAAGTATAACGATCTCTAAGAACTTGTCTTTGATGAGTTGGAAAGTAACATCCAAGTAATAATCCAAGTAAAGTAACATCCTGTTCTTGACCCCAAATCCATTTGTTCTTTGAAGACAATTGCGGTCGGTTGAAACTTGGCTGTCAGCTCGGAATATTGATGCTGAAACTTTCTGTAATAGTTACAGAGTCCGAGAAAAGATTGTAACTGTTTCCTGTTCTTCGGTTTAGGGAACTTCTGAAGCGCCTCTACTTTTTCTTATGATAGGGAGATACCTTGATCATCTAGATTAAAACCTAAGAACTGTACTTCTCGAGCAATGAATTTGGATTTCTCCAATTTAAGAGTTATGTTATTTTTTGCTAATTTCTCGAGTACATGTTCTACTCTGTAACAGTGTTCCTTCCAGGTTTCTGAAGTAATCAGCAGATCGTCTACATATACTGTGGTAAATTGGAGTGCTTCCTGTCCAAGTATCTGGTCCATACAGGCCACAAAGATGGCTACTGAATTCACAAGTCCGAAGGGCAATCTCTTGAACTGGTAATTACGCCCTTCGAATATGAACGCCACATACTGACGACTCTGTGGGTGCAACTCCACTTGCCAGTAACCACACACAGTGTCCCATGTACTAATAAACTTGGTACCGTGAAATCGTTTCAAGATCTCCTCTATCTCACCGGGTGATGTTCGGTCATTAACGATCGTTTTATTTATTTCGCGCGCATCCAAACAAAGTCGGACTTGTCTGTTTTTCTTGGGAACAGCTATGATTGGACTAGTGTATGGAGATTGACTAATCTCAATTATGTCACTGCTGATCATCTTATTAATTTCCGCTCTCACGGCCTCCTTCAGTGAATGCGCTATGGGATATGACCTCCGGTTAAATTCCACGGTTTCCTTAAATTCAAGTTTACACTGATAATTCTTTACCTTATAGGGATCATCGGAGAATACTGATTTATACTTTTCATATACCCTTATCAGACGATTTGCTTGGTGTATGGGTATTTTCTCGTTGGTGGTTCCGCACTGGAAGTCCCGTATTTCCTGTATCTTCACTGACCATAAATCCTCTTCCACGTTATTATATATTATCTGTTTATTCATGGAGCTGTTCTCTACATAGTTTATTTTCCGAAGTTGTTGGTGTATACTGCTGGGAAGCATATTCTCGCCTCCTACTAAATCTGCTGTCCACGTTATTCCGTCTGAAAACAGTGATACCTTTTCTTGGTTCAGATCTATTATAGCGGAGTTCCTCCTTAATACATCGCAACCTACCAATATATTAAATGGCAGTCCGGTGGCGATTAAAAATACCATATTCAAAGTTATACCACGGCTAACGACATTTACAGAAACTTGTTTTCTAATAGTTTTGTTCTGGCGGCCAGTTGCACCTACTAAGACAATATTATTTACTGGCAACATTGGCAATGTTTTACCACATTCTTTCTGGATTCTTTCCAGTTCAATTATGTTAATTATTGATATATTAGCACCGGTATCAATCATGATCTTGTCGGGGATTCCTTCTACTTCCGCTTTTATATATAATATTTCATTATTCTGACTATCGAGGCTAGTTTCGTCCTCCTCCAATAGTTCAGTTCTTATGTTTTTCAGATAATTGTTGCTAATGATGGTAATGTTCTTCGATCCAGTTGCCTCTTGCAACTCTTGTTTATACCCAGGAGATAGGAGCAGTGAAGGGTCGTGATAATTCATCACTGCCTCCTCCCGTTTAAATTATCGTGTTCGTCGTTGTTATTCGGACCGACCGAGGTGTCGTTCTGGAAATCTTGCGTCGGTTCCTGCCGCTCTGTATTCTGTTCAAACGTTTGTACTCGGTTTGGTTGCCGGCCAGGATCATCTAGACTGGTACTTCGTCTGTGTTGTTCGTACCTCGGACCATCGCGTTCTTCGCTTCTCCGCCGACGATCTCCATCGTGGAAACTGTTCCTTCGCTGAAGGTTATACCTTCTCGGCCCATGATCTTCAGCTCTTATGAAATTTACTCGTGGGCGGGAAACTCTGTTGTTATTGTTATAGTTGTTTGAATTGTAATTTCTATTATTTTGGGAATAACGTTCAGTATTACCGGGGTGGGGGTTTCTCTGACTATAGGAATTATTAGGGTGCTGATAATAGTTATTACGGTTATTTGGGTAGTGGTTGTTGTTCCTATTATTATTTTGATTATTGCTAAAGTTATTATTATTGTTTTCGGCGGGTTATTATTGCCGTTGTAATTACTCTGATGGTTACGGTTCCCTTGGTAGTTGTTACCATTCTGGTTGTTACCGTTACTGGGGTACTGATTACTTCTTATTTCTGGCCTATCGTTTCTCCTTCTACTCCGACGGTAGTATTCCTCATTTTCATAACTCTCCAGTAATTCAGTCATGGCTTGTATTGTCTTAATCTGGCTACCCCTTCTTGCCCTGATTATATCTTCGTCGTAATGATAGGACAACTTGTTCACCAGGCATTCCTCGGGTATTGCCGGTTCTAAATGTTTCGCCAGACACACCTTTCCTAAGAAATAGGCCGTCATGGTGTTACCTAGTTGGGCCCTATATCGTCCATGGCAAATATTGTCTCGTATCAGGTTTTGCGTGGTTTCTGACCAGTACTTCGCTTTGAACAGGTTCCTGAACTGTTGGTAGTTCGCGATCTCACTTCGATTCGCCATCCACCAATTTCCGGTCATTTCCCTGAACGACTCGTCCAATATCTCCCGGTTGTTATTCCACCTACTCCCTCTATGTTTGGCGAAGTATTCCTCAATTCGGGCCAGGAACTCCATTGGTTTTCTTTTGTACTGTCGGAAATTCAACCATTCCCGATTTTCATTGATTGGTATCCCAATAAAGTTAGTGGGTCGATTTCTCATGACATCCATTTCATCTTGGCTCTGCCGTACTTGACCCGTTATATTTGTCATAGCCTCTTCCATTCCATCACACCTTTCCGCGACTTGGGTCCGTACCTTCCCTAATTCTTCCTGGGTTTCTCTTCTGTTTTCTTCCGCTTTCCTGCGACTATGCTCTTCGATATTAGTGAATTTGGTGTTTACCACTTCCTTGAATTCCTGTACTTCCCTCTCGGTCTGGTTACATTTTCCGTCAATGTCCATGATCTGTTGTTTTATTACCATGGTTTCTTCTTCTACTTTCTTGTTTGTATATTTCTTATTATCGTTGAGTTCCTTGCTCATCTCTTCTCTTAGTAACTCTATCCTTTCAGGTAATTTGTCCTTTCTAATTTGTCCAGATTTTCTTGGTTAACCTCCCTTAATTCTTCTCTTAATAGTTGGTTATCCTCCTTCAATTCTTCCAACTTCTCCTCCATTTTCTCTTCCATCTTCTTATTATCTTCCTTCAATTCTTCCTTTAACTGTTGGTTGTCACTTTCCATCTTCCTGCTATTCTCCCTTAATTCTTCCCTTAACTGTTGGAAGTCACCTTCCATCTTCTTACTTCTCTACCTCCTTCTCCTGGAGATTGACCTCCCCTGTTTGCGTTGGTATCTCAGGTTGTATCTCTGGTAGTGCGGGTTGTTTCGGTTCCGCTGTGGGTAATAACATTTCCACGTCTTCCACCGGCGTTGCCTCCTTGTCCTCCATATTAATTTCCTTTTCGGCCTCCGCCGCCCGTTTCTTCGATGTTGCTCGACGTTGCATTTTTCCTTTCTTCTAACTTTATAACTGCTGGCCAAGCTCCAATTAGGGATTGGGCAAGTTATAGTGGCCTATCAATCACTAATTAAAGCCCCTCAGTTGGTCGCCAATTTGTAACAAATTTAAATAAATTTGTTTTTGTTGTTGTTTGAAAAAAATGTTTGTTTTATTATTTTATTTTATTTTTTTTATTTATTTTTTAAAAATTAATTTAATATTAATTATTTTAAAATGTTTCTTGGTGTTCCGAACTTTTATTATTTGTTTTAAAAGAATTATATCCTTTTCTGTATTTAAAATTCCTTTACCAGTTAATAGGATTGTCTCCAAGAACAATCGATTGGTGAACTTTCCTTATTTGTAGGTTATCTTCCTTCTAAGTGGTGAAATTCTGGTAGTTAAGTCTCTATTAAAATGATATATTATGCTAGTTATAATTTAGGAATAAATAGTATTCAATTTTATAGCAATTAAGGAATTTTATTCACAAATAATCATATAATCGATTTCCTATCGATTTATTAATCGACTCTCTCAGGGTATATCAATAGTTTGTACAATTATTTATTATCGGGTTCTTTAAACAGTTATTTTATATATAGTCAGAGAAAAAGGGCAAAGTATTGAAAGTATAACATTACAATATATTAGCTTATTAATTAAAATACCTTTATAACATTCAATATATAATAGTAAGTAAAGAAATATTTCGAACCGTGCAGATTTACAGGCAGTGTCGCTTGGAATTGTGGGAAGTCAAAAATGGCCGCTCCGTGTTCAGATGTATGACGAATGCACCTCGCAGATTCTGCTTCCAATAAAGGCTGCTTTTCCTATGATTTCTCGTTCCTGCAGCTGCGATTATTCCTTCTGGTGTTAGTGGAGTGTTTCTGGTTAAGTGTTCGTGGTTCACTTCGATAAAATGTGTTGTGTTAAGTTATATTTCACTTTCGTCTATTAGGTCGATAATTGCACTGTTCGTTTCGTTATGTGGAATTACTGTTTTAATCGTTTAAATTGTGTATTCACTGGTGTTCTGTTCTGTTTTAAGTTAAATTATTGTTAGTAGGTGTTAGTTTCACTGAAGTTAAGGTTTAAATGTAATTTTACTAAACTCGCGTTTTTCGCAGTAGACTATGCTTGTCGAACGAACGCCATTTATGTCTTTGCTCTTAGGTTAATATCTTAGCAAGAGCTCGTTTTAAGTGTACTTCACGACGACTAATAATGAACTAACTCATTTCCTTCGTCTTCTACTAAAGTCTTAGCCAATTTAATATTAGCAATCCATTGTTTCAAAACTTTCTGGCTCCCGCTACATTTAAAATTTTTACATTATACTACTGATTATATTTTTGCTATTATTTAAATTTATTAAATATTAAATACATAATCTTCTTCTTCAGTTAATTCTGCTTGATTTGATACCAAATAAGATAGTTTTACTAAGTTTTTGATCTAAAATGCTATATTTACTTAATTTGAAAATTGTAAGTTTTAATTTTGACTTCCTGTCCTTTTCAAAATGTTTGCCATTTTATATGTTGCATTAATGATTGTATTAAATCTCAGATTGATATAAAAGGGTTATCTTCTCTTAATTTCTTGTAATTTGATTAATTGGTTATCTTTTTAAATATTATACATTAATCTGTGACTCCCCTCTTCGAATTTTCAGTTTTTACATTTGCATTTTTAACAATAATTCTCACTATCTTTTTACAATATCTTTCTTAATTATAGTTCCAGTTATATGACTCTATGACTGATCTACCTTATATAAATTCCATCAGTTTAACTATTTTTCTGTATTTAATTCATCAATTACAATGCTGTTTAGATTTACCATCTGGCCTAGATTTTAACTGTTTTTACATACAAAGTTTTTAAATAATACATCTTGTTTGTACCCTTTCTGACTTTCTATTCTAATATAATATTGATTAACATTTCCTTATTTTAACAAAAGAACATTTAGTATACTATTCATACTATTAATTCATAACACATAATTGAAATTAACAATGGTATTTAATCTCAGACATTTTAATCTGGATTAACTATTCTTAAAACATAATAAACATTTTCATAATAAAAGAATGGTATTTAACTCTGACATTTCAGTAATAAGTTATCTGAACTTATTCTAAACAAAACATATCTGTCCTTCCATCTTTTACACTATTTCTTATACTAGTTTCATTTTCAGTCTTAGCTGTTTTTTGTTTGATTTTTGGGGTAATGATTCTTGGTCACTTCACTTTTTATATGGCCTGCTCTTGTTTTATTTACTGTCATTCTAATGAATGTTGTATATAAATAGTGGCAGTTATTATTTAGAAACACTTGTATTATTTGTTATTATAATACTATATTTAATATTATTCATTGACACAATATAACCACTTTAAAGTTGTATAATTTCACAATCTACTCAGTTTATGAATTCCAATGTTGACACACTAGGTTTATTTAATATAACATAAAAACTTGCACTGATCCCCTTTTTATTATTTGATTTTATTTCTAATTAGTTTTATAGTCTTTTTAAAATCAAGAAATCTATTTATAGAGGATAATGAAGGTTTGTTTTTTGCATTATATAATTAATTCACATTGGTTCACTTTCAATTCTACTTTATACACTTTTGGCTTATATTTATTTTACATGGTTTCTAAATTTAGGATTTTGCTATACTTTATTTGTTATTATTTTTATTACTTTCTTTCGGGGTTTTGTTTTGGGTTTCTTATAAGAGCACTCCTTCTTCTTGTGGATGTTGTCTTGTTCTTGTTTCTTCTTTAATTTCTCCTATCCTCCTTGTTTCTTATAACAGTATTTCCTTTTCTTATTGTGGATGTTGTCTTGTTTGGGTTTCTTCCTTACTTACTCCTATCCTACCTGGGTATTACTTTACTTTATTTTTAGTTTTGAAGTTTATTTTGATTACTCATCACTCATTGTAATATTGGTTTTAATGAAACTTTTACTTCAATCTATGATTGTGCTTTACGGTGGTTCTTAATTAATTTTTAATGTTGCTTTTGGATTTAAAATGTTTTTATTTTATTTTATGATCTTTCTCTCCATTCAGAACTATGGGCATTATCTGTCATGCTACAATATATATATATATATATTGTAATAAAACTATGAGTGGTGGGAATAATAAAATAAATATCGTTGTATGTTGATTGTGCTCTCCTGTAAGTCCCACTGGTTGTGCTAGCTGATTTTGGTAATAACACGATATTGCAAAATATAGCTTAATTTATAATGTGTGTAGTAACGTAGCTAATATCTTCTTCTCTTCTAAGCTCTCACTGTTGATCTTCGCTCTTGTAATACAACCATACTATAATTGTAATTGTATAGTGTTCTTGTATAATATTATCCAGGATAATTTTTATGGTGTGTATGTGTAGTAGTGACGTTCCGCTCTGGGAATCGTCGATTTGGTAAAGTTCCTGGTCTTTGTTATTGGGAATTGGGATGTTATTACCATCAATTAAATAAAGTGTATTTTGCTGTGTAGCAAATTGAAATAAAATATAAATTTAAAATTTATATTTATAAAAAAAAATTTTCGGAAAAAATATTTTCGGTGTAATTATGTGCTTAATATTTAGGAATAAATATAGGTTGGTGATCGTAATTATAATTATAATAGTATGGTGTTTATTGTGGTAATAAATTTCTGTTCTGTAAATTTGTTAAAAAGATAATCCAATTAACTTCAAGTTAGGCGAAAACGGCTCTCTTCTTCTTACTCTTGAAATGTTGTAGTTTCGCCTATACTGCCTTTAAAGATTATCTATTTTTCTTGGTTAATTAATGATTATGTCCTTTTATAAGAGAAATTAACTCCAATTTACCAAAAAAAAACAAACAAAAACGTTTATTAAACAAAATAATAAGGTTGGTCGATTAATTAATCGAGGTTACAAAGCCATATCGACTCGCTCAGGGTCCGTCGATATTAGAAGTTTTACAGTTGTATTATTTAAACAGGTTCTTTGAACGGTTATTTATATAAAAAGCCAGAGAAGGTCAGGGACATGAAAGTATAACACTTACAATTCAAAAAAGGTCTTAAATTTAAACAATATAATGGTAATTATTAATAATAAAAGTTTATATATAATTTTGTTCAAACCAGAAAGCAGTCTAGTCGTCTCTAATTGAGGTGACGGAACTGGATCAGAATGGCCGCCTGACGCATGCGCGTTGAAAGCTTCTAATGTAAACAACGTACTTGTTGAGATAATATGTCCCTTCTTCGGTTAAATGTTCTTCGTAATGGTATATGATCTTCTGGGGTATAGTTTATTGGCACTGGTGTATCATGGAATAGTTCACTTTGTGTAAAAATGTGGTTAAATGGGTATATCTACCGATGTTTGTGCGTGTCAGTTAACCTCGAATTTTCACTTGGTGTTTGATGCGATCTCAGTGTTATTTCATGTAATTAGTTATATGTGATTTCGTTTATAGGTGTTATGTAGTTCATGGGTCAACTTCACCACTTCACTTTCATTAAAATAGTTAAAAATTTAGTTTTACATAAAATGATTCCGAACTCCGTTCCAACGTTAACGGCCATTAAAGGTTGGTTCAATCAAATATTCACAAGAAGTGCTCTCTTCGAGGTATAATAATGAACTGTCTGTATTTCCTTCGTCTCATGAAAATCTTAGCCTATATAATATTTTTCATACATTGTTTCAAATTGCCATAACTTCCGATACACTTTAAAAATGTACATTATGTTCATAAAATAAATTCGTTATTAGTTAACTGTTTGAAATATAAAATACATATTCGTTTTCACTATTCTATTCTACTAATTTTGAAAGTAATTAAGTTAGTATTACAAAGTTTTATCTGAAAATTATATTTCTTATAATTTTTGGGAGGTAGGCCTAAAATTATACTTCCTGTCTTCTATGTAAATAATAGCCATTTTCCCTAATATAATTATTATTCTATTAAATCTGAAATTTGTATAATTATCAATTCTCACTTATTTTATTGCAATTTAGTATACTAATGATGGTTTTTTAATATAATTCATTTGTATATGACTCCCCTTAGGATAATGTCAGTGAATCTATTTCAGTTTTAATGGTATCTTATTAGACAATTAAATAATTTTACTCATATAATGACCATATCTCTAGAAAGCCTTATTTACATAGTATTTAATATGTTGAGTTTATCTTGCCTAAATATTGTCATTTTATCTGGTTTGTAAGACTAGGTTTGTTAATGATTCTGCAGTTTAAATTTATTCTTTGGCCTAGATCTGATGTGTGGCTAATTTCCAAATGTTTTACTAATATAATTATTTTATTTCCTTCTCTGACTTCTGATTCTGATATATTTGATTAAAAATTAGTTCTTTGAGCTGGCATAACAGTAATTATAGATTATACAATTAAAATATAACACCTAGATATATAAAACTGGTGTTCTGAATAACATTGTTTTGGTATATCACCTAATAACATAATAAAAAGTATTTCTACAACATTGGAATGATATCTATTTTTAGATAGTGCATTCCTAAATTAAAATGAACAATAAAATAACAATTATAATACTAATATTTCTTATGACTAATCCTTACTTATCTAAATGTTATATGTAATAGGAACCTAACATCCTGGTTCCATATATAATTGTTAACACCTTCTATAAACTTCATCATAAACAGTTTGTTCTGTAATTCCCCATTTTATAAGATTTATGCCCCCTCTTAAAGTATAACCCTGGCTATCTAAGTTATATTCCATTCTATGGAATGTTCATACAGCTTTAGTAGCCTTTTATTAGTAACATTACTATTTCATTATCAAAGTAGACACTGTTCATAAAACTTAAAGTTTGTTACTTTGTACTGTAACTCATGCACCTTTTTTAAAGTTTATTATTTATAATTTGATCACTTGCACTTGTCTATGGTGAATTATCAATATATTTACTAGTCTTTCTCTAGTTTTTAACATGAAATATTCAACCATGGGGGAACTGTGAAGGTTTGTTTATACAAACTAAACAATAACTTTTTGAATGCACTAATATTTAATACTACTAACACTTTTAGTTTTTTGTCAGTTTTACAGTGATATGGTTTTTTTTTAGGGTGTTATACTTTCTCTTTGGGCATTCATTGATTTTGGGGTTTTTTGGGGTTCTATCCCTATGGGGTTTTTGTTTTATATGGGTCGTCTTAAATATTCTTCTTTCTTCCTTCTTCAGTAGATTTGGTTTTGGATTATTCTTCTTTCTTCTTTCTTCAGTAGTAGTAAGTTTGGTTTTCTTCCTTCTTCTCTCTTCTGTAGCTTTGATTGTTCTTCTTTCTTCTTTCTTCAGTAGTTTTAATTAATCTTCTCTCTTCTTTCTTCAGTAGCTTTGATTGTTCTTCTTTCTTCCTTCTTCTGTAGTAGTAATTTTAATTATTCTTCTTTCTTCTCTCTTCAGCAATAGTAGTTTTAATTAGTCTTCTTTCTTCTTTCTTCAGTAGCAGTAGTTTTAATTAGTCTTCTTTCTTCTTTCTTCTGTAGTAGTAGTTTTAATTAGTCTTGTTTCTTCTTTGGTTTTAATTATTCTTCTTTCTTCTTTCTTCAGTAGCTTTGATTGTTCTTCCTTCTTCATTGTTCAGTAGTAGTAGATTTGGTTGTTCTTCTTTCTTCTTTCTTCTGTAGTAGTTTTAATTAGTCTTCTTTCTTCTCTCTTCGGTAGTTTTTGTTTTGGGTTATTCTTCTTTCTTCAGTAATAGTAGTTTTAATTAGTCTTCTTTCTTCTTTCTTCAGTAATAGTAGTTTTAATTAGTCTTCTTTCTTCTTTAGTTTTAATTATTCTTCTTTCTTCTGTCTTCAGTAGCTTTGATTGTTCTTCTTTCTTCCTTCTTCTGTAGTAGTAGTTTTAATTAGTCTTCTTTCTTCCTTGATTTTAATTATTCTTCTTTCTTCTTTCTTCAGTAGTAGTAGTTATAATTAGTCTTCTTTCTTCTTTGGTTTTAATTATTCTTCTTTCTTCTGTCTTCAGTAGTTTTTCGCTGTGTATGCCTTGGTTTCTTCTAGTCTGGTTTCCTTGTCGTGGTATATTAATTGCCTGCTTCTATCTTACCTGGGTAATTTTGTTATTATCATTTTTAGTCTTCTGGGTTTTTAAATTTGTATTATATTATATTATTTGCAGAAATTTTCTTTATTCAACCTTTCTTGTGAATATATTATTAAATAGTGCATTTTAATTAATTCTCATCTGGATATTCCATATATTAGAGCTTTATTAATGATCATTGAGTAATGTATTTGTGTGGATTCTCTGTCACGCTACAATATATATATATATATATATATATAACTCGTTTTCGGACCTATGTTTATACGAAATTTCTTCTTCATTTCAGCCTGTAAGATTCATTCATGAAGTATGTCTCATTTCTCATGGGACTCCATGTTTTGCGGGTGTGTGTGTGCGCGCGCGCGTGAATATTTTTCTCTTCCTTTATATATTTCGAACAGTTGTTCTTACACTTTTTTATGTACAAGTAGCGTACACTTCACTAGTATACAGTCAAGATCGTTTTTTCTTTACTAGCAACGTGATTCGAGTATCTATTATTATTCTCATCGTCAGACATGTTGGTTTCTGTTTTTAATCTGGTGAGGTACTTATGTGCTGGTTGGTTGCTGCTGCCGACTGCTGTTGGCTTTTGGCATGTTTTCATTGAGGGTTATTGGCGTGATTGCGTACTGTTTTTGTGTAGATACAGACTAATTTTGTGTCTTACTAATGATTTCAGTCAGTGTTACAGTACTGGGATACATTTTTTTACCTAGAGTTAGTAATATTTTGTAATGTGCATGGTAAGGGCTTTTTTCAATGGAAATGATGTAAATCAAACTCAGTTGAAGATGCGAAGTTACAACCAGTTTTATATATAGTTTATTTGATACTCAATTGTGCGTAATGTTGAGGCGCTCGCGCGCACGCACACGCACACGCACGTACGAACACATTCGCGTTCACACTTGTATTTTCAATATATTACACTATGAACACATTAGTAAGAATGTATTAATATAAACCTAGAAAATAAGTATATAGGCTACTAGTAAGCTCCCTAAGCTGCGGAACTCGCTCGCTGTATTGTACGAAGTATGGGCCTATTAACTATTAGATATTACGTGTCGTGTACAAATTTGTTCTTTGAGTATTTCCAATATTTAGTGTTTTAAAAATTGTATCGTGTTTTATATTGATTTGTTCCGGCATTAGTTTGTTTTTTCTTTTATGTTTATAGGCAATATGTGTATATTTGCCCAAATATTCATTATAGTGCCTCTGTGGTGGTGTATGTTTTATTAGTGTCATGTTGCGGATGTCTTGGAATTCGTGTCCTGTATTTATTGCGAGTGTGACTAAATTGTATTAATATACGTCTGTTTTTTTATGTATGTGTGTAGGTGTTCAAAATAACGTTTTAAGGGTTTTGTTTTTCTTCTGATCTATGTAAAATTTGGTAGCCTTTGTATTCTGTTTTGAAAATTCCACTGTTCAATGTATTATCTTTGTTGTACGAGTTATTTAGTATTTGTATATTGTTTTTATTAGTTTTGTAAGATATTTTTGCAGCTGTATTTTTAAAGAGTTTTGCAAGTTTTGTCACGGTGTTATTTATGTAGGTGAACGTAACTCTTTTTTGTGTTGTTATTATTATTATTTGTATGTGATTCTTTCTGATCACTTCTTAAATGTGCTGTCTTTATTTTTTAAGTTGTATTTTATGTATATTAATTACACACACACACACACACACACACACACACACACACACACACACACACACACACACACACACACACACACACACACACACACACACACACACACACACACACACACACACACACACACACACACACACTGTGTGTGTGTGTGTGTGTGTGTGTGTAATTGAAGTTAATATTATAAAAAAAATAAAATAATTTTCTCAAACAAAACTTAATGTATATAAAGGGAAGGGTGGCCAGACTGTGTTTAATTATTCATAAAGTGAGAAGCGCCATCAATGTTTTCTTGTGTTACACTAACGAAATTGCGAATTGATTATGCTAAACAAGCAAACAAATTCATAAGCACGCTCGCTAATAGTATTGCGTTTCCGAATTTTGAGTGACATAGAAAATAGGCATAGCGTTTACGGCATATTAGCAAATGAAGATGTATCCACGTGTGTAGAAACACCCCCCCCCCACATACACGATTAAGTTCAAGAATATTAATAGATGTTATAGTAGTTTATATGATTTATTATTAATTGTCATAAATTCCTATTAACTTTAAAGTTAGTGATGTCTTAAGTTAACTAATAACTTTAAAGTCAGACTAACAATGTCTAACTTCAATTCAAACGATGGCAGTGACCAATACTGAACTATTTCTCTTCTGCAGGCGCTTATTTTCAGTTTCCAACGCGTTTTCAGTATACGTCTGTTGTTTAGGTCTCGAGTTGCAGATGACTGTGTGCCTAGGTGATAACGTTTGTCATAGTTATTTGTGAATAATGTAGGCATATTGTCTTTTCTAACCACTCTTACCTATAATTTAAAACGATTCTTCCTACAGCTCTTGCCAGTGTTCGCACTATCATTTATGAACAAAGTAACACTTACTGTTCGGTAGGTACCCAATTCTTCTCGGTTAACCATAAGTTTGATACAGACGAATACGAATAGTACGTTCTAATGATACAATGCAGAGAGATTGTTTATTCACCTCTCACTAAGTACAACTGTCCAATCCAAAGAAATTGAACAATACATTACTAAGGGCTACAGAACACAAGAAAATTTATAGAATTTGAGACACTATAAGAAAACTATTCATGAAAGATGATTTTTTTTTTTAATCAATCGGAATCTGATGGAGTCAGTCGTAATTTCTCCACTGAATGGTCCTTCATTCACATCAAATAAGCCAGAAAGTATCTTGTAAACATACAAAATTCAAATACCATTTCTTGTGAGTCACTTGCTTTCTTAGCCACTTATTGTAAAACAACTACTCAGTTTCGTCTTGAGGTACACTATCTGTATTACTGTTGGACAAATTAGCAATTTGTGCCCTAGTCTACTGATACCACAACACCAGCTGACGGCGACTCGTATAACACTAATTGGTTCTAGTCCATGGAATCGATCGTTTTACTTAGCTATTCGACGTAACAATGAAATTAGAACAATAGGTTACAATTTTTTAAAAATTCTTTCAAAAACAATTTTCTACGGAATATTTTGAACAGCAGAACCACCTTTATATTTTGAACGCTTATAAAGGCACAATTAAATTTTAGACCTATTTAAACCAAGATACCAGTTTGATTTGCGCATTATCATAATGTTACAATAGTTAGTCCGATGCACAAGGTCATTTCGGTGAGAAAAGTTGTTTTATAGGTTTTTTTGTGTTTGTTAAACAATAATTTGTTAAATACTATGTGAATATTAGTATTTCAGGAGCATTGTACAAACAATACTAAGTTTTGAGGCGGGTCGAACACGTAGCAGCCTGGTCGCATTTAAGTACGTAGCCTACATAGCCACACACCGACTTGACATAAAGACATCGTCAGACAAAATTGTATGTCTTTAAGCAGACACAATAGCCTACGTTGTGTGTTGTTAAATAGGCTAGTTAATATCGTTATGTACTATACTGAACACTTTAAAGGAAAATCCTTTAAAGCATTTTTTGTAGCTTTTTTTTTACATTTTTGAATGTTCCCTATGTGTTAATAATTTTATTGAAATTGAAGTAAAATAAAGTATAAAATATTGAGAGAGCAAAAACGGGGGTGCAAATATGTTTGTTCATTAATTAAATGGCTTGTTCAGTGTAAGCTCATTACCGCGCTGTAGATCCTACAAGAACTTTCTCCGTTCCATTACACTAAAAATAACTGGCATCTGTTTTAGTATTTTCATGTAATCATGTCTCTGAGCTTTTGAGATTGTCACAAACATTTTAAGTACCTAACGCTGTGATAAGGACCGAACTAAATACGTACTGTTTATTATCTACTACTCCTGTTAAATATTGTAATGATAAATATATATATTCAACGGCGTTCAATACTACGCATTCATAACAAAAAAACGTAGTATACGAACTGAGTACAATTTATATAACAAGTTTGTAATACAAATATTAGATGGAAGCTATATGTTTATCTTGTGAAACTGCGTGATTCAAAGTGATTGTGTGTAAGTTTCCTGTTTTGCTTAAAGAGGATTATTTTCAAATGCAGGAAATAACATACACACATACACATATACATACACGCGCACACACACATAAAATGTATTCGTTTTAATAATGATAGGTATGTTTTCTTTTTGGAAATCCTTATTTAGGTCTATCCAATTACACAATGATTATAATAAGCTGATCGGGTTCCGCTTGTCTGCAGAGCTGTACACGATTATTTGAAACTTATAACCTCAGCTTCTGCTTGTGTGGAAATGAGACAATGAGTAATTTTGATAATGGTAATAACCAATTTGCTAAGCAGGGACAGCATTTTAGTTTCACTACAATTTTTATTACACAATTCCATGAAAAAAATTATAATTTAGAACTATAATTACAATGAAATTATAAACTCAGCTCAAAATAACATTTTTTATGGGCAATAAAATATTAATTCATTTTCACACATACATTTTAACCCATCCTGTTTTATAATTAAAAATAAGCAAAGATAAACACAATAACAGTTCACGCCTATTACAAGATACAGTTATACGAGGATTAGTTGAAAAGTTCGCGGAGAGACATCTATAGCATAGCAGTAGAACTGATATTTTTAGTGTGGTATAAGATTCATATTTCGTGTAAACATCTGTGAATTTTCAAATCTATACGGCAATGTATTGATCAACTGTTTGAAATTTACATGTCACGTGTTTTGAAAAATGAACAAAATTAAACATCGTACTGTGATTGAATTCTTCGTAAAAAAAAAGGTCTAGCCCCAATGGAAATTTGCAACAAAACGTGCAAATATGTTAGGAGATGCCGAGTCTTCAAAAACAATGGTTTGTAAGCGGGCACTTTAGTTTAAACGTGGTCGTACGAGCATTGAAGATAATACCCGCAGTGGACGCCCTAAAAGGGCAACAACTTCGGATATCATTAAAAAAATTTCATACAAAATTTTAGAAGACTGGCGATTGAGAGTGAATGACATTGCCGAGATGGTAGGAATCTGACACGAGCGTGTATATCACATTTTAACAAAAGAACTTGGTGTGAAAAAACTTTGTGCATGGTGGGTGCCGCATTTGTTATCAAGTGACCAAAAGGCAATGAGAACGAAAGTTTCTGAGAAATGTTTAGAGCGTTTTACGAAGAATAGGAGTGGTTTTGTTCGTAGATTTGTTACTGTGGATGAGACTTGGGTCCACCACTACACTCCAGAAACAAAACAACAGTCAAAACAATGGTCTCTAACTGGCGAAAATGCTCCAAAGAAAGCAAAGGTGTTCCCATCGGCAGGAAAGATCTTCCCTTTGGCATCCATCTTCTGGGATGCCAAAGCATTTTGGTAATTGATTGTCTCGAGAAAGACCAGTGAATAACCGAAGAATATTATTAAAACCTCCTGGAACAACTAAATAAAAAAATTGTAAGAAAAGACTCGGTTTCGCAAAGAAAAAAATAATTTTCATCAGGACAATGCCCCTGCGCACAAAAGTGTTTTGGCGATGAGTAAACTGCAAGATTTGAAGCACGAATGATTAGAACATCCACCATATTCACCAGGTCTAGCACCCTCCGATCTCTATCTATTTCCAAACCTTAAAAAATTTGTGGCTGGAAAGCGTTTTTCAACAAATGAAGAGGTAACAGCAGCTGTAGAGGGGTATTTTACGGACCTTCCAGAATCTTACTTCAAGACAGGGATCGAATTATTAGAGAAGCGTTAGACCAAGTGTATTGAACTTGGGAGAGATTATATAGAAAAATAAAGTCATTTTTGTAACAATTGACTTGTATTTTCATTTCCAATCCGCGAACTTTTCAACTATCCCTTGTACAAGGCTACGAGAACAACTAATTGAACCTTTGCGCCTCTTTCGTAGGCAATATCATGAAGAGTCGGTGCCACGAGACTTCGCTCGATTTGTGTAGTTTCTGGAGTGTTCTGGAACGTGGTGTTTATGACTATTAAGTAGCACACTGATATTTTATGGGTAATGACATCTATAATATAACGCGGTAGGTAGTGTGTCCGTCATCGGTATGTTACCATAGTAACAAGTAAATAAACAAATGATATTTACCGGCATCGAATCCGTTCCTATAGTTTTTAATGTTTTTACTATGCGATTGTGTTGATATGTTTTGTAATTTTGTATACAGGTACGTCTATATATTTTGTAATTGTCCTATATTTCTGTATAATATAACGCGGTAGGTAGTGTGTCAGTCATCGGTATGTTACCATAGTAACAAGTAAATAAACAAATGATATTTACCGGCATCGAATGTATACATTTATCCGTTCCTATAGTTTTTAAAGTTTTTACTATGCGATTGTGTTGATATGTTTTGTAATTTTGTATACAGATACGTCTATATATTTTGTAATTGTCCTATATTTCTGTATATGTTTTAATTGTGATATTTATGTTTATACGTATTTCTGATGATCCAATGAATAAGTAATGAAATACGATCAAATATGCCTCCTAAACGCCAGCAACCACAAACTGCTGAAGAAATTGCAGCAAAAAAAGCACGTAATGCTGAAGCTCAAAGACGCCGTAGAGCGGCCATGTCAGAAGAGCAGCTTCAAGCAGAATGTGAAGCTAATGCTGTAAGTCACCGGCAACACAGAGAAAACATGCCACAAAATCAACTTCAACAAGAGCGCGAGGCAAACGCTGAAAGACAAAGGGTTGCACGCCAACATCAAAGAGGACGTCTGAGTAGATATGTCCGATCCTGCAACACCGCTTTGCTTCCCGAAAACTTCAATGAAGACGAAATTGAAGAAAGTTATCTTGGCCCAATGGACGCTAAATGTCCATTTTGCAATGCCACGCATTTCAAAAATGAATTAATGTCAATTTGCTGCCATAAAGGGACCACTGCATTAGATGAAATACGAATGCATCCCTTCATTACAAATTACATGAATGGATCTGATCCAAATTCCAAAAATTTCATGGAAAACATAAGATCCTACAACAGTGCAATGGCCTTTGCCTCAATGGGAGCACAAGTTGACCAATCAGTGACCAGACGTTCAGGTCCTTTTTGTTACAGAATCCATGGGCAAATTTATCACGCTACATCTGCATTACACCCAAATCAAGGTGAATTACAAAAGTATGCCCAACTGTACATTTTGGATTCGGCCCAAGCCTTGACAAAAAGAATGAACAATCAAGCAAACAATGGGTGCATTCGTGTCGTAATGGAGAACCTCCAAAAACTTCTTGGAGATATCAATCCGTTCTCTAGAGAATACAAGAACATGCTCAAATTTGAACAAGACGAAATGCTAAAGGCAAATCGGGAAAACCGAACGCCAATTGAATATAGCATGACTTTCTTGAGAGAAAGAGTAAATAATGTAGCAGAGGAGAAATTGCTGCCGTTTGTCACAGTGCACATGGTGAAACCCCAGAAAATCGGGATATTACAATTTATCCGAAAAGCGGAATTTTACAAAATATATCCATCCTGAGTAGACTCTGTGACCCAATGTGCTACCCTTTGCTTTTCCCATATGGGGATTCAAGGTGGACCACAGATCTGAAGAAAGCTGTTGGTCAAGGAAATGTGTCCCAGCTTCAACGGTATTCATACCATTTTGCCATTCGTGATGGAAACTTTAACGAGTTCCTCAACGTAGGAAAGCTGACTCACCAATTCATGGTTGATGCCTATTGCAAGACCGAGGCAAACCGTTTGAATTGGTTTTGAAAAATCAAAACACAGGAAGAGCTGAATACTATGATGTTCTTCACCGATTTTTGAACAACCACAATTTTGAGGACGTTAACATATTGCCTGGAAAAAAAGTTATATTGCCTTCAACCTTCCAAGGGAGTCCAAGAAATATGGCTCAAAATTACCAAGATGCTATGGCCATGGTCAGGAAATATGGCAAACCTGACTTATTTATAACATTCACGTGCAATCCTAAATGGAGGGAAATCAGGGAAAACTTACTTCCCGGTCAGCAACCATGCGACTGGCCTGATTTAGTAGCAAGAGTGTTTGAGTTGAAACTGAAATTGCTACTTGAAGACTTAACCAAACACCATAGATTTGGACGTGTTAGGGCTATGCTCCACGTGATCGAGTTCCAAAAACGTGGTCTACCACATGGGCACATATTGCTATTCATGGCCCCGGAAGACAAAGTATGGGAGAATGAAAGAATTGACAAAATTGTCTGTGCAGAACTCCCTGATAAAGATGCCCACCCGAGGCTACATGAAATTGTAAAATCCTGTATGATACACGGCCCATGTGGTCCATTAAATCCAAACGCACCTTGTATGGAAAACGGCAAATGCACAAAAGAATTCCCAAAAGATTTCTGTGCCGAGACCAACAGCAATGTCAATGGTTACCCAAAATATCAACGCCGAGGTGATGGTAACTTTGTTGAACTTGGGGGAAACAAAGTGGATAACAGATGGGTGGTGCCATACAACCCATACCTGTCTCTGAAATACAACGCCCACATTAACGTAGAGATTTGTAGCTCAATTCAAAGCATTAAATACCTCTTCAAATACGTTTACAAGGGGCATGACTGTGCAAATATTCAATTCGTTACTGTTCCCACAGAACAGGAAGCTACTATTGAATGGAACGAAGTAAAAAATTACTAGGAGACCCGATATGTAAGTGCACCTGAAGCATGCTGGAGGCTCAGGGAATACAAAATGCACCACCAAACTGATCATGTGGAAAGATTAAATGTCCACCTTGAGGACAAGCACACAATATGTTTTATACCAGGCAAGGAAGCTGAAGCTGTACAGCAAAAAGCCACCAAGTCCAAACTTCTGGCTTGGTTTAAACTTAATCAGGAAGACCCTAATGCCCGAGAGTATATATATATTGAAATTCCCGAACACTATACCTGGGGTGACAAAAATTCTAAATGGAAACCACGTCTTAGAGGACATGAAACTACAATTGGCAGAATGTTTGCCGTAAGTCCCACGGATAGAGAAAAATGGTTCCTCCGAATTCTCCTTCTCAATGTTAGAGGAGCAACATCTTTCGAGGACCTAAGAACGGTCAAAGGAAATCCTATCCCCTTTGCAACTTTCCAAGAAGCATGCATTGCAAGGGGATTAACTGATGATGACTCAGAATGGGATCCTTGCCTAACAGAAGCTGCAACCCATCAAATGCAGTTGTTACTGCAACTTAGGCAGTTGTTTGCATTTATTTGTATCATGTGTGAGCCGTCGGATGCAGTAGCATTATTCGACAGACATAAGGACAATCTTATGCAAGACTATAAGAGATGCTTTCCTGATGGAGAAAAAGCTCTCTATTTGACGCTTAAAGAAATTGAATCTGTCCTTCGAACACATGGAAAGTCATTGGTAGATTTTGGCCTAGAACTTCCAGTCGGCAGCTATGACGAGCCAACCCATTCTGGAAAATATTACGATCCAATTGCCGAAAAACCATGTTCGAAGAAAAGTTTCAAATGCTCAACCCAGGGCAAAGAAGGGCTTTCGACAAAATCAGGGAAGCAATTGAAAACCCTAAATTACCCAAACGTCTATTCTTTATTGATGGACCTGGCGAAAGTGGTAAAACCTTCCTTTACAACACAATCATGAACTATGTGCGTAGCAAAAATGAATTAGTCTTGCCATGTGCATTTACAGGCAAGCAGCTACTTTGCTTGAGGGAGGCAGAACTTCCCACAGTCGTTTCAAGCTGCCTATTCCAATAAATGAAACATCAACCTGTAATGTTCGACTAATACGGCAAATGAACTGGAAAAGACCAAAGTGATAATCTGGGATGAAGCTTCAATGACCCAGCACATGGAGTAAATGCAGTTGACACACTGTATAAAGAACTCTTAGCTGAAGATCCAAAAGTTCCTTCTAAAAAACCATTTGGAGGTGCGGTCTTTCTTTTCGGTGGAGATTTTAGACAAATTCTCCCTGTTGTTCCACATGGCAGCAAAACCGAAATACTTTCTTCATGCATGAAGAATAGTAAGTGTTGGAAAAATATTCAGGTCCTAAAGTTAGACCAAAACATGCGTGCCAATGAGGACAATGTCTCATCAGAACACCGAGGCTTTTCCGATTGGCTTTTAAAACTTGGGAATGGAAAACTCCAAGAGCCTGGATTAGAGGAAGGCATCTTCGAAATTCCTCCAGTCTGCATTGAAAATGGATGTATTGTTGCTGCTGTCTTTCCTGAGGTCATCCAATCAGGAGATGACAGCATTACTAACCGTGCAATCCTGACTCCAAAAAACCACGAGTCACTTGAACTTAATGAAAATGTCCTTAGACGAATTCAATCTGAATTGAAATGCTATACCAGCAGAGATTCCATTCAGCAAGACAGTGCAAATGCCGAGGAGGCAGCAAACTATCCAATTGAGTTTTTGAACAGTTTAACACCTGGAGGTATGCCTCCTCATAGACTTAACTTGAAAGTTGGTGCAGTAGTAATCTTGCTACGAAACCTTGACTCAACAAGAGGTCTTTGCAATGGCACCAGAATGGTCGTCAAGCAAATGCTGTCAAAAGTCATTGACTGTGATATCCTGACCGGATCTTTTAAAGGTACCAGGCTATTTATTCCAAGAGTTATTCTTGCACCCAGTGACCCTGACCATCCCTTTACATTAAGACGAAAACAGTTTCCATTTAGACTTGCTTTTGCTATGACCATCAACAAAAGCCAAGGGCAAACACTGGATTCAGTTGGTATTTATTTGCCATCTCCAGTATTCAGTCATGGACAACTTTATATTGCATTTTCAAGAACAAAGTCCTTTCAGCAAGTCAAGGTAAAAGTCTTAGGAACTGACCAACAAGGCAACTTAAAGAAAGACCACAGAATTTACACCAAAAATGTGGTCTACAAAGAAGTTTTCGCCCAATAATTAAATTTCATAGCCAATATGTAATTAAATTATATTAAATGTATATGTAATTAAATGTATTTAATATATGCCAATAAATAATTAAATATGTGCTAATAAAAATGCTCGCCACCCGGGCGTAGAACGGGTACTTCAGGTAGTTCCATTATATTAACCAACAACACGCCTGAGGTTAATGGTTCTCAAGTTCTGCATTGCGATAAGATGGCTTCTCCTTAATCCTGTAGTTTTCATTCTTTGAAAGAGTCGGGATGCACTGATTTTTATTTGTCTCTGGAAGTGAATTTTTTTATGTGAATAAACAATCTCTAGCATTTGAAACGTCTGCTTCGATACAGTATGCTTTCTCAAGTCACCTGCAACATCTTGCGTAACATAGGCTTCTGTGCTCTGCGACTATTACGCTCGTAATAGCTCGTATGCTCTTTTTTCTTAAGAACTATAACCTCTTCTTTAGAGTTATAACGGAGGGAACCCAAAATAATTGGTTCTGCCAATTATTTAAGGCTGCCTTATTCGAGACGAGCTGAAATTTAAATCAGAACAACACACAGTAAGACATACAAGGAATCAGGGAAGGTGAAACTGTTGATTTATATACTCAGTATATGTGTGTAACAAGAAGACTTGCTTTATTAAACATTTGAAATATAACATTTACTCCAAAGAACAGATCCCATGACGTTATTAATTAAATTAGTAAAATTAAGTGAAATGCTTTATTTAGAATATGGGATCACAACAAATTTATCTAGCTATACCCCCGGATCCGGGTAACCATTGGTATTTAGTCTCTAATCTTTTAATTATATTTAATTCAAAATTTTATCTTGCAAGACTTTTACCTTTTTGCTTTATATATATTCCATTAGAAGAATGGTATTAATAACACTACGTTACGTTAATATCTAAACTGTTACAATTGAATGATATTGAATAGTTACAATTAAATTCTCAAATTTAAGTTTTTATATTCTTATAAAATCAATCGTCTCTGAAAGTCTCTTAAATAGAGTATTGTGTTACAAAAATATTATCATTATTCCTCGATAGACGTGCTATCGAGTCACCTCTATTTTTGGATGTAGTAATCGCCTCCATGTGGTTCCGTCTTGGGATTCCTAAAACGTCGTCCTCGTCTTGGTCTGGTCTCGGTTGTTCATGGCTTAATACGTCTGCAGGATAGGTAGAGTCTTCTACACAGATACTCGTTGATTCTCAGATGTCTCGAACTGCATCATCGGTAGGGTATACTAGAGTTCTCATTTAGATGGTCCATGACCACAGGTCAGATGTTGAAAAGATTCGTCCATCGGTGAAGGTTGCAGTCATCGTTTTTTTTTCTTTATTAACACTCGTCGTTTGTAGTTACATCTTTCTTCTTGTTACAAAGTTTTTGGAATTTTCTTTTTGTTAACATTACATGTTACACTTTTTTTTTAACAGTTAGTAAAATACAAAATAATAATTAATTAATCCACACTAACAACAAATTGCATAACTTTTGAACAGAGCATTTTGCTCGTGCGTCTGCACAGCTGGGTGTCGTCATCGCAAGAGAGGTATTTTTCGTCCGCTACCCTTGTACATGACAAGAGAGAGTGGGGTGTTTATTCCGCGAGCATATATAGTTCCTGTTTCTCTTTAAATAAACTTTTTTATTTATACAGACTATCGCTAGATAAAAATACATCATTTAAATTAATTGTTTTAGTTACTGCCTGTGTCTACAGATACTTTAATTATTAACATTAGTTTACTCTATTATTTTTAATTACCGTAGACTCGGAAAACATGTCGAGTCCGGTATCAACAGGTAGGCGCTTGATAGCAAGCAAAGGGTTAAATACGAACATAATAATTATTTACGATATACCTTTTCTTTATGGATACTTTGCCCTTATTAATTACTTCTTCCATTCACACTTAGTACCTACATGTTTTTATTATTATTATTGTGAGATTTAAATGGTTAATTGTACGCAACCTTAATTAATTAAATTTTTTTTTTATTCTGTAAATGTCACAATTTAAATCGTCACATACTCCGCCTCCTTACCAACACAGACTCCTAAAAATTTTTGTCAGCTATGTACCGAGAGTATGCTTGGGGAGTACTATATGAAATTTCTTCTTATTATTATTATTTATTATTATTCTCTTTTATTATTATTATTACACAGTTTATTTGTTTTAAATTCTCTTTAAATGATCTTAATTCTCATTTAAATGTTCCTCCTCCGTGAAATTCCCTTTTTCTCACTAAATACAGTACTTACTCATAATACTAATTTCCCTAATTTCAGCAACTCACAATATCGTGGCCCGACTGACATCAGCTTACTCTAACTCTACACGTTAGCTTTCAGCATTCAAAAAAAAAAGATCTCTTGGCTCTCTTGGCTCATCATTACCCTTTTCAGTCGGCGCCGTTGTGACTCGTTACTTAACATGTATAATCACTTCTGGATTATATATCATAAACTTATTTCTAATGTAATCTAAAGAGGATCCCATACTCCACTTTAGATCACTGGTTTGAGAGAAGCGGAATTTCACGAAGGTACTTTTCATTTAACTCTTTAACAATTACTAGACAAAATATGCAGAAGGGGAGACACTTTACACAATGCATTGTAATCCACTCGCGGTGGCATTCATTGTTTAGGGAGAGGAACCTTTAATACAATTGAGAGGGTGGCTGCTTAATACAATACTGAACACGCTTCCTTTTCTCTACCTTGCCACAACTGGGGTGTTTACACTACGCAACGTAACTTTTATTATTATTATTCACTTTTCTCTTATTTACTGCGATACGATTTACTACTACTTATTTACACGTTACACAAATTTGTTTAACTTAAGATTTATTTAGCAATTATTACTATTTAAGCAATTATTAATCACTTATTATTACTTTGGGGTTTTTAAAAACACTTACCTCGAATTATTTCCTATACACTTTAATACATTTATTAACAGAGATTATTATTAAACCTTTGGTATTAAATTCTATTTAAACGATCAGCTCTTGGTACTCATTTTCTTTTCTTCTGTGACCTTCCCTTTATCTTGTTTCTTAAAATCTAACTTAATTTTATTTCTACTACTAATTTACGTAACCTCACAACATCGTGGCCCGACTGATTACATTTTGCATACTCTAACTCTAGTAGTTAGTTTTCTGCTACTTTCTTTAACTCTTGTAAAGAATTTTCTTAGTGCGGCGCCATTGTGACTGTGTTACGTTCCTTATATCTATTTCGCTTATTTATACTTAAGATAATCTAAAGTTGATCCCATACTCAACCTTAGATTATTTCTAATTCTAGTTGCTTACTTTACTGAGATAAGCGGAATGTCACGAAGGGGAATCTTTATTCACTACTAAACAATCAATTGCAACACACTAAACAAGAGGGGACAAACACTTTACTTTCAACGATCAGCTGTTACGCTGGACTGTAGGTCAGACTAGTTTTAAACAATGGCCTCGTTTATGAGTACAAAGGGCAGAAGTCAACTCGAGGGTGGATATTTCTCTATTGTTCCATTTAACAATAGCTGGCGGCTAGGGACTTATTTTCAAGCAGGACACAACTTATTTATTATTATTCACACATATTATTCATTTCTTTTTTCTTATCTCACTAATACACTTTTATAATTATAATTATACTAACGTGTTATAATAATTTACGATCTTATTAAACTTTTTTATTTTAAATGACTTATTATTTATTATTATTACTTTGGTCTGATTTAAGAGACGGTTTCTTTTTATTTCGAACTAGTTTATTTACTTAGGGAAACATCATTCCATTAAATTAATTAGTACACTTGTTTTATTTAATTCGATTTAATTTTCAACAAAGGGGAGATACATGGTTACTAGGCACAAGACGACACACAGGAAAGGACACGCTTCTTATAACAATAGAGCTATCAAAGAGGGTGAAGTAATTGTTTCATTCCGCGATGGGGGAGGCTCACAATGACAAAATACACACTAACAGGAACAGACAAGAATTCAACCGGTCTGGTATAGTTTACAAACAGACGTGTTGTTGAATGAACTTTTGACAAGCTCTTACATGGTTCGTTTACATGTGATTATATGTTAATCTTACTTTACACATATAATGTTATATTACTATAATATTAATTATTATTTTTACCTTATTTAAATTCTGACACATATTAAAATACACGAGTAAATAAATCAACAGCTTATGAATAGGGACACAATTACTGTTTAACAACACAAGTCATCTTATTTGTGACACTCGGTACACAATTAATTAAGCAACCAAGCAGAGTACCACATCTTACTTGCGTCACGATGCTTACAATTATTCTCAATTAGACAACAGCACAATACACAATTAATTATTATTTACACGATAGCACATTTATTATTAATTAGCAGTTAATTATTAATTAAGAGCAGAGTGGCGCATCTTATAACCTCTTCTTTAGAGTTATAACGGAGGGAACCCAAAATAATTGGTTCTGCCAATTATTTAAGGCTGCCTTATTCGAGACGAGCTGAAATTTAAATCAGAACAACACACAGTAAGACATACAAGGAATCAGGGAAGGTGAAACTGTTGATTTATATACTCAGTATATGTGTGTAACAAGAAGACTTGCTTTATTAAACATTTGAAATATAACATTTACTCCAAAGAACAGATCCCATGACGTTATTAATTAAATTAGTAAAATTAAGTGAAATGCTTTATTTAGAATATGGGATCACAACAAATTTATCTAGCTATACCCCCGGATCCGGGTAACCATTGGTATTTAGTCTCTAATCTTTTAATTATATTTAATTCAAAATTTTATCTTGCAAGACTTTTACCTTTTTGCTTTATATATATTCCATTAGAAGAATGGTATTAATAACACTACGTTACGTTAATATCTAAACTGTTACAATTGAATGATATTGAATAGTTACAATTAAATTCTCAAATTTAAGTTTTTATATTCTTATAAAATCAATCGTCTCTGAAAGTCTCTTAAATAGAGTATTGTGTTACAAAAATATTATCATTATTCCTCGATAGACGTGCTATCGAGTCACCTCTATTTTTGGATGTAGTAATCGCCTCCATGTGGTTCCGTCTTGGGATTCCTAAAACGTCGTCCTCGTCTTGGTCTGGTCTCGGTTGTTCATGGCTTAATACGTCTGCAGGATAGGTAGAGTCTTCTACACAGATACTCGTTGATTCTCAGATGTCTCGAACTGCATCATCGGTAGGGTATACTAGAGTTCTCATTTAGATGGTCCATGACCACAGGTCAGATGTTGAAAAGATTCGTCCATCGGTGAAGGTTGCAGTCATCGTTTTTTTTTCTTTATTAACACTCGTCGTTTGTAGTTACATCTTTCTTCTTGTTACAAAGTTTTTGGAATTTTCTTTTTGTTAACATTACATGTTACACTTTTTTTTTTTTAACAGTTAGTAAAATACAAAATAATAATTAATTAATCCACACTAACAACAAATTGCATAACTTTTGAACAGAGCATTTTGCTCGTGCGTCTGCACAGCTGGGCGTCGTCATCGCAAGAGAGGTATTTTTCGTCCGCTACCCTTGTACATGACAAGAGAGAGTGGGGTGTTTATTCCGCGAGCATATATAGTTCCTGTTTCTCTTTAAATAAACTTTTTTATTTATACAGACTATCGCTAGATAAAAATACATCATTTAAATTAATTGTTTTAGTTACTACCTGTGTCTACAGATACTTTAATTATTAACATTAGTTTACTCTATTATTTTTAATTACCGTAGACTCGGAAAACATGTCGAGTCCGGTATCAACAGGTAGGCGCTTGATAGCAAGCAAAGGGTTAAATACGAACATAATAATTATTTACAATATGCCTTTTCTTTATGGATACTTTGCCCTTATTAATTACTTCTTCCATTCACACTTAGTACCTACATGTTTTTATTATTATTATTGTGAGATTTAAATGGTTAATTGTACGCAACCTTAATTAATTAAATTTTTTTTTTATTCTGTAAATGTCACAATTTAAATCGTCACAGAACCACAAGGTCTCCTATCTTTCTCCTTTTGGTACCTCTGTTCTTTCTGTCCGTACCTTCTGGTTAATCGATGCTCCATCTTGCGGAAAATGTCCCTTGGTAGGTTCCTCAAACTCAGATATATTCATTTCCTTCATTTTGGCATGATTGATGGCATGACCGATCTTTTAATGGCACAAATAAATCGACACCATAGACAGTCAGAAACTTTCAGTGCGCTCTTATTGAAATCACACTCAACTCAACAATTCTTCTACACAAATATAATAAATCTGTTACGCACCGTACACTAAACACAATAGCAGTCACTAAAGTTTTTAAGTTTTTCAGTCACGATTAAGAAAGAAACAGAATATGATGATGACGATGATGTTGGGCGTAATTTCCAGTCAAAACTGTAGCCGGTCATTAGAGATGTTCCGACCAACAACACCCAGTCACTTCACTCCCCCCCAAAAGAACACATTACCAATTTCGCATTAATTACAACACAAAACAATATCACTACAAAACTATTATATAACAAAACTGATTGCACTCGTTCGCTACAGTCAATGTTATGTGTCTCTCGGTGAATGATCACAAGACTACGCCCGATCGAATGGGCAGTTCGGGAAGCTCATTATACAGCATACTGATATTTGAAGTATCGTCACTTTCCATTTCGCAATCACAACACGCTCAATGTTACTAGTTATTACGTTACGTTTTCTGCGACGCCGTGACTACATAGGAGGGGTATTTTAAAGGGGCGCACGGCAACTCCGCTCGGGTCTTATTTTACGATTAATTCCATCTAACAACTCCGCTCGGGCAGTGGCGTAGCTAGGCTTTTTGGCGCCCGGGGCAAGGAGATCGTCGGCCGCCTTACCTTCACAATTAAAGGGCGACAAAAGAGCAAAAATTAAGGCTCATCCAGTAAAAAAAGTACTTAATAAATGCAAATGTGTAGATTTTTGAATGAAAGCACGTCCAGCAAACGTCTTAACAATAACTGTTAAGTCAAAATTAAGAAATTACATATTATAATATTACTGCTATTCAGTTTGTATACATTATATTATATTATTATTCAGTTTGCTCTCATCATATTAACAAATATTGTAACAAAACGTAGACTTCTGCTCGGTTTTGCTTTATTTTGTTTTACGCCCCACTGTTGTGTGCGCCAATTTGTAACAAATTACAAATGATCTTGTGTATACTGTTAATAAAAATAATTCTTGTTTGTAAGAAAACATTTTTTATTATTTTTTTTCTTGTTTTATTTTTAATTAAATATTAATTATTTTAAAGTGTTTCGTGGTGTTTCGAACTTCTTATTAATTGTTTTTGTTGAATTATATCCTTTGGTGTATTTAGAATTCTTTTATTAGTTAATAGGCTTGTCTCCAGGAACAATCGATTGGTGATCTTTCCTTATTTGCAGGTTATCTTCCTTTAAAGTTGTTAAATTCTGGTAGTTATGTCTCAGCTAAGATGATATATTATTCTATTTATCATTTAGGAATAAATAGGATTCAATTTTATAATATTCAAGGAATTTTATTAACAAATAATAAAGTAATCGATTTTACATCGATTGATGAATCGACTCTCAGGGCAAAACAATAGATTTTACAAATTATATATTCTCGGGTTCTTGAGAACAGTTATTTTATATATAGTCAGAGAAAAGGGCAAAGTATAGAAAGTATAACATTACAATTTATAAGCTTATTAATTAAAATAAAAACATATCATTCAATATATAATAGTAAGTAAAGACATTTTTCGAACCATGAAGATTTACTGGCAGTGGCGCTTGAAATTGTGGGAACTTAAAGATGGCCGCTCTGTACTCAGATGTAGTTGACGAATGCACCTCGACGAATCTGCTTCAAATAAATGCTGCTTTTCCAATGATTTCTCGTTCCTGCAGCTGCGATTATTCCTTCTGGTGTTAGTTGAGTGGTCCTGGTTCAGTGTTTGTGGTTCACTTCGATAAAATGTGTTGGATTAAGTTATATTTCACTTTAGTCTATTAGGTCGACAATTGCACCGTTCGTACTGTTATTCGGAATTATTGGTTTTAATGGTTTAAATTGTGTATTCACTTATTTTCTGTTCTGTGTTAAGTTATTAAGTGTTAATTCCACTGAATTTAAGGTTTAAGTGAAATTGTTCGACACTCGCGATTTCCGCAGTAGACTAGCTTATGGGTTGAACGCCATGCTTGTCTTCGCTATTAGGTTATTATTTAGCCAAACTCTCGTTCAAACGTGCTTGACAAAGTCTAATAATCAACTGTTCTAACTTCCTTCGTCATCTAAAAACGTCTTAGCCAATTTAATATTAGCAATACATTGTTTCAAATCTTTCTAGCTTCCGTTACATTCATGAAAATTACCTTATATTACTGAATATATTTTTGCTATTATTTAATCCTATTAAATACTAAAAAACATAATCTGTTTCTTTAGTTCATTCTGCTTGATTTGCTACCAAATAAGATAGTTTTACAAAGTTTTTTATCTAAAATGCTATATTTACTTCATTTTGAAATTGTAAGTTTTTAAATTTAATTCCTGTCCTTCTCAAAATGTTTGCCATTTTATATGTTATATTTAAGATTGTACTAAATCTCAGATTGGAATAAAAGGTTTAGCTTCCCTTAATTTCTTGTAATTTGATTAATTGGTTATTTTTTAAAATATTATTCATTAATTTGTGACTCCCCTCTTTGAATTTTCAGTTATTACATTTGCATTTTTTCCAATAATTCTTACTATCTTTTTACAATATCTTTCTTAATTATAGTTCCAGTTATATGACTCTGTGACTGATTTACCTTATATAAATTCCATCAGTTTAACTATTTTACTGTACTTAAATCATCAATTTTAATGTTGTTTAGATTTACCATTTGGCCTAGATTTTATCTGTTTTTACATACAAAGTTTTTTAATAATACAGCTTGTTTATACCCCTTCTGACTTTCTATTCTAATACAACATTAATCAACATTTCCTTACTTTAACAATAGAACATTTAGTATAGAATTCATTCTATTAATTCATAACAAATAATTGAAATTAACAATGGTATTTAAACTCAGACACTTTAGTTTTGATTATCACTAGTAACACCTAATAAATATTTTATAATAAAAGTTTTATATTAAAAGAATTGTACTCTCAAACATTTCATCCTTGAGCTATTTGAACTTATTCTAAATAAACAAAACATATCTGTCCTTCCATCATTTACACTATTTCTTATAATTAATTTTTATTTTCAGTCTTAGCTGTTTTTGTTTGATTTTTGGGTATTGATTCTTGGTCACTTCACTTTTTATTTGCCTGCTCTTGTTTTATTACTGTCATTCTAATGAATGTTGTATATAAAGAGTGGCAGTTATTATTTAGAAACACTTGTATTATTTGTCATTATAATACTCAATTAAATATTATTTATTGACACAATATAAAAACTTTAAAGTTGTATAATGCACAATTTACTTAGTTTATGAACTCCAACATTGACACATTAAGTTTATTTAATATAATATAAAAACTTGCACTGGTCCCCTTTTATTCTTTGATTTTATTTCTAATTAGTTTTATAGTCTTATTAAAATCAAGAAATTTATTTATAGAGGTTTGTTTGTTTTGTTTTTTCCATTATATTACTAATTCACATTGGTTCACTTTTAATTCTACTTTATACACTTTTGTTTATATTTATTTTACATGGTTTTCTAAATTTGGGTTTTTGTTATACTTTCATTGGGTATTTTTTACTTTCTTTTGGGGTTTCGTTTTTATTTCTTTCAAGAGCTGTAATACACTTTTAAATAGGCCTTAATAAAAGTTCACGTTACTATTATACATACTACACTCGGCCTACGAGCATGTGAAAAGTAAGAGTTTATCAAGCTAATTTACCCAATGACAATATTAATATTTATAACATACTAATTATCAGCAACAGAATGTAACAATTACTTTAGTGTACCGACTCTTAAAAATTATCCCAGGGCGCCAGTAATAAATAAACACAATTTGACTGTTATTAATTAAGTTTTTAATAACTAATTTGTATTTACATATTACAAAATTTGTAGATCATTACCTTTAATAAGTTTGCTATAAAATTTGTTTGTGCTTATTTCTTGGCTATGAATTCTTTGACTAATTGAGTCACCAAGTATGAGTTACATACATTTAAATTTAATAGACAATAGTACAATAAGTGTTCATTTTATTATTTACTTGCATGTTGAATCCACTCTGCGCCGCGATGTAATCAATTCTACACGTTCCAGGCGGGTAGCCGACGTTAATCGTTGAGCCCTTATCCTTGTTAGTTTTGCACTAATTGATACACTTGTTTCACAGGTATTAAACACCATTCACTTTGACAACTTAGTGATAACTACACATGTGCCGTATGCTAATACACTTGTTGAATACACAGTATATTCTTTTACAAAGCTAAGTGCATCTAACACCAGATTAATAACTGCTTATTGATCGACCGTCCCGCACCATGACGTTGACACATTTAAATCGCAATGTATTTCGATTTAACGATTGATGCTGTGTTAAGTAAAACTTGGATATGTTACCCGACTTTAACTTATCTTCTCTAATTTCTCTGCACGTTATTCTTGTAAACGATTATTAAATGTTTATAATATGTAGCTTTCACAATACTTAATATCACGTTACCGTGACTGACTTACGTGGCGATTGAAATATATTTAATCAAATTACTGAGAAATTGCAACTAATACGAGTCTAATATCTGTAATCTCTCCGTTGACTACCCTAACTTCTTACACTCCGTATTTTTATATTTCGCTAAAACTACCCTCACTCACTATCGACAAACTACACGCCTATTGGTCTGACTTACCGCTAAATTCAAAACTAACCAATCTGTTTAACGGAACAGCCCGCGCAAAAAATGACGCTATCCGCTATTCGTCCTCAAAATGCGCGTGAACACGTGGTATGAAACTTCGCGTCACCTTCCATTTCACACATACGCTCTCTCTCTAAAATATAGCTCCCTATTGTTAGGTGCACTTAACTTTTACAACCTTAGTAAATGTTTCTTACATCCTAGCAAACAATACAGTTTTATGACGGTCCGACCCGTCCGTGACAAAATATAAATTCTTATCCGACTTACTGACGTCAACGCAAGGTCGTCTTTTGAATAGCTATCGCTCTTTACTACATATTTTAATGTTTTCTTACTTCTAAAGAAAACCACCGCTTTCTATAAATTTACATTTCTCCCTGGGTACCATATGACTTTGTCCCCGTAAAATTGTTAAGAATACAATTTTCCGTGATATCGTCCCCCGATAGAACCATATCAAAATTTTAATAGAATTTGGGATTGATTCTATTGATGCGTCCCTAATCCCCTGCTAAAATTTTATAATACTAACAATAATTTGTTTAACCCTTGCTATAATCTAGATTTGTTTGTACATCACATTATATTAATTACTCTAAATTTATTTAACATAACATGGTAATATTAGTTAGTATACGATCTGTTGTTATACCCTAAGTGTCAACGGCATTTCAAGGTTTGTTTACATACAGACTCTCCGTCCCACCCTTGACAAACTGGTCAAACAACTACTTTTAAAATATTTTGCTTTACTCTCCCTTTCATCTCAACACATGTTACAATGACATTTTGCCCTAACATCTGTTTACGTTCTATTTCCCTTAACTTACTCTTACAATGTAGTACATTCATAATAACTACGCTAATATCTTTTGGAATCCTTATACAATTTAATAATTAACAATGATTATCTTATTTATTACAACAGTATTCGAATCTTACAATTATTACATATGTAGACGTTGTGTGCTATTACAATCTGTTTAGTATCTATGTAGTATCAGTGTTCATGTGTGTAGTAATGGGTCCTTGCTCATAATACGGTTTTAATTGTCGTATATTAAAATTTCCTCTGATACATCCTGGTCGTCGTGCGTCTTCTAGCTGGTAGGTTGCTGTTCCGAGTTCCTTTGTTATTTTATATGGTCCTTCAAATAAATTGCAAAATTTCCCTATTATCTTCTTGTTAATATCTGAGATTGGATACGCGCGTAGCAACACCTTATCTCCTATTTGGAATTTTGAAATCTGATGAGCAGCGTTGATTCGATTTGTCCTTTTTTCTCCCTTTTCTTTTATGCGTAAGTAAATAATATGATAATTAATTGGTTGGCTTGTCGGCATCATTTCCTTGTCAAGATATTTGGTCCAGTCCCGCTCCGGTTTTCTTCCCCACTGTGCCTCGTACGGGGTGGTTTCAATTGTCTCATGGTATGTTTGATTTATACATGCTTCAACTAGATTAAGAAATTGTGCCCACTTTGTGTGTCTTTCGGAGGTCAATGCCCTAAACATGTTGCCTAATTGTCGATTGATCCTTTCGGCCAAATTAGTGCACGGATTGCGAACAGCGGTATATTTTGGTTTAATACCCATCTCCGTCAATGCTGTAAACCATCTTTGACTGGTGAACTGTGTACCGTTGTCAGTCAGTACTGCTGATGGGCTTCCCATTTCTTCACAATACAATTTAATTTTATTTATAGTGGCGGTTGTGGTGGCTTGCCTTAATTTATATAATTTTACATATTTGGTGAAGTTGTCAATCACAGTGAGTATGTACCTGACCTTGCCCGTGGATACCGGTAATGGTCCATAGTAGTCAATACTAACTAGTTCACTCTTGTTTTGGGGTATGACAGGCTGCGTTTCGCCTACCATTCTTTTAAAATGGCCCTTGCTTTTCTGGCATATTTGACAAGTTTTCGTAATTAATTTGGTAATCTTATTAACTGAGTTCCCCGTGAAATTTTCTTTGAACAGTTGATATGTACGACGATTTCCCACATGACTGTATGCCTGATGTAGTTCAGCAATCATATTGTGGCAAAGTTCATTGGTCAACATAAGTTTCCATATCCCTTTTTCGCTTCGGTATAATTTGTCATTGTGCCAACTGTATTTTTGGGCAAGTTTATGTTGTTTATTGGCTCGTATTACGTCGATAATTTGCTTCAATTTCATGTCGGCTAGTTGATAACTTTTTATATTCTTGAGCTGCTCCTTAGCCTCCTTACTGATGCGGATGTTGATAAGATTGATCTCTAACTCCTCGGTTCGATCGATTGGTTGTTCCTCGTCCATGTCTTCAGGATGCCTGCTCAGGATGTCCGCCACGATGTTATCTCGCCCTTTGCAGTGAATGATGTCGAAATCATACTCCTGTATAGCGAGAATCCATCGCGTTATGCGGGAGTTATTTAGGTGGCACTTTTTTATGAATATTAACGCCTTATTGTCAGTAATGATTGTAAAAGGCTTACCCAGTACGTAGGTCCTAAATTTTTGCAAACAGTATACAACACTCAGTAGCTCTAATTCTGTGGTGAAGTAATTACGCTCAGCTCCCCGTACCACGCGGCTTGTGTATGCGACTACTCCAATGTCGTTATTCTCGTCTAGCTGGTAAAGCTGGCCTCCCAACGCATAACGACTCGCATCCGTCTGTAGGTAGAAACGCTTGTTGGGGTCAGGATGCTTAAGAACCACTGATTCGATGAATAATTCCTTGACTCTCTCAAAATGCTGATCCATTTCCTTTGTCCATTTAAACGTGGTATTCTTTTTTAATAAGTTTAACAACGGTTGCGTCGCTTCGGCGTATTTATTGGTGAATCGGTTGTAAAAATTGGTTAAGCCCAGAAATCCTTTAAGTTGTTTTTGATTCTTTGGCTTCCGAAATTCCTGAATGGCTCTAATCTTATCTGGTGCGGCGGTGATACCCTCTGTTGTTAAGCGATATCCCAGGTAATCAATCTCTTTACGAAACAGCTGCGATTTTTTAAAGTTGACAGTTAAATTAGCTTGTTTGATGTCACGTAATAATAATTTTAAGTGCCGTAGGTGCTCTTCCACGCTATCCGAGATACATAAGCAGTCATCTACATATAAGATCGTAAATGCCTTCACTTCTTCCGACAATACTCGGTCCAAACCACGTGTTAAACTTGCTAGGCTAGTCTTCAATCCGAACGGCGTCACTGTGTACCGATAGCACTTGCCTTCGTACAAAAACCCAGTAAAATCTCTACATTCCTGATGCAATGGGATCTGCCAAAATGAGCTACGGAGGTCAATTGTGGACATGACTTTAATGTTACCACATTTTGCCAGTATCTCGTTAATTGGAATGGCTCCCTCATGGTCTGGAACTGTTACTGAATTCAGCTTACGGGCGTCCAAACATAATCTAACCGTCTGGTCTTTCTTTACGACAGTAACCATAGGGTTGACGTATGGACTCTGGGCCCTTTCAATAACACCATGCGCCTCCATTTTCTGGATTTCTGCCTTCACTGCTTCCTTGTATCTCATCGGAATCGGCCAACCTTTCTGACAGTAGGGTGTCCGATCGGTGACTTCGAATTTATGTTGATACGAGTTAATCCTACCTGGCGTATCCCGGAATACCATTTTATTATCCATCAAAATATGCTTTAGCTCGCTCCGTTCAGCTTCGGTTATGTCTGTGATAGTTTGTACCTTCTGTCCAATCAATTCTTCGATCTCTTCATCGGCAGATGCGAGTTCTACTCGTAGTATCTCCGCTGTAGTTCCTTCCTGGTTTTTGTCTCCCTGAATGATTAATCGTTTGTTGTTCAGGTCGATCACACACCCATTTTCTTCCAATAACCCTATGCCTAAGATACAATCTTTTATTAATTCTGGGACAACTACGAAGACACTATCGACTCTTAAACTTTCGATTTGGACAGTTAATAGGATTTGTTGTGTAACCCTTTTTGACTTATTGCCGGTTGCACCCTTAATTACGGTATTCGACAATTTTAACATTTCTAGATCACCCAATTCCTTTTTATTGTCTTTAAACCACTGTTCTGAGACAGCGTTTAATTGGCTCCCGGTGTCCAATAAGGCGCATGTAGACACACCGTTCAACGAGACACTTACTTCCGGACATTTATTAACTTTACATATTATGTTGACATCATCATCATCCATTAAATCATCTCTTAAATCTAGAAAAGTAGTGTTAATATATTTACTAATATTACTTAAGTCTACTTCATATTTACAAAACTTAGCTAGTTTTTTGGCATAACGGTATTAATTTTGTTACCGTTCGCACCGCTGGTCGATGGAATAGGTTCGTTCTCATTTTTAAACTTGTTTGTTCGTTTGGGGTAGTGTGAAGTGACTGGCCTACTTTCACTTTCATTTGTGCGCCCGTGCTCAGCTGGTCGCTCTCTCTCCTCTTCAACCCTCGTCCATGATTTACGATCTCGCCGTCCGTCATAGTACCCTCGGCTCGCCTCTCTGGTGTCACTTCTCAGACTCATAAATTCTAACAAGACCTGCTCGAATTAATTGATTGTCACTACACCACGAGTAATTATCGCAACTCTTATTTCATGCGGATAATGTTTAGTAATTTTTCTAATTAAATACTTATCAGGTATTGGCGGAATTAATTGACGATTTTCTAACAGTTTACGTTCTAAATACTGGATCATGTTCATTCCATTCTCGGCGTGATACCTTCCGAATTCCAGTTCATTGCGTACTCTCTCTTGAATGACGTCATTCCAATATTTACTTATAAATGCGTCAGTGAAGTCCACAAAATTGTTAATGTTATCTTTTACTAACCTCCACCACACTGCTGCCTCTCCTTCAAGGTGTCTTGCTATCCACTTGATGTTTCCAGCATCTTGATAATGTTCTCTGAATATTTCATTCAATTCTTTAATAAATTCCATCGGGAAATCACCCGTGCCATTATATTTTATGTCCTTCACCTGTTCGTTTGTCATGCTCCGATTACATGGTGTATTGCTTATTGACGCTAGTTTAGTTCGTACTTCCTGTTGTATTTGTTGTAATTTAAGGTGTGTCTCGTCAGACTTGCTGATGATTTTAGTTTCCAACTCTTTCAGTTTTTCGACCTTTAATTCATTTATAGCTGCCGTGTTATCTGCACATCTTTGATTGTTTACACTTACTGTTTCAATAATTATTTCCAAATTATTATTGTATTTTTCGTCAAGTTCTTTAATTTGTTGTTTTGTATTGGCACTAATTTCGGTACTAAGCTTATCACAATTTTCTTCGATCTTATTATCAATATCTACTCTAAACTCCTGGAGAACTTTTTGGTTATTTGCTCTCTCTTGATTGAGTTGCGTGAATACTTCGTTTCTTAGTTCCATATTTTGTTTGTGCATCTGCTCTGATAATTGTTGCATTTGTTGTTTGTGTTGTGTCGCTTGTTGTGTTAGCTGTTGTGTTGTTTTTTCCGCCAGTTCTTTTATTTGTTCTTTTGTTTCTTTCGATTGTTGTTCAAGTCGTTGTGTTTGTTGTAATAGTTGTTCTTTTGTTTCTTTCGATTGTTGTTCAATTCGTTGTGTTTGTTGTACTAGTTGTTGGAGTATTGTACATATGTCGGTGTCTTTGTTTTTCTCTGGTAATGTCTGATATACTGGTCTCTCTCTAACCTCTACTAGTGTTTCTTGTGTAATATGTTGTGTTTCTGCATTTTCTTCGTTCAGTCCCCGCGTCCTTGACTCTTCATTCCCCATTGAAATGTGTGCGATCGTCTGCGAATCTCCTAGATGATTGCTTACATCGAAGTCCATTTCGTTACCGTGGGATGTTGTTTCTGTATTCATGTTATTGTTTTCTCCGTGCGTGTTGTTCTGTGTGTTAATGTTTTTCCTACTCTTACTCCGCGTAATCATACAACTATATCTTATATTATCGTTATTCTTAATTCTATTTTATTCTTATTTTACTATTCTATTAGTGACTCAATAGTCCCACGTTCCGGGCGACAGAATGTAATACACTTTTAAATAGGCCTTAATAAAAGTTCACGTTACTATTATACATACTACACTCGGCCTACGAGCATGTGAAAAGTAAGAGTTTATCAAGCTAATTTACCCAATGACAATATTAATATTTATAACATACTAATTATCAGCAACAGAATGTAACAATTACTTTAGTGTACCGACTCTTAAAAATTATCCCAGGGCGCCAGTAATAAATAAACACAATTTGACTGTTATTAATTAAGTTTTTAATAACTAATTTGTATTTACATATTACAAAATTTGTAGATCATTACCTTTAATAAGTTTGCTATAAAATTTGTTTGTGCTTATTTCTTGGCTATGAATTCTTTGACTAATTGAGTCACCAAGTATGAGTTACATACATTTAAATTTAATAGACAATAGTACAATAAGTGTTCATTTTATTATTTACTTGCATGTTGAATCCACTCTGCGCTGCGATGTAATCAATTCTACACGTTCCAGGCGGGTAGCCGACGTTAATCGTTGAGCCCTTATCCTTGTTAGTTTTGCACTAATTGATACACTTGTTTCACAGGTATTAAACACCATTCACTTTGACAACTTAGTGATAACTACACATGTGCCGTATGCTAATACACTTGTTGAATACACAGTATATTCTTTTACAAAGCTAAGTGCATCTAACACCAGATTAATAACTGCTTATTGATCGACCGTCCCGCACCATGACGTTGACACATTTAAATCGCAATGTATTTCGATTTAACGATTGATGCTGTGTTAAGTAAAACTTGGATATGTTACCCGACTTTAACTTATCTTCTCTAATTTCTCTGCACGTTATTCTTGTAAACGATTATTAAATGTTTATAATATGTAGCTTTCACAATACTTAATATCACGTTACCGTGACTGACTTACGTGGCGATTGAAATATATTTAATCAAATTACTGAGAAATTGCAACTAATACGAGTCTAATATCTGTAATCTCTCCGTTGACTACCCTAACTTCTTACACTCCGTATTTTTATATTTCGCTAAAACTACCCTCACTCACTATCGACAAACTACACGCCTATTGGTCTGACTTACCGCTAAATTCAAAACTAACCAATCTGTTTAACGGAACAGCCCGCGCAAAAAATGACGCTATCCGCTATTCGTCCTCAAAATGCGCGTGAACACGTGGTATGAAACTTCGCGTCACCTTCCATTTCACACATACGCTCTCTCTCTAAAATATAGCTCCCTATTGTTAGGTGCACTTAACTTTTACAACCTTAGTAAATGTTTCTTACATCCTAGCAAACAATACAGTTTTATGACGGTCCGACCCGTCCGTGACAAAATATAAATTCTTATCCGGCTTACTGGCGTCAACGCAAGGTCGTCTTTTGAATAGCTATCGCTCTTTACTACATATTTTAATGTTTTCTTACTTCTAAAGAAAACCACCGCTTTCTATAAATTTACATTTCTCCCTGGGTACCATATGACTTTGTCCCCGTAAAATTGTTAAGAATACAATTTTCCGTGATAGAGCATTGCTCCTTATCGTGCATGTTGTCTTGTTCTGGTTTCTTCCTTAATTCTCCTATCCTACCTGGGTATTTCCTTACTTTATTTTTAGTTTTGTGGTTTATTTTTATTACTCATCAGTTTTAATGAAAATCCTATCTTGTTTCTTATAAAAGCATTCCCTTTTATTGTGGATGTCGTCTTGTTCTGGTTTCTTCCTTACTTACTCCTATCCTACCTGGGTATTTCCTTACTTTATTTTTAGTTTTGTGGTTTATTTTTATTACTCATCAGTTTTAATGAAAATCTTACTTCAAACTATGATTGTGCTTTACGGTGGTTCTTAATTAATTTTTAATGTTGCTTTCTTGGATTCAAATTTGTTTTTATTTTATTTTTTGATCTTTCTTTCCATTCAGAACTATGGGCATTATCTGTCATGCTACAATATATATTATAAAAAACGTAGTAATATAAAAAATTTAGAACGTAAAAATGTTATAATAAACAACACATCGTCAAAACAATATCCCAAAGCAACATAAAGTTAAACAAAGAATTACATTAAAAGTAATAAAATAAGTCACTTACCATTACAGGTTAATGGTTCTGTATTCTATTAATAAACACTAATCTTATTTTTTAATATTTAATAAATATTTAAAATGAGACATTTTAAATGAATCTTTCCTGGTCTTAATTGCTGCAAAGTGGGTTATTAGATCACTGTAATCTAAAGACGAAGCAATGTCGTTTTCAATTGAAAGTATCGCTAGATTTGATACCCTGTCCTGAGATATTGTTGATCGTAGATACGATTTAATCAATTTGAGCTTAGTAAACGATCTTTCACAAGAAGACACAGACACTGGTAAAGTAAGAAACATTTTTAAAGCTGTTGCTAGTGTTTCTTAGGCTTCTAATCTAATTGAAGAAATGTATTGTACCAGTCCCTGAGGTGTTAAGTCTTCTTGTTCTCCGTTCACTTTTTCCCTTTTAAATAAAAGTATGACGTCTTTCAAGTCACTGAAGAATTCTTCACTGTTTAGGTCATGTGAATACAGTTTTGGAAGCTCTGTGCAGTGAATATTGATTTGGGAAAGCTGTTCCTTAAAATGTATATCCCCATCATTTACGTACGCCTTAAATTTACAGGGGAACCCAAAAGGGCTTTCTAACTCTTTTATGTTAGAGAAACGGCTTGCAATTTCAACTGACAGTTTGTCCAAATTTCCATTAGAGAACGTCGCATTTCTTGCCGAACGGTTAATGCAGAATCGTCTGCATACTCCCCTGGCATCGTGCGCTTCTTCTTATCCTTTTTGTTATACTGACACTCCTTCATTACATACCTGCTCTGCCTTAGTAACGACATTGTCACACAGCTCATTCCTCCAAACTTTTAATTTGTCCGTTAGCGTCTCCAGAAGTGGGAATGCTTTATTTATCCAAACCATAACAACGTATCTTAACACGTTCAAAAAACGCAGAGTATTTTTTCGTGATCCTGAATATGAGGATTTAACTTTCACCACGACGAAAACCCATTTTACTTCCATGTTCCATAAGGAAATGGAAGTATGGTCATGGCGAAAAAAATCGTGTTCGAGATAATGGCAGATTCTGATTGTACTACCATCAACACATGAAAAAAGTCATTTTTCGAAAAGTGTCTGTGGGTCTATCTGTCTATCTCTCGAATTTTTTCTATGGCAAACGATAACAGCCGCAAATTCAAACAGAATCAAATAGATTTTAGCATACAGTCCTGAATTGTAGAGGACTCAAGGTCTATTGATTTTGGTGAAGATCGGTTAAGGGAAAGGGGTAGTTTACCAGCAACGTTTTACGTTTTAACAAGAGTAAAGTGCTTAATTTTGATAAATAAAGTATCCTGAAAAGAAGGTCATAATAATCCACTGTAGAAAGGTAGATGAAATATCTATAAATAAAAAGGGTAGTTGAAGGGGAGGGGTAATTTTTTTTATATATTAAAATATTATATATATATATATATATATATATAGTAGCATGCCAGATTATCCACATTATAATGAATGAAAAATGATCATAAATAAATTTAAAATAAAATGAAATCAAGGAAAAATCCAAATACAAACAAATAAGTACCACAGTAAAATGCAATCATAATTTAAGGAAATAAAAATAAATTAAAAACTACTAAGCAACACCTATGAGTAATGAAAAATACACCAAAAACTAAAATAAAGTAAGGAAATATCCAGGTAGGATAGGAGTAAGTAAGGAAACACCCCAGCACAAACCGACACCCCTAATATAAGGACCATTTTTGAAGAAACAAGGTAGGATAGGAGTAAGTAAGGAAAAACCCAGAACAAACCGACATCCCTAATAACAGGACTGAAAATGGAAGAAACCACGAAGTAGAATAAAATCAAGTAGGGAAATACCCAAAGCAAACCCAGTAATAAGAAAAAACCAAACCCCAAAAGAAAGTATAATTAACTAATGAAGGTATAACACCAAAAAATAAAAATATATGTAAAGAAGATATAAACAAAAGTGACTAATGGTAGGATATTAATATGAAAACAGAGTATAAAAATGTTTCTAAGTGAGGGCCACTCTTTATCTAATAACATTTATTAAAATGAAAATAAGAGCAGGCAATAAATCAGTGAAGTGACAAAGGGTACATCCCCAAAATAAAATAAAAACAGCCAAGACTGCATAAATTTATTTTTAAGAATTACTTTAAATAATGAAGGGACAGATGTGTTATTTATTTCAAGGTCAAAGAACTCTATACTTAAATGTTGGAAATAGAGCATTATGTTTTTGTTATTCTTAAATATTTACTATGTTTAATAGTATCCGTCAAGGCTACGTGTCTGAGATGGAATACAATTCTTTTATTATAAGATATTCATTATATGTTTACCAGTATTAATCAAGATTGAAATGTCTGAGTTAGAGTACAACTCTTTTGTTTTCAAATATTTATTATGTATTAATAGTATGGATTCAATACTAAATGTTAATGTAGTTAAGTAAGAGAATTTTAATTAAGATTATATGATAATAGAAAGTCAGAAGGGGTATAAGCAAGCTGTATTAGTCATAAAACATTATATGTTAACAAATCTAAAATCTGGACAAATGGTAAATCTCGACAACATTATAATTAATGAATAGGTCAAGTAAATTAATTAAACTGATGAAATTTGTATAATGTAAATTAGACACAGGGTATTATAACTGAAACTATACTTTAGAAAGATATTGCAAAAAATGCAAATGTAATAACAGAAAAATCAAAGGTGGGAGTCCCAAATTAAAGAATAATATTTAAAAAAGATAACTAATTCATAAAATTACAAGGAATTAAGGAAAGATAAACATTTTATTTCAATCAGGGATCTTGTTCGATAATAAATAACTTCATAAAGATTGTAAACCATTTAAAATGATAGGAAATAAAATATTAGGGCTACCTGTTAAAAATACAGTAAATAGGGCATTTTGAGATAGAAAACATTGTAAAAGTATCATATTTGGTATTAAATCACGTAGAATTAACTAGAGAAAGAGATTATGTATTAGGTATTTAATAAAATTAAGTAATAGTAAAAATGTATTCAATTATATAATGTAAAAATCAGTTATGTAGCGGAAATGCTAGAAATTTAAAACAATGTCTTTTTAATATTAAATTGGCTAAGACATTTCGGATGAAGAAGAAAATAGAACAGTTGATGGATATACGTTGAACAGAACACATCTAAGCCAGCTCTCGCAAAATATTCACATATAGCGAAGGAGTCAAACATGGCGAGAGTCTAACCAAGCCGAATAATTTTGAAATCGCGAATTTTGGAAAAAGTTTAAATAACCACTAACTTCAGTGAAATAAACCAGTACAACACGTGAATTAAACTAATACTGAACAGAAAATTTTGAATTAACTATTAAAACACATAAAAACGATAATCCTGAATAGCGAGACGGAACGTGCCATTATCGACCTTATGGCATAAAGTGAATTATAAAACATTATCCAACACAATTTAACGAGGCGAATCACTGAACACTGATCCAGGACAACTACACTATCACCAGAGGGATTAATCACCGTTGCTGAGACGAGGAAAACTTGGAAAGGCGATATTTATTTGCAGAGAATTCAGCCGAGCCGTCGTCATTTCACATATGCAGTACGAAGCAGCCATTTTGGAATCCCATGATCCTCTGCTGGTCCGCTAGCTTCACATCACAACGTTTGGCTCGAACAAATACTTTAATAAACATTTTAAATTAAATCATATCTTTGTATTTTTAGATAATTAAGCTTGTAATTGTAAGTGTTATACTTTCCAGACTTTGCCCTTTCTCTGACTATATAATATAACAGTTCAAGGAACCTGTAATTAATTTTAATAATTTATATATAAAATAATCGTTCGCCCTGAGAGAACGAGTCGATATTTTAACTGATTGAACAATCGATTTACAATCGATCCTTAATTAATTTGTCAATAAAACTTGGAATTCTGCAAAATTGATTTCTATTTATTTCTAAACCATATAAATGGAATAACATAAGATAATATTTAAATCACGGACTACACGAAAAGCGGCAATTACCAAGGTGGAAGGAGCCTACACTCAGAAGAAGAAGAACCGCGAATCGATTAGTACCGGAGATAATCCTATTAACGCAGAACTTGATTATAATTACACCAAGTGACATAAGTTAATAAAAAATTAAATAAACGAATTAAAATTTACACGAATATAATACAAAAATTAATTAATAAATAATAAATAAGAAAAAAATATATATATATATATGTATAATAATATTTTTTTTTTAATTAAACAAAATTTTTATTTTGTGACAAAAGTACGTTTTATTACAAAATTGGCGCTCACAACAGTGGGGCGTAAAACAAAATAAACTCAAGCAAGTAGGTTTTATTACAAAATGGCGTCCAACTGAAGGGGCTTTAATTAGCGATTGACAGGCCACTATAATTTGCCCAATTCCTAATTTTAGCTTGGCAGCTGTTATCAAGTCAGAAGAATAAGAAAAATGCAACGTCGAGCAACATCGAAGAAACAGGCGGCAGAGGCCGAAAGAGAAATCGATATGGAGGACAAAGAGGCAACTCCGGTAGGAGATTTAGAAGGAAGATTTCCTCCTGCGGAACCGAAACAACCCGCACAACCAGAGGAACAACCCGAGGTACCCACGCAAACAGGGGAATTCAATATACAGGAGAAAGATTCCGAGAAATCCAAAACAATAGAAAATACGAAAGTGGATAAGATGATGGAAATGTTTCTACAAATGAGTAAGAAAATGGATGAAATTGGAGATAGCAATAAGAAAATAGAGGAGAAAATGGATTCCACGAAAGAAGAATTGTGTAAGAAAATGGAGGAAAACAGTAAGAAAATGGATGGTAACGACAAATCGACAAAGGAAGAATTCAAGTCAACAAAGGAAGAATTCAAATCAACCAAGGAAGAATTGGGTAATAAAATTGAAAATACAAATAAGAGAATTGAAGAAAACAGTAAGAAGATGGAAGAGAAGATGGAGGAAAACAGTAAGAAGATGGAAAGTGATAACCAACTGTTAAGGGAAGAATTGAGTAAGAAGATGGATGAAAACGACCAATCCACAAAGGAAGAATTGGGAGAATTAAGTCACAAAATCGAAAAAACCAAAAAGAAAATAGATGAAAACAATAAGAAGATGGAAGAGAAGATGGAGGGGAAGTTGGAAGAATTGAAAGAGGATAACCAACTATTAAGATAAGAATTAAGGGAGGTTAACCAGGAAAATCTGGATAAGTTAGACGAGAGGATAGAGTTGTTAAAGGAAGAGTTGAGCAAGGAAATAAACGATAATAATGAATTCACAACTAAGAAATTCGAAGAAGAAACAATAGGAATCAAACAACAAATTAAAGAAGTTGACGAAAGATGTAGCCAGACCGAGAGAGAAGTACAGGATTTTAAAGAAGAAGTAAACACCAAATTCACTAATATCGAAGAGCACGGTCGAAAGAAGGCGGAAGAAAACAGAAGAGAAACCCAGGAAGAATTAGGGAAGGTACGGAACCAAGTCGCAGAAAGGTGTGACGGTATGGAAGCTGCTATGACGAACATAACCGGTCAAGTACGGTAGAGCCAAGAAGAGATGGAAGTCATTAGGAATAGACCCACTAACATTACGGGTATCCCAATAAATTAAAACCGAGAATGGTTGAATTTCCGCCAATATAAAAGGAAGCCGATGGAGTTCTTGGCCCGAATCGAAGAATACTTTGCCAAACATCGGGGCAATAGGTGGAGTAACAACCGAGAACTGTTGGACGAATCGTTCCGAGAGATGACGGACAATTGGTGGATGGCGAACCGGAGTGAGATCGCGGACTACCAGCAATTCAAAAACCTCTTCAAAGCAAAGTACTAGTCGGAGACAACGCAGAACCAAAACGGGACAACATCTGTCATGGCAGATATAATACCCAAGGAGGTAACACTATGACCGCTTATTTCCTAGGAAAGGTGTGTCTTGCGAAGCATTTGGAACCGGCCATACCAGAAGAATGCCTAGTGAACAAGCTGTCATACCATTACGATGAAGACATAATAAGAGCGAGAAGGGGTAGCCAGATAAAGACGGTGCAAGCGATGACCGAATTGTTGGAAAACTATGAGAATGAAGATTACTGTCGGCAAAGTAGAAGGAGGAATGATCGGCCGGAACCAAGAAATAATCAGTACCCCAATAACAGTAATAACCATAATGGGAATAACTACCAAGGGAACCGCAACAATTCAAATTATTATAATAATAATAACCACAATAATAATAATAATAATAATTTCCAGAATAGCCAAAATCCTAATAGGAATAACAACAACTACCCGAGTAATCGAAATAATTATTACCAGAATCCAAATAATTATAATAGTCAGAGAAATCCCAACCAAAATAATACCGAACGGTATTACAATAATAATCGGGGTTACCAACAAAATAACAACCACAATAACAATAGGATTTCCCGACCCAGAGTAAATTTCATACGGGCCGAAGACGATAGTCAACGAAGATATAACCATCAGCGGCGGAACAGTTTCCACGATTATGAAGATCGACGGAGAAACGGAGAACGTGATGGTCCATGGTACAATCAACCTAGACGAAGTACCAGTTTAGATGATTCCGAACGGCAACCAAACCAAGAACACTCATTTGACCGTCGCACTGAGCGACAGGAACCCGCTCCAAGTTCCCAGACTGACACCTCGGTCGGAACTAATAATAATAACAATGAAAATAATAATTTAAACAGGAGGAGGCAGTGATGAATGATCACGACCCTTCACTGCTCCTATCTCCTGGGTATCAACAAGAGTTGCAAGGTGCAACTGAAACTAATAATATTACAATCATTAGGTGTAACTATCTCAAAAATATCCGAGACGAACTATTGGAGGAGAACGACACCAGCCTCGATAGTCCAAATAACGAGATAATATACATAAACGCGGAAGTAGAAGGAATTTTCGCCCAATTAATGATTGATACAGGTGCGAAAGTATCCATAATTAACACTATTGAATTAGAAAGAATCCAACAAGAATGTGGTAGAACATTGCCAATATTACCGGTGAATAACATTGTATTAATAGGTGCCACTGGTCGCCAAAACAAAACAATAAGAAAGCAAGTTTCAGTAAACGTTATTAGCAAGGTATAGCTATAAATATGGTATTTTTAATTGTGACAGGATTGCCCTTTAATATACTGGTGGGATGCGACGTACTAAGGAGGAACTCCGCTATCATCGATTTGCGCACAGAAAGAGTATCACTGTTTACAGAAGGTATAACGTGGACGGCTGATTTAGTAGGTAGCGAGACAATACCTCCCAGCAATATCCACCAACAACTTCGGAACATAAATTATATAGAAAAAACTCCATAATTAACCCTATAATATAAAATAACACGGACGAAAATTTATGGTCACAAAAAATACAGGAAATAAGGGATTTCCGGGGCGGAATCACAAGTGAAAAATTACCTATACACCAAGCAAATAAGTTAATAAGTATATACGAGAAGTATCGCTCAGTATTTTCAGATGAACCCGGTAAGGTAAAAAATTACCAATGCAAACTTAAATTTAGAGAAACAGTGGAGTTTAACCGGAAGTCATATCCCATCGCGCATTCACGAAAGGAGGCTGCAAGAGCCGAAATAAACAAAATGATCAGTAGTGACATCATAGAGAGTAGCCAGTCTCCATTCACTAGCCCTATCGTGGCTATTCCTAAGAAAAACGGCCAAGTCCGGCTCTGCTTGGATGCGCGCGAGATAAACAAAATGATCATAAATGACAGAACATCGCCCGGTGAGATAGAAGAAATCTTGAAACGATTCCACGGTACCAAGTACATTAGTACCTGGGACACGGTATGCGGTTACTGGCAGGTGGAGTTGCACCCACAGAGTCGTCAGTATCTGGCATTCATATTCGAGGGGCGCAATTACCAATTCAAGAGATTGCCCTTCGGACTCGTGAATTCAGTAGCCATCTTTGTGGCCTGCATGGACCAGATACTTGGACAGGAAGCACTTCAGTTTACCACCGTGTATGTAGACGATCTACTGATTACCTCAGAAACTTGGGAGGAACACTGCTACCGAGTGGAACACGTACTTGAGAAATTGGCTATAAATAATATCACTCTTAAATTAGAAAAATCCAAGTTCATAGCAAGAGAAGTCCAGTTCTTGGGGTTTAATTTGGATGACCAAGGAATACCACCGTCATCAGAAAAGGTGGAAGCAATCCAGAAATTCCCTAAACCAAAGAATAGAAAACAATTACAGTCATTTCTGGGACTCTGTAATTATTACAGGAAGTTCCAGGAACAATATTCAGAATTAACAGCTAAGTTTCAACAACAATTATCCTCCAAAAACAAATGGATTTGGGGTCAAGAGCAGGACGTGAATTTTCAACTCATTAAGGACCAGTTTTTAAAAACCATAATACTTCACCACCCAAATTTTAAACAACCTTTTTTTCTTAAACTGCGATGCCAGCAACATCAGCCTAGGAACGAAATAGTATCAAGAAGATGAGAAGGGTCAACATCTAGTGATTAGCTTTGCGAGTCGGACTTTAAATCAATGCGAAGGGAACTACAATGTCACCGAAAAGGAATTACTGAGTGTAGTATTCGCTTGTGGAAATTCCGTATCTATATCTTGGGTTACCCAGTTACAGTCCGAACAGACCATAAATCTATATCGTTTCTACGGAGATGCAAATTGAGTCACGGCAGACTGACCAGGCGGATACTTGCCCTGCAAGATACATCCCGGGGAAAAAGAATGTTGTAGCGGACGTGTTATCACGTATTAATGTGGAAAATCAAACTTTTGAGGGAGAGAAGGAGAGCATACTAAAGATCTACCACATTATTAGCACCAGATCCGATTTAGCTAGCAGCATTATTAATAAACATTAGCATCCACCAGCAATCTGACCCGAAGTTGAAAAACATACAAAATCGATTGGAAGAACAAGATGAAACAGTAGCTCAATTTTACCAGATGAATAAAGGAATATTATTTGTTAAAACTTCATTAAATCAAGAGACCTGGAAGGTGATTATTCCCACCAATATTGAAAAGGAAATAATAGTAGATTATCATATACGGTATGGCCATATGGGCGCCTTGAAGGTAATAAAGGCACTCGAAGAGAGCTGTCACATAAAGAATATAAACCGGAAGGTGAGACGGTACATCAAATCTTGTCATATTTGCCAACTGGTGAAAACTAACAACGAGAAGAAGGAAGGCATGATGATACCGATAACATCCAAGACGAAGTTAGAGAAGGTGTTCTTAGACATCTGCGGACCATTTCCCCGTAGTGGCGGTCGACACCGATATAAATACCTAATAATAATAATGGACCATTTCACGAAGTTTACAAAGCTATACCCGGTCAATCGTGAAACTACTCTAAAAATTCTGGGAGTAATAACAGAACTATATATTCCAAACATAGGGAAACCATCTTCGATCATAACGGATCATGGCACACAATTTAAGGGGAGAAAATGGCGGGATACTTATTGTCACTCGGTATTAGAACGTACAAAACATCGGTCTACCACCCGAGTAGCAATCCGGCAGAGAGGGTGTTAAGAGAAGTGGGGAGGTTATTGAGGACTTATTGTCACCATCAGCAGAAAAAATGGCAAGAATATCTAGTAGCCACAGAGAAATTCCTCAACTTAGCATACCATCCAGCTATCGGAATTACCCCATACTCCGCCATGTACGAGAAACCACCCCCACGAGAGATCACAGAAATCATAGCGTTCCCCATGAATCACGGTTATAAATTCGACAAGGTAAAATTCTATAACAAGGTGGCCGAAGGCCAGGAGAAGCGGCGAACCAAGTATCAGAAGGCGATTGGGAAGATAATTACATATAAACTAGAAGAAAAGGTACTGCTGAAAAATCAAGAACTACCCAGCACGCTAGAAGGAATAATGAAGAAGTTATTGCTACTGTATACAGGACCATATATAGTATCCAAAATAAATAACAATAACACATATGAAATAAAGGAGATGGTTTCAGGAAAAATCAAAGGCGTGTATAACCAGGCTTCCTTAAAAAGATATTACGAGTAGTGAATTTGAATAAAATATTATAAAAAATTCTAAAAAGAAAGTAAGAACAACTTACGAATAATTATTTATGAACTTTAATTTTGGAAATAAAGAAATGGAATTTAGAATTATTATAAAAATTCTAAAGAGAAAGTAAGAACAACTTACAAACACTTATTTATGAAACTTTAATTTTGGAAATAAAGAAATAGATTTTTGAATTAATATAAAAAATTCTAAAACAAAGTAAGAACAACTTACGAATAACTATTTATGAAACTTAATTTTGGAAATGAAGAAAAGGAATTTTGAGAAATTTACAAAATTTTAAAAAGAGTTAAGATCAACTTACAACAAGTATTTACTGAAATGATTTGAATGGAATAATAAAACCACAAAACCTAGAAGGAAGTAGGAACCACTTACAACCGATTATTTATGAGAAATAATTTGGAATGGAAGAATTTGAATTTAGAATGACCACTACAAAGTAATATCAACTTATCACAATTATTAACCGCATTTAATATTAAGTAATTATTGAATTACCAAACTCTAAAAAACTATAAGGACAACTGATACAAATACAATGAATAAACTTGTTTTGGAATGAAAATAATAAAACCTTTACAAAATACAAATAGAAGCAATGACCACATAAATAATATAATTAAGGAATTAATTTGGATGAAAACAAGAGTGAAATAATTTTTTGAAAAGAATAAATAAATAATATAACTATGATCATAATTTGAATTTCAATAATAATAAAGACAATTAGAAGAAGATGCTATATTGTAGCATGCCAGATTATCCACATTATAATGAATGAAAAATGATCATAAATAAATTTAAAATAAAATGAAATCAAGGAAAAATCCAAATACAAACAAATAAGTACCACAGTAAAATGCAATCATAATTTAAGGAAATAAAAATAAATTAAAAACAACTAAGCAACACCTATGAGTAATGAAAAATACACCAAAAACTAAAATAAAGTAAGGAAATATCCAGGTAGGATAGGAGTAAGTAAGGAAACACCCCAGAACAAACCGACACCCCTAATATAAGGACCATTTTTGAAGAAACAAGGTAGGATAGGAGTAAGTAAGGAAAAACCCAGAACAAACCGATATCCCGAGCTAACAAATAAGAAGAATAACTGAAAAGAAAAATAACTGAGATAGAAATATTAACAAATCTGATCAAATACAAAGTGAGGTATCCAAGGATGTTTTTTAATAGTCGAAAAATAGACTATTCTTGTATAATTTTTATTAATGACTGTCTATAGATAATTCCAGCAGTATTATTATGTTTTGAGCAGCGATGAATTTCCTCTGATCTCAATGAGTAGTGTAGTATGGCCAGCAGAGTATATGTAGCCACAAGTGCCTCTCTGAACTGCCCCAGCTCACGTGTTAGGGAATGTTAGGGAATGAATATCCCAAGGATAAAACACCCAGTTAAGGAAGAAATAAAGGTAAATAATAATAAACCTCAAATAACAATAACTAACAAGGAAAAATCAATTTAAGAAAAAAAAACCTAAGCTCAAGTGTGAAGAAGCAAAGATAGAAATGGAAAGGAAGACTAGAAATATAATAACTAAAAAATATCATAAGCAATTATTTCATACATACTCAAGGTATGGTCTGAACTAATCACTTCTGGAGGAGAGCAATCTGTAGCATGACAGATTATCCACATTATAATGAATGAAAAATGATCATAAATAAATTTAAAATAAAATGAAATCAAGGAAAAATCCAAATACAAACAAATAAGTACCACAGTAAAATGCAATCATAATTTAAGGAAATAAAAATAAATTAAAAACTACTAAGCAACACCTATGAGTAATGAAAAATGCACCAAAAAACTAAAATAAAGTAAGGAAATACCCAGGTAGGATAGGAGTAAGTAAGGAAAAAACCCAGAACAAACCGACACCCCTAATATAAGGACCATTTTTGAAGAAACAAGGTAGGATAGGAGTAAGTAAGGAAAAACCCAGAACAAATCGACATCCCTAATAACAGGACTGAAAATGGAAGAAACCACGAAGTAGAATAAAATCAAGTAGGGAAATACCCAAAGCAAACCCAGTAATAAGAAAAAACCAAACCCCAAAAGAAAGTATAATTAACTAATGAAGGTATAACACCAAAAAATAAAAATATATGTAAAGAAGATATAAACAAAAGTGACTAATGGTAGGATATTATTATGAAAACAGAGTATAAAAATGTTTCTAAGTGAGGGCCACTCTTTATCTAATAACATTTATTAAAATGAAAATAAGAGCAGGCAATAAATCAGTGAAGTGACAAAGGGCACATCCCCAAAATAAAATAAAAACAGCCAAGACTGCATAAATTTAATTTTAAGAATTACTTTAAATAATGAAGGGACAGATGTGTTATTTATTTCAAGGTCAAAGAACTCTATACTTAAATGTTGGAAATAGAGCATTATGTTTTTGTTATTCTTAAATATTTACTATGTTTAATAGTATCCGTCAAGGCTAAGTGTCTGAGATGGAATACAATTCTTTTATTATAAGATATTCATTATATGTTTACCAGTATTAATCAAGATTGAAATGTCTGAGTTAGAGTACAACTCTTTTGTTTTCAAATATTTATTATGTATTAATAGTATGGATTCAATACTAAATGTTAATGTAGTTAAGTAAGAGAATTTTAATTAAGATTATATGATAATAGAAAGTCAGAAGGGGTATAAGCAAGCTGTATTAGTCATAAAACATTATATGTGAACAAATCTAAAATCTGGACAAATGGTAAATCTCAACAACATTATAATTAATGAATAGGTCAAGTAAATTAATTAAACTGATGAAATTTGTATAATGTAAATTAGACACAGGGTATTATAACTGAAACTATACTTTAGAAAGATATTGGAAAAAATGCAAATGTAATAACAGAAAAATCAAAGGTGGGAGTCCCAAATTAAAGAATAATATTTAAAAAAGATAACTAATTCATAAAATTACAAGGAATTAAGGAAAGATAAACATTTTATTTCAATCAGGGATCTTGTTCGATAATAAATAACTTCATAAAGATTGTAAACCATTTAAAATGATAGGAAATAAAATATTAGGCCTACCTGTTAAAAATACAGTAAATAGGGCATTTTGAGATAGAAAACATTGTAAAAGTATCATATTTGGTATTAAATCACGTAGAATTAACTAGAGAAAGAGATTATGTATTAGGTATTTAATAAAATTAAGTAATAGTAAAAATGTATTCAATTATATAATGTAAAAATCAGTTATGTAGCGGAAATGCTAGAAATTTAAAACAATGTCTTTTTAATATTAAATTGGCTAAGACATTTCGGATGAAGAAGAAAATAGAACAGTTGATGGATATACGTTGAACAGAACACATCTAAGCCAGCTCTCGCAAAATATTCACATATAGCGAAGGAGTCAAACATGGCGAGAGTCTAACCAAGCCGAATAATTTTGAAATCGCGAATTTTGGAAAAAGTTTAAATAACCACTAACTTCAGTGAAATAAACCAGTACAACACGTGAATTAAACTAATACTGAACAGAAAATTTTGAATTAACTATTAAAACACATAAAAACGATAATCCTGAATAGCGAGACGGAACGTGCCATTATCGACCTTATGGCATAAAGTGAATTATAAAACATTATCCAACACAATTTAACGAGGCGAATCACTGAACACTGATCCAGGACAACTACACTATCACCAGAGGGATTAATCACCGTTGCTGAGACGAGGAAAACTTGGAAAGGCGATATTTATTTGCAGAGAATTCAGCCGAGCCGTCGTCATTTCACATATGCAGTACGAAGCAGCCATTTTGGAATCCCATGATCCTCTGCTGGTCCGCTAGCTTCACATCACAACGTTTGGTTCGAACAAATACTTTAATAAACATTTTAAATTAAATCATATCTTTGTATTTTTAGATAATTAAGCTTGTAATTGTAAGTGTTATACTTTCCAGACTTTGCCCTTTCTCTGACTATATAATATAACAGTTCAAGGAACCTGTAATTAATTTTAATAATTTATATATAAAATAATCGTTCGCCCTGAGAGAACGAGTCGATATTTTAACTGATTGAACAATCGATTTACAATCGATCCTTAATTAATTTGTCAATAAAACTTGGAATTCTGCAAAATTGATTTCTATTTATTTCTAAACCATATAAATGGAATAACATAAGATAATATTTAAATCACGGACTACACGAAAAGCGGCAATTACCAAGGTGGAAGGAGCCCACACTCAGAAGAAGAAGAACCGCGAATCGATTAGTACCGGAGATAATCCTATTAACGCAGAACTTAATTATAATTACACCAAGTGACATAAGTTGATAAAAAATTAAATAAACGAATTAAAATTTACACGAATATAATACAAAAATTAATTAATAAATAATAAATAAGAAAAAAAAAATATATAATAATATTTTTTTTAAATTAAACAAAATTTTTATTTTGTGACAAAAGTACGTAATATTACAATATATATATATATACTGCTAATGATTTCGAGGTTCGGTCATTAATTATGAAAACTCAGTTTTGCGACGTTTCGAGATTTATTCTTCTCATAATCATGCCTACAACATTAAAATATAGTCTTACTAATTATATTATTTGTAAGTGTGTATGGTGTGTGTAAAGTCATACATTACAATATCTATTTACTTACATTAACTGTGAGATGAGCTACAGCAACCACATTACACTAAACACTATCACTGTTCCATACTTATACACATATAACACATTACATTTGTATAGTGTTAGCGTTATGAAGTTATCTGACAGACTGCCAGCGATATAAAATTTTAATAGTACCTTAACTAGTAAGTTGTTCAGTATTCCTATAACCTGTAAACCATTGTCCATTTTTAAAAAGAGTGAATAAGATTAGAATAGCACTTGCTAAGACTTTGTACGTCCGTTTTCTTGTTAACTGAAAGGTGTTTATTCTTCTCTATTGTTAGCATTTCTAAGAATTGCCGTTTAAAGTGATTACTTTCTGCATGAATTACTTTAGCTTTATGAAACTGAAACGAGTGACCGTGTGTACGGGCGTGTTGTGTTAGGGCCGTGGGATCAGGTCTGTTAGTATTTACTTTCTGGCAGCTATATTTATGTTGATAAATACGTCTTTTGAAATACTGTTCAGAACAACCGTAATATTTTTTTCCACAGTTTTCTTCACACGGTATTTCATATATTATGTTGGATCTTAGTTCTATTTCATCCCTGTCTTTAGTATGCGTAAAACATTTGTTATTGATAGTGTTAACTTTTTTGAAAGCTATTTTTGTATTGTGATTAGCATTAGTGAGGATCTTGGAAAGTCTTTCTGATAATGATTTGACATATGGAAGGGAAAAATATTTTTTATTTGTAGTAGTGTTATCTTGATTACTGGATGTTGTATTCTGTCCTACAGGTGTATTACCATTTATTTGGTTATTACCATTTACTTAGACGCGACTAATAACCAAATAAATGGTAATACACCTGTAGGACAGAATACAACATCCAGTAATCAAGATAACACTACTACAAATAAAAAATATTTTTCCCTTCCATATGTCAAATCATTATCAGAAAGACTTTCCAAGATCCTCACTAATGCTAATCACAATACAAAAATAGCTTTCAAAAACGTTAACACTATCAATAACAAATGTTTTACGCATACTAAAGACAGGGATGAAATAGAACTAAGATCCAACAGAATATATGAAATACCGTGTGAAGAAAACTGTGGAAAAAAATATTACGGTTGTTCTGAACAGTATTTCAAAAGACGTATTTATCAACATAAATATAGCTGCCAGAAAGTAAATACTAACAGACCTGATCCCACGGCCCTAACACAACACGCCCGTACACACGGTCACTCGTTTCAGTTTCATAAAGCTAAAGTAATTCATGCAGAAAGTAATCACTTTAAACGGCAATTCTTAGAAATGCTAACAATAGAGAAGAATAAACACCTTTCAGTTAACAAGAAAACGGACATACAAAGTCTTAGCAAGTGCTATTCTAATCTTAGTCACTCTTTTTAAAAATGGACAATGGTTTACAGGTTATAGGAATACTGAACAACTTACTAGTTAAGGTACTATTAAAATTTTATATCGCTGGCAGTCTGTCAGATAACTTCATAACGCTAACACTATACAAATGTAATGTGTTATATGTGTATAAGTATGGAACAGTGATAGTGTTTAGTGTAATGTGGTTGCTGTAGCTCATCTCACAGTTAATGTAAGTAAATAGATATTGTAATGTATGACTTTACACACACCATACACACTTACAAATAATATAATTAGTAAGACTATATTTTAATGTTGTAGGCATGATTATGAGAAGAATAAATCTCGAAACGTCGCAAAACTGAGTTTTCATAATTAATGACCGAACCTCGAAATCATTAACAGTATAATAATACGGTCGATAATTAACATTCCTATATATATATATATATATATATATATATATTGCGACAATACAAGCAAAGGCAGTAATGCGCAGACATAATATATTATAAATATTTAAGTTAGTTTCAATAATATATAATAGACGAGCAGGTGTGAGATTGGAAGCTGGCTTTCAAGCTGGAACCAACAGGTAAACATCACGCGATTACCACTGCATGTGTGTATACAAGTAAATAATGTGGGTGTGTGTGAAGCCTGTCTGATCCTGAAAGTTGCAATCTCACCCCCCAAGTCAATGACAAATTAAGAAAATAATTATTTTTAAGAAAACCATAAATGTAAGTGAGAAGGTAAAAACTTCTAAAAATGTGTAAAAATCGGACACGAGTGCAGTGCGAATTTTACGTAATTCGGACAATCAATGCGAATCCAGTGCGATCTTTAATGCATCATAATTATACTAGTAGTGTGAGCATCATGATAATTGCACATCTCATAAGTCATTAAATGAGACACTATTTTATCGCCGTGAAATCCGTGTTAAACAGTGCGATTGGCAAAAAAGTGCAATTTTGTGAAATGAGACGAGAGTGGGGGCTATAATGCGATATTTCAAATGTCGACAGGCTGATTCCTGAATCGACATGTGCAGTATTCTGGGTGGATATAAATAGAAGCCCAGGAGAGACGAACGTTCTTCTCTAACAAACCACAGTCGCGGCAGTACGCTATGCCGGTCCGAGACGCGAATTTTTTAAACTATTTTGGACGAAGTTAGACGAGAAATGTAACATCAGTACGATTTTTGTAGCTGAACTTATAAAGTATTACGGTAATGTTTTTTAATTTTAAGTAATAAAAACAATAATAAAGAAATACCGTAACGAAGAAATCGTCGGACGTCTACAAGCAGTCGGCAGCTAAGAACATCAACTCCTGACAGAGTACGAAAGCACGACTAGCAGAGTAAGGAGATGCAGAGGACTAGAGACGTTTCTATAATAACGGCTACAGATCCAGAGCAACATGTCATCATAGTCTACAGCAGCCAATGTACCATGGAGGACGAGAGACGAGAGGACGAGCAGTGAGGACAAGAGGACATCCAGGAGGATCGGACCGAAGGAATCACTGGAGGACATGGGACAACTCTGCGGAATTTAAGGTGACGAAAAACCAATACATAATTTTCAAAGAGAAAGACATTAAAAGACTGTAATAAAAAAAAGAGAAAACAAAGACAAAACATTTTTGTAAGCGTAAATAATAAGTATGTAGATAGAGATAAAATTCAATGTAATTCATATGTAATCAGAAAATTATTTAATTATTTTTCGTAATGAACGTAACGTAGAGTCATTGAAATTAGTAATTAAATTATGTAAATTTTTCTTAATAAAAGCACATAACGTAGAGTCATTGAAATTAGAAATTAAATTATGTAAATTTTTCTTAATAAAAGCACATAACGTAGAGTCATTGAAATTAGTAATTAAATTATGTAAAATTTTCTTAATCAAAGCACATAACATAGAGCCATTGAAATTAATAAATTAAATGTGTTAAAATGATTTTAAAGCCATAGAAAGGTATGAAGAAAATATAGAATAAGAATGTAGTAATAATTTTTAAAGAAGCACACATTTAGACTGAGCAAGCAAGAAATCTTAATATAATAAAGAAAAGTTTAAATACAATTAATGACATAATATCTAGAATTTAAGATATGTTTGTAATGTTAACACGAATAGTAAAGACACTTTGAAACCATAGATAATGGATATCATATGGCGTATTGATCATGATTTTTGTAATATTATATTTTTTTTATGTTTGTTTCAAATAATAAATGAAGCATATTACGATTCATAAAAAGAGTTACTTCTTATTATAATTACACCTGAACCCCAATTACACATACACGTTATTTATATTGTTATAATTTTATTACCCGTCAACGTGTGGCACGACACGCATACATCTAATAACGTTGTATCGTTGTAATATATATATATATATATATATATATATATATATATATATATATATTGTAAGGCAACAGAAATGCGGTCCCCGACGTTACATAAAGAAAGATATTAAAAATAGAATAGGGAAGTAAATATTTATACCCCATACTAATACAAGGGTCAGATAAATAAATTCATCATTGTATAAAAATAATAAGAATGCAAGGTAGTAATAGTAATAAAAAATAAACATGTAATAAAGACAATAGTGATAAGTCTCAATGTTCAGTGAGAGGTAAATAAATAAAAAATATTGATAAAAAATTGTAAGAAAGAAAACTAATATTGACTATTTTAAAGTAATTGATGGTATGAAAATAGATAAGAATGAGTCAATAATGTACGTTATAAGTTAATCTAAAATAATGATTATGAATTGTATAATGTTATGTTGTTATCATAAATATGATGTTAAAGTTTGTGTTATCATATGAAAGCTTACTTGTTGATATAATATCAAATAATGAAGTAATACGTATTATTCGTTTACTGTTGTAGAACTGTGATGAAAATCAGTTATTGAGTATTAATTAATTTCATTTTTTCTTATGTGTGATCTATAGGTCAAGATAAAGTTATTGTTAGATATCATAAAGATAATTATTTGTGTACATGTACGTAGTTAAAAGTTGATTATGTTTGTAAACTTATATAAAAAGGCTATAGTTGTTAACAAGTTAAATTCAAAGGTAGATCAAGGTATAATAATAGGCCTAACAGCCAATAACACTGTATAATAACTCAGAGCAGAAAGGTTAGGTAAAGAATTTAATAATAAATACTAAATATAATTCAATGAGTTAGTAAAAACCAATAATAAGTAATAATAAATAATAAACAAACTAAATATAAACAAATTATGATAATGCCATAGTGCAATGATATCGATAGATAATGTTTGATATCGGAAAAATAATAATTATTAAAAGAAACAGGCTAAGAGTGAAAAACCAGCAGAATATACAGAAATTAGTAAACAAGCTATAAATAAGATTATATTTTGATATAATGGAAGTTTAATAAGGAATTATTTTGATGAGTGGAAGAATAATATATGAAATTATCACTATATAACAAAACATTGAATAAGAATAAAAAATTTGTTGCTATAGAGCTCTATAATATATCCTTTTATAGATCCTTAGTTGCTAGGGACGACAAAATGAATATAATTTGTTGATTTTGATGTAATTTATGACATGAACGAGAAGAGATTAACAACGAGAGACGGTCTATTAAATACTAAATTAATATAAATTATAAAATACGTCAACATTCTCAATAAATAAAGGACTAATTACCATAATTTGGGCCAAATAAACATTAACCAAATTGTCTAATTGTATAATACAAAACGATAATAAGTGATTGAATTCAAAGGAATGACTTGGATTGCCCAATATCAGATCATGAAACGAATGTTAATTTAATGAAGTAATAAAACCAGATAAAGAACTACCTGAGTAAGGATTTAATCCTATAAACCAAACGAAATTAGAATAACCATCAAATCACATTGGACATCGCAGTTTACACCATACAATAGAAAAACGTATTTGGATCCAGAGTTTGTCGAAGCACGTAATCACAATTTTGGCCGTTGGTGAACAAAAGGAGCGGTATTTCTGCATCAACTCAGGACCAAGGATTCCACTTTATTAAAACTTTGAAGACAAGACTGAAGAAAATCATCTCATCGGCGTTTGATACTGAACGACAACTAACAAGGTTAGAAGCGAACAGCCTTCCCGAGTCGCATGGCCCAGCGAACGGTAAAAACTTCAATTATATAAATAATATTAAATAAAATAACGCTTTAATCTTGTAATATCTTGCATTCCTATTTATGTATTTTTTATCTTCCCCGCAGTTGAAAGAACCTTCACACCCTGTATCTAAATAAATTATAAAATCTATCATAACTGAATTTAATATAAAACATAGTACCGATCGATAATCGATTAACTCAGACGTATAGCCTTTTCGTATATCAAGTAAGAACAATCTTATTGGATGTTAAAATATTTGAACTAATAAAGAACCATTGTATAATTTCAAGATCTTATCATTTATGTATTAATTAATGAAGTGTGAATAAGAATTACACGGATAGAGAGTATAACAACTAATCACCATACGCGGTGGGTTAACCTCTAAATTTCATTTGTCTTGGAACTGCAGCGTTTGTTGCGGACTTCTCAGATACCAAAGAGAGGAGAATTACATACGAAATTTATCTAATTCTCTGCAAGGCAGAATAGGCTTGAGCGGAATTTTTGAATAGCACCCTACATACATAAGTCTCATTCACACCAACACTTTTAGATTAAATAGAGAGATAAGATAGTCATAATTAACTATATTACTATATCTATTAAACCAAGGTATATAAGAATTTGGCACATTAAATAATCAAAGAGAGGAAGGAAAGAGAGGTACGTACTCGGTGAGTAACAATAAATATATATATATATATATATTTCAATCACTTTCTGCTACAGTCCGTTTCTTGAAGTATATAATACTTTAATATTTATAACTAAATTTACCTCAAGATATACTTTTTTCCTTTAGGAACATGTTTCGAGAGTTCTTGTCCTCTCATCTTCAGCCTTCGCCATCTTGTTTCTGGTGAAGCCAACACACAAATACTTCACCAGAAACAAGATGGCGAAGGCTGAAGATGAGAGAACAAGAACTCTCGAAACATGTTCCTAAAGGAAAAAAGTATATCTTGAGGTAAATTTAGTTATAAATATTAAAGTAATATATATATATATAATTACATGCAATGAAAATAATTTTACAGATACTTGCAATTAATAGAGAGGTTAGAATTAAATAAAAGAAATTTCGACGATATATTTCACTATTATCAAAATGTTCTTCTAGTCTTTAAAATAATCACTCTCACTAACAGTGAGTCTTATTTCAACAATATATATATATATATATATACCATAGAAGTTTCACTTCTTGGGCGTGTACACAAGTTAGTGATTTTTTGAAAAACATTACAGGTGGCGCAAAATACAGCAAGTGGGACTAACCCAGGAATATAAAAATGAAGAAAGTTCAATAGGAATATGGCTGAGACATATATTTGGACTACCATTTCTTCCGGCATCCAAGGTAGGAGACTGCTTCGTTGAAGATTTTATAAGCGAAAAACCACAAGTGGATCAGTTTTTAGATTATTTAGTGGAAAATTATATCGAAAGTGACTATATTTTCCCCGACAATATGTGCTGCAAAAACAGCAAGTATTTTAAGGACCACAAATGCATGTGAATCATTTCATTCAAAGTTTAAAAGTGAAAATTTATCGTTTCATCCAAATATTCATTCATTTTTAAAAGTTTTATTAGATATGCAGACAGATACCTACATTAAGTTAAATTCTATAAAGAGGAATGACAAAAGATATGTAAGACGCGAAGTTTTATTACGGCAACAATTTATACAACAAAAATTGCTCAGTTAGACAGAGATCAAATATCTAGATATAATTTTGTAAAATGTGTTTCATATAAATTTGGAAAAATTGAGTTATCTTAACTAAAAATAAAAATTTAAGTGTCTTGAAAATGTGTTTTTTTTTAGTTTGATTACACAATCTTCCCCAGGTATAACACTGAGCGCAGCTCGAGTGTCTCTTGAAGGACCTTCGCAGGTATAAGAAATGGTGAGCGCAGTTCGGGTGTTGGATTAACGGTCTGTTAGGCATGTGAGCGCAATTCAGTTGCACCGGTTGCTATAGTAATGTTCTGCATTTCGTCGCCTGTTCTGTTTTCAAGACTGCACGGTGCAACATCAACCATGGTACTAGAACCAACTGAATCTTGTAAGTGTACTTTGACACTTTCACAGTTTGAAGTACTCACGTCGTTAACTTTACTGTATTTATCAACTGTCTCGTCGCTAATAGCATTCATTTTATGATCGCAAGTTGATTCCTTGTTAATTGTAATATTTCGACACTCAGGGTTCGATTTTCCTTGAATAAAAGACTTCATAAACTCTTTGGAACTTGTAGTTCTTAATTTTACATTAAGAAAATCTTATATTCCTATAGTTCTTAAGGAACAGTCATATCAAAGAAACAAGTTGTTTGTAGTTTTATAAACTGAAAACAATTTTTTCAAGTCTATGCTCACCTCTGCACACACAACATCGATCGTTCGAACGACGGCGCCTTCACAAAGAACAAGATGGACAGCGTTCCTAGTGGCAGACTCTGACGAAGCTTATAATAAGCGAAAACTGGTTCAGGCTACAAAATGTAAAATGTTTACCAATAAAAAACTTAGTGTTCCGAGTTAGTAGTTTTAATAGTTAATTAACACGTCATAGACAACAAAATCCAAGAATTCGTCAGTTTTCCACGGTTCCCTATTTCTACAGGATTACGGAGCACGAAGCTAGAGGTAACTTCCCGCATACGTATAACTTATCCAGTCTGTGATAGTACAGGAAGACATATCGAACTTGTCAGCGGAAAAACGTTGTGATTGTATATTCTTTCACTCAAGCGTAGGATATATAGAGGATGTGGAGGGGGTGAGGGGAAAAGGTAGACGTTTAAAGCTAAGTAGTAAAAAGCACAGGAAGTTTACTGCAAGCTACTGAAAGCTATTTGAAAATAATGAGTGTACTGATTGTACCACAGTTTAATGAAAGAGGAAAAAATGCGTGGATTAAGTGTAAAAAGACCCAAAAGGTTTTTACACTAACTATTCTACTTTTTATGTCTACAATGATTTTTACATTATTGCAACTCAAGCATTCATTCAGTACTTTACAATTAAATATATCAATTCATACATTTGTTCGAAGATGTGTACATAATAATGTGTTTTGATGTTCTGTGTCTCTGCAATAAATTCAACCCTGGGTGTATTTGCCCAATGTGAAAATACCCAGGTTAGAAAGTTTTACTACTGTGAGTACCACGATCAAAACGACAAAGCATGTGTGTACACCCCGAGCGCTACATGTGGTGCGCGTGCTGGAGTAGATGCAAGTGTGCGCCTTGCACTGACCCCAACACGCAGACTGCACGTGGGACATGTGTCGCCTCAAGCGGTGCGAGGTGTGAGTCTGTACGCTCGGGCGTTGCATGCGTGTGCGCGCACAAATGCGTGCTGGAATCAATGCAAGCTGCGCGCCAACACGCAAACTGCACGCCAGCATGTGTCCGCCAGACGGGTGTGTGTGAGTGTGATGCCCGTGTCTTGATAGCAGCAATCAAAGCATGAATTAGCAAATAACCCCATTACCTCGAGTATTTCACAGTGGGTAAACAGACGAGATGGATTTATTTGCAAGGACACCAAAAAATACGTCTGTAATCGTTGACAGTCTGAATTAAAATAAATAAAATCGTTAATTTTGATCAATTGCTTAAAAACAACCAATTTATTGGAGTATGAATGGCCTATCCCGCTAATGTTAAATTTGCTAACTTCATGACCCATTTTCTCAAGCAACTTAACTTCATGCAACTTAATGAAACTTTTGCAGGTCACTTATACATGCTTCGTGTACTTACTCCTCTAGTTTGATTGACGTACATATTCTAGGAGTTAGGATAGAATTTTTTTTCTGTTGTATTTTTTTTTACATTTTACCTTAAATTTTTGTGCATTGTACTGCAAATATACAAGCTATCTCTACCATTCTAGAGGTATAGTATCAGAAGGGTATTATAAATGAACTGTGGAAAAATCAAGAGTCTATCTTTTATAGTTCCTGAGAAAACGGGTTATTTGTCTGAAAAAGATACGTTTTTCAGGAATTGCAATTAAAAATTAATTTAAATAAAAACTCACTTTTTAATAGAAACAACAGCTAAACCCTCCAGCACTGTAGTCTTCATCATCTTCTGCGTTGTCCGAGTGCCTCCTCTTCCTCCTCCTCAAAGATCTTGCCTCCTTGGACACTTTTTGGGCTTGTAGCTCTGCCTTGTCGATTCGCTCCTTGTCCAGTTCCTTCAGTACGGCTCGCGTATTCCAGCCAGTCTTCACTCCCAGCTCCTCCAAGACTTTCAGTCTACCAGCATGACCATCATTAAATGTGATGACACCATCATACACACCAAGCTTCAATGTATGGTACCCCGCAAATACATTTTTATGTACTCTTGTCCACACTACATTGTTGAATGACTCATTCACATTTTGTTTTCCCTGTCAGAGATTTCTTCAGTAGATCTGGATTTGCCAAATCTCTATAAACTGGCTTTATAGCCAACATAACAGCCTCAGGTAAAGAGTTCTTGTGGGTAAACTTATCTAAAGTTCCAGCTGCTTCAGCTTTTTTATATTTACACCACTCGCCTGAACAAAGGTTGTAGATCGGCTTGTCATCTGTTGATATTTTATGGAAAAAGGTTGCCCACACAGCCTTTTTCATACCATCTAGGTTATTTTCGTTGCTTCTTATGGCTTGACCATAGTATTCTGATAGTTGATTGATGGTATTGTATAGCAGACGACCCCTAATAGTCTTGCCATCAGACAGCGGTGTCTTCGACAGCTCCTGCTTCCTCCGTCGAAGTCGTGTGCCCATTCTTTTCTGTACGTGGTTGACACACTCTAACTTTTCTGGTATCTTGTTGCCGTAAGGTCTGCTATCAATAACAGATTTGAATGAGCTAGAGTCACCATCTCCAATGAATTGCACATAGCGAACCCCTCGTTTTTGTAGAGAGCGATGAAAAATGTTTACAGCTGAGGTACTTTCCATTCCTCCACTAGAGCCTGTATAATTCTTGGTGCACTTTGGTTCATGCTGCGCCTTTTTGTTTACATTTGACTTAGCAATATTGCATCCATGGCAATGTTTACATAAAATTTCTACATCTAGGACCTTACCTATGTCAATACTTGTGACAGCTGCACAGGAGTTCAAAGACTGATACTCTTCTGCCAAGTACCATCAAAAGCAATTGTAATGTCTGTAGGTGCTCACTGTCTCTATTTTCCTCAACTGCCTCCTGTATTGCAGTTTTCATTGATTCTTCTGCCACTTTTTCCACTTTTTCTAGTAAAATGTCTCTGTGTTTTGATATGCTTGTAGTGGGGCGTGGCAGATTCATTATACCACATAATATTTTCCCAGCAGTAGGCCCTTTCCCAATGCACCTCAATCCATAAAAATACCTTATGTTTGACTCAAATAGTTCATTATCTTTGCACTTTTCTGAAGTAAAAAATTGTTTCTGGCTTTTACAATTTTCACATGAAACTGTCAAGCTACAAACTAACCCATATCTTTTAGAGGCATCTTCAGTGATGTTTATTTTCCCTCCACATAAACTACAACTTGTAAATTCACTGAACACGGAACTGAGAATACTCAAATCTATAATGATGCTAATATCATTCGCACTTCTCTTATTTGAATACAGTTCATCACATTTCGCAAGTTTCTTTTTGGAGGAAGAACTTGAAGGTGTAGCAGTGTGTGGAGCTGAAGTACTGGGTGAACTTTCATTACTAACCTCACTCGCAACCTCCGATACACCAGGATAAGTTCTGTAGTACCGATTTCCTTTGTTTTTTACTTTCTTGAACACTCCTTTTGCTCTTGTCATGATCAAATGTAATAATTAATACACAAGATCAATAGTACACTAGCACAACAGCACAAAGAATGAAAAAATTACACACGTTATACCAAGAATATCGCATGCACAACGTAACCAAGAATCACAACTGTTATGCCAGTCCTACCAACTTGTGCAGCAAGGTTTCCACTAGAATTTAAATCAAACCACAGCCTTGTAGACCTTATGGTTCTTGAGATATTAATTTTTAACTGACCAATGGTTTATGAAATCCTAAAAATACCCTATGCAGCTAATTAAAATTAAATTAAATTAAATATACTTCCAGTCAACCAAATTTAATAAATCATACACCAAATTAATCAGCAAATTCCAAATAATGTTTCTGCATAAAAAAAACAAAAATTAAAAATTTTCAACAAAATGGCCATTTATACTCCCCTTAAACATTTCAACAATTAAAATTTTAATAATGTTTTTTTCTAATACTTAAAAGTAAAAAGTACGTAATTTTTAGAATTTACCTTAGATAGTCTTAAACATTAGAATCTCTTTGCCTCCACAGCGTCAAATCTCATAGACAAGTACTCACGTCGTTAACTTTACTGTATTTATCAACTGTCTCGTCGCTAATAGCATTCATTTTATGATCGCAAGTTGATTCCTTGTTAATTGTAATATTTCGACACTCAGGGTTCGATTTTCCTTGAATAAAGACTTCACAAACTCTTTTGAACTTGCTGTAGTTCTTAATTTTACATTAAGAAAATCTTATATTCCTATAGTTCTTAAGGAATAGTCATATCAAAGAAACAAGTTGTTTTTATAAACTGAAAACAATTTTTTCAAGTCTATGCTCACTTTGCCCGGGGCGGCTGCCCCCGCCCTAGCTACGCCTCTGCGCTCGGGGTCTGCATTTAAATTCAAGAGGAAAGAGGGGAAACATGTCCCCCTCCCAACATACTGAAACTAGTTTTTAAATAACATTTCAAAGATTTAGTATTTCAATCTTTTAATCTCAAACAGAAAGCATATTTCACGCCTATTAGCGATCATCAGGCGTTGGTCTCATCTGAACGGAACTACAATATATTGTTTTTTATTAATATTTATAGTTTTTAATATTAGTAATAATTTTATAAAATAATATTTAATAATAATTATAAAATAATTGAGTACTGTTTCGTCTCATGCGCTGTACCACTAAGACATAATTTTAACATATTACAGCCTCGAAATATCATGTCGCCTATACATGTCTACTTTGTTTTTTCAGTTCTGCTTTTTTTCAGCTTTTCGGAACTTTGAATTTGTATGTAAATTTCTATTTGTGTACTCTGTAAGGCGCCTATAAAAACATACAAATATGGATGTCTGTGATAGAATTTTTGATTAAAATGACTACGAAAAGATTCACAGCCATTTGTGGTCCTATTACTATCTGCCCATAAAGAAGCCGAGATATGCGGTGGGAATTCTGCTTCTTCACCCAAATACATTTCAACCAAACAATCTGTAGGCGTCAACTCTACAGTCGTTAGTCGTTAGATTCAGCTAATACCATGGTGAAAAATCTTCTACTTCGTCAGGTTGTAAAAAGCTGATGCAAAATGTTAATTTTAACCATTTTACGATTTCTGAATCCGTATTTTTATATTTACAAACCGCGCCTAAGTTTTATGTTTTTCTCCACCAAGTTTGTGTTAAGTGAAAACGGCAACCAATCACATGCGACTGAGGTAAAATTTCTTCGAGTGACTTCTTCCTCAAAGTTAATCGTTACATTCTGGGGATCCAAAGTAAATATTTTGAATTGTACGTCTCTTTGATTAAATAAAGTATCTGTAACCTTAAATCGTTTTATTTCCTAAAACAAAAGACACAAGTGGAGTAATGATTATTTCGGAAACCGTGGATTGTAAAAAGTTGTGAAAAAATTTAGTACAGAATTGAAATGTTCCGTTCGTATAAATAGTAGGTGAATCACATAAGAATTTTAAGTTCGTATCGCATGTAAAAATAATGATATGTTTGTGTGTCAACTACGTGCACGAAATTTGCCCCACCAAAACTTCAAGTGTTTGTGGAATATCGAACACTTTGTCCTCACTTTTTGGTCTAATAGCGCGCACATCACTTACATATATGCTGCTGGAATCCGAATTTTCAGCTGCTGAATGGAAAATTTTTTATGGCCTTTCATCCACACCTGCTTCTGATTTTCGTTTCGCGGCAGCACTAATAATCTGAAGCTGAATATCTTGACGGATAACAGCAGGATGATCATGGTTACCTTCTCTTCTTGAAATTATTCTTTCTTCTGCGGTTCTGATTGAATAAAGTCTTGCTTACAAATTTTTTTATTACATCTCCTCTTCACCTCACTTCACCGCTCTGCATACACTTGGCCTGTAATACTTAAAATTATCTAATTAATTTTTACGCTGAAATTCGGCAGACGCCGTAATGACCACCGTATGACAGCTCTGCTCAGTACTCAGTACTGACTACACATATTGTCTATTGAGTGGGGGGAATACCGAAGCGGAGTTGTCATATATCTTGTTTGCGACCAATAACACGAGTTGAGCGGAGTTGTGTGTAATTAGAAAATGTGTGTAATGAAAATAACCTGGCCGAACGAAGCTGTCGCACGACCTTAATAAATTTAATCTCTGCTTAGCTGATACACACAAACTGGTTGTCATAAGAATGCGGCGAACACGCAGTAGGGGACAAGTGTACATTAACAATGTTACACATAAATTCGCGGAACGTAGAGCCTGTCAGTGCCTCTCCCGCCAGCTGCCAGGTACATGGTGGCATTCGTTGAAATGTCCGGTCGGGTTCATTCGTAACTCTACCCTGAACCTTCCGGTGCTGCAGAACAGTGACGCGAACGATCCGGTGTGGACTTCGTCGCCCCTTCAATCACCGTAGGTTCAAAAGTTCTAAATTGGTGCCGAGTCATAGATATGAATATTAAGCGGCCAAGTCCATTTGCCAGAGACTACCAGAAGTCAGACTCCGCGTACTGGAAAGGGCCTCAGGAACTTCAGGAATGTACACAGATGAGAATAGCGGATAATCAAGTGCTTCCTCTGTCGGCGGCCGAATCGTGACCATTACACAACCGGACTAAACCCGGGTAAGGGTACCACTGTCTTACATCGATGTTGGTCTGAGGATGGGTACCCAGCACCTTGACACCAATGAGGATCTCACAAACGGCGTCTGCTACTATTTGAGTATCTTGGCAGAAGAGTTTTTGAACGAGGGACGCAATGGCTGATGCAAATATATAATAAACGCCTGATATGTGTATGCTGATTGTGTGCAAATTTTAAGCATATGTAGGCCTATGTACGCATATATAATTGTATATAATAAAATAATTTGTATACTTTAGTTTTTCTTCAGCTGTCAACTGGAGTTTGATTTTGGAATAGCTCTTACAAATAGTGATGAGTGTCACGTGTATGTTTAGGTCTCAGAAATGCCTCCGAAGATTCCGCATCGCACCAGGGACAAATCACTTGTCATTGTTAGTTACAACAAAACACGTTTATACTAAAAACAGCGTTTTTTGGTGATGAAAATGACGAAGGTCTATAAGCGACACTGGTCCAAGTTGTTCTGTGTAACAAAGGATTTCGATTAGGCTACATATAAGCCTTCCCAATCGCCTTTCCTTCTTCCTTATTAGTATCGAGAGCTGTAATACCCGTAACGTACAGCTGACACTAATCCGACAGTTCCTTCCTGTCATTTAACCTGGCAAACGCGATTGGTAGTGTGAGATCGTGTAGCATTTTGTTTTTCGTTGTATTAATCGACTTGCTATAATGTGACATTTAGATCTTACGCACACACATACATTATCTAAAAACAAATAATATCCCTGCAAATACAATACTGTTTTGTCAGACACGTTGCTCAGAAAGACGTTTACGTTATCTGCATTGATACTCGTAAGTATCAAAAATATTTTTTACACGTAAAGTATCAAATTTACAATGAGCTTAGTCTCTGGCGATGTTTATTGTTTATATAATTCTGTGTAACATGCGATAGGCAAAACAACTTTGTACTTGTAGGAGAAACTTAATAATATATGCCTATATTATTTAACTTATTACTAACGTATCTACCAGGAATTTTCAAAATTTTCAAAATATTAACACTTTTTGTAATATTTACTTACTTTTAGCAATCCACAAACAAACAGGAAGTAAATAAAGAAAGAAATATAATTTACCAAATTGCTGATGAAAATGGATGCTATAAAAACACTATACACAAAATAGAAAATAAAATCAAATATAAAATAAAAACTAAACATTTAAGAAATGATCAAAATGAACAACACATAAATAATAATAACAACAATAATAAAAAATAGGCCAGATTCACATACATAAAAAATAGGATGACAAAGCTTACAAAACTATTTAAAGTACAGTCAAAACAAGCGTACAAAACTAACAAAAATAACTTAACAAATAATAAATAAACCACACAACAAAGAAAATACAATGACCAGTGGAATATACAAAATTGAATACCAAGATTGCAAAAGATGTTACATAGGACAAACAAAAAAGCAATTAAAAAAATGTTATTTTGAACACTTAAAGAAAAACACATAAAAGCATAAAAACACAGACATATATAAATCCAATTTGGCCACACATGAAGGGTCCACGAAAAAAGGGGGAATGTCAAAAATGTTCATTTTTCAGATTTTTATATTTTATTGTACTTCAGAACATTTGGTTTATCACTACTTAACTTACATTGTAATAAGGGGTAGGGTTTAGAAATTATAGAGGTTTTAAAATACAGTATACACGGGAAAAAGGAGGATGGTCGTGGTGAAACAGTGAAAAAAGGGGGAATGTCCAGTTGGTAAAACAGCTGTTGTTTTCTACTTTCTTGTTTGTTAACGTATTGGTTATGTGTACCTCTGTGTACTGAGTATTGGTGAGGTTAAATGCTTTTTGATTAATTTGCGTGAATTATTTATTGTGTTAAAGTTTCAAGTGAACTATGTAAACAGAAGATGATGGTAAAAACAACCAAGGGTTGAAAACTACAAAGAATTAAATTAAATTGTTTGAGATTTAAATGCTTCCAAACTGTTCAAGATGAAGATTATGAGTCCATTATAGCTAATTTTAAGAAAATGACTGTTAATGAACAGAATGCATACTTGAGTGGCCTGGTTACTGTAAATACAGTTTCAAATAGAAGACCAAGGCAACCTGAGGAAGTTGCAAAATTGCATGATCACTCTTACTCTTACTGTGTTCGTATTAACAGAGAACACTCTGTTGTTGAAATACCGGTATGCTTTAAAGCATTCTGTTCCCTTTATGGAATATCTTAAAAGGAAGTAGAAGTCAACCAGCGTTACTTAAAAAGGAAGAGGAGGAGTAATGGACATGGTCAACATTCACATCGCAAAAATCGCTTGTTAAATGAGACATTTGGGGCGATTCGCAAGCACATTAGTTCCTTTAAAGTACCACACGCTGGTAGAATGTGGATTTACAATACAAAATACAGATTCGAATTTGTGTAAAACATTATCCTATATTGACCTAGTAAAGTATTCTTCTGGTTTCATTTCAGCATATACAGAAAACATTGATTTATTGTTTTATAGATATCTACTGTCTACTGAGGCTACGTTTTTGTTACGTCATGTTTTATATAGATTGTAAAGAAAGTTTACTACAATGTTATAGTTAATAAATACGTTTAATTTAAAATTACTTATTTAAAGTTTTCAATAATTTATTAACAAACTAAAGAAGTCCTAATCAGAGGTGCTCTTATCTGGCTGAGTCGTAAGTTGTGTTGCTGTGACAGATAATCGCTGAATTTACCTTACTTTTGAGTTAATAGCACAGTTACAATATTCCTTAGAAGAAATAGCCCAACAGGCTGCAAGTGCATATGGCTCGTTTCTTTGTAAGCGGCAGGGTCTTCATGAAATTAATTTTATTGAATTCTCTTTATGCAAACTAAAACTACCGTATTTTGTACTTTAGTTCTATGCTCGTATTGTTGGAAAGTTGTATAACAATTAACAGACACAGTGTCAAGTTACCGAGATCTAAATTCCTCACTCTAGGAAGAATGCGTTTGATATGTGAACTATCGTGAAAGTTAAGAGTAATCGTGAGTACCTTAGCTCCATAGAAGATGTTCATTTACGATAAAACAGGCAATGAAATTAAAAAATTAGAAGTATTAACATAATAAAATTTAGCATAAAATCTTTTAACATTGCACGTTCTACGTAATCTGAAGAGTAGTGTATGTCGTTGGTGTTTGTGGAGTACACATAGTGCCGGATTTACCACCAATGGCTCAGAGAGGGCCTCAAGCTACAGATACTTTTTTAATAGAAGTATTTTAGTCATATCTAGTCGTACAGTATGGTCATATTACATTTATATGCTTTTAATAAAGGTTTGTACATATAAACCACTTATAACTGAAAAAAGTATGTTGTAACAATCTGTTCTGTTTGAGTTCGGTTTATCTGTGAGTCTTAAAGGCCCACGTTGGATGCGTCAATCTATAACAAACCGAATAGTTACGGGTGTATTTTACGAACTGCGGATAACGAAATAAGTTACCCTTCAAAACTTGGTTGTACTCGTTAATCGGTTCGTAAATGTCCTTATGTTGTGACTATTAATTATATTAGTTATTTTGTTGTCGTTTCCTGTGTTGTCGTTCAGTATTCGTTGATTAGCAACGATTGTATAGGAACGAGAATTTAGTGTGTCACCGTCCGTTTGAAATCGGCGCGTGAATAATATTTGTTTAGTAATGGTCAAATAGATCGTGTAAGCAGCCCACTGGATCTACTTTCGTGTCTGGATGTCCTTGCGCCCTCCTCAAATTTTCTCTTCTGGTTCCTGTAATTAATAGTCTTTATAATTACTTTATTGGAATAAAATAGGACTGGTACGATTGACAAATTATATCTTTTATTTGTAATTTCTTTGGAACATTGGTCAAATTACCGTTTCATTATTCGAGGATTTACAATTGGATGAGTTCGTCCGCCGTAACAAATAGTCCGTGATAACAAAAAAATTTACAATATATATATTTTATGTTTCTCAGGTAATGGGTACTTGGAGTTGCTAGGAAAGATAGGAAATATGCTTCTACTTAAAAATACAATGCATTACAAAATATATTTACTTCTTATCGACTAACAAAATGTATATAATAATGTTTTTCAAAGTTGTTCGCTTACAGTTTGCAACAGTGCCTTCAGTAACACAACATGGCGGACTATTGAGTTCTCACCTCAGAAAAATACTTTCTTTAAATTCCAATTAAAGTGTTTTAAATAAAGTCTTAGTTATAGTAGTTTATAATAATAGTTGGTATATAGCCTCCTTTATCTGGAACAGCTGTTTTTAGTGGAAATTGTGTTGTGATGTTATGTAGTATTCTGCTGGAATTAACCAAAATTTCTCACCGTTGCTGTGTATATACGGGATGGACGCTTTTGAGTTGGGCATCTATTTTCTCAGATTCTCGTTAGTGTGTTGGTTTTTCTTGGTTCTGGTGTCGTGTCATGTGTTGTCGATCTTTTCGGTATTACTTTTATCGGAATCGCCTCTCCTGGAGTAAGTTTTCACTCTTTTAATATTAATTTTTTACTGCCAGCAATATGCTGTTGAAGTTTTCAGTTTTATATCTAACAATCCAACTGGCTCTCTAAAAATATTTAAATCTCGTTGGTGACCTAGCTTTTGGTGTTTTTGATTGGTCTAGAGCCTTGACCCCACGTCACGTGACTAAGTTATTTTTGAAAATTGGCGTTTTTAACTTTGTCACCTCAGATTACGTTTTATTTATTTTGATTTACATTTATTTTTAATTAGTACCATTTTATTGTTCATTAAAATTAAATAGTTTTGATACTAATCTCGCCCCATTTTGGCCTCTTATCTACTGTTTTGGCAGGTTTATACTTTTGTGTTTTGAGGCATTGACCTAATCTTGTTTGACATTTTTGTTGTATGTCTTACAGATCTAATATCTTCTAATATTGTTATTCTTACTACCAAATATAATTCTGAGTATTCCTACTTTTCATACAATATCATTAATTAAAATATCTACACCTATTTTTCTGACAATAACAATAATACTGGAGCCATGTTAGCTTAGTGGCTTACTAAACACTTTATAATTATGTTCATTATCTATATTATGATAGCAATGGATGGTTTATACATCTCCCTCCATTAACATCTTTATATTTTATCAAAACCAAGCTTTTGTTTTTAGTTTTATTTAATTTAGTAGTGTTTATCTAACTATTTCAATGTTGCTTGGGTCTGGCTCAATTCCTTAGGCCTACATGTCTAACAGTTAGTTATTTCTGTACAATATCCTTTTTATAATATTAGATCTTTCCCAATTACCTGATTAACATTTTGAACCGTTTATGAACATTCTGTTCACTAAATAACTAACATTTTTTTTTAACAAAACTTTTTATAACATATAAATTAATGGTGCACACAGGCTCCCATATTAACTATTTCTAATATAACTGAACATGGGTGTTTATTACCCTAACTCTTTTATATGTCACTATATCTTATTATTTAAATTATAGCATAGGCCAATAACTGTGCATTATTTAAAAATGAATAAGTGTTCAATCCTTATGAATAAATAATTATACATAACATAGTACATTGGAGTTTACCAAAACACTTAATAAAAAAAAACACTTTGTCACTATATTTTGGTTCTTATTTCCATATATGTGGTTCATAAGACCTTTATCACTTTAATGATAACCCCCACTGGCTTTCACTTCCCCACTGGTTTATATTATGATCTTTTGATCATCATTTAATTATTTTGGACTCTCACTATTTTCACTTGTTTGAACTCATAGATTTACACTGGTTTCTTAAATTATTACATGTTTTGTTATTATTTACTCTCCTGCATTGCATTCTTAATTTTATATTATCTTTATTGGGTACTCCTATCAATTGTATTGTTTATTAAAAGAATGGGATTAGTTTACTCATTAGATTGGGTCAATTTGTCATGTTTTTTGGTACAAACTTCTGTTTCTCAGTTCTAAATCTGGTTCTTTGCCTCTTCTCACTTCTTCTATTCAATGTTGATTTTTCTTGTGATATTCATAGTCGCCCGTTTCATTTTTCTTTTATTATCAATCCATTTGTAGTTCGTGTTATTGTTCATATAGTTCATATTGTTCGTGTTAATGTTCATGCCCCTCACCTACCATAACTATTGGGTTTTGTCACGTTATTAGAAATTTTTCTTTGTTTGTTCTTTTCTGAATTTCCTTTTATAACTACTGTTTCTTATATAATATTAATATAATCTTCTTTGGTTACTTTTGTTGGATGTTGGAATTGATGATTTAATGTTAGCTACATACTTTTTAATAAGTTTTTTTTTTCATGGCTTGTGCTAGTACTTGTTATTTATATCTTATCGTTATAATATATCTTATACATATGTGATGAGATGTACCATCACAATGTTTATATCTCTTCTTAAAATATAAAAACGTAGCCTACGTTATTTAAAAACAATGTTCTATTTCTTGTTAAAATTTATAAATTTTCACGCAAAATTTTTTATGTATGCTTACCCCGACATCAATTTCATTAAGCTACATAGTCACTGAATATTAGTTTACCATTAGCTTGTTGTATCTTTAGTCAAAGAATAAAAAAAATCTAGACCTATTTTTTAATTTTATAAAAATTATAAGAAAAAATATACCTATACAATATACCTAGACAATAAAAAAGAACTTTTTTATGTTAAATTTCTGAATAAGCTTAGTTATGTTACTCTACTTAAAAAAAAAATTAATCTGCTCAATTCTTTTGCATGGTTCTTAATATTTTGAAAAAGTTTGCTAAATGAAAGCACGCTATTATAGTAGCCTACTGGTTTTAAAATTGATAGTATTAATCTGACATCAAATTACTTCTGCAGTACATATATTACTTCAAAGTCACAGCCGGAGTGGGGGGGCTCAGAAAACTTGGCCTAGGGTCTCAAAAATCTTAAATCCGGCACTGAGTACAAAGAACAAGCAACTGAATATACTCAGTTAGATTTGATGTACTAACTAAGAATAATGAAATGGTTAGGTTTGGAAGTTTTGTAATTTAGACATTTTTAACGAAGAGTAATACAGGGTGGGGCAATGAGAACACAACAATTTATAATTATTACAACAGGAACTCGTTTAATATTTTTAAGTCGAGTATGGTATAAATACAAAGGTAATAAGATGCCATTTTACTTAGTCATGTTCATCGTTTGAAAATAACATTACATAAGTGATACCCATTGACACGCTTACGTTCTTCAAGTCGATTGAGAAAGCAATGGGGGAATCGCCTGAATTTCTTCGATGATTCGCTGTGTGAGTTGATTTAAGTCACGTGGTCATGACTGGAAAACCTTAAACTTCAAATAGCCTCGGACAAAAAAAAAAAAACACACGCAGACAGGTCTGGAGGTCGCGCTGGTCACGGTATTCTACCAAATCTTGAGGTCAATCGATCTTCGAATACAGGCCTCGACACACCTATTGTATTTTGTGCAGGTGTACGGTAGTTGCATCCTGCTGGAACCAGACCAATTCAGTGTCAGTCATTAGATCATTTAATAAAGGATGACAAAAGTTGTTCAAAATTTGCACATTTCGGTATGAATATACACTGACTGAATTTCCATTATCGTCTTCAAAGAATTAGGGCCCATAAACACGAACAGAGGAAACTCCACACCTCGCTGGCTATGAAGAGGTATAGCGTGAAGTTCTTGAGGGTTACTGTCACTCCAATATGTTTAGTTTATTGACATGCCCGGAAAGCTGAAAACGTGCTTCGTCTTGATTTTTGAATTCCAATATTACATTACAAAAATCAACTTTTTTAGTGTAATCACATTCAAACAGTTTTTGGTTCACTTGAATTTTGTATGAATGGAAATGGATATCTTGATGCAAAATTATCCGCAGAGACGTACTGGAAATCTGCAATACCATAGCATACTTGCTGGCAGACCTTTTTAGATTACGCGTGACATCAGTTTTACCCTTCCACATTTTCTGGCGTGCACACTGTTTTTACACTTTCTCTAATTGTTTTCTGTGCCGAGGCAGTTGTTCTAGGTGGTCTTATCCATTTCGACACTGTTGAGCGATCTGGAAATCTTCCATGTCTCCAACGATTTCTGAACAGTCTTTGTGTTGTTGTATAGGAATCATTACTTTTAGAAAACGTTTCTACAGGAAACGCACGATGTTCAACTCGCCATTGAGCCATGCATAATAAAATGGCATAGTTTAATTGAGGTTATAAAACCATCTATTCATTGTTGCCGTAGTAACCGAACACGAGCTAACACAAATTGTTGTTCCCATTGCGCCACCCTTTAGAAATATTTTAAATATTGTAACCACACGTATTTATTCCCCTCTGCTGGGTTCGCCAATTTATTACCCTTCAGGAATTACAGGTTCTTTATGCCTCACCTTGGATGTGTCAAATTACAACAAGACGGGTTTTAAATTAATTTATTCCTCTCTTTGTGTACATCCATTAGTAACACTTGTTAATTCTATTTCTATATAAATAAAAACACATGGAATAGTATCTGGTAATAATAATAATATTGTATTTTTATTCAAAAAAATTTGCTATAGTCTATTTAGTGTAACTATTAATATAATTTAGAAATCTCAGGGTCGATTCTCTTCTCTTTTGTTAATATTATTTTTAGGTTCTTTTGGCTGATATAAAGGTTCAGTAATTATAAAGGAAAAACAAGTATAGAAATTACATTACATTACAAACAATAATAATAATGAATAATATAAATTGAGTATTAATTATAATAATAAATATACGTTACACAATGTTTATCAGTTCAGTTTGGTTTCACACAGCCTCCTGGTCTCAGTGATGAAAAATTCCAATGTTAGTTTGTTTATGTTGTCCAGATGACGGAATCCACTTCTTTTGGTGTTCAATAAATGTTTATTTTCTCCTTTTCGTTGTCCGAAGCCTTATGATGGAATATTAGGATTGAAGTCCAGTGTCCTGTTATTCAGTTGATCCAAGTGTAGTTGTTCCTTCTGTTTGTGTCATCAGTAAGATTTAAAGGCTGGTTTGTTAAGCTGTTTCTTTAATTACTTAAATCTTATATTCTGTTATAGTTTAATATAAGGTTTTTTACTTTCTATTATATTATTTTTTAATAATATTCATATGTTTCTTGTATAAATATTTAGCTTGTTTTAAAAATTTACACTCAACTCTCCTTCTTGGCTTATTATTTTTTTATAATAATCAACAACATTCTTTTTCTCTCTTTTGGTTTCCTGGATACACATAAATACTCTGGTCATATCTGTTCAAATTGAGATTTAGTTGTCATAGGATATTATTTTTATATAATACATTATTTTACCTTCTACATACAAGTTGCTTTTTAGTTATTACATCATAATACTTAATACAATTTACATATTATTTTATCTGACAAAACTATGAACAATTTTAATATCAAATATTATAGTTATTTGTAATTTGACAAATATTTTTGAATAATTTATTATTTACTGAACGTAATCATCTAGGCCTATGTTGACTGATTATATTTTTATATTGGAAGACTCATAATCGATCCTGCTTACACTTGTTTTATATTAATTAATTTTTTAAATATAAACAAACTATTAATTAACAATTATATTTTAATTACTATAATTCCCTTCAGGGCTTAACTGAATGCACACTTTTAAACCATTGTCTGTGTGATTAATATCTATTAAACTTATATAACTCAACACTAATAAAGAAAAAACTAAATGTTAATGTCAGTATCATCTGCTACTATGGATTAGTAATTCATTTCATTAAATAATTGTTTATAATTACTATCCACTCACAGTTATTCTTAATTGACTACCACTGTATCTCACATACTCTTACCAATTAATTACACTTGTTTTATATTACATTTGTAGCACATCTTAATTACATTTTACATTTACTTCTAAATTTGTATTGTACTTTATATGACTTTCTATTTGATTCATTCATTATTCATTAAATTTATTATCATTATTTATTTGTTTTTGGACTACTACAAATCTAACTGGGTACTGTCTATATAGTATAGTAATCTGTCATAGTAATGTCTGTTGTAGGACTTTTGGTTTGTAAATAGGTTCACACTTTTATTTATTATTGTTTCTTCCTTCAAATTATTTTGATTTCGATTTGTTTAGATAACTTATTATCGTTATTATTGTTATTGCTTGCTGATGTCTTCAACAGTTGAAGTGTATGATATTATGGTATTAATATTGCTTGGTGATAAGATTGATATTTATTAAACAAATTCTTCATTATGTAACAGGACGACCTCTGGGGTTCTGTCTTCTTCCTTATAACCCCGTGTTGGTTTCGTCACTTTGTAAGAAGACCCTATATATGGCTGTAATTTGATCAAGCCCCACTGTTTGGGCTAGCCACTAGGTCATCAGACCGCTGTATGCCGGTCGTTACAAAAGAATAAAAATAAAATGGAAAATTCAATAATAATAGAATTTTCAAACAATAAAATAATTTTTTTTATGTTTATAGAGGTATGTAAACAAGATAAATCTGTTTTTTTAAAAGGTTCGGGTAAAATTTTAATAACAGGTAGGTATTTATTGACCGTCGAGCACTTCTTGAAGATTTGCACCAAGTCTGGAGTTAAATAGATTAACTCCAGGTCATAATCGATTGGTGACTTTTCTGACTGGTCCAATATCTTGTTCAAAATAGGATATATTCTTCTCACTTAATTCCTTCTGCCTTATAAATACCCTTAAATTACCCTGTGAAATAAATACAGATACAAAATAATGGAAATATAAAGATTTATTGACAATTTTAAATAAATAATCGATATTTTATCGATGGAGAGCAATTATCGACTCTGTCTCAGGAATTATCGATTGTGTCATACAGAACAAAATTTTATGTTATATTATATTAAAGACAGGTTCTTTGAGCGATTAGGATTAATAGTCAGAGAAGGGTGACGAGAAAGTATAACATTAACAATTAAAGATATTAATACAATAATTACTATTCAATAGTATTTAAATAATTCCACTATGTAATGTAAATGAATGCTGTCAAACCATACGCAGACGATGACGTCACTGCGAAATCGTGAAGGCGGTCTCGGTAGAATTAAAAGATGGCCGCTACTATTTCTTGCGTAGTTATTGTGAACTCGGCATGTCCCAAAATCACGACAAAATTACCTTTGTGAATGTCTAAAATCTTCCCGCACTGGTGTAATATGTCTGTTAAGTTAGTTGGTGTATTCTGGTGAAGTGTTCCGTATAAACTTGTGTTAATTTGGTTATTTTGTCTGTTTTCCCTTCTGGGGTTAAGTTTTTCAAGTTACGGTTAGGTTTGTAAAGTGAATCAGTTGAAATATAATGTTTTACTGTTTACTGTCACTCGTATAGTGAAGTTAGAGGTTTGTTTTCACTATTGTCGTGAATGTTTTATAGTATTGGCTTCAAAAAGTGTTTAATTTGTCTAACTCTCGTTCACTGATTTCAATGGCTAAACGTTAGCATCATGTTCGACTCGATTTTAAGAACGTTTTTGTCACACACCTATTCAGCTTGATATTCAACAAAAGACTAATTAACTTGGTCATAAATCTTGCCCAGTTAATCCTTGAAAAAGTATTGTTAACATTTTTCGACTTCCATACACATTAGAAAATATTACATTATATATGGAATTTTTCTATTTTATTCCTTACTTTTATGAATTACTAACCCTATTATTGGTTTTATCATCTCATTCCCTTTAAATTGATGTATTATAGTCCATATCTGTAGACATTTTGTGGAAATTAACAAATTTTGTTCACACTTTGGAAATATAGGCTCAAAATTGGATTTCCGTCTTTATACAAAATTCCTTCCATTTTAAATATTATTAATACTATTATAATAAATTTTAATTAGTCACATTACTCTCCCTTTCCTTAAATACATATAAATTACACCTTTGAACTGGTTTTTTGTGTTAATTTGTAAATTTGACATTGCTCTTTAAAATTAATTAATTTATATATTTTGACAATTTTCAAAATGTTAAGGTATATTTCCTTATTGTCATTTTAATTCATAGGATCATTCCTAGTAGTGGTTAATTGTGTTATCTTATATAAATCTGGGTAGTTTACTGGATTTATAAGTGAATTATACTATTTTATATTGGTTCTCTGATTTCACCCAAATGGCCTAGATTTTAGAATTTTATATTTCTTTCTTTCTCAAATAATTTAAACTTAATTCCTCCTCTGACTTTACATAATTACAATTATATCAAAATCACATGATTTATAACTTATTGTTTTGTGTAGTAGTTAATTAACATTACATATTTAAAATAAATAATTATGAACATGGTTCAGCAATCTGCACAATTGAACACATTGCAGATATGGTTTGAACATATATCTTTCAATTATTTTTGATCTAACATAGCATACCTTTTAGAACATTATTACTGGTATGTAGGTTATTATTTATCAAACATAATTCTTTTTAAAACACATAACATAAATCTTATTTTCTAATAAACCTTACAAATACATTTATTTAACACATTGATTTTAGGATTGTAAAATGACAGTCTATTCAAACACGTTACACTTATTCATACTATATTAGTACCAGTCCTTTCTGGTTCAAACCATTACTACTGTGATCCCCCACATCAGTAAACATTAATTCCCATACTCTATTTATTATCATTTTTTACAAATGTCTTGTAAATAAAGATTTACATTAAAATAATAAAATACTGGAAACCTTCCATTTTATTATTTTATTATGCTGTTTATCATTTAGATTTTAAAGTTGTGATATAGCATACTACTAAGTTATAGTATCACCAACTTTAAGTTTATTGCTTTTTTTAAAAAACACTTACACAAATTCACTTTCACTGTTGGTTCTGATATTTTGAGTCTTATTATCTCAGACCAGACCTTTAGTAATCATGGACCGTTAAGACTAGTTTATTTCTTTATTACACAATAGCTTTAGCCGGTGCACTTCTTATAACGCTATACAGCACTTTAGTTTTCTCAATAATTACATTTTATAAGATTTTGGGTATGTTATACTTTCTTTTGCATAGTTTTTGTGGGTTTGGGATTGATAGTAGTTTATATAATAATAGGTTTTACTACGGTGTTTCTTTCATACTATTTCTTCCTCTCCTCCTGTCTTCCTTCTTGTCCTTCTTCATATCTTCCTTCTGGTATTCATTCTTGTCCCTCTTCTAGTCTTCATTCTTGTCCCTCGTCTAGTCTTCACTCTTCTGTTCTTCCTTCCTCATTCTTGGGTAAACCAAGGTACTTGGTGATATCACGACTGAGGTTTAGTTTGGAGTATTTAATTTATTCACTGAACTGACTTTATTCTTCTATACAGGTTTCAGGGTATTGTTTTCTTCCTGTTCACAAACTTTATTCTTCCCTCTTCTTGTTTTTGGGGTATTTGGTCTTCACCACCCTTTAATTGAGTCTCTTTTTCTTTGATATAGTCTAATATAACTGGTTTACTGCTCTGAGCTTCCTGGGTAACTTACTGGTATTATACTATGAGTTGATGAGTTGCTTCAATACTTTCTTTGGTTTCTGTTAACAGTGGTTTTTATATATTATGTAGTGAGGATTTTTATCGTATTGTGGTTCATTCCTCTGATTTATTTAAATGTCATTCAATATTATTGTAACATTTTTTGGTGTAATTAAACTTTATGATTTCACATGACTTAAAATGTAGTGGATTTTCTGTCACGCTACAATTATTATAGGCAAATTGAAACCTACCTTTCTTATCGATACCAATTATTTTCTTCTTTATCTCTGGAGTTTGTTTATTTGTATTGGTGGCTTTAACGAATTGTAATTCTTGAGTTTTCTCTTGGTTCATTGTATATTCTATTTATATATTACATTCTTTTATTCACATTGATTCCATACTAATGTTAAATGATTCCCCCTATATTAGTATGACATTATGAATGAATATCGGCGTTGAGTGGCCCTTTTTCGTCCAATTGCTCATCCGAACATTCACATACCTGGTACAGTGCACTTTGGCTGCTGCCCATAAAATAATTCTAGAGTGGTGCCTTAGCTTTCTACACTCTATAAATAAAAATAATTAAAAATCTTATCATTATACACATCCTTGGAATCTTTTATCTTCTGAATATTTTGTCTTATTCTACCTTGCCTCCCAATAACTCCATTTATTTATTATATTCAATATTACTGTTGGTATATTTCTTAAGTAGATTTCTTTCTCTTTTATATAACTTCACTTCAGAGTTCAATGATTTATTAGCCTTAATGTCATTCACCTTTGTTATTCAATACCTCTTGTAATATAGTAGTTTTAATTATCCTTATTATTCTATCTGTTTTTATACTGCAACTCTTCTTCAGCAAGTTCATTTTCTAATTAGTTTATTAAATTTCTCTTAGGCTTTTGTCATTAATATTGTGCTCCATTATTATTATTATATTACTATATATATTATTTATGCTTGATTTAAATAGATGCGCTTATTTCTTTTAGAATTTTGGTGTCGTTACAATATGAAGGATTTTAGTAATAGTGTTTCTGGAAACGTGACAGAAATTTATCAACTTTTATTCACCACGACTGAACATTAACAGAATACAATAGGAAGCTGGATTTGTTTTCTTACTACTTTTAAGATATTAAAAGGGTTCTGGGATAATATTAATTTACCTGTGCAATAATATATTACTGAAATTAAGCTTTATAGCATTCGTTAGCTAAATGCACCGAACAGTTTCGGCAGAATTTTTCTACGACATGTGTTTAATTTTGATAACAAAAAGTCGATTTACATGTCACGTTATAAAAGTGGCTAGATGTATGTGGTCACTGCCGGCGTCAAGCAAGCACCTAGTGGACATACAGGGTGGCGCAGTGAAACTGGAAAATTTGAAATAATTAGAAAAAAATGAAGGAACGTTACAAAACTTTATTTGAGGCTCAAACTATGTTCTACGAGACTGGAAATTACATTAGGCATTACTTTTTAAAAATTACATCAGTTAAATGCTGCCCATTTTGCCATACACATTCAGTAAGTCGTTTTTGTAGGTTTTGCATAGCGCGGCGCAATGTGTCACCTGGGATTTTGGCGATTTCCTCTTCAATCTGTCTGGAGCTGAGCAAGGGTTCTTGGTCTAGTCTGGTACACGATGCTCTTCAGATGTCCCCATAAAATGAAGTCACAGACTGAAAGGTCTGGAGATCGGGGCGGCCAAGCGATGTTAGCATTCCTTGAAATTATGCGATCCCCAAAACAAACGTTTCACTGCTGCCATAGACTGTCTGGCAGTGTGTGAGGTGGCTCCATTCTGTTGAAACCAGGTGTGCTGAATGTCAAGATTTGGAAAAGTATGGAGTCTTGAAGCCAAAAATGTCTCTAGCATGTTGACATAACGTTAAGACGCCACAGTGACAGCAGTGCCTCGTTCATCTTCAAAAAAGGAAGATCCCCCCCCCCCCATGACACGACACTGCACACCATACGGTAACTTTGGTACTGTGTAATGGACGCTGGTGAAGCTGAGCAGGGTTTCCTTGAGCCCAGTAACGGAAGTTCTGCTTATTCATGTATCCACGTAAGTGAAAATGGGCTTCATCGGCCATTCAAAGGTTTTGAATGAAGTTAGCATCCTCATTGATTTTAGCCAACAATTGTTCACAAATTTGCAGGCGCAATACAGAATCATTAGGATTCAGTTGTTGCACAATCTGAAGTTTGTACGGATGAAATTGAAGTTCATGGAGTATTCTTTTAACGCTCCGACGTCCGAGCTGCAATGACGAGGCAATTTTTCGCACCGAACGACGAGGAATCCTTAAGATGGCAGCTCGCACGGCATCAATGGGGTACGTACAGACCGTACAACCCCACTTTTCTTCAAAGCTGAACCAGTCTCTTCAATATTACGAACCCACGTTTCGATTGCGTGTAACGAAGGAACTTGACCGCGGGGCGGGATCTGATAGTGGCGCCGAAACTCTCGTTGTGCAGCTGTCAAACTGTCACCATGTCGGTAAAACGCCCTTACGGCGACCGCACGCTCTGCACCGCTCCACTGCTCCATGGTAACTAAATGTCCGTTACTGCTAGACAGACAGTTTCACTTCTGCTACATCTACAGGGCTGCCAACATCAACTTCAAATTTTCGCGTTTCCCTTGCGCCACCCTGTATAATCAATGAATGAGGAATATAACGTCTCTTCGTTATAACATCGGGAACCTGGTTAATTGGCTCAGGTCAATTAAACAGGCTGCCATACTCTTAACAAAATCATAATTAACAGAAAGTAAACAAATGTAAAATAGGATCTCAAAAATTAAGGAGACTTGGCAGGGGTTTGTAGACTTATTCACTCATCTTTGTTGGACCATGACATCTCTTTATTACATAATGATATTAGCATCTTTACTTATGGATATCAACATTAGTGTATCAATAGTTTACAAAATGATTTTATGTTTTGTTCAATTACAAGGGCCCTCAAAATATAGATGTACATCTGTTTAACTTTTCCACGGATCCGGGACTTAAAAGTTATATTAAGAATGGTCACATATCCATATATTATCTTGAAGTGGTGCCATTAGAAGAATGGACTTATTTCCCTTTTTTCACACTAAGGCTTTACAGTCTAGAGCTTTAACTCTTTTACTAAGAATAAAAATACAATTACTGTTAGTAATTAAAATGTCTTAAAGGTGTTAATTTAATTGTCTTTTGTTGTATATAGTATTTAGTATTTCATAACCACGGAAGGCATGCCTCCGTGTCACCTGTGATATCCTCCAGCTCCTCGTTACTCCAGTCCTCGGTCCTCGGTTGCAGCATGTTTGATGTAAGTCAGGTATCTCTCGTTATCTTCGTATCCGGGGATGGTGTAGTCCTGAAGTCTTTTAGATCATTGTGGGTCCTGGTTCTCTGCTCTTGGCTAACTGGTAGTAATAGCTCGTTGATTTGAATGATTAACACAAAAGTTTTATTCACCTGTATCCACTTCACATGATTGTTTATTTGTTGCACTTCACATTATGTTCTTACCACAGTTTTAATTACATAAGTTTTATATTTTAAGTTTTTGTAGAGATGTCATAGGCGCTCAATTTTTATTATTCTTTCTTACTCGTTTACTACATATTTATATGAATCGCGGTTCAACTATATTAACGCTACACATTGTTTAATAGTGTAAAGAAATGCCTCTATGTCTTAACTGACGCGATTAATCACTTTTGGAAAGAAACTATTTTTAACGTTCCACATTACTGCTGTGCGCAGCTTACGGCTTGACCGCTCCATTTCAAGTGGGTTTGGTTTAGGGGCAGATTTGTAACCTCGCGTAGATTACTTTTCAACATAAAAGTAGTTCCACATTTATTTGATATTTACGGTACTACTGTTTGACATTATAATTATCCAAAGCTACGCTTTACTTCAGAATTAATTATAGTATACTACTATGTTGTTGTTTAATTATTTATTATATTAAAATTTACAAATATTTTTAGTTTAGTATATGGGCCGGTATGCAAGTTGATTCCGGTACTCGCATGTCGATGCATGGTAAATTATTAAAGGGTTTCTTTACTTTGCACTCGCATTCCTTTTTGTCTTGTTATTCTATTTATTAAATATTATTTTAAGTAATTAAGGGATTTAAAATTAGTTTAAATGTGCGATTAAAGAAAACTTTAAATTTCTCTCCTTTTTACATTTCCTATTTTAAAATCGTCACAGGAAGCGGTAGAAGGACGACTGATTGATTTGTAAAAGTTTGATTCTAAATAACATGCAGCCAGATGAAGTCGACGTGTATTTTAAAAAGAACTTTGAGACTATATTAAGGAATTATAAGACAACCAATTTTTTAATTGTAACTTTTCGCTTGTGTCATGGTAAATTTAATATTACACGCAAATTAATTTTAAAGTAGTCTATTTTATGTGAAAATTCTATTGTAAAAAAGTATTTTACTTTACTTCTGTAAACTATATTATGAGTTCACTAACATAACGTTAAGTAGCTTAATACAAACATAAGCAGTTCCGGTATAGCCTATTACGATGAATATTTAAATATTTCAATCTTTTGGATACAACACTACATCACACATTTTAATTTGTCGTGACTTAACATTGATGTAGAACGTCTCGACCGTCTAACACGATTGCAAATAAAGTCATTATCATTCAATCGGGTATTGTTGGGTATATTAATTAGTATGGTACCACCCCTGTATATTAAAAAATATAGTAAACACATAATAACTTCGCTCTGCTATTTTAAAAACTTGTTTACCATACTATCTCGAGAATAGTGTTTTCTGACACCAACATCTTATGTTGAAAAGTTGATTATTTTCAAGTGAGCGTTACAATAATTGGCCTGTATAAAGTGATCCTCGCCTCCAAGACTTACAGGTATTTAATGACGTTGGCGACTAATGTTGCATATTTCTGTTACGTACGTGCCACAAGGACAAACTCAAAGAAAAATTTAGTTTTAAACTGTGCTTTTTTGTGGGGAAAAGGTGGCAGAACGCATGGCTGTAATGTGGAGGATAAGAGTTATTTATTGTCTGAACTTCTGAACTGCACGACAATTTGTAATCTATGAGCAATGCAAAATTAGAACTTTCAAGTCGTGGGCAGAATTCAGAAACAAAAATAAAATTAATTCACATTATAAATTATTAATCTTTTAATTATTTTAGTTTCCTAGTGCATCTTATATTCTAATAGAAATTGATTGACTGATTTGTTTTTTGTAACTTATAAGCTTATAAGCCGAAAATATTTTACAGGTAATTTCCTTTACTTTAGCAGTTGATTTCAAACACACTCCTTCAAGCCTTTATTTTTGACTCATTATAAGTTTTCACTGTAGCCTTATGGCAACACTGTCCTTATGATGAATCATTTCGTAATGATGTGAGTTACTGTTTTTAGTTTTCGTTTTTCAGAAACTTGTCCTTCTGTGAAACAGACCAGCAGAAAAGCGAGCTTTATTCACGTGAGCCTACAAATGTGCACTACACTTTATCTAAAAATGAAACTTTTACTTGTGAACTTACTGTTTTTCTTCTCGTCGAACGCGTTTCGGCGTCGTATTCGCTTTCTTCAGCTTAGAGACAGACTGCCAGTATTTAGTAACGGTTGTTGTATGGAAGGTGTAGTGGGGGTGGTGCGTGGAGGAAGGGGATTGGCGCGGGGATTCAAATTAATGTTTGTATTTTTATAATTGTGTCAAAAAGTGTATGTGATTTATATTGTAATTGGTCGTTAAGTATGTTGTTTGGGTGTGTTGTGTGGTGTTTGTATATTTCATATTGTTCAGCTGTGTTGAGTTTTCGACCTTCGGGTAAGTAATGTAAAATTCAAGATTAGTGTCTATGTTGGTGTAACTGTGGTTTTGTGTGTGTATGTGTGTGGCAAACGCGGAGTGTATATTGTTGTTGGTTAAAGCTTTTATTCATACACTCCGCGTTTGCCACACACATACACACACAAAACCACAGTTACACCAATATAGACACTAATCTTGAAATTTTACATTACTTACCCAAAGGTCGAAAACTCAACACAGCTGAACAATACGAAATATACAAACACCACACAACACAACCAAACAACATACTTAACTACCAATTACAATATAAATCACATACACTTTTTGACACAATTATACAAAAAACAAACATTAATTTGAATCCCCGCGCCAATCCCCTTCCTCCACGCACCACCCCCACTACAACTTCCAAAAAACAACCGTTACTAAATACTGGCAGTCTGTCTCTAAGCTGAAGAAGGCGAATACGACGCCGAAACGCGTTCGACGAGAAGAAAAAACAGTAAGTTCACAAGTAAAAGTTTCATTTTTAGATAAAGTGTATTGCTGTGAAAGAAGATGATGAACAATCAAGACAAATGTGCACTAAGTATCGAATACCCGTCATGCTACCAATCCTAAACGAGGCTGACCCGAAACCGAAATGTCTGAATGTTGTGGTTCACACATCCAGCTGCATTGAAGATGAAGATGTGTGCCACCCCATCAACACACATTTTTGATTTTTATTTGGGTGAGAAGTAAATTATGGCGACATTTTTTCATTATAAAATATAAAATACAAATACATTATGACGCAGGTCTACAAACTACACTGCTGTAAAACGTTAATAAGTAATGAATTATAGAATCAACAACTAATAATAAAACAACTATAGAATCAACCGTAACGTATACGTACGGTACACATACACGTGACGTAGTAAACGTTTATAAACAGCAATAGCGTTGTTCACTGATAACGTATTGTTCGTCATGTCTACCACTGTTGGCAATATGTCTATTGGTTGAAGAAAAGACACATTGGTACCACTAGCGTGCCAAAATATCTTAGAAGCACCGAAATTCGAAAAAATAAATTTCTATTTTTTTTTTTTGTATCGAAGTATAATATAATTTTAATTTGTTATAATCGTGTATAAAACTATTATACGTATTTGGTTTGGTTTTACTATTATTTTTATCATTAATATTATTATTACGATGATGATGATGATGAAGATTCTTATTATTATTAAATATAATTTGGTTTTAAGAAAACAAAATAATAATTTTTAAGCCATTTAACAAAACTATTTTGCACCGTTTTTTCTAATCGTAAGTTAACTTAAAGCCTTAATGGAGACTTAGTACGTGAAAAGTAGCAAATAAGAACGATAATTATAACAATAGAAATGGAAATAAAAGCCGCTTAAATTAACTGATTTGCTTTTATCTAGCGATCGTCTTATTATAACATGGTGAGGAGCCAGTACGGGTTATCCGATGAGTAATTAACCATGAATTACTCTGTTTTAATTTTCACAACACATTAAAATGACAATGCAAAAAAACCTACTAGCATCTGTCGAGTAAAACAATATTAGGTAATGATAGAAATTGTAAAAAGATTCTGAGAAATATACATTTTACTATCGCTTGTTGTTAATCATGAGTTTTATTGTTTTTAGATTACAAAATTGGATTCGAATAACTTTATGGGTAAAAATCTACATAAAACACCATTCTTAAGGAAGAATGGAAAGAATACAAGAGACCATTTTCAGAATCTCGAAAAGAAGTGGTGTAGACAGGTTGAGGGTCGTGCACTGCTTTGAGTCAGATGAACAGGAAAGCCGTGTGGACTTTGGCGGTATCAATGCAGAGCTCAAGCGGATTGTTACAACTCTACACAACACGTCCGTCGTCACATGGACATAACACAAAAGCTGGTAAAGCTGTTAAAGCTTTATCACAGTTTAGAAAGGGTCACAAAGCGATCGAACGATTTACAGGACAATACGTTTATTGATACAGCGTGCAAAGCGTACAGTAAACATGAGAACGCGCGTTGTCTTTTTGTTTTATTGACAGAACATCAATATAACTCTTTAAAAGACAAGACCGGGTTCTGTCTGTATTAATGTTGTTCTTACATCGTTCACCATCAACGGTGAATGAGTTTAGTTTGGAGACATTATTATTTACTGGTAAAAACAAGACATTGGAACGATACTTATTTGCGTATACGCTATTTTTTGTACATAAAAGGAATGCAGTGATGGAAATTGTAAATAGTTTAAAATAGTGGAAAACGGGAACGGACAGGTTTGATGAACAATAGTCGACATACAAACAAGGTGTGTGTGTTTAGCCAGCGGAGAGCTGATTTATGCAAGACAGGAAATCCTGTGTTTGTGCGTATGACTGGTTAGGACATGAATGCATACTAGTAATTTAATATTTGTTTCCTTTTTTAATACAATTCGCACATTTAAAACACATTTTGTGAACCGAGCAGTGCCACACATTAGTGAACACATTAGAGAAAGAGCGAAGAGACGCGTGTATAGACAATAAATGAATGCAAATTACATGTAAAGTAACTGAACTACTTAAAAATAAATGAATTACTGTGGTAACTAATAAGTTATAAGTAATTAAAGTATTATAATCTCTTCTCTTGAGTTATAACAGAGGGAACCCAAAGTAATTGGTTCGGCCAATTACTTCAGGCTGCCTTATTCGGGACGAGCTGAAATTTAAACAGAACAACACACAGTAAATATAAAAGGAATCATGGAAGGGAAAACTGTTGATTTATGTACTCAGTATATGTGTGCAACAAGAAGATTTCCCTTTATTAAACATTTAAAATAAAACAAATGACATTTACTCAAAAACAGATCCCATTACATTATTAATTAAATTATTAACTTGTTTAAATTGCTTTATATAGACTGTGGGATCACAACAAATTATATTTAGCTTTTTCCCGGATCCGGGTAACCATTTGGTATTTAGTCTTTAAACTTTAAAATTAATTATATCCAATTCAAGATATTAGCTTGCAAGACTGTTACTTTTACTTTTACTTTTACTTTTAAGTTTAATTATTATTCCATTTGAAGAATGGTATTAATTATACTACGATACGTCAAAATCTAAACTGTTACAATTGCAAGAAGCCTGAATAGTTACAATTAAATTCTTAGATTTAAATTTTTATATTCTTATAAAGTCAATAGTCTCTGAAAGTCTCTTTAAGAGAGTATTGTGTTACAATTACTATTATTATTATTCCTCGATAGACGTGCTATCGAGTCACCTTTAATTTGGGATGTAGAAGTCTCCTCCATATGGTTACATCTTGGGAATCCTAAGAGCGTCGTCCTCGTCTAGGTCTGGTCTCAGTTGTTCACGGCTTAAACGTCTGCAGGATAGAGTGGGCCTTCTACACAGGTACTCGTTGATTCTCAGAAGTCTCGAACTGCATTATCGGTCGGGTCTACTAGAGTTGTAATTCTGATGATTCAGGTCTCCAGGTAGGATGTTGTGAAGAGTCGTCAATCGGAGAAGATAGCTGTTATAGTTATTAACACTCGTACTATTGGTTGTCACATATTTCTTCTTGTTACAACGTTTTTTTTTAATTTTTCTTTCTCTTAACGTTACATATTACACTCTTTTGTAGCAGTTAGAAAAATACATAAGAATTAATCCAAACTAATAACCAATCACATAACATTTCAACAGAGCATTTCGCTCGTGCGTGTGCACTGCTTGGAGTCGTCATAGCGAGAGAGAGATTTTTCGTACGCTACCACTGGTACAGGACAATAGATAGTGGGGTGTTTATTCCGCGAGAATATAGTCCCGGTCTCTCTCTTAATAAAACTTTTTTATTTATACAAACTATCGCTAGATAAAAATACATCATTTAAATTAGTTGTTTTCGTGACTATCTGTGTCTTCAGGTTCTTTAATTATTAACATTATTTTTCTATATTATTTTAATTACAGAAGACTCGGTAAACATGTCGAGTCCGGTATCAACAGGTAGGCGCCTGATAACAAGCAAAGGGTTAAAATGCGACAATAATAATTATTTACAATATGTCTTTTCTTTACCGTTTCTTTGCCCTTATTAATTACTACTTCCATTCACACTTAGTACCTACATGTTTTTTATTATCATTGTGAGATTTAAATGGTTAATTGTTCGCAACTTAAAATTTTTTATTTCTTTATTTTTTTTTTATTTGTCACAATTTAAATCGTCACATACTCCGCCTCTTAACCAACACCGGCTCCGGAAAATTTGGTTAGATACGTACCGAGAGTATGCTTGGCGAGTACAGTGTGAAATTTCTTATTATTATCATTATTTATTATTATTCTCTTTTATTATTATTACTGCACAGTTCGTTTGTTTTAAATTCTCTTTAAATGATCTAGTTCTGATTTAAATGTTCGCTTTCGTGAAATTCCCTTTATCTCACTTCTTACAGTACTAACTTATAATACTAATTTCCCTAATTTCAGCAACTCACAATATCGTGGCCCGGCTGACATCAGCTTACTCTAACACTACAGGTTAGCTTTCAGCATTCATAAATGATCTCTTGGCTCTCTTGGCTCATCATTATCCTTTTCAGCCGGCGCCGTTGTGACTCGTTACTTAACATGTATATAATTCTATCTTGATTATACACCGGTATATAATTCTATCTTGATTATTTACCATAGACTTACTTTTAAATAATCCAAAGAGGGTCTCATACTACACTCTTGATTATAGTTACTTGGAGAGAAGCGGAATTTCACGAGGATACTTCTCTTTTAACTCTTTAACAATAACTAGACAAACTATGCGGAAGGGGGACACTTTACACGCTGCATTTTATTTCACACGCGGTGGCATTCATTGTTTAGGGAGTGCTACCGTTTATACAATAGAGAGGGTGGCTGCTTAGTACAATCCTGAACACGCATTATGTCTTCTAACTGGCCACCACAACTGGGGTGCTTACTAATCTACGTTACTTGTATTATTATTATTCTTTTCTCTTACTTCTACGCTACACTTCACACATTTAGTTTAAATCAAGAATTATTTACTATCTACTACCATATTATTTAGAATATTCTTTATTTACTTTGTTTTGGGACTTGGGGTATAATACTTTATCTAACAAGGGAGGGTTAACTAAGTCATTTATTCATTTGAAATTTAAGTCACAATATTATCCGCTTTACTATACTACACAATTATTTCCTACACACTTTAGTACATGGTAAACGTTTATTAACAGAGGTAATTAAACATAGCATTAGTTTTTTTTATTTAAGCGAACAGCTGTTTCGCTGGAAAGTAGGTTAGACTAGTTTTAAACAATGGCATAGTTTTGCTTACAAAGGGGAAAAGTCAACTCGAGGGATAATATCTCTATTGTTTCATTTAACAATAGCTAACGGACACCTTATTAACTTGCACTGGCTTGCTTCAAAAGGGGTGGCGTGTGCGATGCGTACGCAATGTTACGGCCCGTTACCGAACTGAGTTTAGTTCACTTTTATAATTATAATTATACTAACGTGTTATAATAATTTACGATATTATTAAACCTTTTATTTTAAATGACTAATCATTTATTTCTTATTATTTACTTTACTCAGATTTAAGAAACTTCGTTTTTCATTTGTTTAGGACTCGGTTGTTTACTTCGGGAAGCATCATTCCATAAAATTAATTAGTACTCTTGTTTTGTGTAGTCAGTAGTTTATATAACTCATCGTGTCAATAGAAACACGAATTACACATTTATGCAGGCTTGTACAGGAAAACTACAGGTCTTAAATCGTCGCAAAATTGACGTGTTAGAGACTGAATACTTTGACACGTACATACATGAATTGGTACCTAATCTTTTCACGTATAATTATATACGAGTATGTGCGTAATCTCACACAAAATATACACTTATATTTATACACTTATAACTATCGTCAATATTATTCATATATGCTACTTAGCCTCTTTCTTTTTACATACAATTTCCTAACTGAGTGCATCGATATACAGAATGGAGTATTTTATAATTGACACTAAGTACACTAAGCATTTACACAACATGAAACCAAAAACAGTGGCGCATTTTAATAATAAAATTATTTACTTGTTTTTTGTTTTTGTTTTAATTTTCAACATAGGTCTGAAATCTTTTGTTACTGGGCAAGGGGTCACACACTTTGTAATACAATAGAGGGAGGTGATGTATTGTCTAACGCAACTTTGCGCTAGGGTGACAAGGACACTCTCACACAGGCTTGGACAAGAATTAAACTGGTTTGATTTTGTTTACAAACAGACGTGTTGTTGAATGAACTTTGACAAGCACATACCTGAAGTTATATCGAATACACGGGGCGTCTTTAGTTAATATTATGATCATTGCTATATCTAAATAATAATTAAAATTACCTATTTACAAAACTATTATAATAACTATTATCGTTTAATTTTATTTAAGATTTTAGACACATTTAAAGGACATGAGTAAATAAATCAAAAGATTATGGTCTGGGTTAATAGGCACAATTACTGCTTAATAACACAAGTCACAAAATTTTTTTTTTTGTGATTTTTAATTAGCAGCAAAATTTTAACTAATTAGCAGAGTGCGCAATTTATAACCTCTTCTCTTGAGTTATAACAGAGGGAACCCAAAGTAATTGGTTCGGCCAATTACTTCAGGCTGCCTTATTCGGGACGAGCTGAAATTTAAACAGAACAACACACAGTAAATATAAAAGGAATCATGGAAGGGAAAACTGTTGATTTATGTACTCAGTATATGTGTGAAACAAGAAGATTTCCCTTTATTAAACATTTAAAATAAAACAAATGACATTTACTCAAAAACAGATCCCATTACATTATCAATTAAATTATTAACTTGTTTAAATTGCTTTATATAGACTGTGGGATCACAACAAATTATATTTAGCTTTTCCCCGGATCCGGGTAACCATTTGGTATTTAGTCTTTAAACTTTAAAAATTAATTATATCCAATTCAAGATATTAGCTTGCAAGACTGTTACTTTTACTTTTACTTTTACTTTTAAGTTTCATTATTATTCCATTTGAAGAATGGTATTAATTATACTACGATACGTTAAAATCTAAACTGTTACAATTGCAAGAAGCCTGAATAGTTACAATTAAATTCTTAGATTTAAATTTTTATATTCTTATAAATTCAATCGTCTCTGAAAGTCTCTTTAAGAGAGTATTGTGTTACAATTACTATTATTATTATTCCTCGATAGACGTGCTATCGAGTCACCTTTAATTTGGGATGTAGAAGTCTCCTCCATATGGTTACATCTTGGGAATCCTAAGAGCGTCGTCCTCGTCTAGGTCTGGTCTCAGTTGTTCACGGCTTAAACGTCTGCAGGATAGAGTGGGCCTTCTACACAGGTACTCGTTGATTCTCAGAAGTCTCGAACTGCATTATCGGTCGGGTCTACTAGAGTTGTAATTCTGATGATTCAGGTCTCCAGGTAGGATGTTGTGAAGAGTCGTCAATCGGAGAAGATAGCTGTTATAGTTATTAACACTCGTACTATTGGTTGTCACATATTTCTTCTTGTTACAACGTTTTTTTTTTAATTTTTCTTTCTCTTAACGTTACATATTACACTCTTTTGTAGCAGTTAGTAAAATACATAAGAATTAATCCAAACTAATAACCAATCACATAACATTTCAACAGAGCATTTCGCTCGTGCGTGTGCACTGCTTGGAGTCGTCATAGCGAGAGAGAGATTTTTCGTACGCTACCACTGGTACAGGACAATAGATAGTGGGGTGTTTATTCCGCGAGAATATAGTCCCGGTCTCTCTCTTAATAAAACTTTTTTATTTATACAAACTATCGCTAGATAAAAATACATCATTTAAATTAGTTGTTTTCGTGACTATCTGTGTCTTCAGGTTCTTTAATTATTAACATTATTTTTCTATATTATTTTAATTACAGAAGACTCGGTAAACATGTCGAGTCCGGTATCAACAGGTAGGCGCCTGATAACAAGCAAAGGGTTAAAATGCGACAATAATAATTATTTACAATATGTCTTTTCTTTACCGTTTCTTTGCCCTTATTAATTACTACTTCCATTCACACTTAGTACCTACATGTTTTTTATTATCATTGTGAGATTTAAATGGTTAATTGTTCGCAACTTAAAATTTTTTATTTCTTTATTTTTTTTTTTATTTGTCACAATTTAAATCGTCACATACTCCGCCTCTTAACCAACACCGACTCCGGAAAATTTGGTTAGATACGTACCGAGAGTATGCTTGGCGAGTACAGTGTGAAATTTCTTATTATTATCATTATTTATTATTATTCTCTTTTATTATTATTACTGCACAGTTCGTTTGTTTTAAAAGTCTCTTTAAATGATCTAGTTCTGATTTAAATGTTCGCTTTCGTGAAATTCCCTTTATCTCACTTCTTACAGTACTAACTTATAATACTAATTTCCCTAATTTCAGCAACTCACAATATCGTGGCCCGGCTGACATCAGCTTACTCTAACACTACAGGTTAGCTTTCAGCATTCATAAATGATCTCTTGGCTCTCTTGGCTCATCATTATCCTTTTCAGCCGGCGCCGTTGTGACTCGTTACTTAACATGTATATAATTCTATCTTGATTATACACCGGTATATAATTCTATCTTGATTATATACCATAGACTTACTTTTAAATAATCCAAAGAGGGTCTCATACTACACTCTTGATTATAGTTACTTGGAGAGAAGCGGAATTTCACGAGGATACTTCTCTTTTAACTCTTTAACAATAACTAGACAAACTATGCGGAAGGGGGACACTTTACACGCTGCATTTTATTTCACACGCGGTGGCATTCATTGTTTAGGGAGTGCTACCGTTTATACAATAGAGAGGGTGGCTGCTTAGTACAATCCTGAACACGCATTATTTCTTCTAACTGGCCACCACAACTGGGGTGCTTACTAATCTACGTTACTTGTATTATTATTATTCTTTTCTCTTACTTCTACGCTACACTTCACACATTTAGTTTAAATCAAGAATTATTTACTATCTACTACCATATTATTTAGAATATTCTTTATTTACTTTGTTTTGGGACTTGGGGTATAATACTTTATCTAACAAGGGAGGGTTAACTAAGTCATTTATTCATTTGAAATTTAAGTCACAATATTATCCGCTTTACTATACTACACAATTATTTCCTACACACTTTAGTACATGGTAAACGTTTATTAACAGAGGTAATTAAACATAGCATTAGTTTTTTTTATTTAAGCGAACAGCTGTTTCGCTGGAAAGTAGGTTAGACTAGTTTTAAACAATGGCATAGTTTTGCTTACAAACGGGGAAAGGTCAACTCGAGGGATAATATCTCTATTGTTTCATTTAACAATAGCTAACGGACACCTTATTAACTTGCACTGGCTTGCTTCAAAAGGGGTGGCGTGTGCGATGCGTACGCAATGTTACGGCCCGTTACCAAACTGAGTTTAGTTCACTTTTATAATTATAATTATACTAACGTGTTATAATAATTTACGATATTATTAAACCTTTTATTTTAAATGACTAATCATTTATTTCTTATTATTTACTTTACTCAGATTTAAGAAACTTCGTTTTTCATTTGTTTAGGACTCGGTTGTTTACTTCGGGAAGCATCATTCCATAAAATTAATTAGTACTCTTGTTTTGTTTAGTCAGTAGTTTATATAACTCATCGTGTCAATAGAAACACGAATTACACATTTATGCAGGCTTGTACAGGAAAACTACAGGTCTTAAATCGTCGCAAAATTGACGTGTTAGAGACTGAACACTTTGACACGTACATACATGAATTGGTACAATACAATCTAATCTTTTCACGTATAATTATATACGAGTATGTGCGTAATCTCACACAAAATATACACTTATATTTATACACTTATAACTATCGTCAATATTATTCATATATGCTACTTAGCCTCTTTCTTTTTACATACAATTTCCTAACTGAGTGCATCGATATACAGAATGGAGTATTTTATAATTGACACTAAGTACACTAAGCATTTACACAACATGAAACCAAAAACAGTGGCGCATTTTAATAATAAAATTATTTACTTGTTTTTTTTTTTGTTTTAATTTTCAACATAGGTCTGAAATCTTTTGTTACTGGGCAAGGGGTCACACACTTTGTAATACAATAGAGGGAGGTGATGTATTGTCTAACGCAACTTTGCGCTAGGGTGACAAGGACACTCTCACACAGGCTTGGACAAGAATTAAACTGGTTTGATTTTGTTTACAAACAGACGTGTTGTTGAATGAACTTTTGACAAGCACATACCTGAAGTTATATCGAATACACGGGGCGTCTTTAGTTAATATTATGATCATTGCTATATCTAAATAATAATTAAAATTACCTATTTACAAAACTATTATAATAACTATTATCGTTTAATTTTATTTAAGATTTTAGACACATTTAAAGTACATGAGTAAATAAATCAACAGATTATGGTCTGGGTTAATAGGCACAATTACTGCTTAATAACACAAGTCACAAAATTTCTTTTTTTTGTGATTTTTAATTAGCAGCAAAATTTTAACTAATTAGCAGAGTGCGCAATTTATAACCTCTTCTCTTGAGTTATAACAGAGGGAACCCAAAGTAATTGGTTCGGCCAATTACTTCAGGCTGCCTTATTCGGGACGAGCTGAAATTTAAACAGAACAACACACAGTAAATATAAAAGGAATCATGGAAGGGAAAACTGTTGATTTATGTACTCAGTATATGTGTGCAACAAGAAGATTTTCCTTTATTAAACATTTAAAATAAAACAAATGACATTTACTCAAAAACAGATCCCATTACATTATTAATTAAATTATTAACTTGTTTAAATTGCTTTATATAGACTGTGGGATCACAACAAATTATATTTAGCTTTTCCCCGGATCCGGGTAACCATTTGGTATTTAGTCTTTAAACTTTAAAAATTAATTATATCCAATTCAAGATATTAGCTTGCAAGACTGTTACTTTTACTTTTACTTTTACTTTTAAGTTTCATTATTATTCCATTTGAAGAATGGTATTAATTATACTACGATACGTTAAAATCTAAACTGTTACAATTGCAAGAAGCCTGAATAGTTACAATTAAATTCTTAGATTTAAATTTTTATATTCTTATAAAGTCAATCGTCTCTGAAAGTCTCTTTAAGAGAGTATTGTGTTACAATTACTATTATTATTATTCCTCGATAGACGTGCTATCGAGTCACCTTTAATTTGGGATGTAGAAGTCTCCTCCATATGGTTACATCTTGGGAATCCTAAGAGCGTCGTCCTCGTCTAGGTCTGGTCTCAGTTGTTCACGGCTTAAACGTCTGCAGGATAGAGTGGGCCTTCTACACAGGTACTCGTTGATTCTCAGAAGTCTCGAACTGCATTATAGGTCGGGTCTACTAGAGTTGTAATTCTGATGATTCAGGTCTCCAGGTAGGATGTTGTGAAGAGTCGTCAATCGGAGAAGATAGCTGTTATAGTTATTAACACTCGTACTATTGGTTGTCACATATTTCTTCTTGTTACAACGTTTTTTTTTTAATTTTTCTTTCTCTTAACGTTACATATTACACTCTTTTGTAGCAGTTAGTAAAATACATAAGAATTAATCCAAACTAATAACCAATCACATAACATTTCAACAGAGCATTTCGCTCGTGCGTGTGCACTGCTTGGAGTCGTCATAGCGAGAGAGAGATTTTTCGTACGCTACCACTGGTACAGGACAATAGATAGTGGGGTGTTTATTCCGCGAGAATATAGTCCCGGTCTCTCTCTTAATAAAACTTTTTTATTTATACAAACTATCGCTAGATAAAAATACATCATTTAAATTACTTGTTTTCGTGACTATCTGTGTCTTCAGGTTCTTTAATTATTAACATTATTTTTCTATATTATTTTAATTACAGAAGACTCGGTAAACATGTCGAGTCCGGTATCAACAGGTAGGCGCCTGATAACAAGCAAAGGGTTAAAATGCGACAATAATAATTATTTACAATATGTCTTTTCTTTACCGTTTCTTTGCCCTTATTAATTACTACTTCCATTCACACTTAGTACCTACATGTTTTTTATTATCATTGTGAGATTTAAATGGTTAATTGTTCGCAACTTAAAATTTTTTATTTCTTTATTTTTTTTTTTATTTGTCACAATTTAAATCGTCACATACTCCGCCTCTTAACCAACACCGACTCCGGAAAATTTGGTTAGATACGTACCGAGAGTATGCTTGGCGAGTACAGTGTGAAATTTCTTATTATTATCATTATTTATTATTATTCTCTTTTATTATTATTACTGCACAGTTCGTTTGTTTTAAAAGTCTCTTTAAATGATCTAGTTCTGATTTAAATGTTCGCTTTCGTGAAATTCCCTTTATCTCACTTCTTACAGTACTAACTTATAATACTAATTTCCCTAATTTCAGCAACTCACAATATCGTGGCCCGGCTGACATCAGCTTACTCTAACACTACAGGTTAGCTTTCAGCATTCATAAATGATCTCTTGGCTCTCTTGGCTCATCATTATCCTTTTCAGCCGGCGCCGTTGTGACTCGTTACTTAACATGTATATAATTCTATCTTGATTATACACCGGTATATAATTCTATCTTGATTATATACCATAGACTTACTTTTAAATAATCCAAAGAGGGTCTCATACTACACTCTTGATTATAGTTACTTGGAGAGAAGCGGAATTTCACGAGGATACTTCTCTTTTAACTCTTTAACAATAACTAGACAAACTATGCGGAAGGGGGACACTTTACACGCTGCATTTTATTTCACACGCGGTGGCATTCATTGTTTAGGGAGTGCTACCGTTTATACAATAGAGAGGGTGGCTGCTTAGTACAATCCTGAACACGCATTATTTCTTCTAACTGGCCACCACAACTGGGGTGCTTACTAATCTACGTTACTTGTATTATTATTATTCTTTTCTCTTACTTCTACGCTACACTTCACACATTTAGTTTAAATCAAGAATTATTTACTATCTACTACCATATTATTTAGAATATTCTTTATTTACTTTGTTTTGGGACTTGGGGTATAATACTTTATCTAACAAGGGAGGGTTAACTAAGTCATTTATTCATTTGAAATTTAAGTCACAATATTATCCGCTTTACTATACTACACAATTATTTCCTACACACTTTAGTACATGGTAAACGTTTATTAACAGAGGTAATTAAACATAGCATTAGTTTTTTTTATTTAAGCGAACAGCTGTTTCGCTGGAAAGTAGGTTAGACTAGTTTTAAACAATGGCATAGTTTTGCTTACAAAGGGGAAAAGTCAACTCGAGGGATAATATCTCTATTGTTTCATTTAACAATAGCTAACGGACACCTTATTAACTTGCACTGGCTTGCTTCAAAAGGGGTGGCGTGTGCGATGCGTACGCAATGTTACGGCCCGTTACCAAACTGAGTTTAGTTCACTTTTATAATTATAATTATACTAACGTGTTATAATAATTTACGATATTATTAAACCTTTTATTTTAAATGACTAATCATTTATTTCTTATTATTTACTTTACTCAGATTTAAGAAACTTCGTTTTTCATTTGTTTAGGACTCGGTTGTTTACTTCGGGAAGCATCATTCCATAAAATTAATTAGTACTCTTGTTTTGTTTAGTCAGTAGTTTATATAACTCATCGTGTCAATAGAAACACGAATTACACATTTATGCAGGCTTGTACAGGAAAACTACAGGTCTTAAATCGTCGCAAAATTGACGTGTTAGAGACTGAACACTTTGACACGTACATACATGAATTGGTACAATACAATCTAATCTTTTCACGTATAATTATATACGAGTATGTGCGTAATCTCACACAAAATATACACTTATATTTATACACTTATAACTATCGTCAATATTATTCATATATGCTACTTAGCCTCTTTCTTTTTACATACAATTTCCTAACTGAGTGCATCGATATACAGAATGGAGTATTTTATAATTGACACTAAGTACACTAAGCATTTACACAACATGAAACCAAAAACAGTGGCGCATTTTAATAATAAAATTATTTACTTGTTTTTTGTTTTTGTTTTAATTTTCAACATAGGTCTGAAATCTTTTGTTACTGGGCAAGGGGTCACACACTTTGTAATACAATAGAGGGAGGTGATGTATTGTCTAACGCAACTTTGCGCTAGGGTGACAAGGACACTCTCACACAGGCTTGGACAAGAATTAAACTGGTTTGATTTTGTTTACAAACAGACGTGTTGTTGAATGAACTTTTGACAAGCACATACCTGAAGTTATATCGAATACACGAGGCGTCTTTAGTTAATATTATGATCATTGCTATATCTAAATAATAATTAAAATTACCTATTTACAAAACTATTATAATAACTATTATCGTTTAATTTTATTTAAGATTTTAGACACATTTAAAGTACATGAGTAAATAACTCAACAGATTATGGTCTGGGTTAATAGGCACAATTACTGCTTAATAACACAAGTCACAAAATTTCTTTTTTTTGTGATTTTTAATTAGCAGCAAAATTTTAACTAATTAGCAGAGTGCGCAATTTATAACCTCTTCTCTTGAGTTATAACAGAGGGAACCCAAAGTAATTGGCTCGGCCAATTACTTCAGGCTGCCTTATTCGGGACGAGCTGAAATTTAAACAGAACAACACACAGTAAATATAAAAGGAATCATGGAAGGGAAAACTGTTGATTTATGTACTCAGTATATGTGTGCAACAAGAAGATTTCCCTTTATTAAACATTTAAAATAAAACAAATGACATTTACTCAAAAACAGATCCCATTACATTATCAATTAAATTATTAACTTGTTTAAATTGCTTTATATAGACTGTGGGATCACAACAAATTATATTTAGCTTTTCCCCGGATCCGGGTAACCATTTGGTATTTAGTCTTTAAACTTTAAAAATTAATTATATCCAATTCAAGATATTAGCTTGCAAGACTGTTACTTTTACTTTTACTTTTAAGTTTCATTATTATTCCATTTGAAGAATGGTATTAATTATACTACGATACGTTAAAATCTAAACTGTTACAATTGCAAGAAGCCTGAATAGTTACAATTAAATTCTTAGATTTAAATTTTTATATTCTTATAAAGTCAATCGTCTCTGAAAGTCTCTTTAAGAGAGTATTGTGTTACAATTACTATTATTATTATTCCTCGATAGACGTGCTATCGAGTCACCTTTAATTTGGGATGTAGAAGTCTCCTCCATATGGTTACATCTTGGGAATCCTAAGAGCGTCGTCCTCGTCTAGGTCTGGTCTCAGTTGTTCACGGCTTAAACGTCTGCAGGATAGAGTGGGCCTTCTACACAGGTACTCGTTGATTCTTAGAAGTCTCGAACTGCATTATCGGTCGGGTCTACTAGAGTTGTAATTCTGATGATTCAGGTCTCCAGGTAGGATGTTGTGAAGAGTCGTCAATCGGAGAAGATAGCTGTTATAGTTATTAACACTCGTACTATTGGTTGTCACATATTTCTTCTTGTTACAACGTTTTTTTTTTAATTTTTCTTTCTCTTAACGTTACATATTACACTCTTTTGTAGCAGTTAGTAAAATACATAAGAATTAATCCAAACTAATAACCAATCACATAACATTTCAACAGAGCATTTCGCTCGTGCGTGTGTACTGCTTGGAGTCGTCATAGCGAGAGAGAGATTTTTCGTACGCTACCACTGGTACAGGACAATAGATAGTGGGGTGTTTATTCCGCGAGAATATAGTCCCGGTCTCTCTCTTAATAAAACTTTTTTATTTATACAAACTATCGCTAGATAAAAATACATCATTTAAATTACTTGTTTTCGTGACTATCTGTGTCTTCAGGTTCTTTAATTATAACATTATTTTTCTATATTATTTTAATTACAGAAGACTCGGTAAACATGTCGAGTCCGGTATCAACAGGTAGGCGCCTGATAACAAGCAAAGGGTTAAAATGCGAAAATAATAATTATTTACAATATGTCTTTTCTTTACCGTTTCTTTGCCCTTATTAATTACTACTTCCATTCACACTTAGTACCTACATGTTTTTTATTATCATTGTGAGATTTAAATGGTTAATTGTTCGCAACTTAAAATTTTTTATTTCTTTATTTTTTTTTTATTTGTCACAATTTAAATCGTCACATACTCCGCCTCTTAACCAACACCGACTCCGGAAAATTTGGTTAGATACGTACCGAGAGTATGCTTGGCGAGTACAGTGTGAAATTTCTTATTATTATCATTATTTATTATTATTCTCTTTTATTATTATTACTGCACAGTTCGTTTGTTTTAAATTCTCTTTAAATGATCTAGTTCTCATTTAAATGTTCGCTTTCGTGAAATTCCCTTTATCTCACTTCTTACAGTACTAACTTATAATACTAATTTCCCTAATTTCAGCAACTCACAATATCGTGGCCCGGCTGACATCAGGTTACTCTAACACTACAGGTTAGCTTTCAGCATTCATAAATGATCTCTTGGCTCTCTTGGCTCATCATTATCCTTTTCAGCCGGCGCCGTTGTGACTCGTTACTTAACATGTATATAATTCTATCTTGATTTTACACCGGTATATAATTCTATCTTGATTATTTACCATAGACTTACTTTTAAATAATCCAAAGAGGGTCTCATACTATACTCTTGATTATAGTTACTTGGAGAGAAGCGGAATTTCACGAGGATACTTCTCTTTTAACTCTTTAACAATAACTACACAAACTATGCGGAAGGGGGACACTTTACACGCTGCATTTTATTTCACACGCGGTGGCATTCATTGTTTAGGGTGTGCTACCGTTTATACAATAGAGAGGGTGGCTGCTTAGTACAATCCTGAACACGCATTATTTCTTCTAACTGGCCACCACAACTGGGGTGCTTACTAATCTACGTTACTTGTATTATTATTATTCTTTTCTCTTACTTCTACGCTACACTTCACACATTTAGTTTAAATCAAGAATTATTTACTATCTACTACCATATTATTTAGAATATTCTTTATTTACTTTGTTTTGGGACTTGGGGTATAATACTTTATCTAACAAGGGAGGGTTAACTAAGTCATTTATTCATTTGAAATTTAAGTCACAATATTATCCGCTTTACTATACTACACAATTATTTCCTACACACTTTAGTACATGGTAAACGTTTATTAACAGAGGTAATTAAACATAGCATTAGTTTTTTTTATTTAAGCGAACAGCTGTTTCGCTGGAAAGTAGGTTAGACTAGTTTTAAACAATGGCATAGTTTTGCTTACAAAGGGGAAAAGTCAACTCGAGGGATAATATCTCTATTGTTTCATTTAACAATAGCTAACGGACACCTTATTAACTTGCACTGGCTTGCTTCAAAAGGGGTGGCGTGTGCGATGCGTACGCAATGTTACGGCCCGTTACCAAACTGAGTTTAGTTCACTTTTATAATTATAATTATACTAACGTGTTATAATAATTTACGATATTATTAAACCTTTTATTTTAAATGACTAATCATTTATTTCTTATTGTTTACTTTACTCAGATTTAAGAAACTTCGTTTTTCATTTGTTTAGGACTCGGTTGTTTACTTCGGGAAGCATCATTCCATAAAATTAATTAGTACTCTTGTTTTGTTTAGTCAGTAGTTTATATAACTCATCGTGTCAATAGAAACACGAATTACACATTTATGCAGGCTTGTACAGGAAAACTACAGGTGTTAAATCGTCGCAAAATTGACGTGTTAGAGACTGAATACTTTGACACGTACATACATGAATTGGTACCTAATCTTTTCACGTATAATTATATACGAGTATGTGCGTAATCTCACACAAAATATACACTTATATTTATACACTTATAACTATCGTCAATATTATTCATATATGCTACTTAGCCTCTTTCTTTTTACATACAATTTCCTAACTGAGTGCATCGATATACAGAATGGAGTATTTTATAATTGACACTAAGTACACTAAGCATTTACACAACATGAAACCAAAAACAGTGGCGCATTTTAATAATAAAATTATTTACTTGTTTTTTGTTTTTGTTTTAATTTTCAACATAGGTCTGAAATCTTTTGTTACTGGGCAAGGGGTCACACACTTTGTAATACAATAGAGGGAGGTGATGTATTGTCTAACGCAACTTTGCGCTAGGGTGACAAGGACACTCTCACACAGGCTTGGACAAGAATTAAACTGGTTTGATTTTGTTTACAAACAGACGTGTTGTTGAATGAACTTTTGACAAGCACATACCTGAAGTTATATCGAATACACAGGGCGTCTTTAGTTAATATTATGATCATTGCTATATCTAAATAATAATTAAAATTACCTATTTACAAAACTATTATAATAACTATTATCGTTTAATTTTATTTAAGATTTTAGACACATTTAAAGTACATGAGTAAATAAATCAACAGATTATGGTCTGGGTTAATAGGCACAATTACTGCTTAATAACACAAGTCACAAAATTTCTTTTTTTTGTGATTTTTAATTAGCAGCAAAATTTTAACTAAATAGCAGAGTGCGCAATTTATAACCTCTTCTCTTGAGTTATAACAGAGGGAACCCAAAGTAATTTGTTCGGCCAATTACTTCAGGCTGCCTTATTCGGGACGAGCTGAAATTTAAACAGAACAACACACAGTAAATATAAAAGGAATCATGGAAGGGAAAACTGTTGATTTATGTACTCAGTATATGTGTGCAACAAGAAGATTTCCCTTTATTAAACATTTAAAATAAAACAAATGACATTTACTCAAAAACAGATCCCATTACATTATTAATTAAATTATTAACTTGTTTAAATTGCTTTATATAGACTGTGGGATCACAACAAATTATATTTAGCTTTTCCCCGGATCCGGGTAACCATTTGGTATTTAGTCTTTAAACTTTAAAAATTAATTATATCCAATTCAAGATATTAGCTTGCAAGACTGTTACTTTTACTTTTACTTTTACTTTTAAGTTTCATTATTATTCCATTTGAAGAATGGTATTAATTATACTACGATACGTTAAAATCTAAACTGTTACAATTGCAAGAAGCCTGAATAGTTACAATTAAATTCTTAGATTTAAATTTTTATATTCTTATAAAGTCAATCGTCTCTGAAAGTCTCTTTAAGAGAGTACTGTGTTACAATTACTATTATTATTATTCCTCGATAGACGTGCTATCGAGTCACCTTTAATTTGGGATGTAGAAGTCTCCTCCATATGGTTACATCTTGGGAATCCTAAGAGCGTCGTCCTCGTCTAGGTCTGGTCTCAGTTGTTCACGGCTTAAACGTCTGCAGGATAGAGTGGGCCTTCTACACAGGTACTCGTTGATTCTCAGAAGTCTCGAACTGCATTATCGGTCGGGTCTACTAGAGTTGTAATTCTGATGATTCAGGTCTCCAGGTAGGATGTTGTGAAGAGTCGTCAATCGGAGAAGATAGCTGTTATAGTTATTAACACTCGTACTATTGGTTGTCACATATTTCTTCTTGTTACAACGTTTTTTTTTTAATTTTTCTTTCTCTTAACGTTACATATTACACTCTTTTGTAGCAGTTAGTAAAATACATAAGAATTAATCCAAACTAATAACCAATCACATAACATTTCAACAGAGCATTTCGCTCGTGCGTGTGCACTGCTTGGAGTCGTCATAGCGAGAGAGAGATTTTTCGTACGCTACCACTGGTACAGGACAATAGATAGTGGGGTGTTTATTCCGCGAGAATATAGTCCCGGTCTCTCTCTTAATAAAACTTTTTTATTTATACAAACTATCGCTAGATAAAAATACATCATTTAAATTAGTTGTTTTCGTGACTATCTGTGTCTTCAGGTTCTTTAATTATTAACATTATTTTTCTATATTATTTTAATTACAGAAGACTCGGTAAACATGTCGAGTCCGGTATCAACAGGTAGGCGCCTGATAACAAGCAAAGGGTTAAAATGCGACAATAATAATTATTTACAATATGTCTTTTCTTTACCGTTTCTTTGCCCTTATTAATTACTACTTCCATTCACACTTAGTACCTACATGTTTTTTATTATCATTGTGAGATTTAAATGGTTAATTGTTCGCAACTTAAAATTTTTTATTTCTTTATTTTTTTTTTATTTGTCACAATTTAAATCGTCACATACTCCGCCTCTTAACCAACACCGGCTCCGGAAAATTTGGTTAGATACGTACCGAGAGTATGCTTGGCGAGTACAGTGTGAAATTTCTTATTATTATCATTATTTATTATTATTCTCTTTTATTATTATTACTGCACAGTTCGTTTGTTTTAAATTCTCTTTAAATGATCTAGTTCTGATTTAAATGTTCGCTTTCGTGAAATTCCCTTTATCTCACTTCTTACAGTACTAACTTATAATACTAATTTCCCTAATTTCAGCAACTCACAATATCGTGGCCCGGCTGACATCAGCTTACTCTAACACTACAGGTTAGCTTTCAGCATTCATAAATGATCTCTTGGCTCTCTTGGCTCATCATTATCCTTTTCAGCCGGCGCCGTTGTGACTCGTTACTTAACATGTATATAATTCTATCTTGATTATACACCGGTATATAATTCTATCTTGATTATTTACCATAGACTTACTTTTAAATAATCCAAAGAGGGTCTCATACTACACTCTTGATTATAGTTACTTGGAGAGAAGCGGAATTTCACGAGGATACTTCTCTTTTAACTCTTTAACAATAACTAGACAAACTATGCGGAAGGGGGACACTTTACACGCTGCATTTTATTTCACACGCGGTGGCATTCATTGTTTAGGGTGTGCTACCGTTTATACAATAGAGAGGGTGGCTGCTTAGTACAATCCTGAACACGCATTATTTCTTCTAACTGGCCACCACAACTGGGGTGCTTACTAATCTACGTTACTTGTATTATTATTATTCTTTTCTCTTACTTCTACGCTACACTTCACACATTTAGTTTAAATCAAGAATTATTTACTATCTACTACCATATTATTTAGAATATTCTTTATTTACTTTGTTTTGGGACTTGGGGTATAATACTTTATCTAACAAGGGAGGGTTAACTAAGTCATTTATTCATTTGAAATTTAAGTCACAATATTATCCGCTTTACTATACTACACAATTATTTCCTACACACTTTAGTACATGGTAAACGTTTATTAACAGAGGTAATTAAACATAGCATTAGTTTTTTTTATTTAAGCGAACAGCTGTTTCGCTGGAAAGTAGGTTAGACTAGTTTTAAACAATGGCATAGTTTTGCTTACAAACGGGGAAAGGTCAACTCGAGGGATAATATCTCTATTGTTTCATTTAACAATAGCTAACGGACACCTTATTAACTTGCACTGGCTTGCTTCAAAAGGGGTGGCGTGTGCGATGCGTACGCAATGTTACGGCCCGTTACCAAACTGAGTTTAGTTCACTTTTATAATTATAATTATACTAACGTGTTATAATAATTTACGATATTATTAAACCTTTTATTTTAAATGACTAATCATTTATTTCTTATTATTTACTTTACTCAGATTTAAGAAACTTCGTTTTTCATTTGTTTAGGACTCGGTTGTTTACTTCGGGAAGCATCATTCCATAAAATTAATTAGTACTCTTGTTTTGTTTAGTCAGTAGTTTATATAACTCATCGTGTCAATAGAAACACGAATTACACATTTATGCAGGCTTGTACAGGAAAACTACAGGTCTTAAATCGTCGCAAAATTGACGTGTTAGAGACTGAACACTTTGACACGTACATACATGAATTGGTACCTAATCTTTTCACGTATAATTATATACGAGTATGTGCGTAATCTCACACAAAATATACACTTATATTTATACACTTATAACTATCGTCAATATTATTCATATATGCTACTTAGCCTCTTTCTTTTTACATACAATTTCCTAACTGAGTGCATCGATATACAGAATGGAGTATTTTATAATTGACACTAAGTACACTAAGCATTTACACAACATGAAACCAAAAACAGTGGCGCATTTTAATAATAAAATTATTTACTTGTTTTTTGTTTTTGTTTTAATTTTCAACATAGGTCTGAAATCTTTTGTTACTGGGCAAGGGGTCACACACTTTGTAATACAATAGAGGGAGGTGATGTATTGTCTAACGCAACTTTGCGCTAGGGTGACAAGGACACTCTCACACAGGCTTGGACAAGAATTAAACTGGTTTGATTTTGTTTACAAACAGACGTGTTGTTGAATGAACTTTTGACAAGCACATACCTGAAGTTATATCGAATACACGGGGCGTCTTTAGTTAATATTACGATCATTGCTATATCTAAATAATAATTAAAATTACCTATTTACAAAACTATTATAATAACTATTATCGTTTAATTTTATTTATGATTTTAGACACATTTAAAGTACATGAGTAAATAAATCAACAGATTATGGTCTGGGTTAATAGGCACAATTACTGCTTAATAACACAAGTCACAAAATTTCTTTTTTTTGTGATTTTTAATTAGCAGCAAAATTTTAACTAATTAGCAGAGTGCGCAATTTATAACCTCTTCTCTTGAGTTATAACAGAGGGAACCCAAAGTAATTTGTTCGGCCAATTACTTCAGGCTGCCTTATTCGGGACGAGCTGAAATTTAAACAGAACAACACACAGTAAATATAAAAGGAATCATGGAAGGGAAAACTGTTGATTTATGTACTCAGTATATGTGTGCAACAAGAAGATTTCCCTTTATTAAACATTTAAAATAAAACAAATGACATTTACTCAAAAACAGATCCCATTACATTATTAATTAAATTATTAACTTGTTTAAATTGCTTTATATAGACTGTGGGATCACAACAAATTATATTTAGCTTTTCCCCGGATCCGGGTAACCATTTGGTATTTAGTCTTTAAACTTTAAAAATTAATTATATCCAATTCAAGATATTAGCTTGCAAGACTGTTACTTTTACTTTTACTTTTACTTTTAAGTTTCATTATTATTCCATTTGAAGAATGGTATTAATTATACTACGATACGTTAAAATCTAAACTGTTACAATTGCAAGAAGCCTGAATAGTTACAATTAAATTCTTAGATTTAAATTTTTATATTCTTATAAAGTCAATCGTCTCTGAAAGTCTCTTTAAGAGAGTATTGTGTTACAATTACTATTATTATTATTCCTCGATAGACGTGCTATCGAGTCACCTTTAATTTGGGATGTAGAAGTCTCCTCCATATGGTTACATCTTGGGAATCCTAAGAGCGTCGTCCTCGTCTAGGTCTGGTCTCAGTTGTTAACGGCTTAAACGTCTGCAGGATAGAGTGGGCCTTCTACACAGGTACTCGTTGATTCTCAGAAGTCTCGAACTGCATTATCGGTCGGGTCTACTAGAGTTGTAATTCTGATGATTCAGGTCTCCAGGTAGGATGTTGTGAAGAGTCGTCAATCGGAGAAGATAGCTGTTATAGTTATTAACACTCGTACTATTGGTTGTCACATATTTCTTCTTGTTACAACGTTTTTTTTTAATTTTTCTTTCTCTTAACGTTACATATTACACTCTTTTGTAGCAGTTAGTAAAATACATAAGAATTAATCCAAACTAATAACCAATCACATAACATTTCAACAGAGCATTTCGCTCGTGCGTGTGTACTGCTTGGAGTCGTCATAGCGAGAGAGAGATTTTTCGTACGCTACCACTGGTACAGGACAATAGATAGTGGGGTGTTTATTCCGCGAGAATATAGTCCCGGTCTCTCTCTTAATAAAACTTTTTTATTTATACAAACTATCGCTAGATAAAAATACATCATTTAAATTAGTTGTTTTCGTGACTATCTGTGTCTTCAGGTTCTTTAATTATTAACATTATTTTTCTATATTATTTTAATTACAGAAGACTCGGTAAACATGTCGAGTCCGGTATCAACAGGTAGGCGCCTGATAACAAGCAAAGGGTTAAAATGCGACAATAATAATAATTTACAATATGTCTTTTCTTTACCGTTTCTTTGCCCTTATTAATTACTACTTCCATTCACACTTAGTACCTACATGTTTTTTATTATCATTGTGAGATTTAAATGGTTAATTGTTCGCAACTTAAAATTTTTTATTTCTTTATTTTTTTTTTATTTGTCACAATTTAAATCGTCACATACTCCGCCTCTTAACCAACACCGACTCCGGAAAATTTGGTTAGATACGTACCGAGAGTATGCTTGGCGAGTACAGTGTGAAATTTCTTATTATTATCATTATTTATTATTATTCTCTTTTATTATTATTACTGCACAGTTCGTTTGTTTTAAATTCTCTTTAAATGATCTAGTTCTGATTTAAATGTTCGCTTTCGTGAAATTCCCTTTATCTCACTTCTTACAGTACTAACTTATAATACTAATTTCCCTAATTTCAGCAACTCACAATATCGTGGCCCGGCTGACATCAGCTTACTCTAACACTACAGGTTAGCTTTCAGCATTCATAAATGATCTCTTGGCTCTCTTGGCTCATCATTATCCTTTTCAGCCGGCGCCGTTGTGACTCGTTACTTAACATGTATATAATTCTATCTTGATTATACACCGGTATATAATTCTATCTTGATTATTTACCATAGACTTACTTTTAAATAATCCAAAGAGGGTCTCATACTACACTCTTGATTATAGTTACTTGGAGAGAAGCGGAATTTCACGAGGATACTTCTCTTTTAACTCTTTAACAATAACTAGACAAACTATGCGGAAGGGGGACACTTTACACGCTGCATTTTATTTCACACGCGGTGGCATTCATTGTTTAGGGAGTGCTACCGTTTATACAATAGAGAGGGTGGCTGCTTAGTAGAATCCTGAACACGCATTATTTCTTCTAACTGGCCACCACAACTGGGGTGCTTACTAATCTACGTTACTTGTATTATTATTATTCTTTTCTCTTACTTCTACGCTACACTTCACACATTTAGTTTAAATCAAGAATTATTTACTATCTACTACCATATTATTTAGAATATTCTTTATTTACTTTGTTTTGGGACTTGGGGTATAATACTTTATCTAACAAGGGAGGGTTAACTAAGTCATTTATTCATTTGAAATTTAAGTCACAATATTATCCGCTTTACTATACTACACAATTATTTCCTACACACTTTAGTACATGGTAAACGTTTATTAACAGAGGTAATTAAACATAGCATTAGTTTTTTTTATTTAAGCGAACAGCTGTTTCGCTGGAAAGTAGGTTAGACTAGTTTTAAACAATGGCATAGTTTTGCTTACAAAGGGGAAAAGTCAACTCGAGGGATAATATCTCTATTGTTTCATTTAACAATAGCTAACGGACACCTTATTAACTTGCACTGGCTTGCTCCAAAGGGGTGGCGTGTGCGATGCGTACGCAATGTTACGGCCCGTTACCAAACTGAGTTTAGTTCACTTTTATAATTATAATTATACTAACGTGTTATAATAATTTACGATATTATTAAACCTTTTATTTTAAATGACTAATCATTTATTTCTTATTATTTACTTTACTCAGATTTAAGAAACTTCGTTTTTCATTTGTTTAGGACTCGGTTGTTTACTTCGGGAAGCATCATTCCATAAAATTAATTAGTACTCTTGTTTTGTTTAGTCAGTAGTTTATATAACTCATCGTGTCAATAGAAACACGAATTACACATTTATGCAGGCTTGTACAGGAAAACTACAGGTCTTAAATCGTCGCAAAATTGACGTGTTAGAGACTGAATACTTTGACACGTACATACATGAATTGGTACCTAATCTTTTCACGTATAATTATATACGAGTATGTGCGTAATCTCACACAAAATATACACTTATATTTATACACTTATAACTATCGTCAATATTATTCATATATGCTACTTAGCCTCTTTCTTTTTACATACAATTTCCTAACTGAGTGCATCGATATACAGAATGGAGTATTTTATAATTGACACTAAGTACACTAAGCATTTACACAACATGAAACCAAAAACAGTGGCGCATTTTAATAATAAAATTATTTACTTGTTTTTTTTTTTTTTTTTTAATTTTCAACATAGGTCTGAAATCTTTTGTTACTGGGCAAGGGGTCACACACTTTGTAATACAATAGAGGGAGGTGATGTATTGTCTAACGCAACTTTGCGCTAGGGTGACAAGGACACTCTCACACAGGCTTGGACAAGAATTAAACTGGTTTGATTTTGTTTACAAACAGACGTGTTGTTGAATGAACTTTTGACAAGCACATACCTGAAGTTATATCGAATACACGGGGCGTCTTTAGTTAATATTATGATCATTGCTATATCTAAATAATAATTAAAATTTCCTATTTACAAAACTATTATAATAACTATTATCGTTTAATTTTATTTAAGATTTTAGACACATTTAAAGTACATGAGTAAATAAATCAACAGATTATGGTCTGGGTTAATAGGCACAATTACTGCTTAATAACACAAGTCACAAAATTTCTTTTTTTTTGTGATTTTTAATTAGCAGCAAAATTTTAACCAATTAGCAGAGTGCGCAATTTATAACCTCTTCTCTTGAGTTATAACAGAGGGAACCCAAAGTAATTGGTTCGGCCAATTACTTCAGGCTGCCTTATTCGGGACGAGCTGAAATTTAAACAGAACAACACACAGTAAATATAAAAGGAATCATGGAAGGGAAAACTGTTGATTTATGTACTCAGTATATGTGTGCAACAAGAAGATTTCCCTTTATTAAACATTTAAAATAAAACAAATGACATTTACTCAAAAACAGATCCCATTACATTATTAATTAAATTATTAACTTGTTTAAATTGCTTTATATAGACTGTGGGATCACAACAAATTATATTTAGCTTTTCCCCGGATCCGGGTAACCATTTGGTATTTAGTCTTTAAACTTTAAAAATTAATTATATCCAATTCAAGATATTAGCTTGCAAGACTGTTACTTTTACTTTTACTTTTACTTTTAAGTTTCATTATTATTCCATTTGAAGAATGGTATTAATTATACTACGATACGTTAAAATCTAAACTGTTACAATTGCAAGAAGCCTGAATAGTTACAATTAAATTCTTAGATTTAAATTTTTATATTCTTATAAAGTCAATCGTCTCTGAAAGTCTCTTTAAGAGAGTATTGTGTTACAATTACTATTATTATTATTCCTCGATAGACGTGCTATCGAGTCACCTTTAATTTGGGATGTAGAAGTCTCCTCCATATGGTTACATCTTGGGAATCCTAAGAGCGTCGTCCTCGTCTAGGTCTGGTCTCAGTTGTTAACGGCTTAAACGTCTGCAGGATAGAGTGGGCCTTCTACACAGGTACTCGTTGATTCTCAGAAGTCTCGAACTGCATTATCGGTCGGGTCTACTAGAGTTGTAATTCTGATGATTCAGGTCTCCAGGTAGGATGTTGTGAAGAGTCGTCAATCGGAGAAGATAGCTGTTATAGTTATTAACACTCGTACTATTGGTTGTCACATATTTCTTCTTGTTACAACGTTTTTTTTTAATTTTTCTTTCTCTTAACGTTACATATTACACTCTTTTGTAGCAGTTAGTAAAATACATAAGAATTAATCCAAACTAATAACCAATCACATAACATTTCAACAGAGCATTTCGCTCGTGCGTGTGCACTGCTTGGAGTCGTCATAGCGAGAGAGAGATTTTTCGTACGCTACCACTGGTACAGGACAATAGATAGTGGGGTGTTTATTCCGCGAGAATATAGTCCCGGTCTCTCTCTTAATAAAACTTTTTTATTTATACAAACTATCGCTAGATAAAAATACATCATTTAAATTAGTTGTTTTCGTGACTATCTGTGTCTTCAGGTTCTTTAATTATTAACATTATTTTTCTATATTATTTTAATTACAGAAGACTCGGTAAACATGTCGAGTCCGGTATCAACAGGTAGGCGCCTGATAACAAGCAAAGGGTTAAAATGCGACAATAATAATTATTTACAATATGTCTTTTCTTTACCGTTTCTTTGCCCTTATTAATTACTACTTCCATTCACACTTAGTACCTACATGTTTTTTATTATCATTGTGAGATTTAAATGGTTAATTGTTCGCAACTTAAAATTTTTTATTTCTTTATTTTTTTTTTATTTGTCACAATTTAAATCGTCACAGTATATGTACTGAACGAGTAAAAAGTCACGAATCGTATGCAACTACTCCTTTGCACATCAACACTGTTATTAGTGCAAAAACAGATGTAGAAGTAATTTGTTTAAAACCGATGCTTATGTAGGGAGAAGCGAAGTTTGACAAGTGTCGAAGGGCATCCAGCAAAATCAGATCTGTCGACTTTCACTCCATCACAAATACCACGGACAATTTCGAGCAAGGCGGAGAGACTCTCGTAATAACGACGGGGTGATTATGTCACTCTGATTCTCGACTTGGAAGCCCCGGAATCTTCAACACACACACACACACACACACACACACACACACACACACACACACACACACACACACACACACACACACACACACACACACACACACACACACACACACACACACACACAAAACTTCGACACGGTAACAACAACGTTGAAACTTTGAAAGCAGATGAAAAATTATAAATTATTTTTTATAAAAAAAAAGACAGTAAATAAACTGAGTCATGGTATAAGTAAAGGAAAAATAAATACAATATGTACGTAGTATATAAAAAATTGTAATAATTGTTTATTAACATGCATCTTTTATATTTGTTTTATAATCATTTTCTATTTAATTTCAATGTGTGACAATAATTGATGTTTATTGAACTGAAGTAAATATTATTTTTGATTAAATTACTAGAAGTAAAGTTTTTTCTTTATATGTAATAAATATTTAAATTATGTTATTTATAAACGACTTGCAATATTTTAATTAATTATCTAAATTCAATATTTTATTTCAGACACCTAATGTAATTAAACCCAATTACAAATAAATAATGTATTATGTTGATAAGAAAAAATTTTTGTTGTTTATAAGTTTAATTAAGAAAATTTTATTAATGTTTTATATAATTTTTTTTCTATTTGATCGATTAATTAATTAATTAAATAATTAATTAATTATAAATGTTTAATTACCTTCAAGTGTGTAAATTAGTTATGGTGTGTCAAAATATTTGTTCACTAGAGTTAATCTTGTTATGTCAGTCGGGTCAAGTATTCTCTCTTCTGACTTAGCTCCTCTTCTTCTTCTTCTTGATATATTTTTCTAATATTTCTAATTTATGTTAGAAGAAAGACAAAGCTACTATTTATAATACAAATAATTATGAACACAAAGTATTTGAGTAATTCTGATGTTTATTTTTTAAACTTTGAATTTGTGCGCCAATCTTACGCGCATCGACAATGGCATTGGCTGAGACTCACTCAGGTCGATTGTGATAAATGACAAAATATAACATTACAAAATTAATTATTTCGAGTTCTTTTAACTGTCGAAATGGTCAGAGAGGGCAAGGAACAAGATACAATACTTACAAATACTTTAATCTAAATTATTATTCGCTAAAAATAACAGGAAACAGGATTCTGAAAATATTGTCAATTAATAAGTAAAAATTCGAACCAATTCGTAGAATGACGTCACTGGCTCGTGGAGGCTGTGTCCATGCTGGTCGCTCAGTAAATGAAAATGGCTGCCGTTCACCTCGGGTTTTCTGCTATTCAACGCTGAGGCTATGTTCTTCTCCCTCAAATATAAATGTGGATTCCGTCCTCTGCGATTTTGTAGTTCCTCTGGATAATTACGTGAAGTGTTCTTCTGTCCTCGGCGATGTTGTTCTGTGATAGTTTATTGGTGCAGTGTTCTGTGTTCAAATCTGTTGAGTTCGCGTCCAGATAATATTGGTGTTGAATTTTTCTCAAAATGGCAGTTATTTTCTTGTGCTCGTACTGGATCTTATTATGCTGTTGTTCTGGTTCAGTTTTGGTGTTAGTTATGATGTAGTGGTGTTATTTTCCATTGGTAACCTCTGTAATATTTTTCGAGGTTGTACTTCAATGTTTTTTCACTATTTATATTTTTTCAGATCTTCCGTCCGTAAATTTTGATCTGTACACATTCACGAGTAACAATAGACTGATGACTTAAAGTCGTCGGTTTCGGTGGTAATTTATAAAATATCTTATTCCTCTTACCATTGTCTGTTCACATTTACATGCCTTGGATTTGGTTTCAACTCATAAAAATACATGACAAGTTTTCCTATTTATTGCTGTAACTTAATTATTTATACAATTTATGAAAATTGAACTATCTAGCAATATTCTTATGCTAATTTTACATAATTCAATATATAACTGGGTCTGTTTTAAGTTCAGATAAGCCTAAAATTCACAATTTTTGATATTCCTTATAGGCCTTGCATTTTTTACATTAGTAATTAAATGGTTTATAAGTGATTTTATGTTAATATTTCCTTTAAATAATTTTACTCACTTCGTGATTATTGTTTGTTGTTAATAATTTGTTGTTATAATACTCCAATATTGATTAATTTACATTTTATCTGAATAGTGTACCTTTCTAGGCCTAGTATTACATATTTCCAAATAAAGTTAATTTTATTCTTTTGTCATTACTTTTGCTAATATTTGTTTCTGTACTGATTACATTTTCATATCTTTGTTTTACATGGACTAGTTTCTATTAATTATATACAGTTCTATTGAATTTATTCATTTGGGTTTGACTCTAAGTAGTAGTTATTTTGGTCTAAAATGCTGTTTTGTTTTTCTATTGGGGTTTGTTAGTTATTTTGCCCTATTATTCTTTATATGGTTTACAGTTTAATAATACAATATTCATATTATCTACTTGCCTTCTCTGCCTTAACAAACTTTGAAATTATTGAACATTATTTAAATACAACAGAACATCTTATATCTACTAATTTTTATATCACTTAATCATAACAAAAACATCTTATGCCTATTATTTTTTATATATCATTTAACTATAATGGAAACATCTTATTACTAACAATACCTTCAGTCATTAACTGTCCTTTGTTTTTATGTTTCCTTTTGTAACAAATTTAATTATACTAAAACATCTTATTACTAATAATACCTTCAGTCATTAACTGTCTTTTGTATTTGTTTTTTCTGGTGTAACAACTTAACTGTGATAAAAACATCTTATATCTATTAATTTTTTATTATACCTAATCTTTAAAACACTTTTATTACTAAAACTATTCTCAGCCATTAGACTGTCTTTTATTCTTATGTTTTTTTATATTGTATCTCTCTACACTGATGGTAGTCTTTTTATATAATTTTTATTTCCTACACTATTTTTTATTATAGTGTGTCACTTGTTATTCTCTACACTCACTGTAGTCTCTAATTTTTATTGTATTTATTATGGCATTTCACCTTATATATTTCCTACACTAATGGTAGGTAGTCTTTTGTTTTTACACTATGGTAGTTTTTGGTTTGTTTCTGCACTATTGGTAGTCTTTTGGTTTGTTTTTACTCTGTTCTTAAATTAGGCTTACATTTAGTTTACAATTTATTTTAATTGCATTGTATCCTGTAACTTGAGTTATTTGGTCTGACATTTATCATTGGTTTTAATTTAGTTTCAATTGGTATATTCATTCTTCATAATATTTTAGTGAATAGCCTTTCTTGTTTCTATATTCCTTTTAGGAACCTTGACATATTTTGTCTCTTCTTTCTTATTATATAAGTATTTCCTTATCTTGTGGTTTCATGTCCTTATATTATTAATTCAATGACTCTTACTTGATTATTCGGTTTCATTTATTTTCTCATTTACAGCTCCTTATTAATTTGTTATGGGTTTTATATCTTGGGCTTTTCTGCTTCTTAATTTAATAAATTTCCCCTTATTAATTTTTTGTTTACTTTTTACTTTTGTTTTTTCATTTACTGCTCCTCAACCTACTGGGTATATGTGTTGTACTGGGGTTTATATAGTTGGTTTCTTTTATATATGGACCAAGAGTTTTCTTTGTTATTCAGTTTAATTTTATTAACATTTTATCGACTATAATGATCAGCTTCTTTAATTTATTTTTTAACCATTTATTTTTTCTCACTCACTATTGATATTTTCTTCTTTATTAATGTTGTATTAAGTTAAATTTTAAGGTGATAATTCTGTTATGCTACACTAAGTATCTGAAATATTCTTCAAATTCATGTTCATATATGTGTTTGGTGTTTGTTGTTTTCATATTATTTATTTGTGATTTCTAATATGTGTTACATATGTGTAATAGCTTTGTAAACAGCTTCTTAAAAAAAGTTAAAATTTTTCTATTTCCAATATTTAAAATTTTAAATAGTTTTCAATAAATCAATGATTTTCTTTATATATATTAAAGTAGTTACTTCATGCTACTAAAATCTTTCTCCTCTCAACTAACAACAAGTTTTCTTACGCAACAGTTAATATCTAACCTAACGAACACAAAAATCCTACGATGTAGCTGGATACTATATACTACAGCTGCGTTCAATGTTAACATGGAGACTTCTTTAAATAACACAGGTCTGCGATGAAAAAACTTTTTTCATAATTTTATCTTCCCTTAATGTATTTTTGGAGCAGCATTCAAAAATCGCATCAGAATTTTCCCATCACGTAAGGTTTTCTCAAAAATGCATATTTTCCATTTTCATATAACAAAAGGTTCCTCAGGGTTTGCATTCAACATTTGTTGGATTTTGGCTAAATTATAATTAATAAAAATAATAAATAATAATAATAAATTAATAAATGAAGTAAGCTGTCTGTTAACAATTAGTTAGATTAATTCTCTTTAGTGATGATTTTTATTTTTAATATTATTCCAAAAACTTTAACCTTTTATCATTTAACCCGAAATATTCAGTAGCATTAGTGAATGAATGCTTCACTGCAAGTATGCTTCAGTACCAGTTGGGCACTCAGTTCACTTGAGAGAAAGCTATGAGAATTTAGAACTGGTTCTATAAAAGATTAAATACAAGGATCACGGTGGGATGGTGTGTGGAGATTTAAAAGTATTAACCACGCTTCTAGGTCAGCAGAGTGGTTACGCTAAGTAACCATGTTTTCTATGTGAGTGGTACAGCCGAACGAAAAATCAGCACTTGGAGAATAAAAACTGGCCTTCACGGAAATCTCCTGAACCTGGAAGCAAGAATATTCTATGTAAAAGTCTTGTCCACTCGAACAAGACTTGTCTTTTCGAACCTTGAAAAAAGTTTTATGATTCTAAATTTTGCAGGCCTGTGTAATTGTAATGTTGCATTATAGAGTAAAAGAATCATACTACGAGGAATAGTGGGTGTGCAGACATTTGGTAATATCCTTGAAAGTTTCTGTCACACACTAGAAAGTTAGCAACGTCAGAAACAGAAACCGAAACGTGTAGAATATTCACACACACACACACACACACACACACACACACACACACACACACACACACACACACACACACACACACACACACACACACACACACACACACACACACACACACACACACACACACACACACACACACACACACACACACACACACACACACACACACACACACACACACACACACACACACACACACACACACACACACACACACACACACACACACACACACACACACACACACACACACACACACACACACAACTTTCACATTCGAGAACATGCAAGAGGGCAGCACAAGTACCGGTAAATCGACGCTCTGTAGCGTCAGTTTGTATTTCCCCAAAATCAGGCTATTACTTAAGACCGTAAAAATAGCTTAGGCATGTTTCAGACTACTGTGTATTCGTCACATCTACTGAATCATCGAAGCATAGACCTATAAGAAATAGGTTAATGAAAAATAAAACGGGTGTGTCGTGGGGCACGCGCGAAAAGTGAGAACTTCAGTGTCGAGTGGCGAGTTAAGTTCAACGTGTGAAAAGTTGCGCGTACGTATTTGGAGTAAGAGAGATTTTGCTATTAAGAATTAAGATTTAAATTGGAGTGAACGGATAATTAAATGAGACGAGGACTTAGTAGTGTTTATATGTATTTTATTATAAGTAATCGATATTGACAATGAACATAAATAGAATTATATCATATGTCTTATTATTTTCGGTATACATATGTATACACATAAAATGTACAAAATAATTTTCTCAGTGTAACAATATTATATACGTCAAATTTAGTTGAACAGTGGGATGTGAAATGTGCAGTATAATAATACAATTTTTACAAATTATAAAATAGCTAAATTACTAAATCGAATTTTGAAACATGAATAACGCTAGCGTGTGTGTGTGTGTGTGTGTGTGTGTGTGAGGGCGCGTGTGCTAGCGGTAGACATGTAACGGTATATGTACAAGTAATCGTAAATCGAAATAGTGAATACTGTTTACGTTACAGAAAAAGGTGTACAAGTAATATTTACTTAATAAGATATTCCAAGTAGTGATGGTTAATGTATTTACATTAAGAATCGAGTACACTGTAATTGGTTAAAACGAACTTATTAGTTTGAAAACGGAAAACTAAAATAAACCTTTGTAAAAGAGAAAGAGTTTGTACAGGAAGTTGAATGTTTAATTACCACATGTAATTCAAACATGAGGCGGTGAATATGAAGTATGTTTGCAAACTATGGTTTAGAACAAGAGTTAAATATTTTCCATTAAACGCTTATGAAATAAAGTTTATTAATTTATTGATGTTTTACCCCTAAGTCTGTGTATCAGAATACCAAAACATTCATAGTATAAACCATATTCTTATTGTAACCAAACTGTCGCTGAAGCTGAATAACGTAAGTTGAGTGTAATAAATGCTTTTATAAATACAAGCACGTGCAAGTAACGCTTAATTTGTGTGAATGCGCGTCCGCTGTCGGGTTTAACGTAGCTTATCCCTTGCAATCAGTGCCTTATCAACGTGATCAAAATTAAATATTAAAATAAATAAATATAAAATTAAGGTTACTTGTAGCACGATGTTTTTATTGTTTGTTAATTTCAACACACACGCGCGCGCGCGCGCGCTGCGCATACACATTGAACAGGACACTGTTATTAAAATTACTGAAAAAATAATTTCCGAATTACTAATTGAGGTGTAATGTTATGTTTTACTTAGTAATGTAAAATTAAACCCTTGTACGCTTGAACTGCGATGGAGGGGTAACCAGTTATTGAAAATTGGAACACTTTGATAGAACGTAACAGTCTTATCTGAGTGACGATAACGATTTTTGCCGCAAATAAGAATCGGGGCATCTACAACAGATCTGCATTGAATAGCCTTTCAGAAATGTAGTTCCCTCGGGCAGTACACTGTAATTCATGACAGTACATTAGGGTCTGAAACGATGGTATACAAGTAAAGAAAATTCAAGAAGGGACTAGAAATATTGTACAGCCTGCAACTATGTTGGATTTAACACATTTCTAATTACTACTTTCATAAAAGTAAGAAAACGGCTTTCGATCTGTAGTTTTGATTTTTTCGTAACGAGTTACGGTGTAGTCAGACGTCGCGTCGAAACATCTTCATTCAGTAATAAAAGGATATATATATATATTTATATATATATATATATATATATATTATTATTACAAACCGCTGGTCGTCGTCGTTCTAGTACCTCTGTAAAATGTAACAATGTGTCTGAGTGTAACTTGTGTCTGTGTTTCTTACCACTTCGTCCTCGCACGGTAATGTAACTCACGATGCTTGAGTCCGTAGCGAACGTACGGATAACCAGGTATCGTGGTTCCCGATCTGAGGTTCAACAGTAGTGTATAATTCCCGGGTGGCGCCAAATTGTTTATTTAAAACAATTAAAATTGTCTCCTTATCAGTGTTTTATTCGAACGATGTGAAGAATTCAATTCGTCCCGCCTTTTCTCGATTTTTGTTAATCGAGTTAGCAGTTACAGTATTCGCTGCTTGCGCGCTAGGTGTCACATCAGAGACATTCGCTATACATTATATTTTTAAGAATACACTTTTCTAATGAAAATAAAACACAATTTAACATACACAGTATAGATTTATTGTTGATTTTATGTTATTATTTTATGGACACAAGTTGTAAATAATTTTTTATATAATTCTGCACCGGTTAATTCTTTATAAGACTCTCCTCTGGGTTTAACCAATCGATTTTGAATGCAAATACACATACAGCATGGCGTGCTATGACACCAATCAACAAATATTTACGTTCGACGGTTGTGGGATCTTTGGATCACGTTAAAATGCAATTACAATAATAAAAATACACAACCTTACAATGTTTTTACTTAAGTATTGTAATGTGTAATGATAATTGGTTTGTTTAAGTGTCGTACAAGTGGTTTAAAAGTTGTACATAAATACGAGGTTAGTTTTATAGCTTAACAAATTTTCAGTGTCTTAATATTACAATTTAATCTTTGAAAGAGAATAAGAGTGATTCAGTGGTATTCAACATATATTGAGAAATATTCAAAGTGCGTTATTTTGGAAGTTGAGATAATTTAATTGATACTTAACAGCGTTGTAGTACGTAATTACTCTGTAGGTCGGGAAGGAAGGATTGTGGCTGCAATATAATTCATTATTTGTCCTTTATTCAGGCTTCGGCATCTTTTTCAAAGTTTTTTGGATTTATTTATACACTTCGTCTTCAATTAAACGTCTTCTCCATCAGGTAATTGTGTTCAGTATTCATCAGACCAGGGGCGGATCCAGAAAGCTTCTATGGGGGGGGGGGCAAAAGTATTTGTGGTGTGTGTGTGTGTGCGCGCGCACAATTGATACCATGGGAATCAGAATGAGATAAATTTTTGTACAATAAAGGATATGTGGTTCTGCTATGGATTAGAATGACTGAAAAACAATTGTTACAAAAGTAAAATGTATTACTCTACATTCTACATTGAGTTTATTATTAAAGTATATATGTATATATTTACAAGTAATATACAAGTAAACTTCAAAAACGAAGATTTATTTAAATTTTAAAATTAATCAAATAGTTACATTATATATTTACTATACTTTATATTTCTTTGTACACTCTATCAGCTGTTTTCTATAATTAAAATGTTTTCTTTATATTTACATTTACAGTACTTTCATATTCAAAAACGAAGATTTATTTAAATTTTAAAATTAATCAAATAGTTACATTATATATTTACTATACTTTATATTTCTTTGTACACTCTATCAGCTGTTTTCTATAATTAAAATTTTTCTTTATATTTACATTTACAGTACTTTCATATTCAAAAACGAAGATTTATTTAAATTTTAAAATTAATCAAATAGTTACATTATATATTTACTATACTTTATATTTCTTTGTACACTCTATCAGCTGTTTTCTATAATTAAAATGTTTTCTTTATATTTACATTTACAGTACTTTCATATTTTTTACTGATATTAGGAGAACACATACTATTATCAATATCATATACATAGAAATAAGGTATCTAATCTAGGACAAACTCGTCACGATGTTTCCTAATTTTGGCGTATCGGTTAACAATATTTTCTGGACTTACATTTATATCGCGATGGATATTGAGTAAAGCCAGCCCAGTGAGCCTCTCTTGTGCCATCGTTGACCTCAACCAACTCTTGAGTCTCCGCAAGCTAGAAAACGTTCGTTCTGCAGTTGCGTTAGAGACTGGCAGTGTGATTAGAATGTTTAGTAAAAAATGTATATAAGGATAAACATCCTTATCGCAGTTTTCTAGCATATCAATTGCAGTTTGTGGACATCCATGGTTCGCTCGTTTCCATTTTAACTTCCATGATTCCAATTCTGATTCAAACATTCTATGTAGTACCTCGATTGGTTTATTGAAGAAGTGTCCATATTTTATGGTCAATTGCTGCATAATCTCTTTTTCGCTGTCATCTGTTTGATTAGGGAAATTAGGGAAAAGGATATGCAAATTGTAAAGTTGAAGTGTTTCACGACTGAATCGTGTCTTTAGATCACCCAAAATATGGTCAAGAGCCGGGATGTACATTGATTGCCTGAAGTAACTACAATTATCATTAACAATAACAGGGTGATTCTCTCTTTGAGTTTGTTTGCCAACTATTCGAGGTCTAGTGATCGATACACCTAATTCTTCGGCAATAACACAAGCCTCTTCAAAAAGAGTAGCAAAAACCAATTCAGCATTCTTGCACCTGGATTCTAGTCGAATTATTGTGTCATTTAGTTCCTCTTGCGCCGATTTCAAGTCCAAACAGGTCCGTTGAAAAAACACGCTTAATTGATGGGTACACGTGAGTAAATCTGAGAGACATAGGATTGCAATGATTGTTTGACTATTACAAAGAGAGGATTTCAATCCTCTAGCCTTCACGGATGACTTTGGATCATACCATTTTCCGACTGACTCAAGAGCAGAAATTATTTTTGGGAGCGCAGATCTAAATTGAAGGACACCATCGTGGCGTTCTATCCATCGAGTTTCACAGAGACCCGAAAGTTGGTGTCCTAATGCTTTTTTTAACACTTGCATCCTTTTTGGCGAAGCTCTGAAAAAATATATAGTCTCCTGCATTGTGTCTACTGCGTTTTTAATTTGACGGATTTTAGACGTTTGCGAGATAGATAAATTTAGAGCATGGTTATGACATGGCGAGTATACTGCATTAGTTGCTTCCTTCTTTATAGTTGCAACAGCACCACGACCCTCTGACACCATCACACTGCATCCGTCAGTGGATATCCCAACACAGTTTTTCAAATCCAGATTGAGATCTCGCAATTTCTGGATGACAACTTTGCCTATGTCAATACCAGTTACTTTTGGTTCAGTATCGGTTACCTCATCAGTATTCCCGCCAAAAACGTTACTACGAATATCTATGAATCCGACAAATGATTCGTACACAGCATTCTCATGTAGATACCTCAATATGAGTGTCAATTGTGTAATTTCAGAGCAATCTGCACTCTCATCAAACATAATACTGAATATTCCCGCAGATTGGATTCTTTTCAGAATTGTAGTTAAAATTTCATCACCACAAGCGCCAATGATTTCATTTTGAGTGGTTTTACTTATATATGTAGCACGCGCAGATGCATTTTTCAAATATTCTCTCAATATGGTATCACCACTTTGAACTCGCAGTCTCAATAAAGCACGAAAATTCCCTTCATTAATAACACTAGAGTTTTCTAGGTTCAATGGACCATCGTCTCGATGACCCCGAAATGCTATGTTTTGCTGCCCCATTAAAATGATAGTTTCTACTACAGGTTTCAATCGGTCACGGTTTTCCTTTACCTGCCTGTCCCTTTCTGCGTTCACCCTATTTAAAATACATAGCTCCGAATGTTCATTTGTATTTAAAAAATCCTTTGCTGCTTGTACGGCATTTTTATGGTATTTATTATTATTGTGAGTGTCTAAATATCCATCCTTTCCATATAGTTTAGCGTAGGTATTTAGTGGTTCTGTTACTAACCGCTTCAAAGGAGTACTATTTTGTGGTCCTCCAAGACCAGCATTTACAAAAAGTGGACAGTATTTACAGAAGAATCCCTGTTCTGCATTCGAGTAAACTAACCACTCATAGGAATTCAAATGCTTATGACTTGCAAAACGCTTGGTTTTGTTATTATTATGCAGGGAGAAAGAAAACTTGTAGTCTTTATCTGGCATCCACGGGTGTAAAAGAATATTACGTCTCGTCAAATCATCAATCGGTTTGCCCACGTAATTGCCGATATCGTACGTAGATCCTGTTTGATCATTACATGTTTTTAGCTGTTCCCGCTCACGTGCTTGCTGTTCAGGTTTTGCCTCATTTGGAGAATTATTATCACGAGGTTCAGAGACAATGATTGTACGCGGTAGATTTGAATCAAGCTCCTGTAAATCAGGGGATGACATAATAACTTCAGGCATTACATTTGCAAGAGACTCGTCAGAACTAGGCAATGCAAGTTCAGCAGATAGAGAATGAGTTTTTGTTGGACAGGTAAAATACTTCTCAATGGTATTATCAGCCTTTCGTTTAGTTGTCGTCTTCTTTAATGAGGTTGACTGAAATAAAACAATATTCCGATCAGGAGATATAAAAATTAATATAAAAATGAAATTGTCATGAAAATTGTATTCGTTAGGAATCACTCAACTTGTGCTATAAGGTGATGCTCAATAAATCAATTAAATTTTGAACAATTTGTAGGTAAAGTTTTTATTTATTTTTACTGCGACCTTGCGAAGGTTCGATTGTATGTTGAAGGATGAAGGAGGCATATTAATATTGAAAGCGTGGCACTGAAATGTGAGCTTGAATTCCCAGAAAAGGGCATACTGTGTAATTATGAACTTGCAGTTAAATATTTACAGATAGGTTTCGTTAATATAATAAAAGAGAATGATGAATTATAAATTAACGAGATGAGCATCAACACACATATGGAGTGACTAATTGAAGCAACATTAAATGTGCATTATGTTTGAATTATTAGTTTGTAAGTCGCTTTAGCATGAGCGCCACATGCTTTCATTTTCAGCGAAAATTGTAATAACATGTTTATTAAATTGCTATGTTAACCAAGCTATTTTGGAGAAAACTATTTTCACACAATTTCTATAACGTGTATTGGTTTAACAATAATAAAACCAAATACTTAAACCACCATTTAATTTAAATCTATAAAATAAAATATTGAAATAAAATATATGTATAGCAAATAGTCAAACATATTACGGCGTCAAAATATATTTTTTTGTCAAACGATTTCACAGTGAAACAGAAGTTATTTCAAGTAGCCTACTTACCGACATGTTGAACATCGATAAATTCAGACGAATGTGGGAAAATCTCTGCAGTTCTGTTAAGTCTTGATTCTGGCTCTAATGCAGATTTGAGGTTAGTGATCCTTCTTTCCTTTGTTACACTTTGTAGCTGAGTAAACTGACTAACTCGTTAGGTAAACGCTCTAGTGCCGTATGGTACGGCCAATTTGTTTTCAGCATATGGCTTGCCGATACCCAGAAAAAGGGATTAAGTTTATTTCTGTAGTCCGTGCAAACCTTAGAAAATAACCATTGTGTTGTGGCAGCGCTTTTGCCTGCCTCTTAGCTTTCACACCCATACAATACAAACACATGTTACCGTTACTGCCATGAAATACTAATAGGGTAGAGAGTACGGTTATCGCCACCTTTAAGGATTTATAGCTGTTTTTATCTTTATTTCTTTAATACTGTAAGGAAAATTATAAATCAAATTGCTTTAATACATTATTTGGAATATTTTAATGCTGAAAACATTTTTTTTTTTTACAGAAAACGATAAAAAACAATTTTAAAATAGATGTTAAAGTTAAAAACTCGATTTGGCACAGTTATCGCCACCATACCATATAAGAACATCATTTACAAAAATTTTGCGAAACGCCAGTTAATAGATAACAGAACAAATTTTTGAACATTTTGAGACTCTAAAACTATTCGATATTTTTTTAATTAACGAAATGCCCACAAGTGGCGGAAACCTTACTCTCTCTCTACCCTACATTGTTTGTGGCAGGTACAGGACCCTACGGTGTGAATTGTGAAAGTTTCATAAGTAGCCTACCGCCGACCTAACGACTATGAAATACTGCAACCTGCTACGTTCGTATTTGACTACATCGTAGGAAAACACGTATAATGAAGCAAGAGGGAGAGCAGTAATTCGTTATTATAATTCCGAATTACAATTTTTTGGGCTTATGGGGGGGGGCAGTTGCACCTAGTGCCCCCCCCTGGATCCGCCTATGTCAGACTCCTTTTTGATCAATTTCTATAAGTTATTATAAGTTTATACCCATCTGCAATCTGTTTTCAGAGTCCGACAGAATAGCCTGATCGCCCGCAATCAACAAAGTGTCAATTGTAGAGTGACCAATCATAAAATGGTCTGAAGACACATCTGCCAGTTTTGTATGCCATCGTCAATATATAAATTAAAAAGCGAAGGTGATAATGGACACCCTTGTCGTACTCCACAATTGGTCAGGCCAACTCTAGGAGCTGTTCTCGGTCTCCCTGCTTCTATTAAGATTTTATTCTCCATATACCTTTGCCGAATGGATGACTGGCGCATCCCCAAACAACTATGGAACTATAAGCCGAGGAGACGGAGAGGTGGGACGTCCGAGAAAGCGCTGGAGTGACCAGCTGTAATATTTGCCTATTTGAGACCGGAATACTGTAAACCATTCTTGGTTTAAACCTTGAGGATGATGATGATGATGATATATGTATATATATATATATATATATATATATATCATTGAGACAAACATTCACACTATGTTGGGGACATATTTACAATGAGCCTTAGTTGGTGTCCTGTGCAAAGGGGTTGTAAGACAGTAATGTTATTAAGATAAGTACTGCATGTTAACGTAGTTTAAGACTATAATAAACAATAAAAACAGCAGTGCAGTTTAGAGTGAAAGTGAATAAGCGTTGTGCGCGTAACGAATTGTTTGAAGATAATTAACAGTAAGCCAATTAACAGACACACTATACGTCATTTATATTAGTGTGCAAATTGGAATAACTATTGGTAAATAATTATTTTAATATTAAATAAATTTTAAATTCAACTGACAATGTAATTAGTTATGCAATCACATGCAGTTGAAAACACGTGGTTGGAAAAGGTCTAGAAACCGGAAGTTCATGTCCACAATTGATCGATTTTCGCAAACAATGTAGAACGTTTTAAAATGTTAAAATAAGTCATGTGCGTAGATCTATAAAATCGTGGATGAGCCGTGAGTTTAGGCAATCTCTAATAGTCTCTATTAAAGCAGTCTCATAGTCTCTGGGAAGTCGGAGTGTAACGTCGAGGGAGCGACTGAATTAGACCACGAATAGGGGCACGGCGTATTCGAGATCTTCAACGACCGAAGGCAGTCAACATCCTTGACAGCCCACCTTAGGAGGACAACGGCCGGTGTGGAAGCAGGTGTAGGCCCGCGAGGTTGCCGGGTTGATGCAGCTTAATACCAGCAAATCCAGGGAAGTGAAATTATCAAAACTGTTTGTTATGTATAAAACAATTAAAGACCCTTTTACTTCCATGTTCCATAAGGAAATGGAAGTATGGTCATGGCGAAAAAAATCGTGTTCGAGATAACGGCAGATTCTGATTGTACTACCATCAAAACATGAAAAAAAGTCATTTCACTTCCATGTTCCTTAAGGAAATGGAAGTATGGTGATGGCAAAAAAAATCGTGTTCGAGATTATTGTAGATTCTGATTGTACTACACTCAAAACATGAAAAAAAGTCGTTTTTCGAAAAGTGTCTGTGTGTGTGTGTGTGTGTGTCTGTCTGTCTGTCTATCTGTAGATTTTTTCTATGGCAAACGATAACTGCCGCAAATTCAAACAGAATCAAATAATTCTTTGCGTACAGTCCTGATTTGTAGAGAACTCACGACCTATTGTTTTTGGTGAAGATCGGTTGAGGGAAAGGGGTAGTTTACCTGCAACGTTTTTTTTTATCAAGGGTAATTTTCTTTTTGGCAAACGATAACAGCCGTAAATTCAAACAGAATCAAATAATGTTCTGCATACAGCCCTGATTTGTAGAGTAATCAAGACCTATTGTTTTTGGTGAAGATCGGTTAAGGGAAAGGGATAATTTACCGACAACGTTTTAGGTTTTAACAAGGGTATTTTCTATGGCAAACGATAACAGCCGCAAATTCAAACAGAATCAAATAATGTTCTGCATACAGCCCCGATTTGTAGAGTAATCAAGACCTCTTGTTTTTGGTGAAGATCGGTTAAGGGGAAGGGGTAGTTTACCTGCAACGTTTTTTTATCAAGGGTAATTTTCTATGGCAAACGATAGCAGCCGCAAATTCAAACAGAATCAAATAATTTTTTGCACACGTCCCTGAATTGTAGAGATCTCAAGGACTTTTGATTTTGGTGAAGATCGGTTAAGGGGAAGGGGTAGTTTACCTGCAACTTTTTACGTTTTAACAACAGTAAAGTACTTGAAAATTCATTTAAACTTTTTCAAACAATGGTAATTGTTAAAAATAAAATAATTTTGTTGCCAGGCAATCAAATTATAATTTTTTCATTTTAGTGTAAATCATGTATGAGTGAAAATATATCGTTCGTGGCAGGCAAGCATATCTCAATTATGTAATGTTTACGTTTCCATTTTATTATTATGATTACTGCAATAAAAAGGCAGGGAAGACACACACACAAAATTCGCGTTATTTCTGGCCTCACTCATGTTTATTTTCTTTCATTTGCACGCTTTTTAAATGGAAAGTGCCGAAACCCACACCAACATAACGCGTGCAAGCCGAAAAAGTGTCCAGCGTGGATAGCGATTTGCTTCCTGTGGATCGCTGGGCAGTGTAACTGCACGTGTTTACAGAGGAACGATTCATAGACAGACTTTTCGTCTTTAGGGAATGAACCCTCTGCAAGATGCTGAGGGTCCATGAGTGACTTCGGAGCGCTCCTTCTTTTCCGCGTGTTTGTTCTGTGAAACGTACACTGTAGATTCGCAGCTTTACTCTAAGCAACGCTCAATAGGAAATGTTGAAAATTTTTGTCTACGGTGTACCCTTATACACACTAAACCTGCTCTGATGTTTTAATTACGGACATCATAATATTAAAACTTCGGAAACTTGAGCACTACTTAATGGAGATCAATCATTAACTTATACAAGCCATTAATTTTATGCATATTTTTTATATATATGTTTACTACGTTATCGGCAACAAAGAAATAGTTTTTGTTAAAATTCCTTCCCGGAATGTTTGGCCGAAGTCCAATGTTTTCTACAAAACCAGACGTTTCAGCAATGCCATCGACTTCCATCATCCGTGAAAATCGAGTGCGATAACGTGAGGTGGTATATGTTAATGACCACAGTACTGTGGTTAAGGCTGAAGCAGTAAGTAGAAAGAAGTAGCTTCTATGGTAATATTTCATTTCGAAAATGATTTTAAATATAAATCTTAGAACATGGAATTCGTGTATGGTTCTCCATACCGATATTTTCGAAAAGTGTCTGTGTGTAGAATTTTTTCTATGGCAAGCGATAACAGCCGCAAATTCAAACAGAATCAAATAATGTTTTGCGTACGTCTTGAATTGTAGAGGACTCAAGGGCTATTGATTTTGGTGAAGATCGGTTAAGGGAAAGGGGTAGTTTACCAGCAACGTTTTACGTTTAAACAAGAGTAAAGTGCTTAATTTTGATAAATAAAGTATCCTGAAAAGAAGGTCATAATAATCCACTGTAGAAAGGTAGATGAAATATCTATAAATAAAAAGGGTAGTTAAGGGGGGAGGGTGTAATTTTTTTTATAAATTAAAATGGTAGTTGATGATGGAGGAAGTAAATTTTATAAGTTTTATATGTGTAATACGTTATTGACAACAAAGAAGTAGTTTCTATGGAAACATTTCATTTCACTTTAACAAAATTCTATTTTTCTTCATTTTAATTTAAATCATGTATGAGAGAGAAAATATATCGTTCGTGGCAGGCAAGCATATCTCAATTATGCAATGTTTACGTTTCCATTTTATTATTATGATTACCGCAATAAAAAGACAACACACACACACACACACACACACACACACAATTCGCGTTATTTCTGGCCTCTATTTTCTTACATTTGCACGCTTTTTAAATGGAAAGTGCCGAAACCCACACCAACACAATGCGTGCAAGCCGAAAAAGTGTCCAGCGTGGATAGCGATTTGCTTCCTGTGGATCGCTGGGCAGTGTAACTGCACGTGTTTACAGACGAACGGTTCATAGACAGACTTTTCGTCTTTAGGGAATGAACCCTCTGCAAGATGCTCAGAGTCCATGAGTGACTTCGGAGCGCTTCGGGGGAGGGATGATTATCTGCGTAGTTCGGTTTCTTTATAAGAATAAAGTAAGCCTACCTCATTTTTATGGATAAAGTGACTGAAAATAACATTATATTAAACGACTACCCCATAATAACAAAAATATCTATAAATAGTGAAATTAATTTGAGGGTGGGCGATATTTTTTTTAGAAATTACCGAACCGAATTCAAGTAAATTATTTTAAACTTAAATCTTACAACATGGAAGACTTACAACAGTTATCCATACCGATTTTTAATTTGCTAACTGTCGAATATTTAATAATTTATATATATATATATATATATATTCAAACTTATAATTTTCAGATATAACTGTATGTTTTATATAAAAGAGGAATAACCAATAAATGTATTAATTCAATCAAGCAAAATTTATTTCTGCAAGTGCAGTCAACTTCTAACCTGTTACCTTGCAACACACACACACACACACACACACACACACACACACACACACACACACACACACACACACACACACACACACACACACACACACACACACACACACACAAAATTACTGTAGTATTCAAAATTGTAACTTACGTTTATAACGTTTTTATAACATGTAAATTCACTTGAAAACATGAATTACAATTTCCTTGTGGAAGAACGCTTATTACGAGACGACAAAGGTGATAAAATTTTATTGTTTTGACAGAATTAATACAGACGTCAGGATCTCTCTACACCCCACGTACAAGGTGTTTTCGTATTTTCAAACACTGTGTTAAGTGCATCACACATGTGTGTAGTGGAAATTGGGTGTGAACAAAGCTAATAGGGACTATGCGATCTAAGGAGGTTTCTGAAGTGTGCTCAGATAGAATCTTCAATTCACTGGAATCAATCACGCTGCCACATCCTGTTTCTCTTGCTTTACTCAACAAATATATTTTTACAGGTTCTAAAGATATTTTGGTGTAGTCGCGTTCTGCCTGAGAGTTAAATTGCGCTGTATCATTTTATCTTTGAAGTTATGTAAAACTATGTAACGTGTGCTGGGAACACTCACTCGACATACTGGTGTAATGATTAGAACACGGTCGTGGGGTAGTAATGCCCTTTGGACAGCTACTATTGGAAAAAAATAACATTTATTTAATGAATGTCTGACATCACGTTACTTTAAAAGATCTAGAATCGATATTGATTAAATTATTATTATTGGCTCAGACTGAAAATATCGGCAGTTTATAAATTGACTGCAGAATTGGAAATTATTATACATGAGCTTACAGGGCGCTTTCGTTCAATATATGAAATACGTGATCTATTATAAATGTTACTACGAGTAAATAGCTTTAAGTTATTGTAAAAAAATAACATTAAATATAATATTTATGACTGTATTATTTACTAGCTTACATGTCTGTAAGCTATCCACACCCTGCAGTATGCATTTTACCATCGTGACTGCTGTAGACAGAGTAATTATCAGGGTAACAGACTGCAAACGCTGTGTTTATTCCTTTATTGTTAAATTAAAAATTATAATTATATATTTTATGATATTTGTAACAACTATGCGCTCGTGTAAGTGGAAATCCTTTCAATGTGTTATGTATTATAACATCGCCAAATTCAGATCATATTTGATAACTATAAGTATGTAAGAAGTGCTAAAAAATAATATATTTTAATAAATAAATAGTGAAGACAATAAAATTATAAAATGTAATTAAGAAAGAAGGAGGAAGAATTATAAACTAAAAGTGGTTATTAAAGAAACTCACAGACTAGACTGACAGACGAACGACTTTGACCCAACCCAATAGATTGGCCAGATAAGAACCAAAATAAAAGTAAACAAGAGGAGAAGTGAAGGAGAAGAAAAATGATAACAAAGAGAGAACAAACCAACGATGAAGAAAACAAAATGAAACAAGTCGAGAAAACACAGACAAGGAATAGAGAATAGAGAAGGGAGAAATAATCTAATCAAATATAATAAAGGAAACAAAACCGGTAAAGAACCAGTATAAAAAAAATAAATGTTAGTATTGATTGAGTGACAATTGTAATTAGTCATTAATAACACGATAGCTAAAAATACACTAGCCAAATAATTAGAAGTACATGTAAGTTAGTAATAGAGAAAGACATGATATTAATAATTATATATAATATGTATTGAGAAAGAGAGAGATATTGAAATAGTGAGAAGTAAACGGAATTTAACATAGTGAAAGTGAGTTTACCCTAAAGTGAAATGATAGAAAAAGAAACACTAAGTAAATTATAACAGCCAAGATAATTTAAAAGTGCAGGTGATGTGCAAATAAAAATATTGTCAATGATAGCAATAGGAAAAATAGTGAAAGCTAAGATAAACACTTAGTAAAAATAGCAAACACTTAAGTTTAATAGTGAACAATAATATTTAAGAAAGTTGTTAAGAATTGTCTTTAAAGTAAACCAGTAATTAAGCAGTAATGAACACTGAAGAGTGATATTAACTGTAGTGATTAGAAAAGAATATTATTATAGAGTTTAAAAGTATATAGTAGAATTTAAAGGTGAGAACCACTTAAAATGTAATCAGACAGTGTTAACATGGAATGAAGGCAAAAAGTTTTTATGAAATAAGAAGTTTAAAACAGTCAATAAACACCCATTTTAGAAGGGATGATTATTGAAGCAAGTTCAAAAGAGGTGAGATTGTTTACCACCCAAAAAATAAAATCAAAGGTAATGAATTGTACACCAATATTAGGTATTAAGTGTTAAATAATTGTTTAAACCAACTTATGAATAGGATATGGCTGGGATAATTATACCAACCATAGACCTAAATGTTGTATTTTATATGATGGAAAAATAAGTAATTAATAGCCATATTGTTGACATTGGCGGAGTAAATAAGTAAGAAAAGAAAGCAATGTTTGATTTAGAAAACGAGAAAAAAAGTTAGTTAATAGTTAGCAATACATGATGTATAAAATAGTAATAACATACAAATCACACAAAAACAGAACCAAAACACATCAATAGATAATAAACATAGTTATAAGAACAAAATAAAGCTCTAGGCTAAAATGAGATGTAATGTATATGAAATAATCAAAAATCAGTAATGGCTACCTAGACTTGAGGAAAGCCTAACTGTCAAACACCAACAAATACTAATTGTACGAAAATAACCAAGTAATTAACAAATCCAAGGTGACTAATCCACCAAGGATAAATTGTAAATCTTATTGAAAACAAAATATTAGAATAAGGAGTTAAATTAACAGAAAAATGTAATTAGGAAATATTAAAATAATTGTAAACTTTTAAAACATGAAATAACCCAATCTTGTGGGATACCAAAATAATCTTTGGTAGAAAATACAAATAACAGTGCTAATAATTAATACTTAGGAAGGAAGATAATGGAATGAAGACAGTCAGAAGATATATGAGGATTTTGAAAAGAATCAAATTTTGATAACAATGGATTTATGCCTTGTTACCCAATCAGATTTTATTGTGTAACCATAGAAACCGCCGCTGAATACGGATTTACCGTTGAATATCGTTACTGGTAAAGCGTCATTCGACCAAGACAGAAGCCAAATTTTGAACAACCCATTTTTAATTTAAAAATGTTATAAAAGTTAACCCAATCCATAAAATTGAACGAGAAGGAGGCAGACTGTGAATGAAACCAATTAACTGATGACGAAGACCTTTTAATTCTAAACGAAGTGAATAAATCAATCCAAGTAAATTGAAAAAGATGCCAGCAGCCTGAATAATTGAAAATTGAATACGATTGCAGCTACAGTCCTTTATACCAGACCAAATGATCAACCCTAGTCTTCGAAGTTGTTAAGTATCATATAAATTGTCCAAATCTCCGAAAAAACGCGCTTTAAATATTTCTCACTATACTATGAAATATCACTAAACTGAATTTATTCTCTTTCAAAGATTAAATAATAAACTAAGACACTGAAAATTTTGTCAAATTATAAAAATAACCTATTGTTAGTTTACGAACCTTTAAAACACTTTTACTACACTCCAACAAACCAATTATAGCTACACATCATAATATTTAAGTAGAAATATTGTAAGGTTGTGTATTTTTATTATTGTATAAATGTCACTATAATATTGACGACTCGGAACACTAAGTTTTTTATAAGTAAAAACGTAAAGTTTTACCTTACAGCCTAAACCGTCTTTCACCTATAGAAGAATCTGTATATGTGAAAGCCGGTTTAGGCTGTAAGGTAAAACTTTACGTTTTTACTTATAAAAAACTTAGTGTTCCGAGTCGTCAATATTATAATGATATTTAGTTAAGTAGCGGACACGTCATGGACAACGAAATCCAAGAATTTATTATTGTAATTGCATCTAATCCTTTTATTGTAATCAAAAGAATCCAGACGATTGAACGAAAATATTTGTTTCTTACTAAGGCAGAACGCCATTACGGTGTTTTTGTTACGTTCAAAATCGGTTTGTCAAACCCAGAGAGAGATTGTCTCATAGATAAATAACCGGTGCAAAATCTTATACCAAACCAAATATAAATTGTATCAATGAAAAAGTAACAAACATTCATTAAAAAATCAATATTGTGTATAACCAAGGTGTTTTATTTTCAGTAGGAAAGTGTATTATTAATATTGTATATTGTAACGGACATCTAAGAATTGGCGACTAGCGCTCTAGCAGTGAATACAGCAAACTGCTGGCTTGATCGTAAAAATCGATAAGCGGCGGGACAAGTTGAATTCTCAACACCGCCTGAGCGGAACCGCTGATAATCATAAATTATTTTAATTGTTTAAAATAAACAATTTGGCGCCACCCGGGATTTATACACTCCTAGTGAACCTCAGGTAAGGAATACGATACCGGGTTATATGTACGTTCGCGACGGACTCAAGCAGCGGAAGTTACGCTACCGAGCGACGACGGATTGGTAAGACAATATACAAGTTACACTCTGACACTTCTACATTTTACAGAATTCGTTAAGAACGACGGCACACGACGATTAGTAATAAATTGGCGACCAACTGGTGGGACTAGAAGAAAAGGAGATACGAAATTCTAGCGGCGATTACGAAAGGAGATCAAGATGCACAAGAGGAAAACATCAAGAGAAACCCCGCAGGAAATAAGAAAACGGCGGAAAGGATCAAACGAAATACAGAAATATTCAATAAACAACCAGGATACAAAAGGATGGAGATAATAGGAAGAAATAGAAAATGATAGTAAAATCGAGATGGAAGAAGGACCAAATAATGAAAATAAGAAACAAACGAAAATGCCCGAACTAGAGAGACAGTTGAGCTATGCAGAATGGACGACAGAGTTATTTAAAAAATTCAGTAAGGAAATGGAATACATCGAGAAAATACCACTGACCATGAAAGAGCACAAATGAGTCGCGCGAATGCAATGGGAACGCCAAACGACAAAATGACATTGAGAGATATTTACGATGAAATGTGGAAGTTAGACACCAAGTATAATGAAGAAGAGACTGTAGGGACAGCCCACGAAAAAGACGATAACAAAATGGAAGGAATGACTGAAGAAGATTGGGAAAGATGGGATGAAAACTGCACACAGATGAAAAACGAAAGAACAGGTATATACGCACAGGTGACAGAGGAATATACACAGGAGGAGTATGAACAATGGAGACAATTAATAAGACAACCGGAAAAACCAATACAAACGGAAAGCGCAGAATTAAGGGAATGGATAAGAGTCATGTTTGAACTATCCAGAGAAGATATGTGTAATTGGAGGAAGGAACATAATCGAATAGAAGCGTTCGACGAAATACCAATAATAAAAACATGGGACAATCAAGTATTCAAAGAGCAGAAGAAATAGTCAAAGACGTGGAAGTGAAGCAACAGAAGAAAATGCCAGAACTCACACAAGAAGAGTCGAAATTGGATAAAATGATGAGGATTATGATGGAGCAATTCAGAGAAATTCACGAACAAAATAAACAAATACATAAGCAACTGGACGATTTGAATAAGAAACCGAATGATGATCAGAAAGTAGAAAGTGGTAAGGAAATAGAAGGTACCGGAGATGTAGATGCGTCATTATCTCAAAATAAAAGTAACAAAAACAAAGAGAAAATTAAGCACATAGGAACCAACAGTAAAGGAGTACAGAAGGAACAGATAATTAAGAAGACTAAGAAAATGCATCAAAGAAAACTAATCAATACCAGAGAAGAATTGGAGATGATGAAAAACGGACTACTTGAGATGTTTAATCTACCAATTACCGACCATGCGGAAATGATGAACGTTATGGAATGTAGGAGAACTATGAAGGAAATTCTAGGAGGGATCAACAATCAACCAGCGAATAAAACTTTCAGCAAACCTATCTTTAAATGGAGGATACCCAAAGTTGAAAGGCCTCACAACAAAACAATGTATGACAAATTAAGAAGAGTGATCAGAAAATTGAATACAACAGATATAGAAATGCAAAATAAACCAATATCAGTGAGAAGAGCAATGATGGAGGTACGAGTAACTTCATTGAGTAATAGCCAAAATGCTAAAGTAATTGAAAGAGAAATTGATAATAGAGAACACATGGTATTAGAAGAATGGCTGTACCAGATAGAAGAGACATATATCACACGGACAGAAATAGTTATGCACACCGGAGCAGTCCGAACAACGGAGGGAACTCATGTAATCATGGACCATGGATAAAACAAGTGCAGATGAACACTGAAATATGGAACTGATCTACTAATTACCGACCAAGCTAACAAACGAAAAAGGGGTAAAACTAAATTAATAGAGACCAATTAAGGATAATCAAAAGGAAAACCTAGAAGAATATTTAAGACGACTGGATGACACTGACGGAGAAAAAACTTAAGGTATAAAACCAACCAAATTACTTTGAATAAAAAGAGATAACAAGACAAACGAATAAGTTTGCAAATAAATAATACAGAAAAGTATAAGATGAATTTCAAAATTCAAAAAGTTATGTAAGGCCAACTTACGAAAATATTTCGATAATATATTAGACTAATTATAAACTGAAGGAATAAAGTTACAAAAAATTCCTACAAAGTAAGATCAACTTACAATAATCTTTAGCCAACATATGAGGCATAAAAGCAAAACATACTATAAAGGAATAAGCTACAAAAATTCCTAACTAGTAAGAAACACTAACTTACTATGATATATAAAAAAAAATTATGAAAAAAACAATCAAAATGATCAACTTCCACAACCATTTAGAAAAATATGGGAAGTAAAATAAACAAACCAATGATCAAAAAACGAAATAAATAAAATAAACATTCTAAGAGTTATAATATGAAATGAGATGAAACAAAGAGTAATAAAAAAAATGAATAAAAATGTTAATTGTATGAATAGAAAGAAACGCTTCAAGTATTATCAAATCGTATCCATAAAGAAAGATGAAAAAATATATGACTCGAACTGAGCAATAATGAAATACAAAAGTAAAAGATTCCCAACAAATATTATTATTATTATTATTATTATTATGAGTCACGAGATGACTATATTGAAGATTCATTAATAAAGATTGAGTGTTGAATAAGTCCAGCAATCATGTAATTGAGGAGGGATGATGTTCCCTGATCTCAGAAAAAGAGTAGTTTTGAACGACGGAGTTAGGTAAGCCAATAGAGCCCATCCGAATCGATTTCAGCTATAAAGTAGGGATAGTTAGGGAAAATAAGATTTATAGGGAATAATTTATAATATAAAAATCAATAAGCCAGTTCGTAATAAGAGAAAATAATGAAGAAAAGAATCAGAAGAAAGGAAGTGGAAGATACAGAATTAAAAATAAAAATGAACAAGAAGCAGGAGAATTTAAGAAGAAAATGATACAATACAATTGATAATTTCATCAAACTTAGCATCACGTTTTATAAAATGATCAATTTTGGTGGAAGGGCATTATATAACGTCGCCAAATTCAGATCATATTTGATATCTATAAGTATGTAAGAAATGCTAAAAAATAATATATTTTAATAAATAAATAGTGAAGAGAATAAAATTATAAAATGTAATTAAGAAAGAAGGAGGAAGAATTATAAACTAAAAGTGATTATTAAAGAAACTCACAGACTAGACTGACAGACGAACGACTTTGACCCAACCCAATAGATTGGCCAGATAAGAACCAAAATAAAAGTAAACAAGAGGAGAAGTGAAGGAGAAGAAAAATGATAACAAAGAGAGAACAAACCAACGATGAAGAAAACAAAATGAAACAAGTCGAGAAAACACAGACAAGGAATAGAGAATAGAGAAGGGAGAAATAATCTAATCAAATATAATAAAGGAAACAAAACCGGTAAAGAACCAGTATAAAAAAAATAAATGTTAGTATTGATTGAGTGACAATTGTAATTAGTCATTAATAAAACACGATAGCTAAAAATACACTAGCCAAAGAATTAGAAGTACATGTAAGTTAGTAATAGAGAAAGACATGATATTAATAATTATATATAATATGTATTGAGAAAGAGAGAGATATTGAAATAGTGAGAAGTAAACGGAATTTAACATAGTGAAAGTGAGTTTACCCTAAAGTGAAATGATAGAAAAAGAAACACTAAGTAAATTATAATAACCAAGATAATTTAAAAGTGCAGGTGATGTGCAAATAAAAATATTGTCAATGATAGCAATAGGAAAAATAGTGAAAGCTAAGATAAACACTTAGTAAAAATAGCAAACACTTAAGTTTAATAGTGAACAATAATATTTAAGAAAGTTGTTAAGAATTGTCTTTAAAGTAAACCAGTAATTAAGCAGTAATGAACACTGAAGAGTGATATTAACTGTAGTGATTAGAAAAGAATATTATTATAGAGTTTAAAAGTATATAGTAGAATTTAAAGGTGAGAACCACTTAAAATGTAATCAGACAGTGTTAACATGGAATGAAGGCAAAAAGTTTTTATGAAATAAGAAGTTTAAAACAGTCAATAAACACCCATTTTAGAAGGGATGATTATTGAAGCAAGTTCAAAAGAGGTGAGATTGTTTACCACCCAAAAAATAAAATCAAAGGTAATGAATTGTACACCAATATTAGGTATTAAGTGTTAAATAATTGTTTAAACCAACTTATGAATAGGATATGGCTGGGATAATTATACCAACCATAGACCTAAATGTTGTATTTTATATGATGGAAAAATAAGTAATTAATAGCCATATTGTTGACATTGGCGAAGTAAATAAGTAAGAAAAGAAAGCAATGCTTGATTTAGAAAACGAGAAAAAAAGTTAGTTAATAGTTAGAAATACATGATGTATAAAATAGTAATAACATACAAATCACACAAAAACAGAACCAAAACACATCAATAGATAATAAACATAGTTATAAGAACAAAATAAAGCTCTAGGCTAAAATGAGATGTAATGTATATGAAATAATCAAAAATCAGTAATGGCTACTTAGACTTGAGTAAAGCCTAACTGTCTAACACCAACAAATACTAATTGTACGAAAATAACCAAGTAATTAACAAATCCAAGGTGACTAATCCACCAAGGATAAATTGTAAATCTTATTGAAAACAAAATATTAGAATAAGGAGTTAAATTAACAGAAAAATGTAATTAGGAAATATTAAAATATTTGTAAACTTTTAAAACATGAAATAACCCAATCTTGTGGGATACCAAAATAATCTTTGGTAGAAAATACAAATAACAGTGCTAATAATTAATACTTAGGAAGGAAGATAATGGAATGAAGACAGTCAGAAGATATATGAGGATTTTGAAAAGAATTCAAATTTTGATAACAATGGATTTATGCCTTGTTACCCAATCAGATTTTATTGTGTAACCATAGAAACCGCCGCTGAATACGGATTTACCGTTGAATATCGTTACTGGTAAAGCGTCATTCGACCAAGACAGAAGCCAAATTTTGAACAACCCATTTTTAATTTAAAAATGTTATAAAAGTTAACCCAATCCATAAAATTGAACGAGAAGGAGGCAGACTGTGAATGAAACCAATTAACTGATGACGAAGACCTTTTAATTCTAAACGAAGTGAATAAATCAATCCAAGTAAATTGAAAAAGATGCCAGCAGCCTGAATAATTGAAAATTGAATACGATTGCAGCTACAGTCCTTTATACCAGACCAAATGATCAACCCTAGTCTTCGAAGTTGTTAAGTATCATATAAATTGTCCAAATCTCCGAAAAAACGCGCTTTAAATATTTCTCACTATACTATGAAATATCACTAAACTGAATTTATTCTCTTTCAAAGATTAAATAATAAACTAAGACACTGAAAATTTTGTCAAATTATAAAAATAACCTATTGTTAGTTTACGAACCTTTAAAACACTTTTACTACACTCCAACAAACCAATTATAGCTACACATCATAATATTTAAGTAGAAATATTGTAAGGTTGTGTATTTTTATTATTGTAATTGCATCTAATCCTTTTATTGTAATCAAAAGAATCCAGACGATTGAACGAAAATATTTGTTTCTTACTAAGGCAGAACGCCATTACGGTGTTTTTGTTACGTTCAAAATCGATTTGTCAAACCCAGAGAGAGATTGTCTCATAGATAAATAATCGGTGCAAAATCATATACCAAACCAAATATAAATTGTGCCAATGAAAAAGTAATAACCATTCATTAATAAATCAATACTGTGTATAACCAAGGTGTTTTATTTTCAGTAGGAAAGTGTATTATTAATATTGTATATTGTAGCGGACATCTAAGTATTGGCGACTAGCGCTCTAGCAGTGAATACAGCAAACTGCTGGCTTGATCGTAAAAATCGATAAGCGGCGGGACAAGTTGAATTCTCAACACCGCCTGAGCGGAACCGCTGATAATCATAAATTATTTTAATTGTTTAAAATAAACAATTTGGCGCCAACCGGGATTTATATACTCCTAGTGAACCTCAGGTAAGGAATACGATACCTGGTTATACATACGTTCGCGACGGACTCAAGCAGCGGAAGTTACGCTACCGAGCGACGACGGATTGGTAAGACAATACACAAGTTACACTCTGACACTTCTACATTTTACAGAATACGTTAAGAATGACGGCACACGACGTTCAGAAATAGTATTCATTTAAAGTTATTTGTTACTTGGCATTAATGAGATAGAATGCATGAGAAATGTAAACTAGTGAGAATGAAACTCAGCCTATTCCCGACCAACTTGTTATCTACATCTCATAATGTAAATCCTTCATTAAGTAATTACCAAGGCACTCGCATTATAACATTCTCAGATTTTTGTCTGTGTAGTTGCGTTCAGTAAGAAATTGGTATAAACGCTTGTCCTCGATAGACCTGTTGTCTTATTGAATACGAATCTTCACTTATTTAGTTATCAAATTATCTTTATCTTCACTTTTATCACTAAAATTAGTAAGTCGTAGCAAAAAGCATTTATAATATTTATAGCGGTAATGAGTGCAATATAGTTTACAAATAATGTTCTGGATTTACAATTGAATTGGAAACGTTAAGGCAGAAATTCAAGCACAGATATACATTTGCATAGTCAGTAAGCCAGTAATAGGGTTAAGAAGGCAACTAGGAAGACTGTGTACTGTTAAATTTTATTTGACTATTCTGTATTGGTACTCTAACTGGTAAAATATTTTTATATCAGTAGTGAATAATAAGCATACTGAAATTTTATTCGTTAGTGCCAAAATTGCTTGAAACGAATACTTTGGTTGTGCTAAAGTAAATATGTTTTCTCTTTAAAAGGATTTTACCACTTTATTAAAAAAAAAAAAAAAAAGTTAAAGCCGTATTTGAGTTCTATCTCATGACTGATAATTTGATACCTTTGTGAATTATGTTAACGCTGTACAACAGGATCGTTGAGTACAAATCTAACCAGTTTCTCATAGAGGGCAAAGTTAAGCTGACGTTTAAACTAAACAAAGATAGAAAATTTAAACCGACGATTTGTTATTTCCTCTGTACTCATCAATATTGTACTAGACGTAAATTGTTGATTCCCAATATGAAAACTTCTTAATACAATACGTTTGAACGTAATAACTGATGTCTACAGAATCAGAAGGAATTTTAGTAATATGGAATACACGTGTGCATGCGTACAATTATTATTTAAGTTTATGTTATTTGATATTAACGCTGGCTTTCTAGAGAATGATATTAACAAATTAATGTACACTAATTAGAAGATTGAGCGTGAATTATGCTAATCGTTGAGCGTAAAGATTATAATACATTTTAGGTTAGTTGTCTCCAAGTCGCTTATATTAATATAATAGATATTTACCATATATCCGTCGTGCGACTTCGTTTTTCTCGTCTTATTTTGACGCGTTTCGGCAACGAATTGCCATCTTCAGAATCTTAATCACTCATATGAGATCGTTAAAAAATTAAAAACATTAAAATCATTACGGTAAAAGTGCACTTTTACGATATTGGAAACTCACAGACGCGAACATGAAAGTTTATGTTTCTCGAGTGGACTATATCGATCGACTGCTTTCGCGTGGACAATATCGATCAACTGATTCACTGTTTATATAGCCACTGATAAACCTGTTTTGCTTAATATAGCCCATATGTACTGTGACATTTCATTTACTGGCGCCCGTGTGCAAGTATTGCCGTGTCGTACAACATGTTATGTGAAAATGTAAGTTTATCATTCAAGACATAATCACTGTTGATTTTGACGGCTTTATATATTTCGTATTCCTCAAGCGCGTCCATGTATTTTCCTTTCCTGCAGCAATGCAAAGGCTGGAAATTTGTCTCAAAATCACTGTAGTTATGATTACATAGTATCAGGTGCCTGGCAAAATTAGATGTTGTTTTATGTAATTCCCTTCTGGGAAGATGTTCGTTATATCTTTCTTCAAATGGTCTGCCTGTTTGGCCTATGTAGAACATGTCACAAGAGCTGCAATTCATCTTGTATACGCCGGTTCTTTTTCTTTCTGGTATACTGTTTTTTCGGCTAAGAAGTCTCTGAATGTTGTTATTTGTACGAAAGGTTACAATTACATGGTGTTTCTTGAGTTCGTTAACTAGAATATTTGGTAAAATGTTTGTGTAATCTGCAGATATGTATTTATTAACCGGAAGTGTGTTATCATTGTTCGACTTTTTTAATTTCTTCTCTTTGTGTTTACTTATTAATTTATCCACTAATGAACTTTTATATCCGTTAGCCGCTGCTATGTGCTTGATGGTATTAACCTCTTCAATGTAGTCTTTTTCACTTAACGGTATAGTTAGCAATCTATGCACAAAACTATTGTAAGCTGCCATTTTATGCGAGGTGGGATGATATGAATCGGCATGAATTGTGACGTCCGTTGTTGTGGCCTTTCTATAGATTTTAAATTGAAGTTTTCCTTCGTTTTTTAAAATGGTTAAATCTAAGAAATTTAATTGATTTTCTTCTTCTATTTCAGATGTGAATTTAATCTTATGGTGTATGCTGTTTATGTGACTACTTAAGTTTTGTATTTGCCTTTTTGTTCCATTAAATATCATAAACGTATCGTCGACGTATCTACAATAAAAAATGATTTTATTCTTGTATAATTTATTCGATATTATGTTCATATTCTCATAATAATTTAAATATATATCAGCTAATAGTCCTGACAATGGCGAACCCATAGCCAGACCGTCATCTTGTGTAAAAAACCCGTTGTCAAATGTAAAGTAATTTTGTTCCAAGACGACTGTAAGTAGTTTTATAAGTTCATTGATTTTTTGCATGCTAAGTTGAGCTACTTCCTTTAAATTGTTATTTACAATTTCTATAGTTTCCCTCACGGGGATATTAGTGTACAAATTAGTTACGTCTAACGATACTAATTTATATTGTGGTAGTATTTCTATCTTTTTAAGTTTTTCAACAAACTCATAACTGTTCTTTATACTGTAATTATTTGCTATCCTGATATTATTCTTAATTAAAGTCACTAACAATTTAGCAGCTTTTGAGACAAATTTCCAGCCTTTGCATTGCTGCAGGAAAGGAAAATACATGGACGCGCTTGAGGAATACGAAATATATAAAGCCGTCAAAATCAACAGTGATTATGTCTTGAATGATAAACTTACATTTTCACATAACATGTTGTACGACACGGCAATACTTGCACACGGGCGCCAGTAAATGAAATGTCACAGTACATATGGGCTATATTAAGCAAAACAGGTTTATCAGTGGCTATATAAACAGTGAATCAGTTGATCGATATTGTCCACGCGAAAGCAGTCGATCGATATAGTCCACTCGAGAAACATAAACTTTCATGTTCGCGTCTGTGAGTTTCCAATATCGTAAAAGTGCACTTTTACCGTAATGATTTTAATGTTTTTAATTTTTTAACGATCTCATATGAGTGATTAAGATTCTGAAGATGGCAATTCGTTGCCGAAACGCGTCAAAATAAGACGAGAAAAACGAAGTCGCACGACGGATATATGGTAAATATCTATTATATTAATATAAGCGACTTGGAGACAACTAACCTAAAATGTATTATATTGAAGCCCGTCAGGCAAGTGTTGTCTACAAATACAAAAATGTTAAAATCAAAATGCTAAAAGTTGCACAAAACATTAAATTTAATAAAATGTGTATAAAAATGAATATCATACCAAAATTTGCACGCATAAATATTAATTCAAGAACACCGGCGGCACTCAAGACGAAACAAATAGCAGAAAAAATGTGGTTAACGCAAGAAATTAGACAATTATACAAAAAGAAAAACAGGTTAAATACGGATCTTTATAAAGCGCATTTAGAAATGTTAAAGGAAATTCACCCTGCAGTTATAGATGTTATCATGACCAAAATTAATGCTTTAATATCCAATTATTTTTATCATAAAGTATTAACCCATAATAAGAAAATACGAAATCTATATCTTACTCAGCATAAAAAAGAAAATAGACCAATAGATTGTAAACATGTGTTCTATGAACGTGTAACGAATACAACCAACATAGAGTTCACTAACCAAGAAATAAACGTGCTTAATAAAGGTCTGAAATATAATGTACCAAGATTTAATACGACAAACGAAATTGTCCATGAGGTAGTTAATGCTGAAGCTGCTATTAAAAGATTAAATGGTTCCGTTGCACAGAATGAAGCAAGGGTTTTTATCAACAACAAACTCAATAACGCAATTAATAGTAATAAATGTAAAAGTCAAAACAATTTTTTAAAAAGTAAATATAAGCAGGATATCATGAATCTTAAAACCATAAAAAGTAAACTTGAGAAAAATGATGCAATTATAAGTAAGGCAGATAAGGGTGACACATTGGTGGTCATGCAGAAAAGAGAGTATACTCAAAAGGTATTTGATTTCATAAATAATAATAATATTAAGAAAATAGACCGGGATCCCACAAAGGCTTATGTAAAAACTTTGAATAACACCATTAATCAATGTAATTTTTTGTTAGATGAGAAAACACGCAGATATTTAAAACCAATTAATGCCACGGCACCAAAATTCACAGGACTACCTAAAATCCACAAGGAAAGTACACCAATCAGACCAGTAATAAACTACACCACAGCTCCCGGATACAAAGCTGCTAAATTGTTAGTGACTTTAATTAAGAATAATATCAGGATAGCAAATAATTACAGTATAAAGAACAGTTATGAGTTTGTTGAAAAACTTAAAAAGATAGAAATACTACCACAATATAAATTAGTATCGTTAGACGTAACTAATTTGTACACTAATATCCCCGTGAGGGAAACTATAGAAATTGTAAATAACAATTTAAAGGAAGTAGCTCAACTTAGCATGCAAAAAATCAATGAACTTATAAAACTACTTACAGTCGTCTTGGAACAAAATTACTTTACATTTGACAACGGGTTTTTTACACAAGATGACGGTCTGGCTATGGGTTCGCCATTGTCAGGACTATTAGCTGATATATATTTAAATTATTATGAGAATATGAACATAATATCGAATAAATTATACAAGAATAAAATCATTTTTTATTGTAGATACGTCGACGATACGTTTATGATATTTAATGGAACAAAAAGGCAAATACAAAACTTAAGTAGTCACATAAACAGCATACACCATAAGATTAAATTCACATCTGAAATAGAAGAAGAAAATCAATTAAATTTCTTAGATTTAACCATTTTAAAAAACGAAGGAAAACTTCAATTTAAAATCTATAGAAAGGCCACAACAACGGACGTCACAATTCATGCCGATTCATATCATCCCACCTCGCATAAAATGGCAGCTTACAATAGTTTTGTGCATAGATTGCTAACTATACCGTTAAGTGAAAAAGACTACATTGAAGAGGTTAATACCATCAAGCACATAGCAGCGGCTAACGGATATAAAAGTTCATTAGTGGATAAATTAATAAGTAAACACAAAGAGAAGAAATTAAAAAAGTCGAACAATGATAACACACTTCCGGTTAATAAATACATATCTGCAGATTACACAAACATTTTACCAAATATTCTAGTTAACGAACTCAAGAAACACCATGTAATTGTAACCTTTCGTACAAATAACAACATTCAGAGACTTCTTAGCCGAAAAAACAGTATACCAGAAAGAAAAAGAACCGGCGTATACAAGATGAATTGCAGCTCTTGTGACATGTTCTACATAGGCCAAACAGGCAGACCATTTGAAGAAAGATATAACGAACATCTTCCCAGAAGGGAATTACATAAAACAACATCTAATTTTGCCAGGCACCTGATACTATGTAATCATAACTACAGTGATTTTGAGACAAATTTCCAGCCTTTGCATTGCTGCAGGAAAGGAAAATACATGGACGCGCTTGAGGAATACGAAATATATAAAGCCGTCAAAATCAACAGTGATTATGTCTTGAATGATAAACTTACATTTTCACATAACATGTTGTACGACACGGCAATACTTGCACACGGGCGCCAGTAAATGAAATGTCACAGTACATATGGGCTATATTAAGCAAAACAGGTTTATCAGTGGCTATATAAACAGTGAATCAGTTGATCGATATTGTCCACGCGAAAGCAGTCGATCGATATAGTCCACTCGAGAAACATAAACTTTCATGTTCGCGTCTGTGAGTTTCCAATATCGTAAAAGTGCACTTTTACCGTAATGATTTTAATGTTTTTAATTTTTTAACGATCTCATATGAGTGATTAAGATTCTGAAGATGGCAATTCGTTGCCGAAATGCGTCAAAATAAGACGAGAAAAACGAAGTCGCACGACGGATATATGGTAAATATCTATTATGTAAAGATTATCATAAATTTCCATCGTATTTATTAAAAAAATAATTAAATATTAATGAAGAGTAAAGAAAACGTCGTTATCTCTCTTCATTATCAGCAGGTAATGTTGCAATGATATTTTGGTGTCTAAAGAGATTTTATTGCTATTTTTCTTGTCACACAATACCTTTAGAAACGAGAGTTGGGTGTTTTCAGACGAGTGGTAGTACATCATATAGCCTACAACAGTTGGAGATGATTCCACATTTGTCTCGTAAAGGGAAAAATAAATGGTCTGGAACGGCCAGAGAAGGCATTATACGGATGAAACTGTTTTTTTAAAGTGGACGTCGCTGCAGGGGTTGGTTAGATAAAAAGTAAATTAGTTCATGAACTGTGATCAGAACGTAACAGAAAATTCTACTAAATTCGTAATTTTTAATTTCGAAATTTAACTTCGTACACCCGAACAATTTCAATCATTTATTTAGTATGGCCCTTCTCGTCACCCCCCCTCACACACGCACACGCGACTCCAGGTGATCAACTTTTATTACGCTTCCTGTATGAAACTGTTTAGGGAATGTAGTGGCATCTAGTGGTTAACTTGAAAACAAATTATGTTACAGTTGACATGTTAAGACAACGCACAATCTGCTCGGTACAGTACGTCATTACTAGGTGGCGCCCCTTCAACATCTGAGCTAAATTATTATTTGAAAATAAGTTTTCAGTTTGTGAGTAATATTGCAGTTCTGGTAGTAAGAAATGAATTTTGCTAGTTGTAACAGTATAACGAAATCCAGAGAAATTTAAAGATACACAATTAATCTAACAGTTCTTACCAAACTTGTACAAATCGTAATGGATTTGAATAGTTCTGTCCCCATTTAAACACAATCTGCTGCATATATTAATCTTTTAGAAACGACGATTACTGACGCTGTCAGGAGTTTTTTGGGGTTGTCGGTACTGAACTATATCCAGATTGTCTTCTATTTAGCTCGTTTTGTGTTCTTGCTAGGTACATCATTGTCTGTTGATTGTCCTCTGATAATGTTTTCAACACATTTCTACAACCACTTAATCGAAGAATATAGGGATTAAGTTATAACATTCCCCAATACAATAAGAACCAGATAACACGAGAAATAATTAATGCTAAGACCGCCATAAAAATGATACCCAAGCAGAAAGTACAGAACGAAGCACGTGTAATAGTAAATAGGAAATTAAATATGAAGTTGAAAGACCAATACAACATTTATAGACATGACAAGATTAATTATAAACACCATACGGAAATAAAACTAATAAAATAAATAACAACATAAATTGACAGATAATAAAGCCATCGTTACTAAGGCTGACAAGGGTAATACTATGGTTATTCTGTATAAGGATGAATACATTAATAAGGTTTTGAGTTTCATTGAAAATAATAAGATAAAGGAGATAATGACGGACCCCACTTCTGGTTTTGTGAAAAACTTGAACAATATTATTAGTAAATGTACTGAACTATTTGATGCGACGACCCGACGATTGTTAAAGCCGATAAATGCATGTGCTCCGCTTACATGCTCGTACCCTTCACTTCAAGAAAGGTTATTTTTATGGACACTAAAAAGGTGCATATTGTTAAGAGGGTTTTACAGTAGACCTACTGCGGCGGCCCCGTCCAGCGGATTGAGTGGTATTTTCCGTTGCATATAACGTTAGTTCGTTCAAAACATTTATTTTATTATTATATAATATTAATAGAGCACGATTATATATAACATTATGTAATATATTAATGTAAATATTAATACAGTTTTATAATAGTAATAGTAATAATAATAATGACGATCATGATTCATAGGCCTAATTTAACACAAAATAATTATTTAATTTTTTTGATAAAGAGAAATTTAATTTTGTTAACTCCAAAGAACTCACTATTTTATTTTTAGAGAATATTCAGTTATTTTATTCCAAAATGCATATACGTTTATGAATGTCTAGGTTTACAGTGTTCCAAGTGCTCAGATTATGCATTATATGCTGCTGGTTACTCAGTATTATTCTGACGCAGTGGCATAACTACGGGGGCGAATCAGAGGGGTCAATTCCTTCCTCCAATGCTATTACCAGTGTCAGCCAAGTTCAGTAATCACTTAACTGAGTTAATCACGATAATCACAATATTCCTGAGTTAGCTCCGTGTATTAAAGTAGGGATTATGCATGACTATAGACATAAAGTATAAGGGTTTCGGTACTGGATGGGGCGGTAACCGTCCGCTAGAAGTGGCTTTCTCCCTCCCCTTCACTAGTACTTATACATTCAGCATTACTATTTTTGCTCATAAGTGCAACACGTGAGATACTATAAGAATCACGAGCAGCTATTTTTGTATTTAAAGTTCATAATCACATTCAAAGTTTCAAGAGTTTATATTATTTTCTGTGTTGTATTTTAAAAGTATTAATTCTTTGAGAAATTACGTGAGGGCCAACGGAATAAGGAAATGTATGACAGACTGAAACATTACACGCAACAGGATTGAATGTTTGAAGTGTAGGGTAAAATGTATCTCAACGAGGTTTTAATAAAAATGTGATATACAGGTGCGGACAAACCAATGCAGATAAAAAAAGAATCTGCGAGCGAGACAATACGTTTCTTGGCATAGGGCGGAATCCAGCAGAACCCGTGTAGTGCGTTTTATTTGCGTGGATTTTTAAATACCCGATTTCTATAATTACAAAAGAAACCGAATTAAATACGAAAAGGACAAGAAAATTAATTTCCGAGTTTCGGAAAATATTAACTAATTTTTTTCACAGAACAGTACAAAAATTGGTGGTGTTGGTCACACAGTGGTAATAGACAAAAGTGTGTTCCGCAAGAGAAAGTGTAACGGCGATCGACTGGTGAAGATTCGGTGGGTAATCGGAGAGATAGACAGAACGAGTAAAAAATTCTTCCTGAAAGATGTAAATAAACGGGATGCTAACGCTTTGTAGGATGTTACTGAGAAAAACGTTCAGTCTGGAACTACTATAATTACGAACATGTGGAGGAGCTACAATTCTCTACAAAGTAAAGATTGTACTCATTTGCGAGTTTAGCAGTCACTGAACTCTGTATACTGCAGTGACATGAACATTCATACACAGAACATCAAGAGCCACTGGTCAAAAATGGAAAAAAGACATGAGGCGACGGGTAGGAAGGATCCCGGTGAGGTCCTTTCAAAGATGTCACAGTCTGTGTAATACTGTTGTGTGAACAAAATTAAATTTCTCTTATCAAAAAAATGACAGAAACATTTTAGTTCTAAATTAGGCCTATAAATAAATAATAATCATCATAATCATTAATAATAGTAATAATAATAAGTATTAAATAATAATAATAATTGTTATTATTACTATATAACGAAAATATTATCATTAATATATGACATAATGTTAATAAAATAAATGTTTTTGAGCCAACTAAAGTTACATGCAACGAAAAATGCCACTCAATCCGCTGGACGGGGCCGCCGCAATAGATCTACTGTAAAACCCTCTTAAGAATAGATGCACTTTTTTTAGTGGCCATAAAAATAACCTTTCTTGAAGTGAAGGGTACGAGCATGTAAGCGGACGACTACGGCCCCGTTCAGTACCGACAACCCGTTTTTTGTTTTGTATAGATACGATTTGATAGTATGTCTTCAAAAGTAGCAGTCTGCCCAACAGGAAAATATCAACGGCCAAACAATATATAACCTACTGTAACAGAGATATTCTGTATATATGGTGAATCGTAAAACGCCTCTTAATATGCGTTTAAGATAACTGTTAATGATAAATATATTTATAAATTATTTTTTAAGTGTTATAAATATTATACTATACCTTATTAAAATTATACATTTTACTTTTCTTTTTGAAAATGTATTGACTATGTAAACACTTTTTGTAGCACAATTATATGGTTTAGTAGCTTGTAAGCATTTGAACTGTGTTTGGTAGCATAATTATAGTGTAAGTAGGATGTAGTTTGTATTGTAATCGAAAAGAAGATTCTACTAATTAGACAGCAGTAATTAGCTTGTAACGAAATCGGGTAACGGATAGTGCTGTAATTGGATAGACGTTTGTATGTAGCGTAATTGGGCAATAGTTTGTAAAGTAATTGGGTAGAAGATTGTGGCGTAATTGGGTAGTAGTTTGTGGCGTAATTGGATAGTAGTTTTTAAAGTAATTGGGTAGAAGATTGTGGCGTAATTGGGTAGTAGTTTGTGGCGTAATTGGATAGTAGTTTTTAAAGTAATTGGGTAGAAGATTGTGGCGTAATTGGGTAGTAGTTTGTGGCGTAATTGGATAGTAGTTTTTAAAGTAATTGGGTAGTAGTTTGTGGCGTAATTGGGTAGTAGTTCGTAAAGTAATTTGGTAGTAGTTTGTTGAAAAATTAGATAGTAGTTTGTGGCATAATAGTGTAGTAGTTTAATAAAATATAAACATTAAAACGCTATGACGTCAAGGTAACATAAGTAAAATGACCAAAGTAAAAGTTTTACTGCACAGGAAATAAAAAACTACACGCTTCACAAAATTAAATATTATGAGTGTAATGTGGCGCGGTACACACGGAGAACGAGCGCCGTCGCCGAGCTGTCTACAGAGAGCATGCCCCAACATCGGACGAGACTTCCTCATAACAGACGGCATTGGCATTAACGCCTTCCAGCGGTCTGCTGTTGCCAGGATCTCGCGGTGAGTACGCAACAAGTGTTACTGACGCGTTCTTACTCTACTCTACACGACACGCACAATTAGTAATACGTTGACACTGTAGTAATAACAATAACAATTGTATAACAAGTTACAGAGTCCTCGATAAAACTCAAGTGTTACTTATTTTGTTATACTGAAACCGTAATACGTCGTTCGCAAAACGGTATTATAGTTTGTACTGATTTTGTCTGCTGCTCTAATTGAGTATGTCGATTTGGATGGTTTGGAAAGTTATAGTAGGCTACAGCACATTGTGTACTAACAATAATTTGATACGACCCTGATGTTTGTCTCACACTGGCTGATTGTAAGCCATATGATGATTTACACAAAACGAGAAAAATAACATTAACACTTTTTGGAACAATATAGTGTAACAAAATACAGTTTGTTTCCAGCTTTTCTCGTTTTATGACTTTGTTGTTATAAATGCCACAACTTTAGTTATAAATGTTATTTGTACACAGAAAAATTTATTTTTGAATCCGCACACATCTCTCTCTCTCTCTCTCTCTCTCTCTCTCTCTCTCTCTCTCTCTCTCTCTCTCTCTCTCTCTCCCTCCCCCCTCACACACACACACACACACAAGCGCGTAATTATTGTAAATAATATAACCAGATCTTAATTTTCATTAAAAATTAAAATGTATAATTAAAATACATTATACATGTAATTGAAATCACTGATAAAAAATTAAGTATAAAGGGTTTCATACATAAGAAAAAAATACTAAATACGGATGGTAATTTTCCTTTTTCGTTGAAGACTCGTCTAAATTTTATTATCTAATTACTTTATTATTTAATTACAGTCATATCAATTTATTTGTTACTATGAAATTAGCCACGTTCTATGCGTTTTTGCAGTTTCGAGTTAATTTATTGTATTATGTAAAAATGAAATATTCCAACTGAAATGAGCTCATCCTCACCACTGAAGCAAGAAGCTGACATTAGTAACGCCATCTTATACCAACAATAATAAAAATACTACTACTACTACTACTACTACTAAAAAAATAATAATAATAGCAATAACACATTATACATATATATGTGTATCGAGGGGTTAGTGGTATACCTACCCAACTACAATGATGTTTCAAAAAAAGGACATTTTATTTTTTTATTAATTTCTATTTTATTTTCATTTTTCAAAAGCTATGGAATCAATAAAAAACCATATTAGTAATAAAAATTAACTATGAAAATCAGTTTAATAATTTTATGATTATCGTTGCACTGGAAAACCTTTAATTTCAGTTTTCCGTAAGTTCACTTAAGTAGACCTGGATAACTTTATACCATTAACCCCACGATATATATGTATAATATAAACCGTAATAGGAATATTAAAACTGAGTAAGGTGAAATGTTTCTTAAAACACTAATCTATGGGATCACTCTGTTGTTTTATTATATTCTCTGGCGGATACATGTAGTTAGTATAAGTGATTTCACAATACAGCCTACCCCCACCGTAAGAAAGTAATACTTTTATGATATAAACACAATATTCGTAACAATCAAGTAGGCGTACGTGCATTAAGAAACGTTATCCCAGCTTTGTGACCGACATCGAGTACGGTGTACAAAACACAAGTTCTCTATAATTGTTTAATATTCTCGGTATCCAGTACCAGTATTCAATAACGATGTTTCAAAATAAATTTACCAATAAATACCTACTAAATAACTATCATCTGTTATCAGTAAATAATTTAATAATTTATTCTCGTAATGGTGGCGTTGTAATTATATTATCGGTACGTTCGGGCTACAAACAGAAATTCACAATGAAACTCAATATTTTATGAAAAAAAAACTTAAATGTGTCAACGCAGTCTGTTGATGCGCACTTCGTCGTATCCGTGAACGTTGATTCGTTTTCTTAGTCTCCATTTACGAATTACTGCCGATTAGAATGCTTGTAAAAAACGTAATCTCCAATTAAAATGAAACAATTAGAAAGAATAACTTAAGGACCTAACTATCGTCGTCCCTTATGTTGGGTGGCAAAGGTACAACGAAGTTTTGCTAATAGTAACACTGGTATTACGCATTACTGTGAACGTTACTCATACTTTATAGTAACTTTTATCAAATAAATTAATAACAGAAGAAGAGACAGGCGGACGAAAAGCAGGAAAATATAGATTTATCAACAAGTAAAATTACAACAAGACGACTGTGACATTAATAATAATAATGATAATAATAATAATAATAATAAATACGACGTGAATTCAAGTGATAAAATTATTTACGTTGCAAGCTGTAACAACTGGTATGACCGCGCTGTGTTTTTCGCTTGCCTTGGTTGTTGTTTTCGTTATATCTTGTCACAACAGTAATCGATAACACTTCTGCGATATGAAAATATTTGTACCATCTAAATGTGGGTCTGCTGTTTCCTACCTCGCTCCTCGCTCGTTTTGTACAAGTAGTATTGTTCATGTCAAACTCAGATTGTGCACAAGAAACTCAGATTTTTTAACTTTTTAATGTAATTACTTTTTAATTTAATAAAATTATACGCATCATTTAAAAAGACCGTGTAAGATTAATAAAACTATACCATACACACGCGCGCGCTGACACACACACACATACAATAACCGATAACATCCAAGTGCAATTGTATTTTACTGTAAATTACACAATTGCTCGGAGTAGAGGATGTAAGGCGTGGAAGTTAAAGTTGCGGAGATTGCCAGGTTAATGATTCTCAAGTTAATGGATTCGATTATAGCGTACATCTCCTGATTTCAAATTGGAATCCTCAGTACCTACCACAGAAATTCAAATGCCTCTTTGAATTATTTTCTTACGCAGTTTTTAACTGCAGAAATAATGTAATGAAACGATTCCTTATACAAACCGATATTCTTCTGATTCAATCGGATTGTACTAGAAACGTTTTGTCATATTGTGAAACAGTGTGACTAGTAAGGCAAAGGTTACGTTGTTGGTGTTGTTATAAAACCAGCATATTGTTTCTGTTTTATTTGATGTCTCATGAGTTAGTTCAACACTCACAAGTTATAGAATACCAGTACAAACTGAAAAAAAGGCTAGAAAAATATGATATTTGTTAAGACTGCTCAAGGTTTGTGGAACCTGATATAATACGCTTACAATATTTTCCTTACCGCTTCTGTTATCTTTTAATAATTTCACTTGTTGTCCTTCCCTCAAATGTATATCTTTAGATTCCCTCCGTTCAAAAATACATTGTAGTAAATATAATCGGCTGCTATAAAATCCTGTCGGAACCTTTCTAATATGGTCACTTGGTTTCGAAAATCTATTTTTCACAATTCATCGAACTGTAGGAATGTTGTAGGAATGTTTTTCTAGTAGTTCAGATAAATTTATTGTTCACAAAATAATTTATTGTTGTATAAAATGAAATATTCTTATCACAGCTGTTACGTTTTACTAGTTATCATATAATACGAAGGTAATAAATAATTGCTTTTGGTAAGCAACAATAAATAATAAACAACAACATTAACTATAAAAACTGAATTAAGTGAAGGTTGCCAAATGTTACGAAATAAAAAAAAACAACATTAATTGTAAACGAGTCACATATCTACTATCTTTAAGATATAATACATACTTTTTCACATAATGCTATGAACAATGCAGGATACTTCTGAATATTTTAACGAATTGTCAGACAGGCACTTTTTAATTTTTTAAATAAAAAAAGATATTCGTAACACATAAAAATTTATCACGAAAACATTTTTGCCACTTTTGTACAATCTTTTTGACACATAAGTGTTATAATAACAACATGACACCAGGTTCATTTTATTGAAAGAATTATTTTGTACGTTTGTAATTTGACTAGACACAACAGACCCGCGCGCGCACTCGCGTTGAAAAAAATATTTGTATATACACTCACAAAATTAAAGAAATGTGTAGAAATTATGCCAAACAAACACATTGGTGCAGGACTCATTTTATGAAATTTCGTTTTAGCAATAACTTGTACGTATGAAATGGAATGTACGCCTACCAATGTTAACGTGAGCAGCATAAATTAAGTAGCAGGATGGTATCGGAAATCGAACTAGATTTGTAACAGGTTCGCTGAGTGTGGAGAAAGAGTTAAACAATTTTCTCGTATACAGATTGCCCGGATCAATGGTTTAAAAAATAATAAAGAGAGGTCTGCCGCTTTTTCTTTTTTTTTACGTTCAACGAACTTATGGAAACATTTCGGGAAAGAATAACAGTAAATAAATCACAAACCAATTGTGAAAAGTGAGTAAAAATAACGGAGGCGATAAGTCACACAAATGCCTGACAAAAACAGATCTCAGTAATGAAATACATTACAGTTTCACGGAATCTTGATTATCATAATGTTTTTCGAGTCTGTACGGGCAAGTCAGAATTTAACACCGACTAAATTTCACAGTGTATAAAGGTTACAAAATTATGTTACAGATATAACATTAAAATTAATAAATACGTCTTTTATGAAATAGTTAAAACTTAACACACACACACACACACACACACACACACACACACACACACACACACACACACACACACACACACACACACACACACACACACACACACACACACACACACACACACACACACACACACTTGCGCGCGCGCACTGAATTTATGAAACATAATATACATTTGTTTATTTAAAAATTAGTATTAGTCAGATTTTTCTAGCTACATTTACACCAAATCGGCCTACATATTTGTGTTTTGACCTTCCTTCCATATATTTTTTTAAATAAAAATTACGTAAAATTCGTTAACATATTTTCTTCTTCTTCTTCCATCAAGGAATACACGATGGAGTTACCTGTCTCAAAGGAATTACATCCAGATCGCCTACGCTTCCTAGATATTCCTACACTTCTTTGTCCAATAGGCTTGTGTTGCCAAACTTCCTTTGGAAATCTGCCACATCCATCCAATTCAGATGAGCAGTTCATCCCTCTTTGTTGTCATCAATGCGATCTTGAGTACTAAAAATGCTTAAGGCTTTACTGTAAACTCTACCCGTTCGCATCCAGCCTTTAACAGATAGCAAGAAACTCCCTTCCGACGCCTGTATTCTACTATAAGATATTTATAAGATGGTTTTGAAACGACACCCAAGTTTCAGTCATACAATACCAACACAGCCATCACCTCATAAACCTTTATGAGTCTCTTTACTCATTTTCCTTGACAACGTTTGACGGATTATCCCACGTATTCCACTGAAACTTAGCTAACTTGTGATTGGCTTTTAAATCAACTTAAGCGATATCACAACAATTTGGACACCTGCTCCTATACTCTTATTATCTAGTGTTATTTTAGTTCGGATTAGGCATTTGCCCAATAAAGCCATAATTTTTGTCTTCTGAACAAAAATGTTCATGCCGTTCATCGAACAGAACCGTTGTAACTGAAACCACCGATCTCTTGAGCTGGCTTTCATTGCTTTGAATCATTGATCTTTGATCGTCCACAAGCAGCGTTGTATTCAAGTACGTTCTCTTATTTAATTCCCGGATTCACTCTAGATTTACACTCTCTAACTAAGCCAACAATATATATAAGTATGCGTGTATGTATGTATATGTATGTATAAACAATGTCGGACTAAGTTGCAAAATCCTGTGTCGGCACTCCTTGAACTCCTGTACCAAATACTCTCCCATAGACAATACTACCCTTTACGACAGTATAAGCTCCTTATAAGGTATGCAAGATGTTTAAGATAACCCCTCTTTAGCACAGTGTTCCATATAATGGAGCTGTTGTTATAAAACGCTTTTTCATAGTCAGTGAAAACAAGACGATCTCCAAATTAATTTCCCGTGTTTTGTCAATCAGTATTTTTAAAGAGATACGTCGTCAACGAAAGAACGGCTCTTTCGAAATCCTGGCCTTAAAATTCTTCAATAAGTAAACTATTCGAGATAGGACGAAGCCTTTCATTAATAATATTCCCACATAAGTTCGTTGTATTCAGCAAACTTATATATTCGTTTTCAAGTTCCTATCGCCTTTTTTTAACATAGAAATACCTTGACTATCCTCTATTCATCCGGGATCACGTACTTCGTCTGACACATGTTCAGCAAATGTAACAGTCTAATTTTAAATAATTCACTAGAGTATTTTAGAAGATATGAATTTATGTTAGCCATACGGGTTGGTTTTTGGTTCTTCATCGACGACATTGCACTTCTGGATGTCTGGATGAACTGCCATAAAGCCATCCTCATGCATAACATTTTGTTAGCAACACAGGAGTTTACCTTCCATAAACATGATTTCCTTACTTTCCTCAGGGACTTGCTTTCTAGCACGTTTGAGCACACTGCCTGCCGCTGCCACGTGTCTGTCTCGATACCAGTAGCTGTACCACAACACATAGCCATCGTCACCCGCCATCTAGCGAGAAATCGTGTTGGCGTCAACGCTTCCAGCTTTACAACAGTTTTCTTTCATCAAACGTTGGTGCGTCTATATAACTGTTCTCACTTTCTTCTGCAGCTTCTTGGGAACATCAGAGGCATACCGCATTGCTTTATGAACGATCAATCCATTTTGTAGGTTGCAATTAAATTCAGCAAAACTGTCTCCCTCTGTTCGCGGTTGAGATGCTTCATTAGTTCACACTGGCGTCCACGTGTATCGTCCTCCACATTCCACATAAATCTATATTCCACGATTGTTCATGTGCACCCTGAATAATATATTTTACAACATTACATATTTGTATGTAAAAAAAGCCTGAAGGTATTTGTGATAAGCTGAATATTTTCTATTATTGCTTGCTCTCTCTACGTTTCATACTTTTAACCCTCTTTTCTGTGTACTTATTTGTTTCTTACGAAGCAATATCCACTTCCTCTAAAATATTGGGTATATTACTCCACGCTTCCTCTATATTATTACTAGTGGGGACCAATTATGCACACTTTTCAACTTTCTCTGAACAAAGTCATTCATCTGAACAAAACGGACATTCGTTTCATGGGCAAATATAGCTTTAAGTTTTTTTCTGTGTGCCACAACGTTCCACCATCTGCCCCAAGACTCAGTTTTATAGACCACCGTATAATGATTAGCATTACTTTCTGGACTTCTAAAAACATGCATGTCTCTGAATTGTGAAACCATCTTTTGACTAACTATTACACAATCAACGATCGAAGTCCCCTTACGTACAAGTATACATGTTACGGCAATTTTTTCTAAAAAACGAATTCGTTATTTAAAGTTTATTTGTGTTACCATATTTTTTCTAACATTAGCAGGACAAAATATTATATACTTTTGTCAAGTATTTTCAGAAAACCTTCTTACTTTGTTGGCATAAGTAACCCACAAAGTAAGAGAAAAAGAAAAAACTTCTCTGAACAAAACACTTTTATAATGGCTATCGATGCATGTTTTAAAACAATGTATAATAATTCATTAATGAAAGTTCTCTGAGACAAGACTAGAAGTCTGTTTAACATAAAATCTGATTGTAAGACAACATGCTTGTATCCTTGTAATCATGATGATATACCGGCTCCGTGCTCAGAGCGCCCGTGGTCTGAGCGCCAACGATGAAATCGTGCTCTGAGCGCCGATACTGATAAGACCGTGTTCTGTGCGCCGAGCTTATCTGTGCATCATTAGACGCGGTAACACGTGGCTGCATATCTGTCTGTCCGTTGTTCTTCAACTCCGTAGCCAACATTAGCGGTCCTATAAAAATTTGTACAATTCATTGCTAAAAGACATTGCCACTCCACTAGTAAGCACCCGGAGCTGCAAACGTCTCAAACTGTTGTGAACAAAATACATTTATTATTAAGTTAGTTAAATTTCAATATTAGACAATTTCTTATATTACCAGAAAAAATTATGAAAACTCAACTACTCTACTATTTTATTAGTAACATAACAATTTAAAGCAATCATAAAATAAATACTAAAATTTCCGAAGTTCTGCATTGGATTTTTAGTTAAATTTGTAACCATAATACATAAATGATAAATAATTTTGTCATACATTTTCAGTTTATGTATGTTTCCGTAGAGGTCTATATCTATCGTTATTCACAGATACTTATAACTGATAACAAAATATGAGGTTATTTTGGGACATAGTTCACAAACGTTTTGAAAGCGATCCAAAATGAGTGTTCAGACATGCTAATTCAGTCAGGTTACTGCACATACAAAATACAGAGACTACAGATACAGATTTTCTATTTTAACTGAAATTACTCGTAAATTTAACCCCAAATAACTTTTATAATTTTTATAAAACTTTGAGTCCTATTTTCGGCTCTTGGTGCTTCTAAAATTAGCTTTTTGTTTTCATGTACCCTTGACACGCTGATGTTTGTCCTTCGTACACACTCAGAATGTAATATACTCATTTGAACGTTTCACCCTGTACTGATATTCCTCGTGAAAAAGCAGAGACTTTACTTTCTTGAAAGTAAAGACTCTATTTAGATCAAACTTCACGACTTTACTACTACGGTGACACAACGATTGTCAAACCACAACTAAGAAAAGGTGGGAATAACAAGCTCATCTACAAATCGTATGGTCAGCGGATTTAAGGTATGCGGCTAGATAACCACACTAGTGAGTTTTGTCTTCCTTATCAATCCGCACATCTTGTGTTTACAGCTCAGCTCTGCATCTCATAAACGTATTTTCATTTTCTTAATTACAGTTGATTTAATCACTCTTTTATGCTCTTCTTAAGATTTGTTCGTCCCAACCAAATGAAAAATCCTGAGACAATAAATAGGATTATTCGCTAATGATCGATGTGAAAAGGCACCATTATATGCATAATAAAAATTATGCAAAGTGAAAGTTGCAAGTTTCTGAAAAATATGCATGGCAATATTCAACCGTTATCTTTAAACATAAACTCGGTGCGGCTTGTTAATCCGTGTCTTTCATATTTTACTCTTACGTCGAGAGTTTATAAGTACATACCCGCGCGCGCGCGAGTGTGTGTGTGTGTGTGTGTGTGTGTGTGGAGGGGGTGAGAGTTTTTTTACATCGATAAAATAATAACATTTCTTTCACATTATTTTACTTAAATAGATAGACATGATTACAATATTCCAAAAACCTAATTAATACAGTCTTATAATTTAAATTATTGATAATATAATAATCCCTTAATTACGTTTGTAAATAATTATAGATCCAGTAATCATTGAATGTTTATTGGAATTGGTGCAAATAGCAATACATGTCTAAAAATATGTTATAGCTGAATGCAGATTGAAAGATCTTCAGTAATGTATATTATTAAAAGTTATTATTACTACTGGCACTGAACACACTTATCCATAAATTAGAGAATTATGTACAAAATAACAGAACTACTAATATTACAAACACAAAATTATGGTAAACAAATCAATCATGTGGCAGTGGTTATTATTTATTATTTTTATTGTTGTAAAATAATATTTACCGAGTACATCGTCTATACAGAATAATATAGTCTATTGTTAAATTATGTAGACGTCGACATTCACACTCTTCCTCCCTCTCACTCGCATGCTCTCTCTCACTCTCTCTCTCTCTCTCTCTCTCTCTCCCCCTATCGAAAACACATAAACATTCTCCTCCTTAAACACACTCAAATCACAATTACGTATATTACACATATCGTAGGTACAGATAATATTCATGTAGGGTTCTTTACGTTTTAGCAGCCAGGTAGGCCTATAGGAATACATCTGCTTCACGCATCTACACATACTAGAACCGACACTATATACACGTGCATACACATGCGTGTGTGTGTGTGTGTGTGTGTGTGTGTGTGTGCCAGTCAAGGAGAAATAAAATAACTTATATCCGCGGAAGTCTTAAAAGTAATTGAATACTTCAAGTCTACTGCTGTTTAAAGGGAACGGATGAATATTGTCTTTCCTTTACCTTTTTCAGAAGTCTGCAATTTTCACTTTGAAATTTTTTATTATGCCTGTAATAGTGCCTTTGTACCATGCATCTTTAGCGAATAATCTCTTTATTATCTCAGAAGTTCTTATTTGGTTGGGACGAACACATTTGAGAAGAAATAAAAGAATTTAGTTAAATACAACTGTAAATAATAAAGGAGAATACGATTATGAGACGGAGACCTGAGCTGCATATATGCGAAAACAGATAAGAAGGCAAAACTTGCTAGTATGGCCGTCTATACAAGATAGCCGCTTTCCTTAGTTGTGATTTGACAATCGTTGTGACACGGTAGTATTAAAGTCGTAAATTTTAATCTAAATGGAGTCATTACTTCCAAGAAAGCAAGTAAGAATGATCCTCTATTTCTTCACGAGTGATATCAGTACAGGATGAAACGTTCAAATGAATGTAGTTAGTACGAAGGAAAAACATCAGTCTAACATACATCAAAACAAAGAGCTAAATCTGGAAGCACCAAAGGCCTAAAATAAAACTCAAAATTTTTATAAAATTGTTATAGTTTATTTGGAGGTGATGTTATGAGGAATTTTAGTGAAAATAGAAAATCTGTATCTGAAGTCTCTGTATTTTGTATGTGTAGTAATTTGACAGAATTAGTATTTCTCAACACTCATTTTGGATCGCTTTGTGAACTGTGTCACAAAAAAAACTTTACAGGTAAAACTTTACAGGTATATTTTGTTATCAGTTATGTGTATTTGTGAATAACGTTAGATATAGACGTATCTATGGAAACATACATACACTGAAAAGCTATGACTAAATTATTTGTCATTTAGGTATTATGGTTACAAATTTAACAAAAAAAAACTATTGCAGTAGTCCAAACTTTTAATATTTATTTTACGATTGTCTGCTCTACAAATAAAATAATAGAGTAGTTGGGTTTTCGTAATTTTTCTGATAATATGAAAAATTGTCCAATATTCAAATTTAACTAACTTAATAATAAATGTATTTTGTTCTGGGACCTTACTAGTGCTGTGGTAATGGCTGTAGTAATGACTTGTACAAATTTTCATTGGACCACTAGTGTTGGGTACGAAATTGGAGAACAGCGGATATACAGATATGCAGCCAGGTGTCTAATGATGCATAGATAAGGTCGGCGCACAGAACACGGGCTTACTTATCAGTATCGGCGCTCAGAGCACGATTTCAGCGTTGGCTCTCAGAGCACGGGCGCTCTGAGCACGCTACCGATATACCAGAGCATCATTTGCTGTCATATCTATAATGTGTAAGGTGCGTCATACTGGGAAACGAGTTATCTGATATGGTCTGTGTGTAATCTGCTTGGAGTAGATAACTTACGGGTTATCAGAACTGTGGTATACAATGAGTAAGCACTTAGTAACAAAATTGTTTCTGTATAAGTCTGTCAGTATTGTCATTCAGAGCCCTTATAGAGAGTTGAAACCACATCCGAATAATAAACAGTACATATACAAGCGAATTCCAAGCGCTTTCATTTTAAACTTATTTTTAACCTTAGTTTCACGGTCTTTAAATCAAATATATTATTTTAAATTATAAATTGGTGTTTTTTACCTTAAATAGTAATTATGTTAAAATACATACGTCTCAAGTATGTATATATTTATTTAGTAAAGAACACAGAACTTTTTAGAAAATTGTTATAATAAGAGTTAACGGTAGTTCTCTTTCAGTAAGGCAGGGTTTTCTTTCATGATGGTAAATGCAATCATAATTTATAAAATTATAAGGAATAACAGGAGGAAGAATATTGTAAGGAATTCTTGTGTTCAGGAAGAAGTAACAGTGTCTAAAGTAGTGATTACCAACTGACTTCCCGCGATCTTATCTTGAAAAACCAATTTAATAAATTACTGTATTTACTTTAATAAGTAAATGAGTAATAAAATATTATTTTAAATGGGAATGGTCTTGCAGGAGAAACCTATGAAAAAATGTTTCACTGATTCACTATACAGTACAGTAGACGTATCGTAAACATTCCATTTATTTGCTTAATGCGATGTGTATTTGCTCTAGTCTAGTTTTACTTACATCGTATCCAGTCTAGTTCTTTCCATCTATCGGCTAGACAAACAGACGCGCTTGTCCGATGTTCCATCCTTGATTGGTAATCAATCACGTCTGTTATTCAAACGTACTGTTACGCCATTACAGAACGTTCAACTGTTTCCCGGCTATCCCAGCAGAACCAGTTGTAATGTGTGCGTACGCCACTCTTAATATGCGTCAACGAGGCTATTCCAGACCATACCGGTCGGCGCACTGTGTTCAAGGGCGCAATCAATTACGCTCTAGTGTTTTCGAGTAGTGTTGACGCGTATTACGCATTATTCTGGAACACTTGTGGTAACTATTTAAACAACGAAAGCTGCCGCTTAGAGTCAGTTTAAGTGGCGATTTATTCAAGTGAGATTCGAGTTTTATGTCGGGCGAATTACACATGTCTCAAGTGGTGTATTGGTGAAAAGTGATTATAGTGCGGAATGCTTTATAATTGACACTGTTATTTGTGTGGACAGATTAACTTGAATTATTGTAAGAGTATAATCATGTTGAATAACTTGTTGATTACAAACTGTTAATTGTAATAATTAAAGCTGGTGATTAGTGACTTCATTGGTGTCTTGTATTTTGTTTTCCACTGCACCATACGACGATCAAGGAGACCGTCGTAACATTACATATAAGTGTTTTCAAACTACCCACAGATAAGATCCGCTGACTGATTCTGGGAGTTCATTATCACGCCTAAGAGTAGTGAGCAATCGATCTCAGTTTTCACGTAGAAGATTTTATGTAAACATGTTTAATATCTTTCTTGTATCTTCACTATTGTACTGGCATAATAAAGATTCTACCGTTAAAAATACTTAGTAAGATATGTTACATATGTAAATTAGCTCTTTTTATTTATTGAATTTGTTTTCTATTTTTAGAGTACTTGTCGAGAATTGGTCGTTTATGATATGACCGCCGCCCGGTATGTTCCTGAGTTTATTGTGGTCCTCAGGCGCTTTTTAGTTGGAAATCAGTGGTCTAGAGCGTTCATGTGCATGTAGTTGTTATGCTGTTAAGATTTTAAAGCGTTTCTTAACACTTAAGAACAATTAAATAAGTTTTTAGGATGTTTTGTCTCTACGTCTATCTGCATCTCAACATTAGGCTTGTGAATGGTGATTATAGATGTGAATAGAATACTTAACCGCATGACATTATTGTACAGTAACAACTTTAAATGATTACAGAATTATACGGCGTTTTGTAGTTTCAGATCAAGTCTAATATTGAGCCATTATACTATTTTGTGAATTTGAAATATTAAATTAAGATCAATGTTTAAAACTGGGTTGAGAAAATCAGTAACAGAATGGGCCACAGCATAAAGGACATTAACCGTTAACCAGACGAAAGTAGCATTATTTTAGATTTATTGGTTTGAACTGTACATTAGAATATAAAAATATTTGCGACGTTGAAAACACTATAATTCAAAAACATTAAAAACGCATTAGAGACCTCAGATTGCATTAGGCTACCTTTGACCTACATTAATAGAATTGCGTCATGATAGCGTATGCAGCAATATTTTCGTTTTATTTGCCGACACTGTTTTAATTGTGTTACGAAGCCCAAAGCATCAGTGGGCACAGCGAGGACAAAATACATAATTATAGGGGAATACAGCACTAGAGTTTCGTGAACTTTTGATCGTACTATTGAACACTTCCTCATAAAATAACTTATTCATATAGCCTAAGCCAAACTGACACATATGGTCGCCACAAAATATAAAACAGATAACTTTCGTTGAGTGTATGTAGCTTATGACAGGCATATATACACATATGTATCTTATTTTTGATATTATTATTAATAATAACAAAACTTTTTACAAATTTTGATTATTTTTTGAATTACTGTGTTTCAACAGTATTCAATTATCATCATCAGATATAATAAATATTATATATTTAGTATATTACATTATTATATTTTATATGTATTATTATATTATATGTATCTTAGTTTTATATATATAATATATATATATAGTATTATATATATCTTAGTCAGTTCCTTTTCTTAGCGTATTAAATTGTTAATATTTGTATTTAAATATACTATCAAGGGGTATTTACTCACTGAGACGTATTTCCGACACCGTTACCCAGTTAGATCCGTGGTCTGGTGAGATATTTGTTTAGATAGTCTATTGCTACTGGTTGGTAATTATAAGGTTATGGTGTGAATGGTTTGGTAGTTTTTTTTTTGTTTTCTGACCATTTCAATATTCAGCGTTCTATAAATTGTATGCCTACTTTATACTGTTTGATTCGTGTTTTTATTTGCATTTGTATCTTTTCTTAAGTGTTTATAATAGTTCAATATATAGCTTTTACTGTGAAAGCAACTAATTTACTAATAATTACAAAACAGGACCATATGGAAAATCAAATCGATTAGCATAAAAACAAGTAAACTTGGAAAGAATTGGCGGTTCTAGTAACTAATAATATCTTTGTTAAAGGAGAAATGGAAAAGCAAATGAATATGCTAGAGCACACACAGCAGTGCTAAAGTACGTTCTGTGTATATAATTTAAGAGAAAAACTAGTGGCATAGGAATTTTTAACTTTCAAAGCGTTGTCTATGTTTGTATAAAGAAGTTTAAATATAAATAGTTTGGATTTCATATCTGAGTATTCCACCTTATTATTAACTGCTGCATAAACTGCAATTATTTGCCCGCAGAATTCACAATTACACATAACAGTAACTACACCCATTATGAGAGCCACTGTAGAATTAGGGTGGCTGTGGCGAGGTACGATGTAAGTATTAATGTTTGCTGACAGTTTCTATCTACTCATAAAGCCCGTTGAACCGAAATTCTTTCAGTAAGGTCAGCTTTACAATATTCCGTACAGGATGTATTCCGTTCAAGTTGCAACTCTTTTAATTTAGATAATGACAGCAAATCAACTAACACCCACGAAGTATATATTATCAAAGTTGTAGAAAGTAAGAAAGCAAAGACTGAACCTAGAAAAAAATCCAAGATGTCAGGAACAAACACATGATGCGGGGGGCTGGGAAAAGTAGTATTAGGTCGCTATGACTAAGGACGGTCTATCCAACTGAAAACTTTCTAGGTAGGACCTTTCTGCTGGAATGGAACCATGTAAATGGTCACACCGTGTCTTTAATTAGTAAGGATACAACAGACCACAACCACAACACCAAAAAGCTTGGCAGTCTTGGACACAACATGCAGTAACGATACAGCCCGAAGGTGCTATGAATTTTCGGGAACAAGATTCAAAGCCCTCTTTATGGGCACCTACAATATTATTAAAAAAATATATGCAGAAACGAGACAAGGCTTGTACAATTTTTATTAGGTTATTGCAATTAGTTAATAGATTTTTGTGAAATTTTTATTAAATGTGACGTACATCAGAATTAAGTTGATAAATTTTAATATTATGCGCGACCTCACACACACGTACGCACGCGCGCGCGCGCACACGCACACACACACACACACACACACACACACACACACACACACACACAAACGCAATCATATCATTTCTGAACAAATTATATTTAAGTGAATAACAATTTTAACTGCTTTGTTTTATTACGTAAAGACGTTTATTTTGTTAGTGCCTCGGTAAGTAGATAATTTGGTTGATTTTCTCCGACGTAAATCCTATTTACTATCATTTGGTTGTTTCTGTATTGGTTCGAAAGAATTATTATTTGAACGATTAGATGGGGTAAACCAAATTCAGCCACGGTTTTGTCATGTAGTAATTTATCTAAGTAATAATTTATCTTCAATTAGAATCAGATTTGCATTTCAATATTATTTGTGAGGTATGTGCGAGTTATGATTCAGATGGCGAAACCTGCTTACTATGCCTTCACAAAGTACATAATTAAAATTTTCTCATGGCTGGCTGAATAATATGATATAAAACAAGTATCTTAATTTAAAGACATATTGAAACTGTACTGCTACGAAACAGTATGCATCCCCAAGTATTTTTTTACAAGTGTTCGTCGTTTTATAAAGGATCCCGGTTTTACAAGCGACTTAGTGTATCCTTTGCATCTCCTTCCATTTCTAAATAAATATTCAGATGAAGTGCATATTGTGTACGAAGGTAAAAGCGTTCTGAGATTAGTTAGAATGTGTTTATAAACTCTTCCTATTGCAGTGTATTTTTTGTTTCGGTACAAACTTTAACGTCATGTCCACGTGTCTATCGAATATACATTATACTTTTCCACGTGACATTTATTGGCAAAGTTTTTACAAAGTCATCTGGACATCACCGTTAAAATCTTCTATGTGCAGTTCTTGGTGGATTTTCATATACTTGGTGCATTACAATGAATGCGAAGTATACACTATATTCATTTTTTATCGGTGATGCTAAGTGTAGCACTGTCGGGTATGTCTTATGAAAGCGGAACTCTAGTAATCTCCAGAGATTCAGGTGGATCGTCCAGTCAAATACAATTCTATTTTACATATTTTTAAATATACTATGTGAACAATATACAGCTTTAATATTGAGCTAAAAATGAGAGATAATACAGGAGAATAAGGAACGATCCATATAATTGTAGTTACTGACTTACGCGACTATTCATGTTGTGTTATATCGGTCCACGATCAGGATCCCTCCGCCGGATCGATGTCGCCTGTGTGAGTCTCAGCAAGAAGCTGTTGGTAGTGTGTTAAGAACACAACCCCCTTCCATAAACGAAGAAAGGATCATATGTATGTGTTCGCCATATGATCATGGATTATATTTTCTACAACGATGTAATACAAAAGAAGGATCTGTTTCTTTGTTTGGTAGCTTTACACCCTAAGGTCAAGACTGTAAGGAGGGTGTTCCCACTCCTTCACAACAATTTTTCAAGGACGTGTGCCAAATGATACACGCAATTTTGTTTTCTACATTGCAGACGCTCAGTGAAAGACTTTCACGTGAAAGACCCAATTCAGCCGCAGTTTGGTCCACTGTAATTCGCGTATTTGTATAAACGCGTTCAACGGTGACATCCGTTGTTGAAGTCGATGGCCTTCCCTATCGGTAATCATCCTCCGATTACCGTGGGGGCCGTTTTGAAACAACTCTCACCATTCTGCGATGGCCTAGCTTGAAAATGCTATGTCATTATACACACCCCTCAAGTGGCGATGAATTTCAGTGGCGTTATACCTCTTTGCACAGAAAAACAAGTTATTGCGCGGATTTCTAATTTGGACGCTACTTGCAAATAAGTGACGACATGTTTTGTGGCTAAAAAGGGACTAACCGTTCGTACCAAGTGGGAAACGTTTCTGCAGCTGTCGGAATCGGAAGTTTACCAGTATTGCCAGTAACGTTACTGCAGCTGTCGGAATCGGAAGTTTACCAGTATTGCCAGTAACGTTTCTGCAGCTGTCGGAATCGGAAGTTTACCAGTATTGCCAGTAACGTTTCTGCAGCTGTCGGAATCGGAAGTTTACCAGTATTGCCAGTAACGTTTCTGCAGCTGTCGGAATCGGAAGTTTACCAGTATTGCCAGTAACGTTCGTCAAAATATCTCCATTAGAAAAAATAATTTGGGACTAATTTTAAGAAACATCATTTATTAAAAGATGAAAGATATTATAATTTTATTGCAAAGTGAACTTACTGCAGTTAAGTGTGGAACAATATTAGACAAATGTCCGCAGCGGCTTTGCTGGCACATATTTTATCTTCTCATTCGATAAAATATTCGATCATTTTTTCTGCATAATTATGACCTAATTTCGCCGATAACACGTGGAATCTTCGACTTAAACTAAGAAATCGCTCGTGGTTTGTTATCAGAATCAAGACATTTCATAAAATCACAGATGTAGAAGCACCAAGGTGTGAAATAACAATAAATTGAAGGCCAGTTCTGATCGCCGTTGCGTGAGTTGAAACGAGCAGGAGATTTTTTTCTCGCAACAAACCATTTATTTCGCAGGCTGTATGACAGGTTGCGCAGTCCTGCTGAAACCACATGCCTTCCCAAATACTACATACCGTCAGGCCATAAAATCCCATTATCATGTTGCGCTAACGTTCACCATTCAATGCTGAAAAAGTACGGTCCGAACATGTTTCAGCACAAAATCCGCGTACCAATAATAGTTCGTTGTTCTTCGTATTGTTTAAATTAGCAGCCATCCTTACTATTTCTTTTATGAATTTGCTAACTGCTATAATTTTTATTGTTCGTCTAAGCTTTTCGTCATCCCTGACATCTTCAGGTCTTAAGCTTAGTCGAACAATAAAAATTATAGCAGTTAGCAAATTCATAAAAGAAATAATAGTTCGTTGTGTTCGCAGCTGTTTCTCATAAATCGCCCAAGGGTTTTCTGTGCCCGAAATCCGATAATTTTGATTGTTGACGTACCAGTTTAGACAAAAGTGAGCCTCATCGTTAAAGTTGATTGTCTTATAAAAATCACCATCCGTTTCTTAATTATGCAACACCCAATAGATAAATTCTTAGCGTTTCATATAGTCTGTTGGTCTGGAAATTGAATCTTATAGGCATATCGTTATGTAGGCATATCTTATAGGTCAAATACACATACAGTGGCGGCGCTAACGAAACGGGGGCCCCCCCGCGAAACAAATAAGGGGGCCCTATAAAAATGGTTAAATTTTGTATACGTAATAGGGGAAAACACTCAAATGAGTTTCTATTTACGTGTGTTTCACAACAATGGTTTGTGAGTACTTTCTCGTCTATCACAAAGCGTTTGCAATTTGCAAAGGATGTTTTACACGTGTACAAACTCTTAAAATTCATTGTTGCTAAATAGACAAAGTTCTATACAAACTATAAAAAAACCAAAATAAAAAGAATGATTTATTTTTACGTCAAAGATTTAAATTCAGACTATGAAACAGTACCGCACACAGAGTGTTAAAAATTTATTATTTAAAAACGAATATCAAAGTAACATTCTAGCTTTTTTCAAACATTTAAATTAGTTTGTAACTGAATTTGTAAAATTCTTGAATATACTCTATACAAGTTCTCCTTAAGTCTAATCCAATTCAATAACACTCGAACTCAAGTAATGTACAATATTTACAGATGAGGATCAACCAAAGTTCACTGTTTTCCTAAGCCTAGTCTTCTTTTTTTATAGCTAAGAACTTTTCAACCACTTCGTTGATATTAGTTTTCTGTGTCTCTTCATGCTCAATGCTTAACAGTGTCAAGTCACTCAACCGAGTTTGGGCCATGGTACTTCTTAAGTATGACTTAATTTAATTAATTTAAGTTTTGAAAAGCTCCTTTCCGTTGTAGCTGTTGTGACAGGTAATGTTAAATAAAGCTGCAAAGGTGTAGTTAAGTCTGGGAGGCAACTCATAAGGCAGCTGTTTTCTTCAACCAGTAAATTCATCATTTCTCGAATTCTTTTCTTGTGTACAATTTCTTTGGCCATCAGAGCTTTGAAGGATATTACTTGGTCAGGCAGTGATGTGGAAAGGTCACCAGGATACACATTTACCAGAGCCTTACTTTTCTCCACTATTGTCTCTTGTGAGAAGTTTACTAAATTCTGAGGCGTCAGGAATGAAAACCTATCATCAATGCAACGCAATCCTTCGAATCTCATTTGTAGCTGAGCTATTACAATATCTAGTGTTGCATTGAAAACTTTTACTTCAAATGATTTCACTGGGTCGTCAATTCTATGGTCAACTGATAATTCAACAAAGAAGCGTTTTAAAACTCGTTTACGATTATTTTTCATGTTACAAGTTATGTCCCATGACTGGGCCAACTGGGGCCCCCCATTAGGGTCGGGGCCCCCCCGCGCCGCGGGGTCTGCGGGGGCCTTATCGCCGCCACTGTACACATAGTTTTTGACAATTCTCTGCATTTCATCTTGGAATGGCCAGCTGTAGCGAATCTATTTTCCCTCACGTCGCTGAAAGTGACTAACACTAGGATGCCAGAGGGTTTAGTGTCCGCAATCGAACATTTTCCTCGAATTTATAAATCAGTGAGTAAGATATATTATATAACATAATATGTTGGAAGGCATCATATTATATAAGAGATTATATTATATAATTAATACAATTTTATATAAGATATAATAAGACATTATATCTCACTCACAGTAAGATGACAAAATCGGAAGTTGCAGTACCACCAACCTAATAGAGCGACAACACTACTGCATTTAAATCCTGCACTCTGTATGGAAGACCTTATAGTTATCAGCTTGCAATTTTCATTAATGTATAATTTTATCATAATCACTTTCAACATCATATCAACCGATATTGACTAAATATATTTTCAGAATGCTGCACCATGTTAAGACTATTTGGTATAACTTTGAATCATTTAATAAAGCTCCATACGTGATATTTTATGTATAAACAAGCTAATTGTGAGATTGTAAGACAATACTCATCTCATTCTTGAATAAATAGGAAAGGATTTTGCAAAGGATCGTAATTGTGCTGAGACTTTTTCTTCTCTATGGGGGAGTACAATATCCCCAGAACTTTTATCTTCTGTACTGATATCATAGTAAATTTTTCACAGAAAGAGGGTTGTAACGGCACCGTGTTGATTTTGTGGTCGACATGAATTCATATATATGTACTGCAACGGTTCAATTTCAATAATATTTAATAAGGATATTGTGAGTGTGTAAAAATTACAAACACGTCTATTATGGAGGAGATGAAAAATTATTTATTATACACAAGAATATAGTGTTTTAAGATGTATATTGTATTAAAAATTGTCATGCATTTATATTTGGAATAATAAGTTTATATTGTTCGATAATATATCGATTTTACTTGGTTGATGATACGTGCTCCGTACGTGCGATCCTCTTCTTCCTATCGTCGCTCCCGTCCCGGCGTCCTTTTCTTCAGCGTTACACTCCTTCCTGGCGTCCTCTTCGTCCTGGCGTCCTCTTCGACTGGTCGTCCTCTTCTATGGCGGGTTGATCCAGCGGCGATATTTCGATCAGACTCGTTGATGATTATGTCTAACTGTTAACATCAATTAGACTCTTCACAAATTGTTAAACTCACAATGATTATTGTTTTTACTCGAACAGTTTATTATTAATTGATACGTTAAATTTTATCAATCTCAGGGTGAATATGGGTATTATTTGAATGCGGTGTATTGGTCTTACACCTTCCAAGAAAGCTTGAAGTGTCTTTATTAATTCCCTATGCGGATATCTTAAACTAACACGAAAAGGCACTATAATATACTATAATTTTACTCAAATAATTAACCCGCTCGGTTCTTTACGCTGAACTTCGTAAAGAATACCAAGGTTTATTTTAAGTTATATTTTCTATGTTCGTACAAGAAAAACTCTCGAACGCCGAGCACAACTTCACCTTGCAGATGCTACAGAAGAACTGTGTCGATCTTCCCTCTACAGAGAATGAATGTTACTGAATTTAGTGACTTCCGATTGGTTAAACCCAAGTCACATGATTGATGCTTTTCACAGATAGGCTATAAGGTTTTCCAGAAAAAGTTTGTATAAATATGCACTAGCTTGCATTGAATTTATCTGCAATTTTTATTACCCTATTAATGATAAGCGTTTCAAATTGAGTTTTCCCTACTTAAAAAAAACATATTTCTAAAATAGTTATGAACCTCAGAGTATACACAATTTGAAGCTATTTACAAAAATAATCCATTGTCAAAGCTTCACGTCGATTGGTTAATTACCGCGGAAGATATAGCGATCACACGTTATCACAACCGCACACGCGCACAAATTCACTCAAAAGTATATGACAATAAAGAACACCTTTTTATGAAGAATTTGGTATACCCTACATGCTTATCCATTTCTAAATACAAAACTTACGGCTAAAAGGCAAAATATTACATAAAACCAATTTAAACATGAAAATGCTGGTCACCCATGTGCTTAGATACAAACAACATAGCTTATCATCCTGTGTTCCGTTGCAGTATATATATATATTCAAACACTTTCTGCTACAGTTCGTTTCTTGATGTATATAATATATATTTTATAATGACTTTACCTCAAGATTTTTCTCCCTATTTGGAACATGTTTCGGGAAGCCTTGTGTTCCCATCTTCAGCCTTCCGAACTTTGAGCCTATTCTCATTATAAAATATATAATATATATATATATATACATATATATATATATATATATATATATTGTAGCATAACAGAATTATCACCTTAAAATTTAACTTAATACAACATGAATAAAGAAGTAAAGGTCAATAGTGAGTGAGAAAAAGTAAATGGTTAAAAAATAAACTAAAGAAACTGTTAATTAAGTCGATAAAATGTTAATAAAATTAAACTGAATAACAAAGAAAACTCTTGGTCCATATATAAATAACCAACTATATAAAACCCCAGTACAAGAGCAGTATACCCAGTAGGTTGGGGAGTAGTAAAAGAAAAGACAAAGGTTAAAAGGTAAACAAAATATTAATAAGGGGAAATTTATTAAATTAAGAAGCAGAGAAACCCCAAGACACAAAACCAATAACAAATTAATAAGGAGCTGTAAATGAGAAAAGGACATGAAACCACAAGATAAGAAAATACTAATATAATGAGAAGGAAGAGACAAAATATGTCAAGGTTCATAAAAGGAATATATCAACAAGAAAGGATATCCACTAAAACATTATGAGGAATGAATATACCCAATTTTTACACAATTGAAACCAATAATAAATGTCAGACCAAATAACAAGTTACAGGATACAATACAGCTAAAATAAAATTGTAAACTAAATTGTAAGCCTAGTTTAAGAATAGAGTGAAAACAATTAAAAAGACTACCAATAGTGTAGAAACCAACCAAAACTTACCATAGTGTAAAAAATTGTTTAAAAGACTACCATTAGTGTAGACAATAATAAGTGACACACTATAATAAAGGATAGTGTAAGAAATAGAAATCAATTAAAAAGACTACCATCAGTGTAGAGAAATACCCTATAAAAAAACCTAAAAATAAAAGACAGTCTAATGACTAAGAATAGTTTTAATGATAAAAGTGTTTTAAAAATTAAGTAATATAAGAATTTAATAGGTATAAGATGTTTTTATTTTATTGTATTAGCAAATTAGGTATAGTGGATACAAGAGACAGTTAATAACTGAAGGTGTCATTAATTATAAGATGTTTTTATTTTATTGTGTTATCAAAATAGTTATAGTAATTAAAGGAGACAGTTAATAACTGAAGGTGTTATTAGGAATAAGATGTTTTAATAGGATAAGGTTTGTTATAAAAGGAAACATAAAAACAAAGGACAGCCAATGACTGATAATATTGCTGATAATAAGATGTTTCCAGTATAATTCTATATATATAAAAGATAATAGGCATAAGATGTTTTTGTTATGTTTAAGTGATATAAAAAAATTAGTAGATATAAGATATTCAGTTGTATTTGAAATAATATTTAATAATTTCCAAGTTTGTTAAGGAAGAGAAGGCAAGTAGGTAATAGGAATATTGTATTTTTATTAAATTGTAAACCATACAAAGAGTAATAAGGCAAATTAACTAACACACCACAATAGAAAAACAAAACAGCATTGTAAACCAAAATCAAGTATCATAGGGTCAAACCCAAATAAATAAATTCAATCAAACTATATATAATGAATAGAAACTAGTCCATACAAAACAAAGATATGAAAATGTAATCAGTACAGAAACAAATATTAGCAAATGTAATGACAAAAGAATAAAATTAACATTATTTGGAAATAAGTAATACTAAGCCTAAGGGGTACTCAACTCAGATAAAAAGTAAATTAATCAATATTGGAGTATTATAACAACAAATTATTAACAACAAGCAATAATCATGGAGTGAGTAAGATTATTTAAGAGAAATATTAACATAAGATCACTTGCAAACCATTTAAATACTAAAATTGTAAAAAATACAAGGCCTATAATAAATATCAAAAATTGTAAATTTTAGGCTTATCTAAACTTAAAACAGACCCAGTTATATATCAAATTATGTAAAATTAGCTTAAGAATATTGCTGAATAGTTAGATTTTCGTAAAATTAATAAATAATTAAGTTACAGCAATAAATAGGAAACTTGTCATGTATGTTTATGAGTTGAAATCAAATCCAAGACATGTAAATTTGTAAAAAACAATGGGAAGAGGAAAAAGACATTTTATAAATTACCACAAAACGACGACTTTAAGTCATCAGTCTATTGTTAATCGTGAAAGTGTACAGATCAGAATTTACTGACGGAAGATCTAAAAAATAGAAATAGTGTAAAAACAATGACGTACAACCTCAAAAAGTGTTACAGAGGTTACCAAATGGAAAACAACACCACTACTCTATAAATAACACCAAAACTGAAACAGAACAACAGTAATAGTAATACCCATTACTAGAACGGGAAATCAACCGCCATTTTGAGAAAAATTCAACAAACATTATTTGGACACGAACTCAACAGATTTTAACACAGAACACTGCACCAATAAACTATCACAGAACGACATCACCGAGGAGGGAAGAACACTTCACACAATTTTCCAGGGATACTACAACCTCGCAGAGGAAGGAATTCGCATTTATTTCTGAGGGAGAAGAACATAGCGTCAGCGTTGTGTAGCAGAAATCAACGAGGTGAACGGCGGCCATTTTCATTGCAGAGCGACCAGCACATCGACACTGCCTCCACGAGTCAGTGACGTCATTCTACGAAATGGTTCGATCTTTACTTAATAATTGACAATTTTCATAATCCTGTTATTTTTCAGCAAATAATAATTTATTTTAAGATAATTGTAAGTATTGTATCTTATTCCTTGCCCTCTCTGACCATTTCGACAGTTAAAAGAACCCGAAATAATTAATTTTGTACCATTATATTTTGTCATTTTTGTTCACAATCGACCTGAGCGAATCTCAATCAATGCCTGGTCCATGCGCGTAAGATTGGCGCACAATTTCAAATTTTAAGAAATAAAGATCACAAGTATTCAATTCCATGTGTTCATAATTATTTGTACAATAAATATTAGTTTCTTCTTTCTTCTAAAAATAATTTAGAGTTATTAGAGAAATATACCAAGAAGAAGAAGAAGAGGAGCGAAGTTAGAAAAGAGAATACTAGATCCGACTACATAACTAGATTATCTATAGAGAACAAATATTTTAAAAAACACAATATCTCATTTCTTCAATTAAAAGTAATTAAAAAATTTACAATTAATTAAAAAAATTATTTTATTAAATTTATAACTAACAACAAAATTTTTTATTATCAACATAATACACATTATACATTATTATCTATCTAGTTTATTTGGTTTTATAACTATATATATAGGAATGTTAATTATCGACCGTATTATTATACTGTTAACGATTTCGAGGTTCGGTCATTAATCATGAAAACTCAGTTTTGCGACGTTTCGAGATTTATTCTTCTCATAATCATGCCTACAACATTAAAATATAGTCTTACTACAATTATATTATTTGTAAGTGTTAATAGGTGTGTGTAAAGTCATACATTACTATAACTATTTACTTACATTAACTGTGAGATGAGCTACAGCAACCACATTACACTAAACACTTATCACTGTTCCATACTTATACACATATAACACATTACATTTGTATAGTGTTAGCGTTATGAAGTTATCTGACAGACTGCCAGCGATATAAAATTTTAATAGTACCTTAACTAGTAAGTTGTTCAGTATTCCTATAACCTGTAAACCATTGTCCATTTTAAAAAGAGTGAATAAGATTAGAATAACACTTGCTAAGACTTTGTACGTCCGTTTTCTTGTTAACTGAAAGGTGTTTATTCTTCTCTATTGTTAGCATTTCTAAGAATTGCCGTTTAAAGTGATTACTTTCTGCATGAATTACTTTAGCTTTATGAAACTGAAACGAGTGACCGTGTGTACGGGCGTGTTGTGTTAGGGCCGTGGGATCAGGTCTGTTAGTATTTACTTTCTGGCAGCTATATTTATGTTGATAAATACGTCTTTTGAAATACTGTTCAGAACAACCGTAATATTTTTTTCCACAGTTTTCTTCACACGGTATTTCATATATTATGTTGGATCTTAGTTCTATTTCCAATTCTGTAAATCCAATTGAATTAGTTCTATTTTGTATCACAATACACAAATAGCTTTCAAAAACGTTAACACTATCAATAATAAATGTTTTACGCATACTAAAGACAGGGATGAAATAGAACTAAGATCCAACATAATATATGAAATACCGTGTGAAGAAAACTGTGGAAAAAAATATTACGGTTGTTCTGAACAGTATTTCAAAAGACGTATTTATCAACATAAATATAGCTGCCAGAAAGTAAATACTAACAGACCTGATCCCACGGCCCTAACACAACACGCCCGTACACACGGTCACTCGTTTCAGTTTCATAAAGCTAAAGTAATTCATGCAGAAAGTAATCACTTTAAACGGCAATTCTTAGAAATGCTAACAATAGAGAAGAATAAACACCTTTCAGTTAACAAGAAAACGGCCGTACAAAGTCTTAGCAAGTGTTATTCTAATCTTATTCACTCTTTTTAAAATGGACAATGGTTTACAGGTTATAGGAATACTGAACAACTTACTAGTTAAGGTACTATTAAAATTTTATATTGCTGGCAGTCTGTCAGATAACTTCATAACGCTAACACTATACAAATGTAATGTGTTATATGGGTATAAGTATGGAACAGTGATAAGTGTTTAGTGTAATGTGGTTGCTGTAGCTCATCTCACAGTTAATGTAAGTAAATAGTTATAGTAATGTATGACTTTACACACATCTATACACACTTACAAATAATATAATTGTAGTAAGACTATATTTTAATGTTGTAGGCATGATTATGAGAAGAATAAATCTCGAAACGTCGCAAAACTGAGTTTTCATGATTAATGACCGAACCTCGAAATCATTAACAGTATATATATTGTAACGTCACAGAACGTTCCATAAAGGAAATCATTTACATAGCAATTTATCATAAGAGGAAAGTGAGGTGAACAGTATCGAACCCAAGTAGTCCTAAAAAATTGTGTAATATTGTCTAATAATTAATACTACTAACATGAAAAAACGACCAGACTGTGACGAAGACTCAAACCCCATATATATTATTAAAGTGAATAACAGTGAAAAAACCATAAGATACTATAAGAGAGACAAATAATATCAGAAACAACCAAAATGAAGTCATTAATTATTAAGTTTTGTAACTCTGAATAGAGTATAAAGAACTATATATTGTGAATGAATGGACATGATCCATTATTATATTATGTAATGTAAATAAAATAAATGTATTAAATGACTTAAATACATTATTAGAAAGGATCTAAGTTAAAATAAAAAATATATAAATGTTATGAAAAAAAAAATATTAAGGTGTTGGATTGGAGACCAATCACTCAGATTTCATGTAAAAATTAATTATTATCAAATTGAGATAAAAACTATATGTAATTGTCAAATAGACAAAGATGAACAATTTATCTTAAATAAAGAAAGCTGTCAAATGAATAAAAGTCAGTCAAAATAGCCAAAAACAGTATTAACTAAAAAAATGTAGTAGGCATATAATATTGTGATATTTATGGATTTAATGTTGACAAGATGCAACCAAGTTGCATTCGAAAGTTGAAATATAATATAAAGCGACTATAATAATATATTTGACTAACTTAAACATTGTAATAGTCGAGTTAGCAAACTATTTACCTATACCATGTATGGCTAAGACCAAGCAACCATTACAAGAAATAGTCACATTTGACTAAATGTTTACAAAATAATGACAAAAATAAAAGAAAAGGGTACAATACTTTAGTGTACCATAAAAACAAACAGACTCAGTTGAAAATAAGATCAATTATCAAAGAATTTAACTTATAAGAGTGAGATTTGTCACACAAAGAAAAAGGACAACATGGGCAAACCAATATGATGCTAAGTTATCCTACGATAAAAATTATATGTATCAAGATTAACCAGGTATCACAAATGACAGACAATATAATAAACTCTTAGTGTATACTAGTAAAATCCTATATATATTAAAGAAAAAGACTAATTATTGTATTGTAACAAGTGACAACAACATAGGCCATAGGCATGGACCATATAAAATTGAACTTATTTGTGTATTATATATGTTAAACCTTATTTGTTTTGTTATAGAGAGATGGTAATATTATGTGTTAATGTTGTGGAAGAAACCTTATAGCTTCACAACAATTTTTTATTCTAAAAATTGAATTTTAATGGAAACATTCCAAGGTAAGAGTTGTATATTGTGTTATTTATTATAGTTAATTTATTTAAAAACCAATCATAATTAGTATCATTAGATTCAGTTGAAAACAGAGAATCCAAATGTAGTAATGGCATGCAAATTGTGAGTACTGATGTAAAACTGTTTGACAAATACCAGAGTAATTTTTGAAATATCCTTAGTGTGAAGAATAAGAAATTTTGTTCTAAAAGCTTCGACGGAAGTTAAATTTGTTCCATGGTGTTCCATTTCATTATTCTCGAACATTCTAGAAGGAATTTTTACTCAGATATACCGGAAGTTCATGTCAAAAAGCTAAAACAATGAGCCTGACACAGTATAAAAGAGAGACCAAATTCGACCCGAAAACACTTCATGCTTGGAATCCAGAACAGACGCATCACCCACGACACTGATCACCGCAACCGAGGCGAAACCGAAGGCGAGAAATCGACACAAGCCACGAAGAAAGGCTTTTCCCGTACATTGACAAATAGACAGACTTAACCTCTACAAGAATCTACGCCAATGTGTTGCTGAAATAGAGCAGCAACACGGCACATTTTAATAGAAATCACGCAGCCAGAACATCAACGGCCCAGGAGGGACCAACATTTTAAATAGAGAACCAATTCTGCTATATTCGCTAAGACAAACTGACTTGACAAAAACTCCCATAACGTAAACATACACAAAGCCTTTCTCTCGACTGCAAGGGAATCAGCGCTGTGGCGGCCAATTTGAGAACCAACGCGAAGCAGCTGATCATTGGCGGCGGGGTTCGAGCGTAAATCTATTGCCAAACTGTTTCACGAAAGTGCGGAAGTTGTAAAAAGATCGCATTTTTGACTTAAAATAAATTCAGTGCACAATGAAGAGGCGAGATTGAAAAACTACCCGAGAGAAGTGTCCAGTGCGAGAGTAATTAACCATCGGAACGTGAGTTGTCAAAGTTAAAGTCATTTTTTACCTGGTTACATTTGTCACACAGTTGTATACACATGCCACACACACCTTCAAATCACTTAATTTTTTTGTAAAGCATCTTATTGATATGTCTTGGTAGTTCAAAGGAGTCACGTCCTGAGAGTAAAGATTTTTCACGTATTAAACTCATGCTTTTCAACTGAGTAAAAATTAAATATTTTAGCCGATACTTGATTGGAGAAAAAACTTGTCAATAATAATAATAACTTATAATTTTTTTTTGTAACTCTGCAATCATATAATTTTTTTCATGAATGTCAGTCCTTCAGACGATTTTTTTAAGAATCATTAAACACACTTTATTTTTTCAAACCCAACTGTCTTGTTTGCATCTTTTCATAGGATTAAGAAATTCAAAATTTTCATAACAATAATTATTATAATAATAATAAGTTTAATTTTTTTAATAATAACCATTTTCTTGGAACAAAAGATTCCAAGTGGCGCCCACAAACATAGTAGATTAAGTTGTGTTACAGGACTACATCACCGCAGAGGATCCAGTCATCAGTAAGTAACAAAAAGTGCGCGGAGGTAACGCCCGACATATACGACAAAATACTTACACTTATACAATTTTGCCTTTTGTTATAAATTGACGACTCTAACGTGAGGCTGTTAAAGAAGGCACAAATATACACACATTTTTCCTTTTTGTTATAATATATATATATATAAATATATATATAAATTATTAGCTGAAAATCATTTGCTGTAGAATTATTTCAAAATTACATTTAAAATTGGCAAAGTACATGTTCGTTTCAAGTTACAATGTAAATACTGACTGTTCAACACAATCTAAAATTTGGTGCGATGTTCGATGTAATAAAAAAGTAGCATCTGAAATGAAATATACTTGTAGGTGTTGAGAGCAGTTGTGTAGAGTTGTCAACCAAAAATTAAAATTGTTCTTATATTTTGAATACAGTCACGGAAACCTTTGCTGTCACGGGTTCTTTTGCGCCAAACGACGTCATTCGGAATAACATGTCATAGCGTACAATATAATTAAAAAAGTGCTTTGTTAATGGGTGCACCCTAACAAGAGTTTCATCAATCCATTTTGTGAAAGCCAGTATGCAGAGACTTTATTCATTTTACGTAGCCGGATATCAGTCTGTGTAGCATAATCAACTGAGAATGCAGATCATGAATTGCGTAAATTGCCAGTCAGAGAACGTTCACGCTGTTCATTAAGGCGCTGGTGACAATCTACGCTGGATTATCTACGTCGAGTCTCGTAAGTGAGAATACTTTGAAGTAAATATTACGAGTACTACACCGTTACGTGAGATAATTACTTATTCTAATTTAATCATCAGGTGAAACACAAACCTCGTGCTAACAGAATGTTAAGTTGCAGTAGACGTAGTTATTAAATATGACATATACTGGCATGTATATGTATATATCCTATTAATGCCATATGGCCACAAAAACTAATGAGTATTTTGTTCCTTTTTAAAACAATATCTCTCTTCCTAATCACTGTGTTGATGTTTTTCACCTCCAAGCCTTTGGAGAATCCTTGTTTTTACTGAACTAACGTGTTTTGTAGAGTTTCACAACACCTTATAGTCGAGTCAATGATGCATTTAATCTTGGAATTCTCTGTAATAGAACGACTCAACATGAAACTTTTCATAATATCTTCTACATAGTGTCTAGACGGAAGATGAAAAACGTTTCGGATATTCCTCCTCGGTGGTGGTTTCTACCTTTTCTCAGTGGGGGGGGGGGGATAAAAAAAAAAATACAAAGATCTGTAATTCACAGGTCTTTGAATTTTAAGAAAAGAAGTTGATGTGCATTTTTTCGAAAACCAGTGGTTTTCAAGTTAATGCGAGTAAAACTGTGATTCACCCCCCCCCCATTGTTACCTCGTAACAAGTTTTATTACATAACTCGAAAAATATTTAATTTATCAAAAAAATTGTAGAGATTCAAAATAAAGGTCACTACTCGATACAGTTTGATATATTTCTCATTCTTGTAAGTCTAAGAAACTTTGGCAGGTACGAGGTCAAATAACATTGTACTTTGGGAGGTATGATTGTTTAAAAATTGTGCTTCAATTTTTTTCCGACAAAACAATTTTTGACTCTCAATAACTCAGAATTTTGTCTCTGAAGAAAAATGCTTATGACCTAAATTGAAGGTCATAAAATTATCTTCAAAAGTAACTTTTGTTTACTATCAATGTAAATAACTACATTATGATCAACAAATTCTTTGTATTTCTAAATTTTTCGGAAAAATTTTGCAATATTTCTATATGTTACGGGCAAATGCCGAATTCCGGGCAGATCGCTATATGCCCGGGCAAATCGCGATATGTCTACCAGTTTCGGGCAAAGCCCGATGTATCTTGGTATTTCGGGATGTGCCCGGGCAAATCGCGATTCAACCACGCCAAGGGACCATCGTACGTTTATATATGCTTCTTCAAAGGTTTTTAATCAATTTACTGAAATATAAAATAACAATGTAAAGAATAGTGCAAATGAAAAAAAGTATTAGCAATATAATTTTATTCCAAAATTTATTTTAGAATTTGTTTAAATTACAAATTGAAACATTACGAAACAAACTTTGAAAATAAACATTTCAATTTAACAATACGATTTTAAATTTTCTTGTTAGTTTTTTGTCAAGTTCTCCTTTGGCGCTTTCGATTCTTAGTCTGCGGTTTAAAGGTAGACAATTCCTTTATGTGTTCTTTATTTTTGTATTTAGTTTAATAACGCTTTAGTGTGTTTTCCAATATGCTGGATGTTTCTCGCGAAGTGAACACATTTGGACTCAATATTTCAGGGTTTTCTGCCGTCTTTAATTTGAAGTTTGCTCGTAAATATGACTAAGGTAACTTCTATACAATTTTTTGTGCACATTTGTATGCTTGGTAAATTTTGTAATGGGGAGTAAACTTTAATTTCCTGTTTGGTATATTTTAACCCTGCATACTAAGATACAGTGAATTTCGTAATTCTTTATACTGACTTGAATGGTAGGACAAAACATGTCTGATGTATCCTGGCATCTCCATTTCAACTTATACATATTCGTTACTTCCACTAAGAAGTAAATTGTCTCTTCAAAGGAGCTGAATACTAAAAATATCTAACTTCGATTTTTTTTGCTCTTAATTGTTCTGTTCCTTCAGATGTATGGTACTCCTTGAGAGTATAGCTGACTTGCTCATATCTTTATGTTGTTTTAAATCAATTCTCTAGTGATAAGAGTTTGTTATACACTGTGCATTTAATCGATCAGTATAATGTTTTCAGTGGTAACTATCTGCCATCCAGTATCTCCTCGTTTTGAGAACATTTATTGATTTCATAAAAGAGAGCCTTGTACTGTTATATATTGAGGTTTTATTGGCCGAATTGCTCCAGCGAACTACAGGCGTTCATATTACTCACGCTTATTGGATTATCATCCGTTGTCTTCTGCATCAAATATACTCTGTCTGGCAGATGCTTCATATCTTGTCCCGTGTGCACTTACATAACACTTGCAGAAATCGACACGTTCGTCCTGTAGTCTTCAAACGACAAAATTTACGCTCATTCGGATTGACTGAACCAACCTTATATCGAATTATCATTTAATGCTGTAATTTACTGTGACACTAATAAGTTTATAATTTCAAAAACGTATTTATACATAAAGTCTCTAATTCTAAAAATGTATTTGAATAATCAACACAAACAAACAAACGCGATCTTAATGTATTTATATCAGTTGGAGAAAACAAACCGCTCTACTAAGGTCCTGGGACCTTCAAAACAACATAGACTTAAGTTACATAGAAGGTAAAGGTATGAACTTCAAACGTATTTCGTTACCGAGATAATGTGTCAGTATGTGTTCCGAATATAATGGCTAGATCGCCTAGAGCGGATGGATGATCACCGTCTATCCTGAGGGCCCAAGTCTATAAAAGGAGAAAGAGGGGGCGACCTAGGATAAGATGGTTGGATTACGTGCTAGAAGATCTCATAATAATGGATATGAGGGGTTACACTGAGATGGGAATGGTTAGGAGACATTGTAGAAGATTGATGTTGGAAGCACGACTCACGTTGGGCTGTGTTGCTGAAGAAGAAGAAGAAGAAGAAGAAGAAGAAGAAGAAGAAGAAGAAGAAGAAGAAGAAGAAGAAGAAGAAGAAGAAGAAGAAGAAGAAGAAGAAGAAGCCGCACATAACATATACAGTATATATATATATATATATATATATATTTGTATAATATTTGATATTTATAATTACTTTACCTCAAGACGTTTTTTCCTTTATTTGGGACATGTTTCGGGAATCCTATTGTTCCTATCCGTACAATAAGGGAAAACATCTTGAGGTAAAGTAATTATAAATATTAAATATATTATATATGCATCAAGAAATAGACTGTAGCAAAGTGTTTAAAAAATGTATATATATATATATATATATATGTGTGTATATTTTAATCAGTTTGTATTAAAACATTCCGAATTATGAAAACAATCTATTATTTTTTTTTTAAGTTTGCTAACTAAGAGTACCGTAGTGTTTTCCTATGTGGTTGGGGGTTCTGGGTACATGGACAAGATTTATTCCCTATTGCAGTAAACGATTCAGTAGAAACTTATTGCACAACTAATTTGAGTAAAGTCGATAAGATATTTTAAATTTAAAACTGTAATCTATTAGAGTTACAGCGAGCAAACCGCAATTCAAGAAAGTTAAGAGAAATTCCCACCTATTTCTAATTTACCGCCTAAAGTTTCTTAGCGTTCAAAAGTTTACAAGCAGATGTGTTCTGTTGTTACTTTGAAAGTTGTTGAATAAGTTGATTTTGTTTGCAAGAAGTTTAAGTGAAATTATTTTTATTTAAATAAAAATTTGCTCTACCGATAAAAGTCATCCATTTGTTGTTACTGTGTTAGTAGTTTATGAAAAACACACACAAATGCAACTTACGGAACAAATTGGCACATCTGTGTTAGTAACTTCAAATAAATCAAATGTGGAAAGGTCTGTGAAAAGGGAATTTTTATATTACTTTTGGACATGTGATTTAAACCAACTATTTAAAAGGTAATGTACAGACTGATGAAAAATGACTGTTATATCCACGTTGGCTTCATGTTTATCTGCTATAGAACAAGTACAACTTTTGGATTCTGAGTCACAATTTTAAGAATTATGAAACTTTAGAGAGTTCATAATGCATAAAATTTCCATAGTTACTTTCTTTGTCAACATTCTGACTCATTTTTTTTTCTACTAACGATCAGCTGAACAAAGTAGCTCAATAGTTAAAATTCGTATTTTGTAAAATAATCTCATTTAATATTAAAAGAAACATACCGATTTTAAAAAACCACATTAAGTTAGTGACTTACACAAATACGAATGTCATAATGATGTACAAATTCCAGTCCTAAACAACAGTGATTATTATTAATATTGTTTAGTTTATTATTATTTAGTAAGTCAACTACTATTAGTTTTGTGTAACTTCTTTGCATGTTCGCTTCTCGAAACTTTAAAGATTTACGGCTGAATACAATATGTAAATGAATGAGGGAAATAGAAATATAAAATAAACGATACTTATAATCGGAGAGGTATTAAAGCTTTATAGTTTTTGAGATAATTATTTAAATTTTATTATATTCAGATTGCAATCAGAAACGTCCTAGTAAAAACTCCGTTTGAGCTTGAAGCTTGGGGAACAGACTTGAAGTTTACGTAGCCTATATATCAGTGCGACAATTTAGAAATGTGCAACTTTCAGAAGTTGTCGATATTTGCTTTCCAGAAAAATTGAAGTCAGTTTGTAAATTTTGAGTTTTTATCAAAGTTAATAATTTAAAATGTCTATCGTCGTTTGACAAACATACAAACTACTCAGTCTTACTCAGTTTTTACGCAGGAAAACATTTAAAGTGATTTTGGTCAGTCATGTTTGGTTGCCGCATGAATCTAACGTGAAACTTAACTTCTGCCGCGCTTATGTCTAATTTCGTTTAAATAAATAATATATCTAGGAAAAAAAATCAATCCAGAATCATCAAGTATGTTGAATTTGTGCATATGCATGTTCGTGTGTGTGCGCGCGCGCGCGCGTGTGTGAACGTGTGCATTCTTTTGAACCAATTATTTGCAGAAGTAATTATAATTTTATAATATAATTATCTTTATTGTAACACGTTTTGAAGAAGAGTAATTATAAATCATACGTAAAAGATATTTAACAAATAAATATTACAATTTATTATAAATATGATTAAGCATTACATTATTGTTTAGATGTAATAATATTACAATACTGTTTAGATTATAAAGTTACTAAATTTTATTATGTTTAATTATAAATAATCTCTTTTTGTAGAATGACTATTTAATAACAATAGCGATTGTATTAATAATAATTGTTGTTATAATATGTTCATTAATGTACTGTTTAATAATAAAAGATTTATCTACATATCATATACACTTTCTACGTACGTTAGTCACCAAATGAAAGAATGTCTTTCAAATTTGCATCGTAAATATTGTTTTATTTCAAGTCAAGAGTCAAGATATATGTACCACATGCCAGATAAATCTTAACGCATTGCTTAATTATAAGAACGATTACTGAAATATTTGAACATTAAAATAGCCTGCAGCGTGCTTCATAATTCATCCGTGTCACGAGAATTACGGTGAGATCCTGTCTCTCGCAGCCAGCTCCTTCGTTTTTATGAATGACATCGTTCCTGAATCATGCATCACTACATCATTATAGCATAGTGGATATTTATAATATCATAATCCTTTGTGTTCATTTGTAAATCTAAAATATTTACTTTCTACAGTATTGTTTCAGTGACTTTTAACTGAATACATCATAAGTTTTTAAGAAATTCATTGTGCAAGAACTGTGGTAAAACAATTCATTCCTGAGTTCATGATAACTACGTGTTCCACAAGACTCGCGCAGGGAAACAAACTTTCTGCTTCATTTCAAAGTTTCTTTTTGTGTAGTAATGTAGCACTATTCAGTTTTTATGGTCATTGCTGGATCAAAACTGTAGGCTACTCATTTTTGGAAAAACAAAATCCTTAATTTGATAACGAAATTAATACATCCCGTATTCACATACCCATATTCACATATTTTCCATATTCACAAATTAATACATATTTAGATGGATATATTAGATTATTCTCACGTCATTCGATTTGAAGACGCTTAGTTAGTATTACAGTAGAAAATTATTTGACTCACAGTGTTTGTATCCTATGTCAATCGCTATGTTATTTCTACTCAGAAAATGGGTACGAAAGTCAGTAGTAAGTGAATTTGAAATACAATACAAAAAGCGTGTTGAGTGTTTGTTAACAGTTTGACTTCCAAACTGAAAGTTTGAAACAGTGTAGAAACTCTTCAAACGGAAAGTTGCGATACGTTCTTTATATCTGAGTTGTGTTCATGGCAAACAATACGTGCGTAGTTTATAGGCCTACTTCACCGATTCTCTCCCTTCCCCTCTCTCTTTTCATTTGCTCATCTTTGTATAGACAAGCATGGAATCCTGTTTATTTGATATAACATAAAATCTGAATATAAATTATATACATACATACATATGTAATTAACTTATTAACTACTATCTAACTAACTTATTATGTACATATAGCTTATTATTTAGTTTGCAGATTACTTACTAATTCATTTCGCCTTGAATATTTATCGATCTTTTTATATGATAAACACATTTCAGCAATCCACGCTTATCATAAAGGGGGGTCCATTACATCTTCAATGCAAGTTAAATATTTCCCTAATTTTCAGCAGTACTTTTACACAGGACAGCGTCATAATGCTTTTACACACTGTCTTATTAAACATTATGATTTCTTTTACTCACTTTCTGAACCACTTTCTGTCACTTACTTCTTGAGATTTGTCAATGCGATTTTTGGGCTAGCATTTGTTTCACCTGATTGTGGAATTGGCTGATATTGCTCTCGCTTGCGTCCGTCAGTTCATCCGATTTCTTTATTTTCTGTTATTCAGTTGTTTTAATCTCATACGCAAAGTTTTGCATTTTATAAGATATACTAGATAAACATTTTGTTTAATTATACCTCGGTAGTCTACGGATCATTCTCGCGGACCACTGGTTTAGAATTACTGCTCTAGACGAACCTCCCTCTCTTATCCCTTGTAAGGATACATATATCCCTTGTAATTTTTAAATAATATATTTCAAACATGCAGTTTATTTTATATATAAGTTCAGTTTTCTATCATTATATCAGGATTTAGATTTTTTTTATAAAATGTTTTATGACATTTCCTTTCGTACGCCTTTCCTACAGTAATGTAGCACTATATAGTTTCTCCTATTTAAGTGACGTTCTCGCTAACTTTGCATTTGAATTTATGTGTCTTACATTTATGTGACTGTGCACTTGAAATACAGTTGTTTCTTACAAACAAGGTAATTACAGCTGTGAACCTCCTGAATAGGAAGTCGTCCCACCACAAGCTAAGTGACAATTTAAGCCACCTTTCAGCATGCGTGCAGAGCACTGTTTTTCTCAGAGATGGTAAAGTGTCTCCAATCTTGCACAGACTACACGTGGGTCAACGACACAGGATGCAGAAGTTTTGGAAAAACCATCGCATTATAAACTATAAACGAGTCTCAAGCATAAGCAACAATTATGCTTTTGGAAGAGATTAGTCCTCTATTAGATGTCTGCTCAAGGGGTCTCTCTCTCTCTCTCTCTCTCTCTCTCTCTCTCTCTCTCTCTCTCTCTCTCCTCCTGTCTTTCTTTGGTCCTCAATCCTTAGGTTGGTGGGTGACGGCGAACATATTGGCTTATTCAGAACTTCATCTTCAGTGTCATCTTCTTCATTTCGCTATAACTTCCTGCTACCACTCTCTTAGTTACTTGTTTTTTCTTTGTTCTTTTATGAATTGTTTTTTCGCCCATCCTCTGTACTTCTTCCCTCCTAGTTTACCTTCTGTAATGGTTACCACGTATGTACTATACCTTATTATATGTCCAATCAATTTATTCCTTTTGTTATTTAGGTGTTTCTATATTACTAGTTTCTCATTTAGTTTCTTCAAGACTCAAGGCTCTTTATTCGAGCCTTTCTCTTTCCATGAAACATTCTGGAGCCGTCATCAACACCAAATCTCATATGCCTCCAGTCTGTTCTTCTCTCACTTACCATCTACTGTCCATTTCTCTAAACCGTACAGTCACACTCCATACGAAACTTTTGAATAACTTTATCCTTGTTGCTCACTGACATTGTTTGACGTGAGTGTCTTTTCTTCTATTCAAATGCAGCTTAGCTTGAGCTATTCTACTGGTCTTCTGTGTTTCTTTCATCAGCTGTTGTGTGAAGGCATTAACCTGTCTCACATTGCCCGTCTTAATAGAATTTTTTTTAATTGGACTGCAGGATTTAAGACGCTTAAATACAGAAACCTAACAATAGGAATGGATAAAACTAATTTGTTTTATTAGTTAAAATACAGATAGGGAAAACATATTTCAGTGACAGTGATAGAAATTGAATAGCTACATTTCCACTTTTCAGGGTGACGATGGGGGCGTAGAATAGATGTATGCAGAAATAGAGGTACTAAATAAATGTGTAAAAGCAGATAACTTTTATTATATCTTTGACGAAACTTTCCTAATTGTTAGTTAGATCTGCTAACAAATAAGGCTGATATTAAAGAGTTTGTAAAACACTTGTATTTCCTCAGTTGTGTATCTGGGCTACACACGTTTTTACTTTTCTGTAGTTGGAAGTTTAAAAAAAAGTGAGTTGTGACCACACTACATATATTGTATACTTAATTTAAATCTTCTAATATGTTTATAAATAACATAGGTAGTGTTGGATACTGTACGAATTGTTTTTAGTGCCGCTAGAAATCATACAGACTAGCGGCATACAATCATACAGACTAGCGGCATACAGACTAGCGGCATACAATCATACAGACTAGCGGCATACAATCATACAGACTAGCGGCATACAATCATACAGACTAGCGGCATACAATCAAACAAACTGCATTACGTAGCACAAACGTATACAGAGGTAGGGTTCATTTCTAAACGAATGCTTTGATAAATAGGACTTGATTTGCATAACGTGCATAACTTTATTTGCAAAACCTGTGGCATTACAATCAGTTTGAACTTTCATTCCACTCTCGTATTTTTGTTGAATAATGTTTCTGGCAACTGATAGGCTATGTATTTCAGCCAGAAATTAATGTGGTTTAGTTTACTGCCATCGTCAGACGATCTCACAGATTTTCGCACTTAGAGACACAGGCAGAGACAAAAATAGTTTTTTACAGAGAGGCAGAAAACTTTGGGTGACGTCTTTGCCCAAACATGGTATGATTAACACGTGCCGTAGAAACGGGCTCGTCCGTACACGAATTCTTCCGAGCAGAAACGGTCACTGTATATAATAAAGAAACATGTGTATAATTTCTTATCCGTTACGAAAATTCTGTCTCTTTTTATTACTCTCTTTCTGTTTCTATTTTTTGTTTCTCATGTTAGAATATAAGTACAGATGCATCCAATATTAAACTATAATAGTATAAGCGTTGATATACAAGTGCAGTACACAATTCGCCCAATTTCTTGTGACTTTAAATTCTGGAGAATTTTTTAATTGTATATACATGTTTGGAAGTACAAGAACTTAAAAAAAATAACGTATACGAAATTTTAACGTTTTCGAGAGAACAATGTATATAACGATAGATAATACGAGTCATGCTTTTACTTCCATGCTTTAGAAACGTTGTGATTCGAGTATTGCTTGCATTCCATATCGATATGGGAGACAATTGGACGACAATTAATTTGAAGTTCATTATAGGCTGTTATTGTGTTTCCGTGTGGTGCGCTTCTCTCTCTCTCTCTATCTCTCTCTCTCTCTCTCTCTCTCTCTCTCTCTCTCTCTCTCTCTCTCTCTCTCTCTCTCTCACACACACACACACACACACACAATTACCAATGATAGGCAATAGGCAAAGTCACCAATGGCATATTAACGTTTTTTCAGAATCAGTGCACATGACTTTGTTATTCTATCAGTATTCTTTCTAAAGTGTTGTGTAACTACAGCTTAGAATTATACTGGTAGCTGTCACCTGTTCGAAAAGACAAACTGGTCGCCGCTACGTAGTTTGGTGACGTAACCAACTGGCTGCAACCTATATGTTGGCGACCTAACCGAAATAATTAAACGCGGTAAAATCGAGGGTTGGAGCAACAACTTGTGAGACGATTTAGTAGCAGACCGTCTTTACAGTGCACATAAAACGTTTTCAGAACGATTTCTTCCCTGCGGATTTCACAACTTGTTGGATTCTACAAATCGTTTTCTTTTCACTCACACTAGTCACCATGCCAACCAGCTGTTTAAAATGTTTCTGTTATACCCGCCAAATTTTGCGCTCAACAATTTACCATTCCAACCTGATGGTTTGTAGTACTGTGTACAGTTTGTTATCGATCCATAAACTCGGTTAGTTGTTACGACGGCAAATTATCATTTCTATTCCTATTTCTTTACCTTCGCCTAACTACTTTGGTTTAAATTCTTAAAATTATCTATTAATATGTTTTAAAAAGATATATTTTGCCTTTAATAGTAACATTGAACGTACATTTTAAATTAAGAAGCGCATGTGAAGAACATTAATGTGTTAGCAGAAACTATTATAAGTTAATAGTTGATGAAAATCAAGCGATTAAGGATAATAAATCTAAATGGTTTTCACAGTTTTTAATCTACGTAACGAGGCTAACAAATCTCGAAGATTAGGATTCATTACGTTAAGCCGAGAAGAGATATGATAGAACATCATAAATAGAAACTACAATAGAAGTAACGTCAGGATAATGCAGGAAAATGTCGGCATTGTAATATTTAAAAACCTTTATTTGGAATACTAGTAGCAAAGTCGACAGTCTGTTGTGAGCCACTTATTTGGATACACAGCAATGACTTTGACCAACAATTGTAATTACTCAACTTTTAATTTATAACATATCTTAAAAGTTAATGTAATTAAAGAACAACCTTTGAAGATTTTTTTAAACATACGGGTATTTAAATTTTGTATTTTTCAAATTTTTCAGCTGTGTTCCTGATGCATACTTATATTCTCATTAAAAATAGCACCGACTGTTTTGTTCAGTGAAATTTTTATTTGCATTAAGAGTAAAAAAAAAAAAATTCGTTTCACTTGTCACGAGAGTGGCGGGCGACGTGTAATACGAGACATGTTGACTGAAACGTTATAGTGGCACTTTGCACCTGACAAACAGAAACTGTTCTCTAGCTGAACACTGTTCTAAACCCGTGGATCTAATTAAAAAATTTAAATGTCATGACTAATTGTAAAGATAGTGACTTTTATATTGTCTTATTTTTATTTTGCAATCATTACATTACCTGCGAAATTTTATTTTAACCACATGTCACTTGTGTGTGGGGAAGTAACTTGGCCCTTACCACAAGAACTGGATGGAAGATTGAATACACTAAATTATTTTATTAAAAATTTCGCAGTGTAATTATATTATAGTCTAATTTTTGGATAATAATTTTTATAATGATTTCACTTAGCAAAAAACAATACAAATTATCCTGGTAAAATGAACCTGGTGCGTTGGGTTAAATTTAAGATTAAATTTGTTAACGGTGAAGTGTTCCTCCAAATAACCAATTCTGACAGCAATTCGCTTTGCAGGCAAACTGTATCAACTTCGGTAACAGTTCTCATCAACTGTGTAGTAATATGAACATGCCAGTATCAGTTCTTTTTCTCGAAATCCGATCAGAGACTGAAACCATAAACGAATATTCTGCAAAACAGGAAAACAGAAACAGAAATTATATCAAGTAATATAAGAGGCGAATATAATATATTTTAAGTAGCACACTCTAGTAGCGTTCAGTACAATTCACAGTGCGTCAGTACAGCAATTGTTATGATACATTTTCTGTTGACTTACACTCTAAGCATATAGTAATAACTAACGATAACACAATCAAATGTTTTCCTGTGTATGAATTACAGTAGGTAAATCCTGTTACTAAAACTTGTTGACTGTAAGAAGGTATCACATATTGTGACGAATCTTTAGAAGCTTGAGATTGTTTCATTTAGTGCAATGGCTACCTACAGTTACCTGTTGTTGCCTATAAATGAATGAAAATCCTATTCTTTTCTTTGTTCACTGGTGACTTTACAGGATTAAATATCACGTAAATATATTTAAATAGATATGAACACTATAAATTAATGAATCTCTCCCCCTCTACGTTAGTCGTGACTCCACTACAATTTCTGACCATCGGTAACAGTTCTGTGTTAACGCTAACAATTTTCTAATGTGCATCTTGCTTAGATGGTCTTCCATTTGCATCTTAATGGAGAATAGAATTTTCTGAATTTCCTATTGACTCATGTTCCTGCCGACTCATTTTGCTGAATAGAGGTTACATGTCCAGCCCAAAAATTACATGTCTTGCTGTCTTTATGAATCTACTTGCTCTATTTGCTGGATCTCTATATATCTCGTAAAGTTAATGTACAGAACTGAAGGTTAAAACGGCCTTACGTTCTCACAAGTAGCTCTTTATAATGCTCCTTTCCAAATAGCTCTTTTCCTTTCCTTCACATCTTCCTTTCCAATAGTCTATTTTCGTCCTTTTTTGATGTCACTCTGGTTTCTGTAACCGAGGTCAATATGGACCCAGCAAGAGTTCTGTAGATAGAACGTTTAGTCTTTTTCGTTAATAGTCTGCTTTTGAATTACTTTAGAAATCATAGTATGTCCTGTTTGCTTATATATCTGTTTCATGCAGTGGTAAGCAGTTCAAACATAAACCTACCAAGAAAGGTAAGATAAATACTTCCCAGGGGAAACAACAGAATTGCACTGGATGAACCATTTATACACATTACAGATAAGGTAGATACATGTGGTAGATTATGCTGGCTGTAGGTTTATTGACAATGGTTTTGACGATGGTTCCTATTAACAGTTAGGTATTATATACTCTTGGAATTTGTAGTCCATGACTTGCCCGACTGTCAATAATGATATATATTACACACTTTCCGACAAGGAAAACTAATATTTAGACGAACATTTAAAAAATTTGTACCTTTGCCATTGTGATCTTCGTCAGAGGCCATTGACGAGGTTCACAAAGAGAGAAAGCTGGCCAGGTAAACATTAAAAACAAAATTTATCTAAAATATTACCGATAGCCTAATGTTCCGTGTCGGAAAATATACACATATCATTATTATTACACGCTTCTCTCGTCCATTTTAACTAAGGGAATAATTACCACAAAAACAGAATGGACTGTTAACTACACACGTCTAACAATATAAACTTCAAAACAGTCCTATTCATAACAACGTTAGTAGGCCTACAGAAAAACAGGATTCTGCAGGAAACAATCGCAGACTATCAACCAAACACATTTCGAGACATGGAACCTGCAACACAATAATTGCATAATTATATAAAATTGTCATTAGTTATGTGTATGAAATGTATAAAAAAAGAGTTTTTCTTAATACAAAACATAATTATGTAACACTCTCATGAAAACATTGATAACGTGGCTCTTGTTACAACTGCATTGTGTCACGAGTATATGCCATGTGGTGATGGCAAAATTATGAAAAGTTCAAAGCAATTTGTTTTCATATATATACAGAGACTGTGCAAATTGTAAAACACGTACAACCTGTTACATTCAATAATCTCGTTGTACGTAAGAAGCAAGATTTTTGTATGAATAATATTTGTATCATTAAGATATTGGTTTAAAGTCAGTTTATAGGCTACAATGTTACCATCTAATGTTTTGTGGCACATACTAAGTGTCGGCAAAATAATCATTTTATTGTTGCATTTATGAATCTTGTAGTGAAGAAAACTAATTTAACGTTTTAAACTGTATAATGATTCAAACACAACTTTCATTAAACACTAAATTGTATTTTTGTTAATATTTTCGCTACATTAGTAGCCATTATTTGCCTCACTCGCTCGTTGTCAGGATGGCCGAGCGGTCTAAGGCGCCAGACTCAAGGTTACACCTTACTGGGCCAATGCCTAGTTGAGCGTTCTGGTCCTCGTCTGAGGGCGTGGGTTCGAATCCCACTTCTGACAAAACTTTTTTACTCAAATTTACGCACATTAATAAATTATTTGACTTGTACATTATCATAAAAATTATGTAACTCTTATTTTCCTTATCAGGACATATTTTAAAAATCTTAAGTTATTATTTTTAATTAAATTTACATTTAAAAGTTAAGTAGTAGAATATAATATTTTGTTAAAAAAAAATTACAATCCACTTTTAAACTACAACAATAACGGAAGAAATTAGATTTTTGAGCCAACATACAACATATAGTTTCAGGACGAAACTATAACAATAAAGGAAGAAATAAAATTTTTGAGCCAAATGAAGGTTACAACAAAAAAGTCACTAACAGTTCTACCCTGTTTTCGCCATTTGACCTCAGCAAGAAAAATAATAAAAATAGTGGATCAAGATGTTCTCAACAATAAGATGTTCAGTAAGTAATTACATTTATGTGGAACATACAAATAATCGTTTATCAACGCGTACCTAAAACAATGACCCACTGTTTAGTAAAGGTTTACGGTTTCTTTCGTTTCTGAAAAGTAAAACTACACTGAATTTCGAAATTAACTGAATAGAGTATTCATGTCAAAATATATCACTTAAAAAAAAAAAAAATATATATATATATATATATATAGAATACATATATAAAATTGAATTATATCAATAATACGTTAGTAGGCTTAAAACTCCTGATAGCTATTAGTAGTGTTGTAAAACACTACGTGGGGTGCCAATAATTAAGAAAGTTTACGTGTAAATACAAATTTATTGCTGTAATAATAGTATCCTTTATGCACATTATTACATTTTTTTATAAAACAGAGTTATATTTCAAAGTTTATTTTCACATAAGATTTATGTACGCGTAGACGCACACGCGCGCGTGTATTATACATGGGTGTGTGTTCATAACAAAAAAATCAATGTTTCATATGAGCGTGAGTATGGAGGGAGGGGGACGAAAGTGTGTGCCCGTGTGTTTTTGTTTAGTTTCAAAACTCCCAGCGATTCTCAATTCATAAAGTGTGTTCATATTTATTACTTAGTGTAAACGGAAACAACGTACAATACAATTTTAAATAAATATTTACTCGTACACGTTGTGTTCACGCGTTAGTTTGAATTTCAAAAGAGGTAAGATCTATGTTGTATGTGTATCTATGTTGACTACGCGTATGCTCTCACAACCGTGACGTGCAGCTGTCTGGTAGCATCTTGTTTTATTAATGTCATAAAAATGTTCGTAGAGTTTCTGAGTTCAAAAATTGCGTTTAACAGTTTCGATCGGAACCTGTTGCTTTAAGCCAGTGGCGTCTTGTGCTTAGCCTTTGCATTTATTGCATTGCGCAAATACCACATAGGCGTAAATAACTTCAGTTCTTATAACATCAGCAAAAATTATAAGAATCTACACTTTTGTTACGCATAAATAAATAATTTCAGTTCTTTTAATATCAGCAGAAATTATAAAAATCTACACTTTCGTTTTTTGTTATTGGTTTTTTGTAATTAATTTAGTTTGAGCACATGTTAGGGCTATAATTATCGTCCGTAACAAACGTATTCTGGCGATGTCGACAGTCGTTTATACAACACGCCTGCTCCGTCACACCACAGTCAGTACCGAGTATTGTAATCTCACTGTATAGTGTAACAACTTTAGCTGCTGATAATTAAATATGCAAGTTTGAAACACTTTGGTTCTAACTTCCCTCCTGAACACTGTTATATTGTTATACACTTGAAGTTAGAACGTTATGCGCAAAGGCAAGTTTAGTTTGGACGGAAGGACTAATAAAAACGAACAGTTGACATCGAAAGATGTCAATTACTGAAGTGGTAGGCCTATTTGTTTGTTGGCTTGTCTAAACGTTATGTAAATCTTTATGAGACTATGATGTCGTTTTTGTTAATGATATTTTAATATTGCATCGATGGTATAGATAGAGTGACTCAGGAAATACAGCTTAACAAATCAATTTGTACGGGTTCCCTGCTATATACGGATGACATAGTTCTTATTCAAGAAAATGAGGATGATTTGCAAAGAGCTATGTTTCAATTACAAGAAGTGCCAAGAGAGTACTCACTGACAATTTCAGTAAGAAAGACCAAAACCATGGCCTTTAAAGGTAAATATCCAATGAGGACTAAGATAGTTATAAACAACAGCACTTTAGAACAAGTGACCCGTTTCAAATATCTCGGGTGTGCAGTAAGCTATGAATCTGCATATAAGAGAGAAGATGAATAAATTTACGAATATTTGTGGTACAATTCATAGAAATCTTAGAAATAAAACAAGACACAGCATAAGGATTACATTTTATAAGACAATTGAAATACCCACGTTGATTTATGCAAGTGAGGTGTGGGTCATAACAAAAAAGGAAAGCGGCAAGATTCAGATTGTTGAAATACAGTTTGATCGAAATACTTTAAATTATACATTGCAAAATAGAGTAAGGAATGAAGATATCAGAGGAGAACTCGAAGTAAAGGACATAAATGAAATTCTGCAAATCTGCAAAGGATGACAGAGGATCGATTGCCGAAAGCGGTACTGAACTAGCCATTGGTAGAAGAGACGTGGGCCGTTCGAGGATGAGATGGGAGCCGGAACAGGTTTATATAACCTAATCCTTGAAGAGGAGAAGAAGAAAAAGAAGAACGTATAGAAACTTTATGAGACCACTTTGTAAAATTGTAAAATTATTTGGAAAACTGTTGATTTATCACGTAATCTTGGTTAGACTATCTCCCCCTCTCTCTTCACACACACACACACACACACACACACACACACACACACACACACACACACACACACACACACACACACACACACACACACACACACACACACACACACACACACACACACACACACACACACACACACACACACACACACACACACACACACACACACACACACACACACACACACACACACACACACACACACACACACACACACACACACACACACACACACACACACACACACTGAAATGTAAAGGGAACAGCGAGGGGACGGTGAGAGAATGTCATTTTGTAATTAACATTCCATTTAACTGTTGCTTTAGAACAGTTAATTCAAGTATGAAGAGGGTCTGGAAGCTCCTACACATGGGAGACTTTATCCTCATCCAGCCGATTGTAGGCAGCAGACAGTATACGTTTATATTAAGGCGTCCTAAAGACTAGTAATAACATTCAGATAACTCGTTAAATAATTATCAAGATTTACATTTAATGTTATTAATGTTACACTGACAAGTTAGTTGTCAATTTCATTTAATTTTACCATAATTTAATCTACTGGTACGTGTCTATATCGTGTAAAGACTTTTATATGGTGAAGAGCCGAATTACCAGAGATTATCGCGCAGAAGAATAAGAAGATCGTCGTTACCGTAACGGACAGGATAGAATAAAATTGTCTGTTATAACACAAAGTTTTTTAAATATAGCGTACGCTGTGGTAGCGTGACACAAGAAAGCACAAAGTTTATTTAATTAAGTAAAGAGCTAGCCACACATGCATGCATCCAGCCAATTTAGCAAGTGGTCGTGGTTAGCCAATCACGCACCGCTTCTACAAGTGTTGCACAGATTTGTAGACTACAGCGTACAGGACCGTACAAAATCAACTTTTACATTACGTTGAAATACAGTACAGTGCAGACGTAAATAATTTACACATTTTGATATTTTCCTTAGATAAATGATTTTCTTTAGATGTTTTTGTGTTTTCTCTCTCTTGAATTATACGTGGTAATCATAGGCTTTCAACAGGTAGTATTCAATAGGCTTAATCAAAAGGCTATCGTACACGATCCAAAAGTACCCTGGGAAAACTTATAAGATTATTTCGAATGATGGTAGAAGACTGACAGTTCAATGAGATAACACAGGAAGGATTGACTGAACAGGTGGACATGAAGAGAGGTATATGACAGAAAGATGGGTTATCGGCGGCTTCGTTGCAATGGAAGGCCTAATAAGGAGCTGCGGATTAGGAGGAATAAGGGTCCAAAAGTTGGTTCAATTTGTGGCTCGTACGAAACAACTGTCCTAGATAAAAACAACTTTGTTGATAGATAGAAACAACTGAAATCTGGAAGAAACCGTAAGGCAATATAAAGTAGAGAAACTAACGAGAGATAAATCAGGAGAAAACCGAATTTATGGGAGTGTGGTGCTAAAAAAGAGAAAGAAAGGGGGAACGCGGAATTTGGCAATTATAAATGTCAAAACATGTACATTTTTAAATATCTGGTGGACTACGATTAACAACACGCTGTGATGCACAGAATACAAACTATAAACAGAATACTAGATACATGGAATGTTTATTACAGACATAAAAATTTGATATGTGCAAGAAATAAAGTATGATGTTTGTGGTACATGTGATGGAAACGACGTGTGTCGCACGCGGAAACTGAGAATCTTCTAGAGTAGAATTGTAAGAGCGACATGTGGACTGAGGTAAATAAAGGAGGAGTTTATGATTAATTACAATCATATTTGAAAAAACAACGAACTCTGAAGATTTTGTAAGGTATATTAACGCACGAAGAGTAAGACAGTCGGCAAGTACACAGAGAAGACAAGAAATCAATTTTGAAGAAGATTGTAAATGGAAGGTGCAGGGAATGAGATCGAAGAATGAGATCGAGTGGAAGGCCACAGGAAGATTAAGTGTTTAATCTTCCTGTTATCAGAGCGATTAAATGAGAGCGAGAGAGACAGGAAACAGAGAAAAAAGTGGTTGAGGAGGCAAAAACTGAGAACGTGAAATTACTTATCCCTTCCACTTGCCTTCATGAACAGAAGAGATCTTTCTTCATGAGCGCTACAACTGCACAAACCGGTTGTAGACTACATAAGCGGAAGTAGAGTTTATTGATTTACTGCCAATCAATGCAGACTATTTGCATTTTTTCTGAATTGCAAATGCGATCACAAATTTTTATCGTAGGAAAAAATTTCTTTTTTTTTTGAAAAATGTGTATTTCGTCATTTTGTATACGTTACAGGTATTTCTCAATATGGGTGTGTTATTCATTTTTCACATTGGACTAACTTTTATGCTGTTTATTATATAAGTGAGGCTTGTTATGGGGTGTCTTAGCATTCGCAGGCTCATGAGACGGTTAAGGACGAATTTTTAGTTTTCCACTGCTAAATGTTTTCCATTTAAGAATGTAGGTCTGCGTTTATATGTTCTAACGATCATTGCGTTACTAAATTGGCACGTAATCGTTTTCCGATACTCATAAGAGTAGTTAATTCGTAAGAGGAGTAGGCCTTTTAGTAATCCTTGAACGAAAAAAAAACTGACGTGTAATTTTCACAGGTGATTTTGTATAGAAAGCTTTGTTAACCGTGTAACGTCCACCCACTTCCTGCGGACAGCGGCGTCGGGTATCTACCACAGCCACGCAGCAGATAATTTTCTAATAAGGGTAAATTTATTACTCTCCCGAGGTATACCCCAGTTGCCCACGAGGTCAGTTTTCTTTTAATACCTACTGTAGTGTAGTTACTACAATAACCTCTCTTTGTCAACTTAGTAAAATTGTATTGACAGATTTATAACGCACTTAATTATACATAACAAGATTTACTTCCTGAGTTTAGAATAACATAAAGCGGCTTACGTTTCTTGTGTTTTGTTATTGTAGAATACAATAATTTGTTAACAGGAATACACTTTTCAAAGGAAGAAAGATTCTTAAAAATCTGGGACTAAATTTGAAAATAATAAAACATACAAAGTGTTTATCTATAAAGATGTTCATTGTTGCTTTCAAATTACAGTTTAATCCGTTTTAAATACTTTTGTGTAGTATTTTATTTTATATTGGTAAATTTTAATATTTTTTACGAGAACATATAAATAATAAGAAGAAGGTTACAAGAATATAGAAAAGTTTTATATGAACTGTGCGTTGTATTCAGAATCCCAAGCCATCAACATGTAAATGTTTAATTTTAAGAATTTTCTACGGACTAACAATGTGAAAATAGGAATATAATTTTGATAGAAACGATTAAAAATAAGAAAAAAACAGTAAAGAGATATATCTGAATAACATTATTATGACAGTAGGAAAACATCAGACATAAATAAATGTGTAGAAGGAGAAACCAAATTCAAAATGTTTGTTAACATTAGGAGAATTTTTATATCAGTCATTCCACAAGAAGCAACACACAGTACGTGTGTCGAAGAAAGGTATCTGATATAGGGCCAAACTGGAGAGAAATAGCTGAGAGAGAGAGAGGGAGAGAGAGAGAGAGAGAGAGAGAGAGAGAGAGAGAGAGAGAGAGAGAGAGAGAGAGAGAGAGAGAGAGAGAGAGAGAGAGATATTACGGTAGACAATTATAAGATGATGTGTTAATGTCTTAAGGGAGGAGGAAAGCAGAAAAGAAATACTTTTAGTATTAAACAGGTAATGTGAAACATGCTGAGAGTCATTTCAGTGAATGGACGACATGCAGCAATCAAGCTGAAGGTGTTTAAAGAGGAGTCAGTTAGCACTTCCCCACTCCGCCAATTAAGTCAGTGAAACATATACCGACTGTAGATGACGGGCATGCAGAAAGTGTAGTTTATACAGTGTGAGAATAAACGACATGGTAAACTTTACAAAGAGTACAACAACCAAAAGTATGAGTAAACTGAGATATGCAAGATTTCAATACGTTTGTAGGTACAGATAGACAGGGGGATGTAGGGTAATTTTGTTAATGAAAATATTCGAACGAAAAGGGAAAATCTTAAGAATTCTGTGAGGACAAATGTTTTGCATGACAAACATAGTCTACGCTTGACATTCAGAAATAAGTACGTAGCTAGAAATATTTCCCAAATTGTTTATGGTATCAAGAACAGCGTGAAAATTGCCGAAAATACTAAGTAGGAGCAAGTGCGAAAACTCACCACAGATTGGTAGTGGTTCTAAAGGATCATGGAGGAAACAGACATGGATGGAAGAAATTAAAGAAATGAAATTTACGCATAAACTAAGTTAAGAAACAAAGAGTATAAACCCACACGTGCACATGCTAAAGTCCAAGTAACGGCGTAAGGAGAAAGTGTTACTAACAAGTGGAGTTCCATGAAAAAGCGACATTCAAAAAGATGTGAAAGAAAAGCTACGTAAACCGGCGGGCGATCTGAAAAATAAGAAACAATGTATCACAAAATTAGTGCTTGTGTTAACAGGAGGAGGAGAAAAACGTGTAAAGTTTTTGAAAGAAAAGAACGAGAACAGAAAATTATAACCAGAGAAGGTCAGAATAAAAAGATATGAGGAAAGTATAAAAAAACTATAAGGAATTATAAAGAGAACCAAATAATATATATGCAAGACCAATAACGATTTAGCATTCTAGTAACCGTTTACGAATACATAGGTGTGATGAAATTTAAAGAGTAAATTAAAACATATGTAGAAAATACTTTGTTGCGAGGATGGAGATTGCTTATTCAAATTCTGAAGTCTTCTACGGCGTTCTGAGACGTAATTGTTTCACCATACTGGAGCACGCTGTAACCTCTTTAGTTCTTTTGTAGGCCTACACATCGTTACCTGGTAAGTCATACGACAATTACTAATAGCATGCTTGTGTGCGTTCGTAGTTAGTCTGTCCTTAAGTCTGTTCGTAACGAACTGGAATATACAAATTAACTGTCTTAAATTTCGTCGTCAACCCTTTTGGATTATCCTATTAATTATGTACGTCGTTAACTCTCTTCTACAGCATGTAAGTGACCCCCAATGGCCTTGAGTTTCAGAGAGCACTTTGGTTTATACAATCCTACCTGTTCTTCGTCTTCAACGCATACTATAATTACGAATGTCATATCGTGTTTTCATTCTATCACTGGCAGCCTTTTTTAACCGTCCCATTACCAGCCAATTCATTTCTCTCATTTGATTTTACAATCGTGACGAATAATTATGCGACTCATTGAGCTGACTTTCAGGTGATCCAAATATTAAATTTCCAGGAAGATAAATTACCCAAACGCTAGCTTTAATCACGTTATGCCAGTTTTTTGTGTATTGCTGATCTGAAAGCTATTGAGAAAAATGGTGTTCGTTGAACTTGTTCTTGTCGAAAATGTTTGACAGATCCTGTTCCATAGTTATGTTAAATCTCTGCCGTTCTGTAAGACTGGGAGTGGTGAGGAGTTTCCGCGTCTTTTGTATAACAAATAAATTTGGCACTTGCTTAAAGACTCTCGATTCCAAATTCATTCCGCGATCCATATAAATTTATTGGGGCCTTATATTTGTAGTTTTTACCCACACATTTTTTAATCTGTTCTTTATGAGCCGTAACGTTAATGCAGTAGACAACATGCTCATTTCCAATTGCGTACTTGTGTGTCTCCGTCCTGACATTGCTGAAGAACAGTATCATATCATATAACGGGTAACTCTAAAAAAAAAAAAATTAAAATCTGAGAAGTAGAGGAGTAAAAGTCATTATGTTAAAAGACATACTGAGGTATGTAATCGTACCGGCAGAAGCTGAAATTACGTCACAGCTGATTAAAGCATGGGGGAGAACAATGGAAAAATTTTGGAACAGGCTTTTAAGATTAGTAAATACAATATAAAGTAAACTAAAATATTTATAAATAAAATACAGTTGGTAGAAGAACATATGGTTCTCCAAAATAACAAAATGTTAACAAACTAACCACAAGTCAACTATACAAAATCTTACATAGCAACAACGATCTTCATGCGCATAGACAAACGCGCGCAAAAATTATTACATAACATACAAAAAGTATTATACCTTACCCTCTTTGAAAAAGTAAGTTTTAATAGTGTTATGTTTCAGTAACACCACAACTGCCGTGGTTTCGTTACTTTTTGTTCTGAACTCCATTGTTCTGTGCTTGACATCTTGGAAGTGGATCTCTTCTCACTGGTGATGTTACAATTACAGCTTTTACTTTTATTTGAACATCATGTTTTCCTGTCTTTTCTAATTCTAGACGGAGTGCTGAAGCCAAATATTATATTCTAATTTGTTTTGAATACGTTTCTTCACGTGCGCTCAGCACTCAGTAATCCCTATCTGTGACTCCTGCTGAAATTATTGTTTCTTACTTTTTTAAGCCTCTCACAAATAGCTGGTCATGTTCTTCCAAACAGTAGCTCTGCGGTTGAAACAAGTGTTTGTAGTTCGGTTTACATTAACACAACCTAAAATTGTTTATGGGACTTCGCCAGGTTCCTTCAAACATGAGTGCTTAAGTTCTAGGTTTTTCTCTCAGACATATTATATCTCCACTTGTGTCCAGTTTAAGTTTCAGCCAACTCAACCAATTCCACCATTTCCTTTGTTACAGCTTAATGTCCATTTCCCATAGTGTTTTAATTTTCAGCTACAATAATGTTTATGTCTTCTGCCTGAACTAGCACTCGAAACTGTCAGTGATGCTTCGTGTCTTTTTTCCTTTAAGCTCGTTTAACGTGTCCATTTCTTTTACAGGTATGACACCACAAAATCTTACAAATTTGACTCAGCACTTATTAACTGGATGAGATTTCCTTCTTCCACAATAAAAACACTGAAAGTTACCTGCTCCTTGCTTATTACTTCTGGACAGAGGCCTATTGTTTGTGTTATGTCTGGTCCACGTAGGCACGTCCTGCAGGCACGACACGTTCTAATACATGTGACTGGAACATTTCCGTTGGTGGATTCTGTCGACCACATTCTTAAGGACATTTCCGTCATCTACATTTGGTCACAAAATACCGGTCAACCAAACCAGTAATTACTTTCAGTTTCTTCTCTTTTACTGAACTTGTATTTAATACAGGACCAATCACAACGACTCACCAAATAATATAGGACTTTAATAAAACTACCAACACTGATATTTTCTGTCTGAAAGTAAACGAGCTCACTTTCTAAATAAAACGAGCTCTTTCTAAACGTAAAGTATTGGTATAAGCAAAATAATAAAAAATCTTTGTCTTAACGTCATCAGATTCAGATTTTTCACATAACTTGAAGCACTTCAAAACAAATCAAATTACTTCAACAGATTGGGCGATTCTGCTGGTTCATTAGTATTAAAGAAATGTAGAGATTATGACGAAGAACTGCTTCTGAAAACTTCTTTACTGTAAGTGAATATTTTACATCTGCCTGTTTGAAAGCGTCTGCAAATACAGAGCAAAAGCCTCCAACATCTCCGAAACTAACATTCCAAAAAACCTTTGCAATAATTAAATAAAACAGATAATCGTTTACACCATGTAAACTATAATATTTACAAATAAATAAAATACATTTGGTAGAACAGTGTGTATTATCCAAAAGAACAATACAAAGCATTCCATAGCAACCGCAATATGTGCACAGACAAATACATTTTTTATAGGCATATCTATTTTTATAGGCTAGATACATGATTCTGTAAACATAATTATGTTTCAATAGCCAAAGAAGAAACAATGCCTAATACTTTTAGAGCTGTGGATCGATTTGTTTCAAGACCACACTGTTAAGACCATTAGACGTAGAGAACATCGAAAAAAAAGAACAGGGAATTATAAAGATGGAGTAGAGGTATTATGGAGTGCGTAAAGATGATTTAGGACAAGTACGCAAATGCCAAAAACACTTTTGCTTACGTGTTACTGACTGGGAAAACAGGCGTGGAAATTTTAAGGTGTAAAAACAGATGAAGCATAAAGCTGAAAGATACAAGAATCATTGAAGAACTGTGCGAAGGCAGTGTATTAGAATCTGGGAAAAATTGAAACAGAATACACAAATTTAGGGAAAAGATTTGAACAGTTACTTCATCTTTCCTTTGTTCACGGATATATACCTTCGATGTATTCTTTAATAAAAATAAAGGCAGTGAGAAAAACAAACATGGAGATGATCAGTCAGTATTCGGATATAACGAAGAATAATTAGATTTATTATGTAAAAAATAAATATTACACGTGAGAATTTTGAGAATGGCCAAATTTAATATAAAGCTTACAGTATTAAACCAACACAGGTAACATCGTGCAGTAATTGTACAGATGTGAGCACGTTTTGTCTTTCAAATTTTTGCATGGATTACTACCAGAGAGTTGCACAGATCTACATAGATTTGATTGGCAATCACAAAAGTGTACCTTCCAGAAAGGTGTAAAAGTTGCTGTCAGTAAATTAGTTTAAATATAAGTAAAACAATATTCTTTCTACGTGTATTACTAAAAAGCTCAGAGGTCGGATCTCAAGAAAAGAAGGTAGAGACTTGTTTGAAAAGTCTTTAATGTGACAAGATTTAAAAAACAAAATTTGAATAGAAGGACAAGCAACGGAGATGTAAAGAAAATTGGAAAAATGTAGAGACGATTAAGACGTTTGAACAGGAAGTCTCGATGGATGGGATTAATTAAAAAAAAAACCAGTGTTGAAAAAATAATTATTAAAATTATTGTAGGCCTACATAACAAAAGTAATAGAGTAAAAGCCTCAGAACTGAATATAAAGGGGCTAGGTCTGGACTGTGAAGCTTGACGGCGGCAGAATTGAAACTTTATGTACAACGGTTTGTTAGTAGCAAATGTTTTATTTTCTAACGAAACTATAAAATTGGAATGTTTGTTAATGATCCAAATGAGTAATATAATCATGCCATGATTGCATTCGTGCACGCTTGAACACCGTTGTCGAGTCGCATAGAGGGGCAAAAGTAGCTAAGAGCATGACTCGAACACCACGCTGTGACATTTTATGAACTGACTTTACGTTTTTTAAAACGCGATGTGAATTTGTCGGTGATATAAGATTTACTGCCTAGTCCTGCTGGATAAGGGCGTCGCTTCCAGCGTTATGTGTAACGGGTCCATATTTCCGCGTGAATACAATACGGTACAGTTTTCACGTTTTCACTGCGGCCCAAAAAAAGACAACAACGAACAACGTGGAATAACATGTTGATAAGAAAACGAAACAGAAATGAAGGTGGCATTTTAAATTTCAAAGTAGTATGTACAGTGTGAGGTAACTAACGCTGCGTTCACTGCCCGCTTGTGACTCGGATGTAACTATGAAACACGTTTGCACTGTCTGGAGTAATTACACATTCCAACCCCTGCATGTGCCGCTGTAAGCATCCCGTCTGTTTCTGCCCTGGTTTTAATAACATGGGATTCAACGTAGGTATCATTTCTAACATAAATTTAATCCTTTTTTTAAGCAGTCAATTTCTTTTCTGTTACCATAATAAAAATGTCATATACAATTTGTTCGCACGTACCATATTTCTGAACATGTTGGCAGCCAGTTTTCTCCTAGTTTTTGAAATTATAACTTTTATGGTTAATAACTACTACACATTTGCACATTATTTGACTTTTCATATAAATTTTACGTTTTATACTTAATCTTCAATTATTGCACACACACACACACACACACACACACACACACACACACACACACACACACACACACACACACACACACACACACACACACACACACACACACACACACACACACACACACACACACACACACACACACACACACACACACACACACACACACAGGGTGTACGTTCGCAATAATAATTTATTTCTTGTACAAATATGCATTTAATTGTTTTGTCTTAATTAAATATAAATATAAATACGTTTGCTAGTGAGTGTATAGCGTATAATTATACGTTTATGTCCTTGACCTGCGGGTTGAACCTGTGCGTATGTGCGTTTAGAATGCACGTCCTTTACCGGTTCTGACACGGTCACTTGGCAACACATGGAAAAACTGGTGACAAACGAAATAAATTTTCAACACTGGGATGTGCGCTTTGTAAACTTAAAGAATTTCCAGAATTCTTTTAGCCTTGCTTTAATATTGTTACCAGCGTACAAACAAATATTTTTACAGAAAATTTTCTTTTTCTGTGAGTAGTTTATTTGTTTATATCGGTTGCTTAGCAACCTTAATAGTCGTAACATGACCTAGTCAATGGGAAGCCATACCGTTCAATATCTTCTACAAAAAACAGCGCGATTTGATTGGTTATGGATTTCTCTCTGTTAAATTCAATATTCAGAGTAATCGAAAGCTTGTACGTATTTACAAAAGAACAGCGCATACAAAAATTGCCGTGCTAAATCGCAATTATCAGTATCTATATAATTTCCTAAGCTGTTAACTTAGTTGTTGAAACGAAATGCCATTTGATATGTTATTGAACCATTATTGTGCGAATAATTATACTGTATTAGTAAACTGTGCACGTTTACTAAAGAATAATTATATTACTTTTTAAGCATGTTCTCGTATTTCTTATATTCTTATGTTACTTAATGTAGTTTTTAAAATTGTCGTGTATATTTATTTTGAAGGTTATTTTTTACGTAGTGTAAAATGATGCAGACCGCTGACGTTACTATCAAACTGAATGAGCAATATCATTGTTGCCATATTCACCATAAGTTCAGAAAAAGAAATATTCTAAAGCTGGTGAAACAAAACGATATGTCATTAATATGGTTCTATCCGTCACATCAAGTAACAAGTAATGTTAAATCGTTCCATGTAGATTAGCAGACTTTGCTAAGAGTAGGTGGGACAAATAAACAATTATTGTTTAGAAAAAAATGTTTACTTCTACTAGAGGTGAAAACTATGTGTAAGATGCCAGTATCGCTACGTTTACAAGAAGGGGTCTGTGCCAAGAGTATCAGGTAATCTAGAACACGTTACAAAAGCTGTATATCAATTATTTTAATTGACGTAAGTGAACAATTTTTCTACTACCTTAGGCGATAAAAACCCCTTACAACATAGAAACATGTACACACCGTCCCTGATGTTCAGAAGGCTAAAGAGATATCCTGTATTAAGTAACAAATGATCAGCTCAGGTTTTAATTGTACACAGTTATGCGAGTTGTACAGTCTATACGTTTCCCGCTTGTAATCTGTGAGTCGTTTTAATTTACTTAATACGTAACAACCAGACAAACACACCAAATATATATAGTATTAGTAAAAAGAGTACAATGAAAATACTCTGCTTATATTAGAATTGTGACTAAAATTATACTACTATTATATTGCACTTGTCTTGTTGTACTGGGAACCTAAACAACAGCTGTAGCGTTGATGGGGATGTTTGGATACACTATATCAACAGTATGAACATTACGTACGACGAAAGTATCGGACTCGAAATATAATTATAATCAGTCTAGAAAAGGTAAATTGACATACGAAATGCCAAAAGTTATAAATACGAACCGAATATGTAACATGTTGTTTCAAACGGTAATAAGACATTAGTGTACAATTCAATTTGATTGAAATTAAATGATAATACAGAATGTTATGAAAAGTCAGTGAAGTGCAGTAAACACTATAGTGTAAAATAACTAACAAGACTGTAGTTTGTGCGGTGCTGTGTGGTTGGTTAGCTGGGTACATCATTTGACCTGCTTCCCAGATGAAAACATTATTTGCTTTGATTCTACGATTCCGTACTTGCAATAATACTGTACATCAGCATTAGTATTCACGCGAATATTAAACAACCATTAACACTGAACGTTATAACTTTAAGAGAAATTTTATTAATTTAATATATTTCGGTTTTTCATCAACATTCTACACCAACATCATTAAAATCAAAATTACAGTGCTATCGTGTATTTGGAGTACGTACTTGCAATAACTGATCAGCATTAGTATTCACGAATATTAAACAACCAGTAACACTGAACATTATAACTTTAGGAGAAACTTTATTAATTTAATATACTTTGGTTTTTCATCAACATTCTACACCAACATCATTAAAATCAAAATTACAATGCTATCGTGTATTTAGAGTAGGCCTACTTGTAAATTTAGTGTGATATGTTTTTGCATATTTATTTAATACGCACTCGTTTATTTAATATTCAGCTACGTTCTTTGGTAAAATACATGATATATAGTACAAAGCACATCGACCGAGTTTAATTAGTTTCAGTTTTGCTGCAATGGAATCGATATGTAATATAAATTTTCTAAACTTATTTACTTAGCAATAAGTTAATAAGTAAATAATAAGTCAAATAAGTAAATAAGTTAGAATTACTTTTTTACTTTACTTTACTTTAAAAAAATCTTTTAATTTTCTAAAGTGAATTAAGTTAATATTTTATGTAACGGATTGATATAAAAGAAAACAGAAACTAAGCATTTGAAAACAACGAAAAATTTAAGAAAAGTGTGTTTGTAATTAGAAAAGAACGGCACACTCTAAAGGTGGTACGGTAACACAGAAATGTTCCGTGAAAATAAGTCATCAGAATAATTGCAGAGAGGAAGGGAGTTTGCGTTCATGCAATGCAGACTACTTGCAAGGAATACATCAGTGCTAAACAGGAAAGGGGAAATTACGGAAGATTAACAGTTCGCTTGAGCTTTGTCTATCACTAGTGATGTAATATCTGCAGTTTCTCTTTGAGATCCCTGATTTCTTGTGAGCCAACACGTTATCTAATTGCACCGTTTTCTGTCTGTTCTTGCTTTGTCCCTTTACCTTCTCTCTCACGTCCTCTCTCAATTGTTGAAGCAAACACGGTTTGTACTAGTTAGTTAATTTTGCTGCAATTATGAACCCGGTTGTACTTCATTTTAAAAATAATCTTACCAATTACTCTGTCATAATTTTTGTTGTCTTTAGTGAACTTTTATGTGATTTAATGTAATTCTTTATTGATATGTGCGTTATTTAAGAAAGAGGCTAGTATTAATATAATAATGGGGAGCGATTATTTGATTTTCTCCAAGAGTCCTTTTTTCGCAGTTGTCATTTTGTATAGACAGTCATGCCACTGTGATGGAATATTTGTTAAATAAACCAGACAAATTTGTCAATACTTTATGTAAAAAGGACTTTACGGTGCCGCCTGGCATAGTGAGGATAAATGGGTAGCTAAGATTGTGGCGCTATCTGGCAGTGAAGACCATAATAACGTAGTCTTGTCACCCACATACCTGTAAAAGGCCATTTGATAAACTAAACCAGGGTTTTTCGGGCTAAGCACTAGATTTTCTTTTGGAATACGTAAGAGACACGTATAAAAAGACGAAAAGAAGTGTTGTACAATTGTTAGAAGTAGTGAAATATAATAAGTGCTTGTGCATCGGATCCGTGGTACATTTTGTTAGGTCAAGATTTTTACGTCTACCGTTACATCATAATATCTTGCAGCATCACGTTAACATTCTATAATAGTGCAGGTAGAGACAACATGGGAAGGAAAGCATAATCGATGATAAAGAAATGTAAATAAATATGTTCCACATAGGCCTATGTTTCTTTGACTTCGCACACAAACGAACATTCTAATATGACAGTCTTATAATATAGTACATTCTGAAGTTAATAGAGGCTGTTACTAAACTGTACAGACGTGTGCATACTTAATAGCTGTTACTAATGAACAGGGTCTAGTTGCGTAATACGAAGTTAATGGAACATTAAATAGTGAGAAGTCAGCGCGTTTTTCCTGCCAACTTATCACATCTACGAATGAAATTTAGAATGCTTACAACTTGGTGCGGTTACTAATCAAGGCCTGAGTTCGTAAAATACTAGAGGCTCGGGGGTGCGCGCGCACACACACACATACGCGCGCGCGCGCAAACCGTGGTACAGATGGTCTACACGTTATGTTTCAGAAACTTCATTAATTTCTACAGGAAACTCCAAAATCTGTTAGTGTTTTTTTCACACCCCTCGTAGTAACGCATAGTATTTTAAACGAGGCGAATTGTGGTGGGTGGGTGGGTCGGCACATTGTAGCCTATACCGGATCGCTGCCGGATGTTACCACTCGGTGATGAACACAGTTACCTGTATTCTAAAATCTAAGCCAAATAATATTTTTTAAAAGCACGTAGGCCTAGTTTGCCCTATGTACGTAAAAATATATATTCAACTCTTATATATACTACATGTACCGACACATTGTTGTTTATCACAAACTAGAATACACTTGGTTTGTCAATTTTTGTACACAATCGGTCGCAGAACGTGCGCGAAATTCAAGACGTTTATATACATTCTACTAACAAGAGTACTATATACATTCTTAAAATTAAAAATTGTGCTGTTACGGAAAACACGATAAACTTTTCCCTACTTAGAATTTAAATATTCTAATACGGGTTAATATTATTAACGGGGTACGAATTTATCATTAATAATAAAAACTATTAATTAAAATTTATTTATTATGTGCAGAGTACAACAATGATTTACGCAGTAGAAGAAAACAATAATTTAATCTGTCTGAGTAGGAAAGGCTGACTGAAAAATAAAACGTTCTGCAAATTAAGTTATCGCTGATAAATCAGTTGATTAAATGACGACCACTATCGTATATAAAACTTACACTCATCGTCAAAACGATGGTCGGTGATGATAATACTTTTACGTCGAGTAAGATTTGTTATAAACCAACCTGCAGCGCAGGAAAAACTTTGTAGTTAGCAAACGTTTACAAGAACACCACTTCTGTACAGACGTCTGAGTTTTGGTTATCGTGTTCTTCTTTCTGGAAAACGCTGGAAGGAAACTCTTCTCAATTTCTGCGTGTTTGATAGCATAGCTGCATTCACGTCCACTTCTTCATAACCAGTACATTAAATGATTCATAAGGTTATGTAGTTGAATATTCTTGTATTTTAATTAGAATGTCATTGAAAACGCTAAAAACGTGAATGCCTTATTTTCGGCAATGACATCATAATTACGTTTCTAATTTAGAATTATTCGAAACACTTTAAAATTATTCTGGACATAATTTATCTAAGTATTGTGTTTAACTTCATACTTGGAGTTATCTAAATTACTAAAGCTATTTAGTAATGTTTTTAATTTCATTACGTATGAAAATTTTACTAGAACTTTTGTAGCCAAGGTATGAACATTTTACTAGAACTGTTGTAGCAAAGGAACGTTATCTTTATCAGTTGTCGGTATTAGGGCTACATAGTTTAAGTAATACCGCATAAACTTCCCTAACACAGACCAACTCATCGGCCGAATAACGCTTGTCTTATGTGGTGGCAGAAATAATTTTCAATTTCGAAACAAACTTTCAGTAGCATCTGAGATGTCCTGGGGGAATGTTAAAATAGCAACGCTATATTGTTTTTTTTTTTTTTTTTTTGTAATACTACTTGACTGCTTGGCCAAAACGCAAAGAAAAACAGTAAGAAACGTGATTTATTTAAATAAACCCAGCAGCTAGACTTCCGTAAGAAAGTTTCCTTGCCACGTCTCTTCATCGCTGCCGGATTTTATGAATAGTCGATAGACAAATAATCTGTCTCTTACCTCTGCAATTCTAAATTTTATTGATTACGATCTCAGGGCTTTTATTGGTAATAATTTATATATTAGCAGTTATGCAATCAAATGAATATTTACTCGGAAGGTGTTGAAAACTACTTCTAGTGAATAATTTCATAGGATTTATCTTCAATAAACAAACAAGACGTGTTTATCTGTCTACCATTAGATTTATTACGTTTAACGATTACTGTCATTAGTATCATATTTCTATTTTGCGTAACATATGATTATCAACAATTATTTTAGTACATGATTTCTATCAATAAACAATTATAAAACTAATCTCTCAATATCTCTTCGTATCTCAGTATCTCTTAATATCTCAATATCTCTTAATATCTCAAGGTTCTTTTGAGTGTTATTAAAATATGGATTAATTCGTACACCTAATTACTTATTTCATTACGACACATAATTTTAAATGGATTCATTTACATATAAAATGTACTTAATTCTCTTTATATTCTAACACTTTGACTTTAAAATTTATACGTAAGTTTTGAATGAAGACATTCTATCTTATAAAATTCTCTACGTGAATTCTTTTAGAGTGACAGACAGGCGATTTCGTAAAATAAAATTAATACATAAATTTTTTTACTATTGGTACGTTATCCACAATCTACGGCGCGTTGTCATGATGTGATCTCCTTTTTGGTTCCTTAAATCAGCATATGGAGATGTAGATGCTCCGTCGACTGCGTTGAACACAAGATCATTTGCGTGCATAACAATGTGACTCTTTCTTGTAGTATTTGGCACATATACACTTTCATTATTTCACTCCTTCTATTGATAACCGGCAATTCCCAATTTTAAATTTAGTTGAATTATTGTTTACTATTTACTTCGGTTACGTTCACTGACATCTCGTAACGACTTACTCCGTTCCAACAGCTATATCGTTCGTGATACATGATAAGATTCGGTCTTTTGTTTTGACGAGTTATTAACTAATAAACTCCAGTTCTCATTTCACAGATTGTTATTCATGATAATCTTACGTGATTTTAAGTAAAACTCTCCGACTTTTAACATCGAATTTCCGTAACACTTAATCTCGACTCCACGAAGTTTAAGTTAGACTTCGTCTCGACTCGACTCTAGACTCTCGCAAACTTTCACACTTTCGTAAAATTAACAAAGTCTCTTTTAAAATACTACGCTACGAACTCCGCCTCCGACTCTCTCGAAAATTTGTAAAGACTCCCTGCCTCCGACTTTCTCGACAATTTTGTAAAACTCTTCGATCGGATCTCAGTTGCTTGTATATATTCAACGCGGGTATTTCCCCACTAGTTTTCTGATTTTCAATCTGTCCTTTTCTAATTGGTTCTTTTCTCCCTACACTTAGTAAAGACTGTTCCTAAGAACCACCTACTTCCAAAAGGTCGTTTCTGATAGGACCCTCTGTTCCCACCTATTTGTTATCCTGGGTTCATCCACCTTTAGCCATAGGTATGTCCGATTCCCATGATCGTAAATCTCTTTGGTATTGTTCTGTGCTTTTTGACAGTGACATCCTTACCTTCTGTCCAGCTTGCAGCTGCATCTGTTAATTAGTTTCACCCCTGCTGTAGTCTTTTCAGCATTTTATAGTCATAATTCTTTCTGGCGTTTTTCATGCCTCTTAGCAAGACACCACTTAAGTGTACTGGCGTGCACCTGCTTGTCGACTAGTTTAGTCCTCCCCGTTGCGTTCTTCCTGGAATATCTGGTAGTGCTTCTCTCTGGCGTTTTCTATCCTTTTAGTAAGAGTACCCTTTGTTTCTTACTTCGTCCAGATGCGCATGTTATGTAAGTTTCTCACGTGTGGCTCTCTTTGTATTTCTAATTGTACTTCGTTCTGGCGATTGTTTGCCTTGCTTTCAGAACAATCCCTTAATTTCAACACGCTTCTGGCTGCACATGTTAAATTTGTTCACACGCCTCTGTAGTCTTTCCTGGTGAATTTTCTCTCTGGCGAACATCTGCTTTTGTTTAGATTTATGATACTTATAGACATCTGTACGTCGACGTTGAAGGCTGTTACATCCATTGTATTATCTCCTTTTATTGTTTCTCTCATACGTCAGTGTCATTTCAAACGCTGCCAGATGGTCCCTTTCTTTCTTTCTTTCTTTCTTTCTTTCAAAAAAAAAAAAATATTTTTTTTACGTTTTGGCGTTACACCTCTTACCCCTTCGTACCTTGAGCCAACCGTTTACCATGTTCATTTGTATGTTCTTTCTCTACCAAAACAACTCACCGACACTAAATATTAGTTGGAGAAAATAATTGTCGTATAGTCACACCAGAAGTGACCCAGAAGTGTCATATTATCCATTCTCACTTCTTCAGTGACAGACCAGGCAGACAATAAACTAAGTGGTATAAGACTTAGGCGGTAGTGTACTAAAATGTAACTCACGGGCTCAAAGCATGGTGTCCGAAATCAATAGACGCATGATAATAAGCCATATTAAGAGTGAAAATGTCTGGAGTATCGCGTCTAATCTGGTAGGTTTTGGAACCTGTGCACCTCAGTTGGTTGTGTAATTTATGGTTACGTCTGGCTTTATTTTATACTGACTGCAGAAAATTGGGTGTGTCGTGGGATACACGCCAGAAGTGGGAACTTCAGTGTCGGGTGGCGAGTGGACCGATTCTACGTGCAAAAGGTTGCTCGTATGTATTTGGAGTAAGAGAGATTTAGCTATAAAGAATTAAGATTCAAATAAGAGTGAACGGATAATTAAATGAGACGAGGGCATAGTAGTGTTTATACGTATTTTAGTACAAAAAAAATCGATATTTACAATGAACATAAGTAGAATCATATCACACGTCGTTTTATTTTCAGTATACACACATATACAAACAATGTGTTAACAATTAGTTTTTCAGTGTAACAATGATTTACTCAATCTTTAGTTGAAAAGTAGAATGTGACAATACAAATATATTTATATTCTAATTAATTGTATATTTTATATGTATATTATATTATAATTTATGTACGTAGTACAATAATTCAATTTTTACAAATTATAAAGTAGCTAAATTATTAAATCAAATTTTGAAACATAAAAAACTTCCAGCCAAATAAAATTTAAAAATATAATCGAACTCACGGATCAACTAAAAATGTATAAAGTAAACAAACAGACAAAATTATACTCAAAACATGTATCAAACATTGTGGCATCTCATTAACGGTACTATTATTATTAAAATAAAAGATAGGTGTCAGTGATTTTAAATTGTTTTTATAAATAAAAACAATTGGAAAGTTTTGTAATTATATTAGACTAATAATGAATTAATTACAAGAAAAAAATTTCAAACGTATTCAGTTCGATCTCTCAGAATGTGAGTACACTTTCTTTTATCATAAGTAAAATTATTTTTCATATTTACGTTATTCTTGTAATCGTATTTAAACATTAAGAATATGCTCACATTATTTATGCTTTGCTTAGCACAAATATTTCAGGCAGTGGGGTAATTTTGGGTAGCTATGTGTGGAAAGAGGTTTGGTTAATCTGGTAACACCGTTTTTTCGTTTTATCTATTTCGTTACACGTTGAACCAGTTTACTGCCCTAGGAGCGCGAGGTGTACGGAGCACCATAGTGGCGTATATGTAGTTTTCACGTAAAAAAGTAAAAATATTGAATATATGCGGTATATATGGTAAATATTTTCACCCTTGAAGTACAGAACTGATTATTTTCATTATTCTACCTTTCGTATTGTTAGGTTTTATGCTCCTTCAGTCTCAGATTGCAAACTTACTCAGTTCTGTGCATCAAGGGTGCTAGGCATACCTTCAGTATATGTTCCCTATTTGCATTTTCTTATGGCGGTAACAATAGTGGGCAGCCGGTAGGAATACAGTTTGTAATGATCGAAATTTAAAAAATTTTTAATTCCTCGATCAAGTGACACGTTCCCACACTCAAGTCGACGGACACAAGCCCAGGTCGTAAATAATGACGAATCAGGGGCACGTCAAACCCGACGACAGTGCGAAGACAAAGAAAAAACGTCTGAGCACTGCACACAATAAGAATTTCAGGGCGTCGCTGACAGCTAGCAGTTTGTCACAATTTACAGCACCCAACAATCTGAAACAAAGACTTCGTACAGCTGCCGAGTTACACGGAATCGAGACGGAACGCCTGCTGTGGAGGTGAAGCGTACGAACCCAATTATGAAAGGCTTTACTATGTTACAAAAGGAGTACAGAGCAATTTTAACGAAGAAATAGACAATAGACGTAACTCAGTGAATACTCCCAGTGCATCCTGCACAGCATGAAAACAAACCCTTGACAGTTTACTGAGATTTACGACTGGAAAGTAGAGTTCCACCAGAATGACGCCAACGAAGGGTTGATAATCGGCGGAACGAGCAACGAGTAACTTAAACAATTAACCAGGACTCTGGAGTCTGTTAACAAAAGCTCGGTCAGAACCTTAGGGAAAGTCTAAACAAAGGATGACAGAAGGCCATGAAAATTGCCCTAGTTTCTTAGAATCCGTACCACGCTCGTCACATGAAACACTCCGGGGATGATGACGACCAACCAGCGTCAAGCATCTTCTAAGAGAGCTCGTGGAGAGAGTAAGAAGGGTTCGGACGACGAATCGTGAAACAGAGGATGAGATCTGCAGAAGAGTAGGAATTTGTACGACCAATCAAGAATCCGAGAAGGCGTAGAAATCCAAAACTTAGACTTATGGGTAAGATGTTTCAATAAAACTGTTTGGCGAAGACGCGGAGCGGGTAGTCACGCAGTCAGTCAGTAGTAAAAGGTAGTCAATCAGGCAGTCAGTTAATAGCAGTCAGTTAATAGTCGCAGTTAATAGTCAGTCGGTAGTCAAGAGTATGTGGTCAAGAGTTAGCAGTTGATAATCATAGTTGATAGTTAACAGTTAATAGTCAAAAGTTAGTTAGTCAGTCAGTTAATAGCAGCGGTTGATTATAGTCGGAACAGTAATACAATCCGTGATAGAAACAGTTTGTGCGACCGACCGAATTCACAAGTTAGTAAATTCATAAGTGAACAGAGACATCGATATAGTCACACTTATACACAATTCTGTGCGACAAACATAAACTATAAGTGCGCACGGGACTCGAAACTTCAACTGACGCGAACATAATAACATACTAATTAACATTTCAAAGTAGAACAGTGAGTGACACTTCAAACATTCTCACATTACAATGTATCACTATGTTGAACGATTAATTAAATAAACTGTATCAAACAATTAAGCACGCAGTACGCGATACATCCAGATAGACGGAACAGTTAACCATGTACACAAACACGGCAAACTTTCAGAACAATTCAGTTTAATGACAACATTAACACCTCACTATTTGAACTCCGGGCACTCGACATCAGCGGGTTACCACAACACCGTACACATGACGGGAGTGGAGATTCTGTGAAGTGAAGTGATTAGTGCTCTTCATAACAGTGATTATGATCTTCGACGAATCATCCAGAAGATGTCTTCTCACAACGGCGGAATAATGGATAAACACTCTCAAAAGATAAGCTTTATGTATATTTAATCTTAGTAGTATATACTACTGTTCTGTTGCCTCTTTTCAAAGAACAAACCCCACGAGAATATATATATATGAATCATATGAATCATGAAACCTATAAAATAACACTAACGTAATTCGTCATCTAAGAATAATGAACGCATTTAGGTAGGAATAAGTATATTTGTTGATTGTTTATTGTTCGTATATGTTTTATATATGTGCATTATTTACTGCATTTGAATGTACCATATGTTATGTTTCAGGAAACATCGTATAAATTGTATTTTATATCATGTGTTTTAATATGTATGTAATTTGCAGGATATAGTCACTTACTTAAGTAACAAGTGTAATAAATAAGTAGTTAATTTACATTATTCTTGCGTTCATTATTGGAATTTAACCTTTATTATTGATGTATCTCATTCTAAGCATTATACTAAAAGTCTCACAACGTATACTAAGTATCAATGGACACAACAAACTCGACCATTGAGACGTCCGATTAATAGACTCATAAATCGTATTTAATTAGTCACTGTGTTGGTCTGACGAATAGAAACAACTTTTAGATATATCAAATTTAACGTACAACATAAATCTTTAATTAATATGATTCATAATTGATGAGTAATTAATCTACGTAGATAATTAGCACAGATTAATATTCACTAGATGTAAATGGTTTACACAATTAATTACCACAAATGTAAATTACATTTACATCACTAAATGTAAATGGCGTCCAACTTCAGGGCTAGATACCTGTGAGGAAGTGATAAATTCATATAATTTACCACTAATCCCATTTACATCACTAAATGTAATTGGCTCCCAAAGAACGTGGGGCACAACAAGGTTAATTAGAGTCAAAGTTGCTAAATGTAATTGGCTGCCCAACGCGTGGCATAAATGTAAATGGCGCCCATCGCATGGCAAAAGAGAGCAGACAGTAGTATTTAGATTAGTTAAAATAATATAGTACGTAAGATATTAAATAAGTGTAAGGTTAGCTTGACTGGTAAATGATAACGCGAAGCAAGGCTAAAATGGCTAGCGGTAGTTCTGATAGCATGGACTTTGACGTTAACAACCAGTTGGGCGCACCCGACAACGGCGAAGAGAATTCAGTCGAACCAAATATGACTGAGGAGACGTCAGAAGTCAGAGCGCGGGGACAGGAGTCACAACAACCACAGGAGTCCCAGCAATCACATGAAGAGGCATCACTACGTTCATTGTTGATGGACTTCATGCGCACACAAGGCGAAAGTCTCAAAATAATCAAAGAAAATTTAGAAGAAAACCGAAAAGAAATTAACGAAAAATTCGATCAACAGAAGGAGGAAATCAATCAGAAATTCGATAAAATTAACGAAAATTTTAATAATCATAAGGAAGACGTCAAGCAGCAGATGGCCGAACAGCTCACGCTCATACGATCGGAAATGCGTCACCATAAGACCAGTTGCGACGATAAGATAAGCGAAGTCTTAAAGAAACAAGAGGACGCTACAAGAGAAATAAAAGATGACACCAATAAGAAGTTTGAAGAAGTGTGGGAAGCCCGAGAGTCGGACCACCAAGAAATTAAAAACCTAGCACAGACCACACAATCTAGTATAAAGAAAGTCCATAATAAGCTCGAACTACACATCAATAGTAATCAGAAGAAGCAGGAAGAACTGAAGACCGAATTATACCAAACACTGCGACAGCAGCAACAAGAGATAGGTGAAGCCAACCACACATTGCAACAGAAAATCGATGAAGTAGACGGCCGACAAAAGACGACCGAACAGAAGCTCGACGAAAACGTCAAAGAGAAAACAACCCACATTCAGGAACTCAGGTGTCAAGTAGAGAGACTGCGGCGACAGATCACCGATGGGGAGTCTGGGCCTCACAGAACAGTCAACGGACAAGTACAGGTGGAGCTGAAGTATGACGGAACCGACAGATTCCCGATGGAGTTCCTAAAGGAGTTGTCGGAGTTTCAGGAATCATATTACCCGAGCAGCGACATCAGGTGGATCGGCAAACATCTAGAGAAGGACGCAAGTATATGGTGGCGTGTGATCCGGGACCAGATAAATACCTTCGAAGAATTCAAGGAGGCATTCACATTGAAGTATTGGGGGTTGGAACGACAGGACATTATCCGCGACAACCTTGAGTACGGCAGGTTTGAATGGCAGGGACCAGTCACAGCTATACAGTACGTCGAGAGGATCCTTTTAGAGAGTCGACAGTTAACTCCAGCGTTGACCGACCGCCAACTGATAAGAAAAATCTCGAGGCACTTTGGAAGGGACTTGCAGATCGCCGTTATAACACGCGGGATCGTCACCATACCCAATTTCGAAGCCTTGATCACTGAATACACTAGCATTCAATCAAGCAATGCAGGAAATAGACGTGCGCAATATAGGATAGCGAACGAAAGGGAAACCGGAACTGTCGATCGACCCAGTAGTAACTTTGTCAACAAAAACGAGGGTGAGAGGAAACCAGTTTGGCAAGGACGGGCGCACGGCGGTAACCGTTACGAGAATAAATCACACGGAGTGGTGAACACTGTGGAATACCTGAACTCCAAACCGAGTACAAGTCATACCACCGACGACAACAATTCAAGGTCGAACAATGACCAGAACAACAAAAAAAAAAACACCCCTACACAGCGAACGACATAGTTTTTGACAACAAAAACAACCCCACTAATAATGTCAATATCCTGGTACCTGACTTAAGAGATGACCTACTGAATGAATACGACGAGGACATCACTAAACAGATATTAAAATGTCCCGAAATAATCATACAATTTAACAATAACATTAAAGTTTTAGCACTTGTCGACACCGGCTCAGTTATTAATGGATTATCAGAAGAGTGGTTCAACGCAAACAAAAGGGACATTGAACCATATGAAATTTTACCCATGACGAACTCTATAATCATTAGTGCTGTTGGGAACAAGTCCAAGTTAATTAGAAAACAAATACTATGCGACATTGAAATTGACGGGATCAAAAATGAGTGTGTCTTTCTAATTATACCTGACCTTATTAAACAATGTATATTAGGGATAAGTTTTTTACAGGAGGTAGGATGTCGTATCGACATGGGCAGTAAGAAAATAGAAATAGTGAATGCGGCTGATGAAGAGGTGCACGCCGTACCCATCATGAACATGGAACTAATGGATAATGGAGAAGAAGAAGAAATCTTGAGGAGCATCGACGAGAAGATATCAAGCATGGACTGTCAAGACGAGGAAATATTGGGAAATTTGAGGGAAATACTTGTTAAGAATAGAAGAGTGTTTAGGGAATGTCCGGGGAGAATAGACGGATACGAGCATGAGTTTCAAGTTACGGACAGTACGCCCTACTTTCAACGGGGTTGGCCTGTACCACTTGCTTATCAGAAGAAAGTAAAGGACGAGATTGATAGAATGCTGCGATACGGTGTGATTGAACGATGTACAAGCCCGTTCATAAATTCACTCGTAACAGTCATTAAAAGAGATGGAAGGGTCCGTCTATGCCTGGACGCAAGAAAGATAAACGGCGTTACTATCCCCGACTATGAAGGCGTTTCTCCAATAAACGAAATCTTGGCAAGATGTAGCGAGATGCGATATCTATCTACTGTCGATTTGTCGAGCAGCTTTTGGCAAGTACCTTTGAAGGTAGAGTGCAGGAAGTATACCGCGTTCATGTATGAGGGAAGGTGCTACCAATTCACCGTCACACCATTCGGCCTTAGTACCAGTTCTGCGGCACTAACACGCGGATTGGATACGGTCTTAAATGAAAATGTTAAGAAAAACATATTAATATACGTAGACGATTGTCTATGTTATTCTGACGATGTTAATACACACTTAGAACATTTAGAGGCATTATTAAATAATCTAAACGAAAATAACTTGACCGTCAACCTAAATAAGTCGCAGTTTTTCAGGAAAGAAATATCGTATCTTGGATACCAACAAACAACACGCGGCATCCAAGCTACGGAAGAGAAAGTGAAAGCCATTATGGACTTCCCTAAGCCCAAGAATCAGAAACAGTTAAAGGGTTTCCTAGGCCTCACTAACTTTTATAACCGCTTTACAAGCAAATATGCGGAGACAACACAACCCCTCCATGAATTATTGAAGAAGGATCACAAATTTGTATGGACGGATGAATTAAACGACTGCTTTGACAGAGTCAAAAACCTATTTATTGACGCTGTAGTTTTGAGATTTCCGCGCCCAGACCAGAGGTATTATATACAATGTGATGCAAGTGATTACGCATACGGAGGACAACTTTACCAGCTCGATGAAGACGGGGAGATTGGCGTAATCGCCTTCACTAGTAAGACATTCAAGGGTGCTGAGCGGAACTACTATACTACGGAAAAAGAGCTTTTAAGTATTGTCCGATGCTTAGAAAAATTCCGAATATACGTTCTCGGACAACCATTAACAATCATCACTGACAACAAGGCGTTGACATTCTTAAACAAATGCCATCTAAATAATTCTCGGATTACACGATGGATTCTTGCAGTGCAGGAGTATAAGTTCGACATAATTCATTGCAAGGGCAAGGAAAACATCGTAGCCGACATCTTGAGTAGGTATCCACACGATGCAAAATTCGAAGAGATTCACGACAACACACATGAATATTTAGTTAACCACATAACCGTGAAAATGAGACTTGAAGTGCGGAAGTTAATCCAAAATATTGGAAAGCACCAGATGGAAGACGATAAGCTAAAAGCGATCATCACTAGATTTAAGGAGGGAAATATAGACCCTAAATTAACTAAATTTTATAAATATGTTAACGACAAGTTATATAGGCGACAGCGGAATGAATGGAAGCTGTATGTTCCTAGCAACATATCTGGGGACATAATTGCTGAAATCCATCATATGTTCGGACATTTAGGAACAAAAAAGTGTACTAAAATGCTCCAGGAACATTTCACATTCGACCGGATGTCAAAGAAAATAAAAACGTATATTAAAACCTGTGACCTATGCCAGAAGTGCAAAGATACCAACAACAGAGAGCTATTTGGTGGCACACGCGCTGTGATACCTACAGCCAAAGGAGATCTGGTAAGCGCAGATTATTATGGACCCCTACCGACAGGAACGGGTGGAGTCAAATATTTATTAGTCATAGTGGATAATTTCACGAAATATGTCAAATTATTCACCCTTCGGAGAGCAACAACCACTACGACGTTGCGGAGAATAAAAACGTATTGCGAACTATTCGGACGTCCACGGGCCATTTTGACGGACAACGGAACACAGTTCACCTCCAGGAAATGGGTCAACGGTCTAAAGGAGTTGGACATCCAACCAAAGTTTACTGCAATACGTAATCCATGTACCAATCTTGCCGAGCGGATTAACCGGCAACTGGGAAACTTGTTTCGCATTTTCGTAAGTGACCAACACACTAAATGGTCCCAGTACATAAAAACGATTGAAGCGTGTCTAAACGAGGTGTACCACGAGACAATCGAAATAACCCCTCATGAAGCACACCTCGGCACGAGACCTACACGAGCATGGGAGCAATGCTTGGACAAAGGAGTCATTAGCAGCGTAGGGAAACGCGAAAACAATATATTTGTGAAGATAAAGGAGAAGCGGGAGAAGCACGCGAAACGCTGCAATGAGAAGAAGAAAATCACAAAATTTACGATTGGCGACAAGGTACTGGTGAGAGCATACCACCAATCCGACGCTGCGTCAAAGAGAATTGACAAGTTCTTCGAACTTTTCGCAGGACCATATAAGATCAACCGCATCATCGGCGAGGCCACATATGAGCTCGTGGAGTGCGATAGCGGGAAGATGAGAGGGAAATTTAACATACGGCAAATTAAGGCGTATCATGAGCCAGCGAACGGAAGTATAGATAACGACGAACGGAGTGGTAGCGACGACTCCTGGCGACCAGCAGAAGACATAGGTTAGGTAATTTGCTCGCGCGGCCAGTCCAGCTAACCAAGTAATGATGTGCATTTTACTACATTGTGTTTAGTCTGTATTTCAATGCTAACTGTGTTTATGATCATCACATATTTGTCATTCGTTATGTAATTAGACATGTAAACATCAACATATACAGAAAGTGATTTGTTGAAGTGCACCATGTGTCAGAAGGACATTGTAATACTATGACACAGGACACCAAAGACGTTAATAATTATGAATAATACTTGTTAAAATGTAGAGATCCGGATAATTTGTTTATGTAATTAATAATTCAAAATGGACGAATGTTTTATAACTTTAAGAGTAAGCGTTTGAGTATGCATCATGAAGTATGCTGATTCCTCGATTGTTTAATTAATATTTATGTTTCATTTATCAATGTAATCGTTTATAATATGTTACGAATTGATCATATGTATATATTTGTTAGTATCAACTGTATTCTTGAGACAGTAATAACAAGTCTAAAAGTATTTTATTGCTATATAGGTCATCGACATAAGATCGATTAATATAATGGGTAGCTAATCTACAGCTTATCTATTACATTGTATATAAACGGTAACGGAACAAACTGTCAAATGGACAAACGTCCATGTCTTAAATTCAATTATTTACTTGAAATCGTATTGTACAGTCCGCATGTGGACAGATAAAGTGTAGAAAATGCGTTCATTTCACTCAGATGAGCGGCAATAAATTCATATGACCATATAAAACATTAAGATGGGGAATAACAATTAATTGCTTCCTATGAGAGATAGATGTCAGTCAACCATGTCCATTCCGAAGCAGACATCCACGACTGGGACAGAGCGCAGAAATTGGATCAGATGTCTCCCGAAGCCCAACATCCAATCCAATTTGGGGACAATGTAATGATCGAAATTTAAAAAATTTTTAATTCCTCGATCAAGTGACACGTTCCCACACTCAAGTCGACGGACACAAGCCCAGGTCGTAAATAATGACGAATCAGGGGCACGTCAAACCCGACGACAGTGCGAAGACAAAGAAAAAACGTCTGAGCACTGCACACAATAAGAATTTCAGGGCGTCGCTGACAGCTAGCAGTTTGTCACAATTTACAGCACCCAACAATCTGAAACAAAGACTTCGTACAGCTGCCGAGTTACACGGAATCGAGACGGAACGCCTGCTGTGGAGGTGAAGCGTACGAACCCAATTATGAAAGGCTTTACTATGTTACAAAAGGAGTACAGAGCAATTTTAACGAAGAAATAGACAATAGACGTAACTCAGTGAATACTCCCAGTGCATCCTGCACAGCATGAAAACAAACCCTTGACAGTTTACTGAGATTTACGACTGGAAAGTAGAGTTCCACCAGAATGACGCCAACGAAGGGTTGATAATCGGCGGAACGAGCAACGAGTAACTTAAACAATTAACCAGGACTCTGGAGTCTGTTAACAAAAGCTCGGTCAGAACCTTAGGGAAAGTCTAAACAAAGGATGACAGAAGGCCATGAAAATTGCCCTAGTTTCTTAGAATCCGTACCACGCTCGTCACATGAAACACTCCGGGGATGACGACGACCAACCAGCGTCAAGCATCTTCTAAGAGAGCTCGTGGAGAGAGTAAGAAGGGTTCGGACGACGAATCGTGAAACAGAGGATGAGATCTGCAGAAGAGTAGGAATTTGTACGACCAATCAAGAATCCGAGAAGGCGTAGAAATCCAAAACTTAGACTTATGGGTAAGATGTTTCAATAAAACTGTTTGGCGAAGACGCGGAGCGGGTAGTCACGCAGTCAGTCAGTAGTAAAGGTAGTCAATCAGGCAGTCAGTTAATAGCAGTCAGTTAATAGTCGCAGTTAATAGTCAGTCGGTAGTCAAGAGTATGTGGTCAAGAGTTAGCAGTTGATAATCATAGTTGATAGTTAACAGTTAATAGTCAAAAGTTAGTTAGTCAGTCAGTTAATAGCAGCGGTTGATTATAGTCGGAACAGTAATACAATCCGTGATAGAAACAGTTTGTGCGACCGACCGAATTCACAAGTTAGTAAATTCATAAGTGAACAGAGACATCGATATAGTCACACTTATACACAATTCTGTGCGACAAACATAAACTATAAGTGCGCACGGGACTCGAAACTTCAACTGACGCGAACATAATAACATACTAATTAACATTTCAAAGTAGAACAGTGAGTGACACTTCAAACATTCTCACATTACAATGTATCACTATGTTGAACGATTAATTGAATAAACTGTATCAAACAATTAAGCACGCAGTACGCGATACATCCAGATAGACGGAACAGTTAACCATGTACACAAACACGGCAAACTTTCAGAACAATTCAGTTTAATGACAACATTAACACCTCACTATTTGAACTCCGGGCACTCGACATCAGCGGGTTACCACAACACCGTACACATGACGGGAGTGGAGATTCTGTGAAGTGAAGTGATTAGTGCTCTTCATAACAGTGATTATGATCTTCGACGAATCATCCAGAAGATGTCTTCTCACAACGGCGGAATAATGGATAAACACTCTCAAAAGATAAGCTTTATGTACATTTAATCTTAGTAGTATATACTACTGTTCTGTTGCCTCTTTTCAAAGAACAAACCCCACGAGAATATATATATATGAATCATATGAATCATGAAACCTATAAAATAACACTAACGTAATTCGTCATCTAAGAATAATGAACGCATTTAGGTAGGAATAAGTATATTTGTTGATTGTTTATTCTTGGATTTCGTTGTCCATGACGTGTCCGTTACGTAACTAAATATCACTATAATATTGACGACTCGGAACACAAAGTTTTTTATAAGTAAAAACGTAAAGTTTTACCTTACAGCCTAAACCGGCTTTCACCTATAGAAGGCTTCATCAGAGGCTGTCGTTAGTAGCGCTGCTCGTCTTGTTGTTGGCGACGAGAAAGTGTTTCGAAAGATTGAAGCTGTGTGTGTGTGGTGAGATGTGTTCGAATAATGCCAAACCTGTACATAAAAACCTGTACACAAACATCCCCATCTCTGAAACAATCACCATCCTACAAAACAAACTCAAACAGAACAACACACCAGACGAACTTATCAATGAAATAACAGAAACTCTGAACATTATCACAAAACAAAACTACTTTACTTATAACAATAAATACTACACACAGAACGATGGCCTACCCATGGGCTCCCCCATATCCAGCATTCTAGCAGAAGTCTTCCTCCAACACTTAGAAAAAACAAAAATACTCACAAACAATGACAGACACTCACATAAAATACTATATTGGCACAGATACGTTGATGACATTCTAATACTATACAGGGGAAACAAAAGACAATGTGAACAGTTACTAACGCACATAAACAAAATACATAAAAACATAACCTTCACTGCCGAATACGAACACAACAATACCATAAACTTCTTAGACCTCTCCATCACAAAACTAGAACACAGGCACAAATTCAGTATATACAGAAAACCAACTACAACTGACACACTAATACACAACACCTCCAATCACCCAATACAACACAAACTAGCTGCTTTTAGAACCATGATACATAGACTTAACAACATCCCCTTAGATGAAATAGACTACAAAGACGAACTAAACACGATAAAATATCTAGCAGAATCTAACGGTTATGACAGAACAATAGTCAGTAAACTCCTACACAAAACACAAAACAAACAACAGACAAAGACAGAAAACAACAAATTCATAACACTAACATACATCAACAAACAAACAGAAAAAATTGCCCACAAATTCAAAAAAGCAGGATACAGAATCGCTTACAAAACTACTAACAAAACAGAACACACACTATCAAAACGAATGCCCAAAGCACAAAACAAATTCGATCTACCCGGTGTATATAAACTAAATTGTTCAAATTGCAGTAAATTCTACATAGGCCAGACAGGACGTAGCTTCAAACAGAGATACATTGAACACACAAAAGCACTCCACACCACTACAGAATCTACCTTCGCAAACCACCTCATTGAAGCAAACCACACATATAAAAACATCGACAATAACATGAACATACTACACGTACACACAAAAGGCCGAAAACTAGACACTCTAGAACAATTAGAAATATACAAACACACAAAAACAAATAAAAACGACATCCTAAACGAACAGACACAATTCAAATCGCACGCATTATTCGAACACATCTCACCACACACACACAGCTTCAATCTTTCGAAACACTTTCTCGTCGCCAACAACAAGACGAGCAGCGCTACTAACGACAGCCTCTGATGAAGCCTTCTATAGGTGAAAGCCGGTTTAGGCTGTAAGGTAAAACTTTACGTTTTTACTTATAAAAAACTTTGTGTTCCGAGTCGTCAATATTATAGTGATATTTAGATTGTTTATTGTTCGTATATGTTTTATATATGTGCATTATTTACTGCATTTGAATGTACCATGTGTTATGTTTCAGGAAACATCGTATAAATTGTATTTTATATCATGTGTTTTAATATGTATGTAATTTGCAGGATATAGTCACTTACTTAAGTAACAAGTGTAATAAATAAGTAGTTAATTTACATTATTCTTGCGTTCATTATTGGAATTTAACCTTTATTATTGATGTATCTCATTCTAAGCATTATACTAAAAGTCTCACAACGTATACTAAGTATCAATGGACACAACAAACTCGACCATTGAGACGTCCGATTAATAGACTCATAAATCGTATTTAATTAGTCACTGTGTTGGTCTGACGAATAGAAACAACTTTTAGATATATCAAATTTAACGTACAACATAAATCTTTAATTAATATGATTCATAATTGATGAGTAATTAATCTACGCAGATAATTAGCACAGATTAATATTCACTAGATGTAAATGGTTTACACAATTAATTACCACAAATGTAAATTACATTTACATCACTAAATGTAAATGGCGTCCAACTTCAGGGCTAGATACCTGTGAGGAAGTGATAAATTCATATAATTTACCACTAATCCCATTTACATCACTAAAAGTTAGACGTAACCATAAGTTAATATCAAACTACTGACATACGCAAGTCCTCTGTGTATCATTGTATAAACAGTACGTATTATTCACGTACTGTAGTTACCTCATAATAAGATTAATATAACATTGTTACAAAGAATCTTTTCTAGCCTCTTACGTTGTTCTGCTGACAAAATGTGCCTGTGTTGCTTGTTTTTGTGTATTCCCTCGGGAAGGATGAATATATGAACACATATTGTTCATCATATGTGTACTATGAACACATAAAATAAATAAATCTCTGCTCAACAGTCCGTAAAGGATCAAGGCATACCGCACGGCTTTTGTGTTTAGTGGGACGGTTGGTACAACGCGTCGCCAGCCGCTAGTTGCGGTACTATGAACACAATTTGTTTAATACATAAAGGCATAAATTGGAATTCAGCAAATTATATGGGACGGAGTAATTAATTTTTACACATGTTCATTGACTGAACAATTTTATAGGCTTTATGAGTTCTAAAGCAAGATAAAGCTGAGTTCTGAAGTGTGTACGTTATCACTAATTTCTTATACGTTTTAGAATTTTGTTTGCGCTCATATATAGTGCTTGAAAATAAGGTAAAGGAAAAAGTCGTGTTGATGTGTTAAACAAATACCACATTATGAGTGTTTTAGTCCTGTTACATTCTGAGTAACGTATTGTTTGGACCGAGTAATTGTCGTGTATTCAACAATTTTTTTACTTACGCTGTTAATGAAGAAATAGATAAAAACATACGATTTACTTCATATATTTTGTAGCAAAATATTTTCTTGCATATATTCTTCATAATATACAGCTTACACGTACTGACAATAAGAAGGTGAACTTACTACTTGTTTAAATTATGTTGATAATTAATGTTTGTTGTAGTAAAGTACCCGTATAGCCCATTCTACTGCACCAGAGATTAATTAATTGTGAGTGGACTATACGTGTATTCTACATCATATATTTTTAAACTAATCTTGAAAATTAAAAATGAAATACAAGCATCAGGAATCAGTTTGGTTTTCAAATGAAAAAAAAAAACACCTCAGGGCACGCCTACATGTGATATATACGCAGTGGATGTATCGTAGTGTTTATATTTAAACACATTTGTCAATAACAACACTTTTGAGATTTAAACGTAATACTCGTTTACGACTTGAAAAAGTTTAGCCTATTTTATGTTGCTGAATCAATTACAGACTGTTCAAAGTGGCTGCTACAAGTATTACAAGTATACAAGTAATACGTGTTTTTTTTTTTAAGAAAAGTCATTTTTGAATTCTTACTTTTTCAGAACTTGAATGTAATAATAAGAGAAGAATCTATGAATAAGTAGCTCGATCATTATCCAATGCACAACAAGAAGGTGAGAGGAAATGTTAAGGGCTATCTTCAGTCCAGTTCAAATTAAGGAAAAGATAGAGAAAAATAAAAATCTTATTTTTTGACCCGTAATAGACATGAAAACTCACGTAAAAAGATGCGCTTATAAAAAAAATATCGTTAGGTATTAAAATATTGTTAATATTTGTAAAACCGTGTCTTTTCAACTTCAACTGTCACAGTAATTTAAGTTAATAAATACAAACCTTTTTCAATACGTATTTATGAGCCCTAAGTTAGGAATTACACAATTTTATAGCTCAAACTGTAACTGGAGAAAAGTAAGTCTGTCGTGAAAGCTATACAGTGTTCTTTTCATTGTCATTCAAAACGTATCTGGTATACTGTGCTGAATAGCAAGTGCTTCGAGTATTAAAATTCGAAATATTTACATCTTCAAATTATAATAAATAATCATACGTTTTTTAAAATATATGGCAGAAAGCTATTATTTTATTTTGAATACTAGCTCCCATAACGTTTTAGATTTGTCTCTGGATATCTTTCAGTTTTAGGGCTCGATGGTGGAGGGAAGTACGGAATCAATTTTAGTTTTTTTTTGGAGAACAATGAAGTAATTTAAATTTACTTCGCGCGCTAACCAGCAACTGTGGCCGCAAAGTGACTGTAAGTCAACCTTGACCTTTCATTTAATGAAAATTGTTAATTGTTAAATTCATGTCACTATTATTAAGATTTGTACAATGTTCTGATCTCGTGCTTCCATCCGAAGTATGCGGCAGAAGTAGGTCTACGCTGTGTGATAGTGATGATTTTTGGTACATAATTTTTGGTTTGTAGAGTATAACCTTTGATTCGAGCACTGTTTGCTACTAAATGGTGAATCACTTTTGGCTCTGTTTTGATTATTTTCTACCTGTATGTCTAATAAGAGTAGTACCGTATGAAAAATGTGTCACTTGTGGAGCATTCACTATGCGAAAACCTTTAAAAAACAACAGTAAAACCAACAGTTAAAAGTAAAGGGCACACAGTCAGCAACGAAGTGTTTTCGAGGTAAGTGTATATTTTATACTGTACAAGAATTCTGAAGGATAATTTGGAATATCCGCTAAGCTCACTGACATTCCTATTTTTAGTGAAGTTGTTGACACAAAGTGGCACGCGCGTATACCACACACACACACACACACACACACACACACACACACACACACACACACACACACACACACACACACACACATGGCCGCGTTGTAAAATATTGAAATACACAAACACAAAAGTTACTGTGCATTTCGTTTTACGATAAAACCGATTAGATATTCTTAGGAATCTTAAATGAATTATTAAATACGTTTTGATGTTTGCTTGTTTAAAGTTTTAAAGACCTTGTTTAACGGTCTTTTGATGTTTGCTTGTCGTTTCTGAATACTGCCTTAATTAGTAGCACCAAAACAAGAAAACGCTGCGATAATAATACCTATTGGTTTCATACAAATCATCTATTGATTTTTGCGTTTATAAGAGCCATAATAACTTGTGAACATAAGTAATACTTAAATTTATAAATTTTCTTCTCTGCTTCAGACATGCTAATCAATCTTCAGACGTTTAAACAATTGTGAAAGGTTCTTCTGGCACTGTGCGCGCTTAATCATACGTGTTATAATCAGGTTTGTTGTACATGTAGTACTTTAAGCAAATGCAACATTAATTACGAAAACGAGTTTAGTCGAATAAACGTCCATCGTGTATGATTACGATCGTATGGCATACAAGCAGTAGGTCTCTTCGTAGACCTTAGAAATATAAAGTTTTCATCCTTCCGATTCCATGAAGTTTCAGGCACATAAAAATTCAAATCCCTTGTTAGGATGTACTTACTGGAAGAGGAAGTCCAACCAAACTATTGTCAACGATTTTGAACAGGAATTTTAGCAGGAATTCTTGAACGGTCTCATCTAGTTTTGGCACGGAAAGATCAACCATATGGTGCTTTTAACTCAATACAGCCGCACATGGCAAGAACCAAACAGTGCATGAAGATATGATGTCTGTCGGTAATGAACTACACGTTTTGGGATTAGGCGAATTGAGCTTTCAAGGATAACAGATTCCATCAAAGAACACGGAGACTATCACCTGTAAATTTTCTTTTCGCCTGCTTTCATAATATTAACATAGTAGTAGCTCTATAAAAGTAAGGGTGTGGCCATTATATAAATGAGTAGTCTAAAGTTATGTTGCCAGTTTACCGAAGTATGTCTGCATGTAGAAATATTTAATTTTTGTTACAATATTTTCGTTTATCAAAGGACAGTTTCGTTCCTCTATCGCGCTGGACAGTATTTATTGCTTCCGACTCCGTTACTAATGTTAATTTTCAGTGAACTCTGATTGCATAGTAAATTACTGGACTCAAACCTCAAACACATAACGGTTCCAGTAACTTTTAATAGGAAACAAACTGTCGTTGATGAAAGAGGAAACGCTTGTACGTTGCTCTCGGTATTGTCATTTATACTTTTACCGTAGCTACTGTATATTGCAAGTCATAACTCAGTTCTGGTTATAATTCTATCTCTATTCTCTGCGCAGGTTCGCACCCCCCCACACACACACACTGCGTGTATGTCTTGTAGCATCATATATATATATATATATATATATATATATATATATATATATAAGTGATGTTTTGTGAATACGTATCTTCAACTGTGCACCAAAGGATTTAGTAGATGTGCACTGTATACTCTATACTCTAATGTATCATGTGGTAGAGATCAGTAAGCGCTTAACTATATGCACTTGAAGTTGTGCACAACCAACCAAGTACCTCACTTTTGTTTACTCAAAGCTAATATGCTACTGAATCTACCGTTGCAATTGAAAGTAGACATTTGTCTTGTTTTGTATACTGCATATGCACAATACATACTGCACACATGAAAAAAATTGTCTATCAAATATAAAGGCCAGTTTTGTCTCTATTTAAGATCTTGTAGACTTACCACATTTTGCGCGTTCCAAAGCATTCGCAAATCGTTTTCTGCACGTACAGACAAGTAAGAAAGACGCCTCACATGTAATGGAAGCGGAGTCCACATGTAGGCCTAACAACCAGATCACTTAGGTAGTTTGCACGTCAAACGGTGACTTTATAATTAACATTACTTAATTTCCTCGTTTCCATATGTAATACATTTATAGGAAAATGCAAATCGTAAATGCAAAATGTAATTATCTCTCCGCAACCACACACCAGGTCCATATGTTGCTTATTAATTAATTAATATTTTTAATTACATTATTACAGTTATTGGCAAACAAGCATTCTGTTCTGGTGTGAATTTGTTGAGTGCTTTCTACTTTATGAGGGGGAATAGTATAAAATATAGATGATATGCTTATATAAATAGTGCGGGATGGGCTGTAGGCTCATGTCAGCCTACAGCGGGATACGCATACAACTGGTCTGCTGAAACAAGGAACCGTAGGCTTAATATATGGAACTCAGTCGTAGAGCAGTAACGAAATTGAGAACGTTGTATTATATTTAAGCTGCAAACGTTTCGTGTAGTATAAGCGAACTACAAGCGTTGTGTAACTGTAAAATATATTTCGTTATTTTACACTTGTATTATACACAACTGAATTTCACATTTGTGTCGACAATTAAATTTATCGGAAGGTAATCATACCCTCCTGTATCGATCATTATCCAGGTGTCATAATTTTACTTAGTCTACACTGCGACACTATTCAGGCCTGCAAGTATACATTGAATGTGTGTGTGTATGGTCACCATCATCAGTATTATCAGTTTTCCCGTGCCGCTAACACTCAGCCCCAATTATTTCTTTTCAGAATTCATAGAGTCCAGTTCCGTAACCAGATCATCTCTATACGTTGTAACAGTCGTCGTTTCTTCACTTACGTGACCGTATGCTACTTTCTCGCGTAGCCAAACAACAGGAAATGTGCTATTTCCTGTCTCACTCTACATTATTTCTTAATTTCGTAAGTGATATCGCCTGTTCTAGTCTGGTTGTATTTCCATTTAGTTGTTTTCCCTGTTTCTCTTTGTTATTCTTAGCACAGTCCTATTTACGCTTTTCTGAGCAGTTTTGGTATTATTTTACGATCCACTGTTCGTGTTTTAGATCCATTATTCAATGCATACGTGTAGTTAGTTGTTCTTGATAAGATCGCTCATATTTCTAAAGTCAGTCTACCGCGGTCTTCTTCGATTTATAGTTGATAAGTGTCAGTTCCTTTATATACATTGAATATTATTGTATGTGTTATATATTATCTCGTCGCCATAGTTTGGTATTATGTACACAAGATATTATGATGTTACTGTTATATCACTATTATTACTATATATTACTATTATATAATACTATTGCACAAGATATTACATTGATATTACTATATTACTACACCAGAATGTAAAAATGAATACAAAGGATGATATTAGCGTACAAAATAGAAAACTGTGACATTTTCAAAATACTGGTTCTGTTTTTGATCCTGTACTAGTAAAAGCATATGGCGTCGTGTTTTCCAGTCGAATCGATTGAAGACTCGTTGGCCACTTGGTGAAACATATTACTACAAAGGTGTTCTTAACCTCTGACAATTGTTTCAGCCTATTAGGGTATTCTCAAAGCGTTGCTAAGAGCAACTAAGTACAAAGAATGTGTAGGGTGGTGAACATATGTTAAGGGTATGTATATGGACATGTATGTGGGGTGTGTATGGTGAAGGGGTGGAGGAGCTAGTATAAGGAAGGTCAAGTGACTGTAAAAACTAAGTATAATAGGAATGCAAATTCTAAAAATTAACTAAACTAAATAACACCTCTCAACAAAGGAGAGACAAAGAATTCCGTCTGTTCGTTTGTTACATTGTTGTTACTTTTAATTGGTTTTCTAATTTCTAAAACTTCCAATAAATTCATTTTTTTATCTTTTTGTATGTTGTGCAGTAGTACCGGTATTATGTTTTTTGAGTGTAAAAAGTAGTTGTGTTTTAAGCAATTTAACCAATTGTCAGAGGACAAGAAAAAATTGTGACACTACCGAGTGTTTGTGTGTTTTGTTTTTTAAAACCTTTGTTTTACACTCGAAGCCTGTGGAACAAACAGTTATTGTAGTTACTGTTAATGGTTCGTACACTTATACAATCTCACCGGTCAAAGTCGAGTTACTGCAATTCGTTTTGCTGGAATTTGACGTCCAACTACATAAACAGCCAGTGCAGTCAGAAGTTATGACGACAATCCAATTGTGGTAACCGGCCTGAAGCATAGTCTTTCAATTTCAAGTCTGAAAGAATTTTGTGAACACATGAAAAAAACAAAAATTTTCCAGCTACTAGATGAAGTGTTTGGTTTACGTGTAGCCGTGACAACAAATACACAGCAGTACAGTAAACGTGGAACCACAAAATATCTCATATAACGTGCCTAATGTAACGTCGTTTATTACATAATTTTTATACGCATAAACTTTTATGAGCAGTAGTAGAAATATAACATTAATGTTTACTTTGTTTTTATTTTGGGAACAATGACATCTCCTAGTTATGATATACTGTAAATGTGTTTAATGCGTTTTTTCTGTAGCCGTTAAATGGATGTCACTCGTGGTTATATCACACGGCAAGCCCGCGCGTATTTTTTGTGACGCACTTGCAGCCCCGCCAGCCGCTACCCCCGTTTTGAACCACCAGTATACTTTTATAGTTTTCTTCTCTTCAATCTTGACAACTGTCCTCACAGTAATTTGTCAAGTATGCGTCGCTTAAATGCGTATTTGCATTATATTATTTACCGTGATTAGTTGTCTGAAGTTACTATAGGTTGTTTATTATGATTTAACAATTTTTAATTCTACTGAATAATATTGTATTAAGCCCACGAGGCAACTCATGTCGCAAACGGAAGCTTACCCATATTTAGTAGTAGAGTTTAAATATGTATACTATGATCAATATTTTAGAATAGAAAAGTAAATGAATAATAAAACATTATTTAAATTTATTTTATTTAGCATTTGGGAATCGGAAAAAATTTCTTTAAATTTCTACCGACGCAGAAAAATTACATGGTTCTTGAAACGAAAATAGGCTAAATGCTTTATTAGAAGAGAAATATAACAACTCCTTTATTTTATATCCGAATTCCATAAATAGAGTGTCGTTGGGTTGAGAATGAAAGGCTAATTTTGTATGCACTAGGATATTTTTTGCTGTAAGCAGTGATTTTTGTGATTTTTATAATATAAATGTTTAATCAGTCTCCATTAAAAAGTTTTCAAGATAATATTTTTGTTTGTTTTGTACTTGTAAAAAATAGTACAATTACAGCACATGCCAGATTTCAACTCCACATCTCATTCCGTTCAGCAATACATAACTTTTTTTATATAAAATACATACAAAAGAAAAGCGAGTCATTTTTTGACATATATTTAGTATAATGGACATTTTTTCTTCAGTATAACGAGAAGAATCATTTCCCGAAGTTTGACACCTATTTTTAGACCACTGTACACACACACACACACACACACACACACACACACACACACACACACACACACACACACACACACACACACACACACACACACACACACACACACACACACACACACACACACACACACACACACACACACACACACACACACACACACACACACACACACACACACACACATTTTTTTGTTTACTTATTTAAACTTTCTGTCTGATGCAGGGATGGTATTATACATAATTTTAAAAATATTTTAGCAATAATTTCGCAACTGTAGCCTTTTATAGAATACAGTATTCCAAAACACCGTTTCTAGAGGCCTACCTCTTGGCTACAAACGATTTTTATTATACGTAAAAGGAAAAAATAAATGTCTACGCGTTTTCTTACACTGTCTTACATCTGTAGTAGATTATAAGAACGCTCGGAGACAAGTAATTCTGAATGTCTTTATTCACCACCGTTTTCCACATTTAAATGAAACAGTTAATGAAGAAGAAGCGAGGGATTTATTGGTAATCTGCGGAACGTGGGCAATATCCTGCAACAAAGGCGTTTGTTCTCCATTTTCTTTGTTCTACATAATATTTTCCGTTATGTAAATTTACGGTTGAATAGCTTCAGTTGTTCTATGATAATTCATTTCATGCGTGTAAAATTAAGTCTGTTATAAAATTTGAAATCCGATTCTCACAGAAAAATAAGGTCGTATGTACAAATAAGATCACTCTTATACATATTAAATTCTAAAAATTTAAATCTATTATAGTTAAACAGACAATGCCTAAGAACCCGAGAATAAAGTGATTGAAATGTGATGGCAGAAGTACAGCACTTTTAGAGTTTTTCAATAATATTTGCAAAAATTAGTCTACATCCATATAGGATAATGCTTGAAGCAGATATAGGTTTATTATGTAGCAGAATATTAAGTTAACAGATCGTTGTGTAGCAAATAAAAGTAATTAACCTAATTATATTGTTGAACGGTGTAGACAATAAGACCTTATGATTCAAACCTTGCTCCAAATAGCTATCTAATTTTCATAATATAGATCTAAATAACGAAATAAATTTGTTTTTGTTCTATGAAGGAACAACTATGCTTTTAAAAATTATTCCTTTGTCAGCGTGTATATGAATTTACTGATTATTAGTTGAAGCAGATTAATATAATGTACGAATGTAACTTAAATTTAATTTAATGTACGAAAAAAAGGTTTTAAAATTTTTAAAATTGAAATTAATTTTTGTAATTTTGTTTTACGCACACGATTCAAAAAATTAAGTTGTTTTCATAAAAATTAAAAAAAAATTTGCATTGTTCAGATAGTATAGGCCTACACACAGTTATTTACATAAATATTTTTATAACTATTTTACATAGGATTAAAGTGCATAATGTGATTGTAAATTTGTATTACGTTAATACGCTTATATTATAATATTATAAGCGTGTTATATACTAGGTTGAGTACTTCACAAGACTCAAAACTAGTAAGGCTGAGGATGGGAACACAAAGAGTCCCGAAACATGTCCAAATAAGGAAAATACATCATGAGGTAAAATCATATAAATATTAAATATATTACATACGTCAAGAAATAGACTGTAGCAAAAAGTGTTTGAATATATATTAGAACGATACTCTTAAACACTTACTTTTGCATATATGCTATTACTCATTTGTGCGCACTTACCCACGTCTCGAAGGTATACTCTTCTTCTGCAGTATTTACCTTGATGTTTCCCAGCTAGGTCGCAGGCTTTGGTAGTTAATTGAGGGTGGATAAGCACATGAATATCGTTACAAGTAAAGAGTACAGAGGATTTAGTACTGGTTGTGAAATTAGTACGACTTTGTTAATAAAATTATATTCATTTTGTTTATTAATTAAAAAAAATGCCAATTGTCATGTTACTAATTAGTGTGTGGGTTAACTACTGTTGAAACCCTTATATTCACTTATACGAATATCGTATAATTATAACGTGGAAAAAATCTTATCTCTTATAGTCTAAGACACATTATACACAAATAAGACATATATGTCCTGGAAATTTACACAGAAATACATAACACATATATTATTACAATGAGTGATTAACACGTACGAAATTGAATATTAATCTTGTCTTAGCAAGTGTGGTTTTATTTATTATGTACCACTTAATTAAAAAAATAAATAATTAAACATTTATAAAATTCTAATAGAGACGATTCTATTAATTTAATTAACAATACTCCTACTGTCTCAATTAATTAAAAATCTACAATTAAAGTAACTTTCATACTTGATTTTACGTTACAGTTACTTGATTTTAATTATATAATAAAATTATAATAATATAATAAAATATGGTTTCTCTAATTACCATTTATTCATGAGATTAATAAGTTTTATATGCTTTGTTATAAATTATTACTCTGAACTTTTATTAATTATTCATTATGAAAAATAAAAATAATAAAGTTTATGTAAACTTGTATATGGAATCTAAAGCCTTCTTTTGATAGACCTCATGGTCATTTATAAGATTAAATAAATGTATGACTTCACCTGCATATTTCCGCAACCATTTAACTGTGTTGTTACCGTCACCTGGGCTCTCGAGTTTCGGGATCCTCTTCCGGTATCACCTTCTCTGTCTCTGCGTCGTTTGGAATTACTCTCTTCGTCTAATGGATGCTGAGTTCTGACGTGAATCTCTGGTCGTAATGATGTACGGCTGGATGTAGCTGCGTTTGGCTGTCCCTGCGTCTAGTATTTTGCTCTGGTTCCTCTCCTCTCCTTGTCTTTTCACTCGTGGATGTCTCGAAGTTCTTCGACGACGTTTCGACTCCTCGTAGTTTACAGTATTATTGTCTTTTAAATAAATTGTGTATCTCACTAATTACTTTCACCGACGTACTGCCTGTTCCATCGCACTTCAAGTTACGTAATACGGTTTAAAACATTACTTCACTTTGTAAAATTTACGGTAGCGAGATGCGTGGATTTCACGTACTGTCTGTTAATGATCTGAGAAAACGTGTGTCGCTCGCTGGGGTTTTATACTCCTGCCGGCGTTCAATTCCTGTTGAAAACTGTTCGGACAAAGTTGAACAAGTCAGCGCGTCGATTTATTATCTAATTACAACCTACGCGTCTTTCTATGAAGCGCACACTTTTTTATAAATATTATTTGCCAAATCGTTAGGTACATTAATAAACTTAACCAATGCAAATTATGAACATTAAGGTGTGTAAACTATGGAAGTTATGGCAAAATTTCACACGGTAGCTGAACGGTTCCCACGATCAAATACCTCTTAGTATCTAATTGTAGCGCCAGACGCCAGCTTTTTAACTACATATGTCTCTGATTCGTGTGACTTCTGGTTTTCGTTCAGCACGTAAAAAATGGTGTCAAATTTTCCACAATCATATGCATAATTCAACTTGTTCTTCACACACACACACACACACACACACACACACACACACACACACACACACACACACACACACACACACACACACACACACACACACACACACACACACACACACACACACACACACACACACACACACACACACACACACACACACACACACACACACACACACACACAAACTGATACACACGCGGTTGCCTGTCGCTATGACGTCACCACTGCCAGTCGGGGCGTGTTTCTTCTCCCTTCGCTGCGTTTAAAACCAACAAAGCTTGCAATTCCATACGCATGTTCACTTACAATTATTTCCTTATATAAATTAATTAATACGTTTGTTTCTTTTATTTATGTCTTATACCTAACGCTTAATTATTACATTATTTTCATTATTTACATCTTTTACACGACTCATACGTGCGTTCGTATGTTATCAACCTCAGTCAGGGGTTGATACGGAGACTTACGCTAAACGTATCGTTGCAAAATATATATATATATATATATATGATGTTTTCTCCCTATTTGGAACATGTTTCGGGAAGCCTTGTGTTCCCATCTTCAGCTCAAAATTTGGAAGGCTGAAAATGGGAACACAAGGCTTCCCGAAACATGTTCCAAATAGGGAGAAAACATCTTGAGGTAAAATCATTATGAAATATACAACCAACAGGAAACCAAAGCAACAACCAGCCAACACATAAATATACGTAAAAAATGAATAGCTTTTTTTGTGATTAACATAAAGAAGTGTAATTTACGTATAGTAAACATATAAAAATTAGTGATCGATTGAGCAGCGAGTGATGTGAAACAAACTTCGTAATTCGCGAAGATAGGCGAAAATAGTGAATTGAACCAGAGTGGGGGAAGTGACGCTTCGACAAAATCTGACAAGTTAAAAATTGTTCAGACATGAGTTTTTGCACGACCTGACTATAAATACCAGGTCGCGCTAATAAAGCTTCTTCTTCTCGATTCAACCGTTGCCACAGGAGGCTATGTTAGTTGACGACGCTATTTTAAATTTATAGTAAGAGGCATAGGACAAACTGAAGTCCAACCAGAGCAGTAGAGCACATACGAGGAGGTCTATGGACACACCTGCAGCATATGATGTGAGCCGTGACGACTAGTAAACCGTACATGCAGTAGAATCCGACCAGAGGACCAAGAGGACACGGAGGGCACAGACTGAGGACCAAAGGAGGACGTACGGATGATTAACCACGTCAAACGAGGTGATGAAAACCCATTGTAATTACAGACATTTGAAAGACACTAATTAAAGTTAGAATGAAAGACATTCAACCTGTATGAAAATAGCTAATTGTACATAAATGTAAAAGCAGAGTGAAATTTAGAATAATATCTCTTGTATAAAATTTAGTAATTGAGAGTAACATAAATGATAAGAGAAATATTTGATTTTTTTTTGGAGTTAACATAATTTATAAAGTCTTTGTTGATAAAGGAAAATGCATATACAGTAGAGAGTTTTGAAACTAATTAATATTAAAGAAATTGGAATACAAGTAACTTCATTATTAAAGTAAATTAATCAGAAATTGCAAAAAGATGATTACACAATGAGTAAGCCGAGAGCAAAAATAAATATTTAATTAATTAAAATTAGATAATAAGATTTATGTATAACCTGTGTATGTAAATTGTTAGCTATACTATAAGTTGTGTACGAAGGAGTCGTACAAACGATATAATAATGAGTAGTATTTCTATATGCGAAATGAAAAATTTTGTTAAAAAAAATAAATAATGGAACAATTACAAACTTAAATAACGTATCATCTTCTTATTATGCTTACACTCATGAATTCAATACATTATATAATTTGTTATGTTATATAAATTGGCCCTGAACGTGGGGCTACACAAATTAAATATATTACAATCATTGTGTTGTTATAATACGTTACACGTAGTTATCAAGTAAGTATTGCCGTACTCGCGAATTAGATTGTCGTTGTTTCCTCTTGGTGTGTTTGATATTGATTCAGAATATTGTGTCAATAGGGAACAGCACCGTATCTTTCAAGCATTTTCAAACAAACGTTACGACATGGAAAACTCATTGAATGATGAAAACAAACAAGGCAAGAGAAAGTTGAAGAACTTTTACATAAGATTGTTGTTTTTCTGTAGTTTTTGTAACACAAGCAATAGCCTCTCAGAGTTACAGGGAAAGTTGCTTCTAAACACGTGTTTCTGACAGCTGGAAAAGCGGTTTCAATTTTCTTTAACCTCTTGGAGAGCTCATATTATGTAGTATTAGGAATCATTGGCAAAGGGAGACACTGTGGAACGTACAGAGTACATTTGTGTCACTACAAATGGAGATATCTTCAATCAAATATATTGGAACTTACCGTCTGCGGCTTTTCAGAAACAGCGTCTTTATAAAATTTACATGTTTCGGGACCCTTGTCCCATCATCAGAATTTAAAAATAATTGTGTATCATTTAAAGCTGATACACTTGTCAAACACTTAAAATATTAAAATCCAATATAAAAATAACTTAATATAACATGATAATCGGGTAAGTTCCAATATATTTGATTGAACAGGGTAAGTTCCAATATATTTGATTGAACAACACGTGGCTTGGTACTAAACATTGGGATTTATTCCTTTTAAACATGGAGATATCTTCTCTTCTCATCGTTCGTTCATTATCATCAACTGTCTTTCAAAAGTTTCTGCTAATATCTGACTTGATTTGTGGATTTGTAACTGGCATGACATTTCCCCAGTCTGATTATCACTTCAACAAGAGGTACTATGGATTCCAAGACACAGTAAAGTTTATTTTTGTGACTCACGTTTACTGCCGCCTCGTTATTACTCTGCAATATTGTTTGTCCTCGATAATGACGCTATGATAGAGTGACTCCATCTTGAGCAAAAACGGCTCCTGCGAGTGAACTTCAAGGTGAGCTTTAACTATTGAGTTGGCTTATTAACAGTTTATGTTGTTATTCTAATTTTGATGTAGATCATATTTTCTAGTGAATTTTTAGGATCGGTCAGATAACTGGAGAAAAGGCCCTGTGTCAGCGTCTCTAACTGACTGAAGAATGAACGGAAATCTGTGGTTAAATGCTGTCAGTGTTTCGCAGTTCTTGTGGAAACTAACTCTGCAGCGTCTCTGACAAACTGTTCTGTTTCCGGGTTTCACTGAAACGTTTACCTCGGACAAGTAAACTATTGTCTGAAACGATTTAGAAATATCTATCCATTTCACTTATTTATTGATGGCTTTTCGTGGAACTGATCCCGTACGGGCAAACATTGTTATAGATGGTACAGTCCTGGAACACTGGAACAAGTTAGCAATTTTGAATACCTGGTCTACACTGTGTCTTATAACCCAAGCAACGACGTTGTGAATAAGTTGCATAAGTTCAACCTTATGTGCGGGGCCATTAGGCGAAACCTTAAGTCAGCAAGTAAAGAAACACCCCTAAAATTCTATAAGGTGATGGCTCTTCCCACACTTCTTTATGGGTCTCAGAATTGGACTTTAACGAATGCGAGGCCAGTAGCATCCAAGCGTCTGAAATGAGATTTCTCAGGCACGTGGCAGGGTATACTCTCCATGATCATAGAAGGAAAAAAAGATATACGGCAGAAACTGAATATTCTGAGTATATTCGACAGGATCGCCCAGTATCGGCTGCATCGGTGTGAACATCTTTGTCGAATGGATGACTGCCACATCCCCAAACAACTCTCGAACTATAAGCCGAGGGGACGGAGAGGTGTGGGACGTCCGAGGAAGCGCTCGAGTGACGACCAGCTCTAATCTTTGCCTATTTGAGACCGGAACAAACCATCCCCTTGGTTTAATCCGTGAAGATGATGATGATGATGATGATGATGATGATGACGACGACTTATTTATTTATTGACACCGAAATGCATTGTTTTAGAAACATTGATTCATTCAGTGGTTAAATAAATCACAACATTCATCATCATGGATATGGTGCTAGGCTTTACACCTTCTTCACAAGTGCATCTTCAGACCTAATCTAATCTATAATTTTTTATAAAGTCTTTGTTCGATGATTATTATATTTACACGGTGAATACATACACATTTACGGTAAAGTACAATCCACGGTTATCCACTCATTATTAGAAACAGAACCACTGGCGTCCGCGGAAACATGAGTACAACAAAATATAAACCAAAGACAGTAACGCAAAAAAAAAATTATTTTTTAAATTTATATGAAATTGCTGACAATCTCTCTGTTTAATCAAAATAGTATTTAGATTGTAATCAATAGCACGGCAAACAATTAAATATTGATTGAAACTGTATCGCCGCTATGTGAATATGACAAAATTATTCACCCCACGGTGATCGTAAATTAACATTCAAAATCCCTTTAGTTACTGATTTCAAACAATATACGATGCCATTTTGCGCGGTGAGTCTGCACGTGTGTGCGTTTTACCGTTTAGGAATGAGTTTGATATTGACTCTTCCCACTTTCTCTGTGTGTTAT